>CM077318.1:44605980-45205980 GCA_039655065.1 Glossophaga mutica
GGAGATAAGAATAGCATCTGCCTTATAGGTTTCTTTTAATATTAAATGAATGAATGTATGGAATGAGCTTAGATCAGTACCAATGAATTTTTTTCTTTTTTTATTGTCATTCTAGTACAGTTGTTTCAGTTTTTCCTCATTTCTCTCCCCTGCCCCACCACCCCCTGCTCCCACAGTCAATTCCCCATGTTGTCCATGTCCATGGGTCATTTATACCTATTACTTGACTAGACCCTTCTCTTTCTATCTACCCTTGTACCCTCCCCCTTCCCCTCTGGTCCCTGTCAGTTTGTTCCTGTTTCCATGCTTCTGGTTCTATTTGGCTCATTAATTTTTTTGTTCATTAGGTTCCTTTTATAGGTGAGATTATATAATATTTGTCCCTCACTGCCTGGCTTATTTCGCTTAACATAATGCTGTCCAGTTCCACCCATGCTGTCACAAATGGTAGAAGCTCCTTCTTTCTTTCTGCTGCATAGAATTCCATTGTGTAAATGTACCACAGTATTTTGATTCACTCATTTACTGATGGGCACTTAGGTTGCTTCCAACATTTGGCTTCCAACATAATGTCAATAAAATTGTCAATTATTATTGATAGTATTCTGATGCAGTAAAGATAGTAGAATAATTAAATGTTTAGGGAAAACTGAGATATGTGAATATCTTTTTTAAAAGCAGGTTACAATGTAATGAAAATAAAAGCATAAACATTTACAAGGGCTATTGAATAATGTCTGACTCAACTCCTGTCTTTCCAGAAAGGCTAGAAAAAACTAGACAAACAGTAGTCTTTTGTATTTTTAAATGTTAGTAAAGACATTTAAACAAAACAACAAGGATCATCAGGTCATGGGTATATGTGTTTTTATATTTACTATATAATTGTAAATATTTTTCCAAAGCAGTTGTACCAGTTTATACTTTCAATGACTGGATGTAAGTATTTTTTTTTTGCTACACATTCTGGCCAACTTTTAATATTGTCAGACTTTTTAATTTATTTCAACCTAGTGAGTTTAAAATGGTATCTTGCTATGGTTTCAGATTGCATTTCTATGATCACTAGTGAGGCTAAAGATTTTCATTGACTATTCAAAAAATATTGTTGCCTTTTTCCCATTTTCTTTTCAGTTATCTTTTTCTTAAATTACTAATTAGTTGTTTAAATATTGGAGATGCTAATCCATTATCAGTAATATGTGATACAAATATCTGCTCATAGTTGAGGTGCCAATTTTTACTTTTTTTAAAATACTCTCACTTTAATGAACAGAATTTAAAAAATTTAATATAAACAGTTTCTATCCATCATTTCCATTATGGCTTAGCCTCTTTTGTCTTGTTTAAAAAACTCTTTCTACCTGAGATCATAAAATGGGTGATGTTGAGATGGGCATGAAGATTTTTGTTTAGAAGTGTGCCCAGTGCCATACTGTGCAAAAGTGAGGCAAGCACAAGATTAGGCCAAATCTCCATGCTCTGTTTGGGTGAAAAACAGGTCAGGCCCCTGGGATTTCTTACATGGATGCCAACAAGAACAAAGGCATGACCTGGGGAGAGGTTGCACTGATGAAGTATTTAGAGAATCCCAAGAAGTACATCCCTGGAACAAAAATGATCTTTTCTGGCATTAAGAAGAGTTAAGAAAGGGTAGATTTGATCAGTTATCTCAAAAAATAAAACTACTAATGACTAATAGTTGGCCAGTGCTTTATTTATTACAAATGTCTCATGACTTTTTTTTTTAAATGTGTACTGTATTGAAATGGATCTCACACACCAGAATTCCAAACATGAATGGTAGATAGAACGTTTCTTTTGGGCAATTCTGATTTAAATAATATTGGTTTGCGGTTAAATGAATATGATCAGCTTTTTGAACTTGGATGGTTATTTCGGTTCAGCAACTGCTATCACTGTTTTCCCCTTCTAAAAATATGACTGGACTTGATTTGTAATATTTAACTTTTCACAGAGATGGTGAATGCTATGTCAAAACCTGTAGGAGATTAGTTTTATGTTTAGATTTATATAACTTGCTATAGTAACATGTTTTAATACTGAGGAAACCCCTTCACTCTTTATTAGAAAAGCAAGTCTTGCTTGTGTTTCAAATTGTGTTCACTAGCTTGTTAAAAGGCAAAAGCTGAAGATAAGTAGGCCATGTCCATTTCATCTTTTTGGTCCTCACTATGCCAAACTTAATTAAAATATCCTGTGTCTTAACTGTTGCCTTTTACTGCATGAAAGTAACTTTAGTATGGTTGTGAGTATAATATCAAATAAAGAATATTTAACACTCCTCACATTTTATAGGTGATCTGTAAGGTCAGGTGCTTTTGAAATTCAGCGTGACAAAATCTAGTAGCAAACTTTGCGAATTCTTTGTCTGCCTAAGTTATAATTCAGGATTATTTTGAACAGCTATTCAAAAATGAATGTAGAATTACTACATGTGTGTATGATTAGTAATGATGCTCTCACCAAATCAGTAGAAGGATTAAAGAAGACGAGAATAGATCATCAACACAAAATTGTAAATTATGTGATCATAAGTCTTAGGGTAATTAAAAACAAAATCACAGATCAATGAAAAATTTTTTAAAAATGATCAAATTCTTGAAATATTTTGTAGCTAAAGATTTGGAAGTTGATTGCACATAATTTCTAAGAAAAATAAAGAGTGAAAAATGAGTAGCTCCTCCATTTAGGGGGACATTTTTCTTGAGTAGTAGAAAGAGAAAGTGGTATTTTAAAGAGGTGAAGAAGGCTGCAGGCAGGGCATGTTTAGGTTCAGAGGTAAGAACTTCCTTTGGGGCATGCTACTGTTCTTATACCCATCAGTTTTCCAAACAGGGACACCAAGAAGGCATTAGGAAATATGAGTGAGTAATTATTGGAGAGGTCATACCTGGCTATATGCATATGGGAGCATATACATAGTCTTTGAAGACATGAGGCTAGGTGAGATTCCCAAGGGAATAAGTATAAATATAAATATAAAAGGGAAGAGGCCTGGAGTCTGATCCATGAGACCCTGCAGGTCTTACAGATCTGGAAGATGAAGTAGAACCAACAAACAGTTGGTAGTAAGCAATGACCAGATGAATAAAATTATATTTAAGTGGTGCCTTGGAAGCCACTTGAAGGACATTTTGTATGGAGAGAGTGGTCACATTTGTGAAATAAAATGAGGTCAAGGAAAATATAGACTGAGAATAAATATGAGATCTAACAACCTGCCGTGTACAACTGCTGTTGGGATAGAGTGTGGTGGAGGGAAAGATCTGGACTGGAGTAGATTTAAGAGTGAAGGAGAATGGAGGAATTGATAATAAATATTTTCTGCTAAGGCATTTACATTTTCAATATATTCTTTCCTTATTACAAAATATTAATAGTGCTTATTATAGAGAATTTAGGAAAGTCTTAAAAAGAAGAAAGTTTGTATTTTCTATGATCCATCCATAACTACTGTTAATATTTTGGTTTATAGCTCTTAGCCTTATTTTGCCTGTGTACTTTAATAAATTGATTACCTAAACCAAAAATAAAAGTAGTGTTCATATGATTGCTGTGATCTTCTTGCATAACAATATATCATGTTTTATCTTTCCTCTTAACTAAGCATTTTCATGATTTTTAATACTAGTATAGAATTTTATTATGCATCATAGTTTATATATAGTTAATACCCTATTAGACATTTAGGTTATTTTCAGTTTTCAACATCATTTAAAATAATTCTACAACAAATATATGAAGACATAAAAATGGGATTTTATTGAAATATTCTTTTTTGTTTGTTTTTATTATTATTATTTTTTAATGCATGTAAAGTTTTTAATTGTTGATATTGTACAGTTTTCTGTCTTTTACCCCGCCCCCAGCCCACCACCCCAGCTTTCCCCACCTTCCTCCCCTTTCCACCCCCCCCCATAGTTTTTGTCCGTGTGTCCTTTATACTTGTTGCTCTAAACCGTTCCCCTTTTCCCCTAAAATTCCCTCCCCTCTCCCTCTGGTCACTGTCAGACTGTTCTCAAATTCAGTGTCATTGTTTATATTATGCTTGTTTGTTTGTTTTGTTGATTAGGTTCCTGTTAAAGGTGAGATCATATGGTATTTGTCTTTCACTGCCTGGATCAAAAAACTGTGGTACATTTACACAATGGAATTCCATGCAGCAGAAAGAAAGAAGGAGCTCCTACCCTTTGCGACAGCATGGATGGAATTGGAGAGCATCATGCTAAATGAAATAAGCCAGGCAGTGAAAGACAAATACCATATTGAAATATTCTTAAAGATTTATACCATTAATCCATGGGAATATATTCAGAAGTGACATCTGTGTTACAAATAACATCATTTGCCATTCAAACCCCAGTACACTGCCATCCTGGCTGCACACAGAATCAAGAAGGCAGTCAAGGTTATTTTACTGACAAACAATGGTAGAATGTAGTCTTTCAAAATAAGTTTAGTTGCCTGGGAACAAAGAGAGGGTATAGCAGAAATTGCTCCCATAGCAACAGTTGGAAGGATTCTAGTGGAAGATGAGAAATCTAGCAGCAGAAAGTAGTAGGGAGGAGGACAGGAAGGGGTCCCATCCATACCGAAAATCTGGATAGAATTGCAGCAGTTGTTTTTGTAGCACCTTTTCAATCAGAAACTTTGCATATTGCACTGAATTATAGGTCACATGCATTTTATACCACATATCTTATACATGAGGATATAAACACTTAATGCATTCTAGAATCAAACACAGTCCCATTTGTATGTGTGTATGTTGTAGTTGAGAAACTTTAATTTCTATGTTATACTAATAGTTTATGGAATACAAGTTTTGAAATAGATTTGAATGAAAGAATATTTTTAATCAATTGGAGAGAATTCTATTATTTGAAAACAAATTATAACTTACATTTTCTTTTTGACCTTGAACTGCTTGAATTCTATAGTTTTCTGTCCATTTACTATCTTGAGAAATGTCATGGTCAATCCAGAAGTCTTTTGTTTTTGTCTTTGGTTTTTTGTTTTGTTTTTTTTGTTTGTTTGTTTGTTTTTGAGGCTTCTGTTGTGATTTTCAGCAAAAGGGTCAATGCAGATGATATTTTACCTGATTGTGATGTTGCTTAGGAACTGAATCAGGAGTAGTCTCTTTTAGTTCAGATTTACAAAAAGCCACATAACTTGGCCATTGTTACTGCTTACAGAAACATCTGCATCTCTCACCCTCCTTTTTGTACGTTTTGTATACTAAAACATTAATAAGTTTGTTAAAATGTTCTTTTCATTTTTATAGAGCTTCTGAGTATTTCCCTGTAACAAAGGGTTGCTTCAGGAACAGGGAAAAGTATGTTCTTTTTTAATATTATTTTAGATGATGAAAAAAGGGATCAAATGAAGAATTTAAAAGATATACCTAATAGTGAACCTTTTTAAAAATTACATCTTTATAGGGCTACTCATAACTAATATTTAACAATCAATCCAAACACTGCTCTGCAGGTCAGGTCCCCTAGTTTCAAACTGTCTCCTAAAACTTCCCACTATGGACTGTGTACTCCAGGTGAACTGAATTACTTTCTATTCTTCTACTCACATTTGTATGATATTCTCTCCACCTAGACTTCCTGGATCCAAGACATTGAAAAGCTGTTTCCCACTCGTCATTTTAGGCTAATTAAGTTGCCACTTCCTCCATGTATGCTTCCCTGAATACCATAAAGCACAGTCTCTTTCATTGAACTTTAATTTATTTCTGTATCCCCAGAGAGCTCACTAGTGCTGGAACATAGTTATCACTGTATGGGAGTTTGATCTGCTCTGTTACACTATTATAATGCGTGACATATACAATATATCATCCTTTAAGTATAAGTTTTCCTTATGAAAATCTCTAATATATGTAGATTTACATTTCTATATTTTTTGGCAACACTGGATTGTGTTTACACAAATCCTAAGTATTCTTTATAGGAGTATTTTTAAATAATGATGAAAATTTAATAGTAGCTAAAATAGCAGTGTTGAGCTGTAGAATGATGATACCATTTATCAAGCATTTATTGTATGGCACATAATTTTTTTAATGTGAATTATCTCCTTTATACTTCACACACACACAGACACCCTCTAAGGTAAGATAACATTATTTTTCCTATTTTATAAATGAAGAAACTGGAACATCAGGAGATTTGTCTAAATTCCCACAGAGTATAAAGTTTGAAATGAAATCTTAGGACCCAGAAAGGAAAATGAAAAAAAAATGCATCTGGGTTTTAAGATTGTATTCAATTGTTGGGAGTGTTCGTGCTCCTAGCCATGGTAGGAGGAGCTTAGATCAATATATGTTTAGTTACCTTAGATATTAATGGGAAAAGTATTCATAAATGCTTTCATAAAATAATTTGATTCCTTTATGCCCCTAAAACTGTTTTCCTACAAAACATTATTTTTTAATGAATTATCCTAATGTAGGATTCTTCAGAAAACTTAATTCCTGTAGTTCACTTTCTAAGAGTTTGAGTCTGTTTAAAAGAGCTATTAATAAAATTGTATATTTATTCCATTGTGTTGTTTTTCTTATTTTTGACTGATCCCGCTTTTTAAGTTCCAAATTAGAACAACTTCTTTAAAACAAGCATAATATAACCAAAGACATAGAAATTGGGAACAGGCTGAAAGTCACCAGAGGGGAGAGGGGAGGGAATTTCAGGGGAAAAGGGGAAGGATTTACAGAAACAAGTAAAAAGGACACATGGATAAAAACTATGGGGGGGTGGAAATGGGAGGGAAGGGCTGGGGTGGTGGGTTGGGGTGAGAATAAAAGACAGAAAACTGTACAAGATCAACAATTAAAATAAAAATTAAAAAAAAATTTATTAAGAAGAGGTTCTTGAACCAGTTTTACCTGACATTTGCAGACACCATCCTTTGGCTGCCCCCCACCCCGCGCTTAGAGAATGGTGATTTAATGTGGATTAAACTAGTTAGGACATGGTGCTTTTTCTACTAGCATGCATTTCTCTGAGGGTTGGAGGGATACAGGGAGGAGGGAGGGAATTTATTTTTAATATTATGAAAAAGTCTAGCCAAGGGATTATACTAACCATTATTATAGCTTTTGGCCACTTCAATGAAAGAATGTTGTTAACACCCAAAGTCCTTTTGCTATTCAAGATAGTCATGTGTACATACTGTATTATGAACCTATTTCTGGAAGATTAAAAACAAGTTCTAGCAGATTTAAGGCTTCTATGTTGCAATTACCTTTTATATTACTACAGCAAGTAATTATTTACATTTCCTTGAACACTGAATTTCTTGTTCTATTTCTCTAGTATCTACTAGGCTGTCATTTCATATCAGCACTGAAGTAATATCACAATAAGTGGTGCCATAGCTCTACACTGACTGACATTATAGGAAAAGATAAAGTGTTTTTGACCAGTGAAATCAAAAGGGGAGAAAAAATATAAAAAGTCTTCTGAGCCCTGCTTTTAGGAAACTCATGAACAGCTAAAATTGTTTTTGAAGGATCACATTCTTCCATTCTTAGTTAGAAAAATACCGTAACTGCCTTCTTGATTCTGTTGGCAGCCAGGATGGCAGTGTGCCGGGGCATGAATGGCAAATGATGTTATTTGTAACACTGATGTCAGCCTGCACGGAGATTTATTAGTATATCTGTAGTAAAGTACTGGATAGGTTGGCATCACTGCCTTTTTAACAGCCCCCCGCCCCACCGTTGGTCATTTCTATTGATGGTTTACAGTAAGATAGCTGACAACTGCCTGTGATTAGTTTAGGCAGATGCTCCTTGCTCTGGTAAATTCATTTTAATCATTTGACAAGACTGCAAAGATTAGTGCCAGCTTAACTAAAAATATTTTTACAGATGGAGTATGTATGCAAAATCAATTACTTTCCAGGTACATGATAACTATGTAAATTAACTGACAACATATCCTCTTTGGTGTTTATTTGCGAATCATTTATCTACTTTATACAACAATTGGTGGAAATGTCTTTCACAGGTATATTCAGAGGATGTCACCAAATGCAGCACTTACTGGATTCTGCATGTTATTATGTTGCTCTATGAGTTACCTGCACCTCAAGAGTTAGGGAGCTACAGGGTAAAATTGGGAACCTCCATATTAAGAAATATCAATAAAAATGAGAGGTTCTTTTCTAGCTATTTCTACCATTTAACATAAAAATGCAGCTCTTTTCTTACTCTGAACACATTGTTCTGGAGAAGGGCCTAAGTGTTTTAGCTCCAGGTATTATTGACATGTGATGACTAGTTTATTGTTTTTAAACCTTTCTTTTTTCAGAGCCCTTCTCCTTCATTTCCCCCTTTATCTTCAGTTTTTTTCTTTTACAGTCTCCTTTTTCTTAGCATACGTGATACTATAGAAATGCCTCTTGTTAGTGATTTTTGTGTTAAATTAGATTAGTTGAGTAGAAGTGAATTTAGATTCCATATTATACTGATTCCTTGTTATCTGATAGCACTGTCCAAGACAGCCACTTTTATAGGCTTGGGGCAGTTTCCTATCTTCCTTCACAAAGCTGGGCATGACCTTGTTTTTTCGAATCCTATATTATATGTGTACTCTTAGTTCTGGAACATACTAGGGATACTGTGCTGCCCAAACTTATTTTACAAATGAGGAATCTGAGACCTTGGGGTTTCCATAACTCACCAGTTATCACCTGGAGATTAAGTGGTTTGGGTAGGATTAGAACCTAGATTTCATTATATTCCAGTGTTCTGTCCACTTGCTTATGTTCCCTCCCAGGTGGCTTGACTTTGTACCTTTGACTTTCTGTATACTTTGCTGGCTTTAGTTTTCTCACCAAACTTACTGACTTACCTGACTTCAAAATTGATTCTCAGAACAAAACAGCAATAAGCAAGTCTTCAGTTGTGCCCCATTTCCTTTTCCCGTTTTCCTCCCTTTCTTTCCTTTCACTCTTCTGGAAGGTCTTTCTTTTCTCCTTCATTACTGTATTTTCACTATCATAGTAGAATACATAATTTTCCTTTGGACTTTCCTGTTTATTTGTCTTTCCTGCATCGCTTTTTTGTTTTACCTCTGAAAAGCCTAGTTAAAGAAAAGAAACATCACCCTGCTAATTGGCTTCTCTTACTGGTCTCCTGGATAAAGCACTAGATTGGGAATAAGAAAACACTGATGCTTTTTCTTACCTTCACTAATGACATAAACATTCTGTGCTCCAGTTTTCTACTTATAAAATGGTATTTCTCAGTATTGCAGAGTTACCAACTTTAATTTACAGGTCTAGGTATATTCAGGGCATTGTCAGAGAATGGTGCACAGGAAATACATGATGATATTACTATGTTTTAAGATATGGAAAAGAAAGATGATTGTTTTGATATTGGTGGTTATTATTATAAATTTTTAAAGACTAGTAGTATATTCACAGCTTTTTAGGACAGTGATTTAGCAACCCTGTGACAGCACTGTTTCTTTTTGTCCTTCTTTCACTTTGCTATGTTGTAGATTAACTCAGCCTCTACCATGTGCCAGTGAAATGGTGTTAGTGGTGGTGGTGGAATTACCTGTGTGTATGCGTGAAATGTGTATTGTTTGCATGAGAAGCTATAATATTCGAATCCCAATCCTAGTTTTAGTTAATACAACAATGGCAGTTTTTTACAAGTTTAAGTATATAAATAGGTAACTATTTTAGTGTTTTATGTAATATACAGATGGTACCAGTAATGTAATATAAATTTATTTTTATAAAAAAGATTACAATATGTTAATATGTAATATTCTATAGAATAATTGTGGAAAGTTTATGAGTACTCTTAAGGATATGAGTCATCCTTTGATGCAAATTTGAAAGCAAATTAACCATTTGCTTTCCCTCTCACTATTTGCTGTCATTTGTCATTATCCTTAACAATAAAAGTGGACCCTGAAATCCAGAACAAAAAATACTTTGGGAGTTCAGAGAAGGTTGGGGCAACTTCTAGCTAGAGCCCTGGGAAGGCTTCATAGAAGTGGTAGAATTCCTTGGTGCAGTTCTAGTACATTGAGATCTTGGGATAGCCTGTGGGGCTAGGTAAGATGGGGGCGAGAAAAAAGGTTGGAATTCAAGGTAGAGAGTACAAATTATACTAAGGTACAAGCTGAAGAGTATGCAGACTCTATGTGAGGAGTAGTGAGTAGTCTATCTTGGTCAAACATAGGATTTATAATTAGAGAAATTCTGCCGAAAAGGAAGTTTGAGACTATATCAAGAACAGCCTTGAGTGCTATTTTAAGGAGTTTTGACTTTATTTCTAAGGCAGTAAGGGAACCATTGAATAATTTTAAGTAACAGTGGGATATTATCTGAGGTGGCTTTGAGAAGAATCATCTGACAGATATGAATGAAATAGATGGAGGAAAAACTGAAAGAGGAACTAGTTATTAGTTTACCACATTATTTCAAGCAAAGAAAGCCTAACACAGAATAGGTGCAAACAAGATTAGGAAAATGGCTCACCATACCTGATTGTTTAAAATATGGGCAGGAAAAGATCAAGGACAGTTCTGAGCCAGAATGACTTGCTGAATAATGATATCTTTTTCCAAAAAAAAAAAAAAAATAAGAAAATATTAAGCTCAAAGGAACAATTCTGTTTGGGGAGAAATTATTTGTGAACTTCTCTGAATTGAAGTATAGACAGTTGCCTAATAGGGAGTGAACATATGTGCTTTGAATGGTAATCAATAATTATCCATTTCTACAGGTATACCCACAAAAGACATAATTAAAATTATGAGATTAAAAGAGATCACCAGGGAAGAGTGTGTAAGAAAGGAAGAAGGCCAAGGAAAGATCTTCGATGATCACCTCATTTGAGTACAGAAATAAGAGTTTCTAGAGAAGGGGAAGGTAGAGAAGCTGGGTGGGGGAAATATACTAAAGCAGGATTTAGAAAGCCCATGGAGGAGAAAATTTCAGGAAAAAGGGCTTAATCAACAATCTAAATTTATGAAGAGAAAACAAGTGAGTTGAGATGAAAATGTAGGTCATTGGATTTGTTGGCCTTGGTCATCTTACTGATGCTAAAAGTACAATTTTGGGAGAGGGGGAAATACAGAGATCATATTGTAAGGGCTTAAGTAGGTCCTGGGTGATAATAAAGTCACATGTGTATAGATTACAGTCTTTTCAAAAGGTGAACACTGTTTATTTTTGCTTTCATAGTGTTAAACTAGGTAAATTATAAATTTTAATATCATGTGCAAGAAGCATTTTTATTATTTTGTAGCAGTTTTTAAGGCCATAATTTCATATTTTGAACAGATCAGCATAAGACAGATTCTCTTCCGTACCATTTTAGTTCTGGACAAATTTCAAGCTGGATATTACTGATTACTCTGAAATGGAAATAGTGCTATTTTGTTTTATAGCTATCATTTTAAAAGCCATGTACTCATTAAGATAAATATGTGCTGCATGAACAACAAAAAAAATGAGAAAGAAAATGGACATTATTTGTATTTTGTAGGTTCTCTGGCATGGAACCGAATGCAATAATCTCCCAATACTAATGAGCAGCAAAATGTAATTTGCCAATGCGTAATTAACTTCTTACTGACTTCTGTTGATTTGGCGTTCTATAACCCCTTACCTGGTAAAGCTTCGCAGCTTGAGAGATTTTATTGGACCAATATTTTAAATTGTGGCCAAATAATGAGATGATTATCATGAAAAAATGTTATGTTGGAATAAATCATAATGACACAGACCTCAGATTATAGCCTCTCTGTTGAGTTGTCTGCCACCGGGACCATGAGCTTTTATTTTCCTCTTTTCCCTTGTGCTCTTGCCTTTTCCCATCATTGATAAAGAAGGGCTTCCCTCTCATTTTCCATTTGGAAAACTGCTAGTAACTTATTTTAGTTGCAGTATTTTATATTTCACATGACTATGTTGTTGCTTCTGTCTTCCTTTCCTTCCCCTTTATTCTATTACTGTATCATGTCTTATATATGCATGCATGCTTATATATATTATATATATATATATATATATATATACACATATATATATACACATACACACATTCATGCATCCATATATACATTCATACATTCATATCACAGAATAGCAGGAGAAAGATTTTAAAGCAGAAAGTTTAGCTGTTTAGCTCATAGTCTAATGAAGTAAGTTTCATCCCTTAGCTCCACATCAGAAAATCTCTACTCCGTGGTTGTATGCTAAAATCCAAAATCCAGATAGCCATTTTACAAACATGCCTCCTGAGCCTGGGACATTGGGATAAAACATATATGCCTCAGTGAGACCAATCATTATGATTAGCAAATGAACTCAAAATACCATCTTAGTAATGTTATAGCAGTCAGGAGTTTTATTTGCACAACATTCGTACTGTAATATGCTGAATGACTAGCAGATTGAAAAATGGTAGAAAACTCTGAAGTGTGATTCTCTTATAATTTGGGATAACACTTGCCTCGTAGAATAATGAAATATTTTTTGTTGGAAGGGACCTTACAGAATCATCTAATTTAATCTCATTTTCAAATACAGCAGTACTTTCTATATCACCCCTGAGATGAGAGATAAATGTTCCATAACAGAATTCTGTATTTTCTGTGGGCTTCTATCCCATTAACAATATATTCTTCATCCTAAATTGTGATGTCTTCTGGTAAGCTCTCACCCAGTTCAGCCCTCAGGGGAAATATGAAATCCAAGACTTAACTTCTTCTTCCTAACAGTTTTTTTCCCAGATATTTGAAGCTCTTTTCATTTCGTTCACTTTTCCAAAGTTACTTTTCTGTGGTACATAATTCTGGTTTTATGAACCATTCCTTATTTACTGACCCCTTCAGAATGTTGGTTCCTCTGTTTCTCATTCATTATAATTTGTCAATGACCCTCCTAAAATGTCATATGACATTATTTAACCTCATATGCCAAATAGAGTCTGATTTTTGCAGAATATAATTGAATAATGCCTTCTGCATTATAGGTTTAAAGGTCAAATCTCTGTTTTCTATTTTATTATTTTATGTGCTCACTTGTCTGAATATTTACTTAAAATAATTATTTTAAAAATGAAAATTTGGTACCAAAGAAAATATGCTTTTAAAATAATATTTGTGTAATTTTTCAAATTGTTTTTGATTAAGGGTGTATCTATGAAAACTACTACTATTAACAGTGTCATAAGACAAGAACCTTTCATACCCTTGCAACATTGGGCAATGTATGTCATTCTTTTAAATATTTGCTGATCTGACAAATATAAAGCGATTATCTCATTGTTACTTTAATATGCTTTTCTTTTATTTTTCAACCCATCCCTCCACCTCTCAAGGGCAAATGTTTAGAGTATAGGTTCTCATTTTATAATTATTGATGACACTAAGATTTTCAGCTTATATAGTAATTTCATCTTGCTGGGGACACATGTTGATTCTGTTGTCAACTAAAATCCTCACTCTTTTTTCTTTTTGAGATTTTATTTATTTATTTTTAGACAGTGAGGAAGGGAAGGAGAAAGAGAATGAAACATCAAAATATGGTTGCCTCTGGTGCACCCCCTACTGGGGACCTGGCCCGCAACCCAGGCATGTGCCCTGACTGAGCATCGAACCAGCAACCCCTTGATTTGCAGGCTAGCACTCAATCCACTGAGCCACACCAGCCAGGGCCTTTTTTATTTTCTTTCTTTCTTTCTTTCTTTTTTTTTTAATATATAAACCACATTCTAATTAGATTATATCAAATCCTGGATCCTGTGCAATTTTTTTAACTACCTGTAAGATTTGTGTTTCTCCTTATTAAATTTATTTATTCATTTGATTTCAGTTTAGTACTGCTACCTGTTGTAAAAACTTTGAATCTCAATTTTGTCATATTATTATATTAGAATCCCTTCAGGTATTCTGTCATTTTCACATTTAACAAGTTTACTTCAAATATCTTTGGAGTCACTGATATGTTTTAAAAGACAGGAACGAGAGTAAATGCCTGGAGCTGACTCCCAGAAATACCCTACTCAGTTGACACCAATATAATAATTAATAGACTTTGAATTTAATTTCTCAACCAAATTAAAATCTACCCAGTTGTGCTCTTGTCTTGCCCATTTGCCTTTTTCTTCCTCATAGTGGTATGGAGACAATTTGCCTAAAGTCATTGTGAAATAAACATATTCTGTGTATGTACCTTCTAGTTGATTTTCTCTAAGAAAGAGTTGCCAGTAATTTGGCATCAGTTATTTACATATTTCATGCTACTTCTTGCTTTTAAAGAATGATGTTTTATAAGGTTGTCAAAACCCTTAGCTTGGTATACCCAAGCATGGTACTGAGTTGGGGATGCTTTATTTTCTTTAACACATCGAGAAACATTAATGAATTAATCAAGACTTCTGTTAAGGGAGAAACTGAGAAGGTATAAAAAAATCTGAAACAACTGCCTTGCAAAGTATAGAATTCTAATATCCCTGTCACTAATGACCCATTCCACATGAATGAGAGGCTTTACCTTGACTCCTTATTTCCACTTTGTTGGTCTGCTTCCTTGTTTTAAGTGTCATTTGATATTCAATCATCTGGAAAAATCATGCAGTATTTTATGGCACTTGAATATAGACCAAAAGTAGCTATGACCTTTTGCTTGTCTACCTAAGGCCCACTCTCTCAGTTTCTGTTTCTGGAATGAAAGGCATTCAAAGGTGATTTTTACCAGGAATGACATCATCCTCTCTGTGAGATGCCACTCTAATTACATTTTTGTGGCTTTTTCCCATAGAGATTTAATAGAATGATAACTTTATGCAACATGACGGCCTTGGAATTTGTGGGGATTAAAATCTAATGCTTTTGTTATCAGACCAAAGGGGGATTCATTTGCCTGTACACATCAAATTCCAATCAAACAGGAATAGGAGCTTGCAGCCAAGAAAGTAAAGGTTTATTTTTAAGGGAATGGTGCCAGGCCTGGAGTCACAGGTAAGCTTGTGATCACAGACCTGGCTCCCCAATGGCTTCTAGGGAATGTATTATATAGAGTAAAAATCAATAAGCATGGTGGAGTTGGGATTGTGGTCTGTATTGATTGGTCAGCACAAGGGCAGGGGGTGGTTGATCATTGCATCTGGTCTTAATGTCAGCCATGATGCCCCTTCACCTAGTTTTCCAATGTGGCCTGTGAGCTTGGTCCACTTTTCTGGATCTGGAGCTGAAACACAGCTGAGCCATAGATGTTATCTTTAATTTGATTGAAACTCTGTCTCAAGAGTAATAAATAGGCCTAAGGCTTTGTTCCTAAGATTGTTTAATGATGACCAAGACCGCATTGTCCTGAGATCTTAATGATTAAGGGAGTGGTGTGCAAGGGAGAGGAGGCAGGTGAGTCAAGTTGTGGGATGAGATCACTTTGAATCAAATGAAAGAAAGGAGAAAAGGTCACATTAAAGAAATGAAATTTCTGCCCAGTTATGCTTTTTCTCCCATCTTCTAAGTTCTTCTAGCTGGGCTAATAATGAAATTAACAGAGGAAAATCAAATGTTTAATACCTGTGCATTGGGAATTCACATATACATGAAAATTTCAAAGATGGCGAAGCAATGTTGGGTATAATTGACATTTTGGACAAAGGAGAAAGAGGGGTGGATAGTATATTTCAGAAGTGAGAATGGGCGATTTACAGGTAGTTGAGGAATAGAGAAACACACAACGCAGGAAAATCCTTTCTTAACTGAAAAATAATGGGACACAGGAATTACCTAGCTAACAGACCCCTGCCTGAAGCCTCTTATTTACCATACTTAATTCTAAATTTATATTTTAGGCTAATTAGGCTAAGGCAACATCCCAAAATTCTCTTCTTGGAGTAGACCTTTCCATCTGAATCTCTTAGGACAAGAAGAGTAAAAGGTTCTTTCTGTGTCTTTTGTTTCTTAATAAACATCTTAAAATCAATATGTCCAAAAGGCAACTTCATAGTGGTAAAACTTTGGTTTCCTTCACATTAGTGGTAGTTATATAGTATTGATTACCACTCTGCAGTACCAAGGAGTGTGATCATAAACTGCCACTTAATCTGGTAGAAATGTGCAGAATGAATTAGAGAAAGGAGTAGGGATTGGAGAACAATTAAGTAGCTATTATTGTCTTCCGTGGGAGATGTGATGAGTACCTTAACTTGTTTATAGCAATGTGAATGAAGTGAACAGACCAGTGGTATAATGGGAAATTGACACAATATGAGATGGTGAAAAAAGAATCAGATAATAACTAAAGGCTTTGGAGCCAAGACAGCTGAAAGTTGACAGGAAACAAGGAAGTTAGGAGTGTTATCTACAGGAGTAAAGAGGGCAGGATAAAAATGATGGGTTTATAAAGGTGCTAACATACCTTGGGTGATTTTAAGTCTACAGTTAGAAATTCATACCTAGACAGTCTATCTGCAAGAAGTCTATCTGCAAGAAAATACTAGGTGAATCCAAAAAAGAGCCTTTGGAGCAGAAGTGGAAGGGCTTACAGATAAAATCTAGGAGAATAATGCCTGCCGCAGTCCAGCTGCAGCAGGATTCAGGGGGTCCCAAAGGTGGGTAAGGCGTCGGCGATGGGAGACAGACAACTACACAACTCGATGGCTGTGCAAAGCTGTTTCACTTTATTATCACTTTAACATTGCTTATATACAGATTTTTTGGCAAGCGTTAACTTTTTGTGGTTACAGATTTATGGTTAGGCTAAACAGAAAATCATAGTTTAACATACAATGACTTTATAAATTGAAAATAAGTATTTGACTTGCCAAACAGAGTCTCAGTGAATTCTTTTGCCTGTGGTTAATGATTGATCCGTGATCTATGTCTATATCCTGATTCTATTCTACTAAAATGTTATGAAAGACTAAGTGCCCTTTCTATTATTATGTGTTCCTGTAAGATTATTTTGTTCTACTTACTTACAATGGGTGAACTGATTTAAGTCTTTCTGATTAATTTTCTTCAGCTAACCATCCTTCATTGCCTTTAAACAAATATGGACAGTCACCAAGGGGGACTTTGTCATGTTAGTCATTTCATAAAAGGCAGACTTTGCCAAGGAACATGTTTTCTATCCTTATTGACTATTCTTTTTTTTTTTTTTAAGATTTTATTTATTTATTTTTAGAGAGGGGAAAGGAGGGAGAAAGAGAGGGAGAGAAACATCAATGTGTGGTTGCCTTTCACGTGGCCCCCACTAGGGGCCTGGCCTGCAACCCAGGCATGTGCCCTGACTGGGAATCGAACCTGTGACCCTTTGGTTCACAGCCCGCGCTCAATCCACTAAGCTACACCAGCCAGGGCCTTATTGACTATTCTTATGCCCTCAAAATAGGCTCCTGTAAAGGACAATGGGTGAAACAGTTTTTCTTTATTTTCTTTAATGACCAAGCGACTATGGGAGGGGGAATTGGAGTAAGCTGTGGTTGTATTACCTCTGCTTGGTGTAATTTGGTCATGAATTGTTTAATTGGGGATTTTCAGGGGGAATTCTTTGCTAACTTAACTAGTAAATTGTTAGTACGATCTGGACATGCAGTTACAGATGATTCAGGAGTGGTGGTGACTGCGTCTAGTTCTGTGGAAGCTGGAATCACATCCGAGGCTTGCCTATCGGTTTCATTTCCATGTGTCTTATTCATCTTTCCCAGGTTAATCATATATACAATGAAAATTATGACTACTAGAAATATAATTCCCATACTACCAATTATCCCTATGCTGCTTCCTCTTCCCGGAGGACGCCTTCCTTGAAGCTTCTCTCCCCATATCCAGACCTTGTCAGACAATATGGCTGGAAGAGGATGCGGCAAATGCCTACATTTAAGATGGGGTTTGAAAAGAACTTGCAAAGAGATTGTTAAGAAAGATGGAGGATAAACACAGTTCATGATGTGTCTCAGGAGCCAAGGAAAGAAAGTATTTTTTAAGAACAGCAGGGAGTAAAACAATATGATCAACTTCCAAAAAGAAGTTGAAAAGTATACACTGATGTCAGGCCTTGAAGTTTGACAATGACGTACTTGTTGGAGAACTCCATAGAACAGGCTGAGAAGCATATTAAAGGCAGACTGGGATGGCTTACATAGTATCAGCTGGAATGGAGGAAGCAGAAGCAATAGACTACTAGTCCATCCAGCATAAATAACTGTGAATGTCAGAAAATGGCTGTACTATGCCATCTTCCTGTTTAACCAATAGTGCTGTGGATGAAAGAGAAAAGGCAATTAGATTAACTTATATGATGAAAAATTACTGTAAGTTAGCTATTTTGTTTTAACTGATTTTAACTTCACCGTTCAATATTATTTCATAGTTTAACCACTACAGGAATGAAAATAATTAAGTTATTTGCTCTGCATAACTTTAATAACAGACAGATGTTAGTTTTTCAGTATAAGCAACCAAAGTTGGTCCTGGCTGTGTAGCTCAGTTGATTGGGTGTCATCCCACAAAATGAAAGGTTGCCAGTTTAATTCCTGGTCAGAACACATGCCTAGATTGTTGGTTTGGACTCCAGTCAGGGAGCATATGAGAGGCAACTGATCAATGTTTTTCTCTCTCTCACATTGATGTTTCTCTCCCTCTCCTTCTTTTTCCCTTTCCCCTCTCCAAAATTAAATAAATACATAATTAAAAAGCAACCATGGTTGTTGTCTAAATTACTTTGGATTTACAATACTGCAGAGCATTTTAATTACATTCATATGTGTATACTTTAAAAATCATTTCAAAATGTTTTATTATGGCAATAGAAGCACATTTATGCCACATCATGCTACATGGAAAGGGTTCTCTCTATAGAATAGTATAAATGATTTTTGCATATCTTGATTTTGAAACTGCCATCATCTTTTACATTTCCTAGTAATCGGGTTTTGAACTCCATGACCATGGATATATATATGAGCATGTGGTGGACAGGGTGTCAGAGGAAAGCTAAGAACTGAAAAAGGTAAATAACAGCCAGGGGTATTGGCAAGATTACCTTTTCTTTACTGTGCAAAGACAGCTATTGTAGCTGAAAATAAAGAGGAAGGAGCGCACACTAATCTCAAATTAGGTGGATATAGAAAGAGAAAAGCTGGGCAAATAGTTCAGGTATGTAATGAAATTCAAGAGATGAATAAAGACATTATCCCAACTGTTAAGGAAAGACAATCAAGAGAAAGATTGACTTACAAAATGTCATATGTGAACCCAGAATAACAAATGACTGGGGCTGACTGGAGGTCTTGCAACAGTAGCACTTGGAGAATAGAAGAAACATATAGATCCCCAAGTCACATTAATCAGACAGAAGGCTCCAAGAAACAAGACACAAAAGAGTTTGGTCTCTGAAAATTTTCTTTAGTTTTGTCAAAATCTTGTGCTCACATGCTCTTCCCACCTCCCTCCCTCCATTCCTCCCTCCCTCCCACCCTCCCCCTCTCTCTTTCTCTCTCTCCTCTCCTAACCTCTCCCAATGCTAAATGATTGCTGGATGCTATAAATGAACTGTATATCCCAGGTTTATGGGGAGTAAATTATAAGTAATATTTAAAACTACCCATTATGATTACTATATAAATAAAATTGTTTGGTTCATTTAAATTGCCTGCTCCAAATTGCCAAAAATACAAACCTAAAGCCTCAGCTAACTGAAGAAAAAATAACTAACACACAGCAACTACAAAACAATGCTGCCCTTTACCTAGCCAAAAAGAAAAAGAAAACAAAAAAGGGAGTCTGATTTATTGTTAGAAAATGTAACCTTTAACGCTAGCATTCAGCCTGTTGTTTCCTGCCTCTGCAGGGAAAGGCTGCTGAGAGATGCTTAACTAGGCAAGTATGATGATTGCAGGCTTCTTACCGTAAGAGTAGAGGCACAGATTGCCGATATCTGGGCAGGAAAGGCTGCCTACTCAAACTCTAGACACTTCCTTATTTAGTTGTGTGCTCTGTGCATGGGGGTTTTAGCTTAAGAGAAAAATTCCAGTACTGTTAGAAAATACCTGTTTTACACAGTATCAAAATGGCTTTACCAATCTTAAAGAAGTAGCAGGAACAGATTTAGAATGTAATTCCCTTTCTCTAGTCGCTTGCTTACCTACTGATGATGTGCTCTGTTTTCAACCAAATTCCATGTGCACTCACAGTATTTGCAGCCCATTCATTGTATCTGTCTGATGCATTGGTCTCCAGAGCACCCATATCTTAGGTGATACAGGTTTTTAGTTATGGTGGCCTAGGTCATCAAAAGGGGGAATAAAGAGATTTGTGATTCCAGGATATTGTGGTAGCCCTAATTGGGAAAAAAAATTAACGGTTTTTCTGTGGACCTTCTTTCATTTCAGTAGTGTGGTATGAAGTAATAAAAAAAAAAAAGCACCCTAATACTACCAGTAGAGTTTCAACTTACTAAAAACTCTGAATAAAGCAATCAGTTGCCTGTTCTTTTTCCTAAATAATACATTTATATGGTTAAAATAACTTTAACTTTGTCACTTTTATTTTTCTTCTTTTACCAGGTACATACTTCCTATATTTTGATGACAGTGCTGCATTTGGTTACCTACATTAGGCACTTTTTTGGTTAGTCAAGCACTTTTTGGTTATTGACTTATCTCTTATTTTATTTAAGTGAAATGTAGGTACATTTTTCTTGTCAAAAATGTAAGGTTGTCATTGTCCTTATACTGGGACTAAATTGTCTCCCTGTTAGTATCATTTAAGATAAAAGACATCATTTGTTTGTATTCTATTAGGTTGGCCAAAAAAGTCCATTACATTTTTTTCCATAAAATAGAAAACACATTTTTCATTTTCACCAAAAACTTTATTGATTTGGATATTTTGACTATGTCAGCTGTCTCCTACTGTTGGTTTCTAGTGGGTCAAAGCCAGGGGTGCTGCTAAACATCTTCCAATGTATAAGACAGCCCCGCAGCAAAGAATTATTTGGCAAAAATGTCACTAGTACCAAGAAACTTTGCAAACTACTTTTGATACCTTTGATCAGTCACAGCACCTTTTCCATACATTGTACAAACCTTTATTTGCATTTCAGTTGTATTTTTACCTTTCTTGAAATAATAAAGCATACTATGCTGAAAATGTGGTATATTTTCTTCCATTTTCAAAATTAAAATAGCTACACAAAAATTCACCAATTTTGATAAGTATTCCTTTGTTGCTTTTTAATTTTTTAAAAAATTTGCCTCAAGTAGCAATTTCTTTTTTCTTTAAGACTTTGTTTCTTAATTTTTAGAGAAGGGAAGGGAGGGAGAAAGAGAGGGAGAGAAACATCAAGGTATGGTTGCCTCTCACGTGCCCACTACTGTGGACCTGGCCCACAACTCAGGCATATGCCCTGACTGGGAATTGAGCCAGCAGGACAGTGATCAATTCACTGAGCAACACCATCCAGAGCTAATTTTTTTATTGTTGTTCAGTTACAGTTGTCCCCATTCCCCCCTCCCCCATTACTCTCCCCTGCCCTACCTACACCCTTCTCCATGAGTTTTTTTTTTTTTTTAATGCAAGGTTATACGACAGCTGTCACAATGCAGTCTAACAAAATTGTTTCAAATGCTGTTAAAAGCAAATGAGCACTTCTAGAGCCATCATTTGGAAAAAAGTAAATGAACTTTTTAGCCAGCCCAATACATAGCTGCCTTCTGGTGCTGGAAAAGCAATTTCATTGTCTGGTGAAGTTTATGCTGATGAGTTGAGTGCAATGGGTACTAGTATAATGCATTTAATTATATGTTACATTAATTTAGTTTATTTGGCTGTTTATCAAGCAGAATTTTAGTATCCTCATAAATTATTATCTGACCCAAGGAAATGCCTAGCCACTTTTCTTTTCTCTGTTGGAATTAGTATGTCAACCCAAGTGGAAAATTTAAACTCATGTATGATGAATTTATTTATAGACCTGGATGTAGAACCCATCATCCACTTATATTTGTGTAAAATTTTATTTATAGTAAACATGTATAGATTTCTTTTCTGGTTTTAATGTATCTTTTGCATTTACTATCAGACTTTATTTTTCTTAATAACACAAGGACATACAGTAGGTACTGTTATTCCCATTTTATGGATGATATAAGTGAATGTCAGATACCTAAGTAATGTAAACTACACAACTAGTTAATAAGTGGCAGAGTCAGGACTAGAACCTGAGATCATATGACTCCAAGTCTTGCATCTGTTCCTTATCTCTGCTTCATGCTAGTGCTTCTCTTTGCATATTATTCTTAAAATATATTTTACCTCTTCCCTCCCTGAAAGTGATACCATTTATATTCAAATATCCTATTCTCATTTTAATCTCCTAGAAATGTTTTCCAGTTGGTGAATTTGTTTTAGTGGTTCCACCTTGTTGGGGTAACTTATCTCAAACACCATGATGAGAAGGGAGGGGAGAGAATAAATAGTATTGTTATAGAGTTTAAGCCTGAATTAATGATAAAATTGTAGGCTCAATTAAATGTGGTTAAATGAGCCATTTTATAGCTTACCACTGTAAAGGAGCATATTGATGATGATAGCAAAAGAAAGATTCCACATTCAGGTTTTAAATGGACATCTTTATTTTAGATACATCAAAATTGCTTTCCAAACTTCATGCCTACCTTTCTCAAGGATGCATTACTTAATAGTTCTCTGTTAATTGGTTAATTTGTTAGGGTATGGAGAGGATAGGTCCTAACCTCACAACATACCCTCAAATTCCTACTATGTAGATTAAAAAGCAAAAGTTAATAAAATACATTTATACATTTACAAAGAAAACAAAAAATGTAGCTGATTATTGTCTGATCTTAGGGTAGGATAGGACTTGCTAAGCATGAAGGCTTAGGGCATGACCGCAGGAAAAGTTTGCATTGTGTTTGTGCATTACATGCCATTGAGTCAGCTCTGCCTTTTGGCAACCCTACCAATGAGTGACATCCACAATGTCCTGTCCTCAACGGCCCTCTTCACCTATACCTTCTTTTATGGAGTCAGTCCATCTCATATTGGGTCTTCCTCTTTTTCTGCTGCCTTCTATTTTTCAAAGCATTATTTTCTTTTCCAAAGAACTCTGCCTTCTCGTGATGTGCCCCAACTAGGACAGATTCAGTTTCATCACTTTTCCCTCCCCCAGTGATTCAGGTCTAATTTGCTCTAGGACCTGCCTGTTCATCTTTCTGGTGGTCCCTTGGTATCTGTGTAGCTCCCCTCCAACATCGTATTATAAATCAATGTTTTTTATTCTTTTAAAAGAATTTGTATCATTATTCTATCTCACTTATTCCATTTTTCCTCCTTTGCACTCCTCTACCAGCCCACCCACCCACACCCACAGTCAGTCCCCACACTATTGTCCATGTCCATGGGTCATTCATACATGTTCTTTCATTAGTCCCTTCCCCTTCTTTCCATAATTACCCTCTTAACACCTCCCTTCAGATCGCTGTCAGTCTGTTCCTTTTTCCCATGCCTCTGGTTCTATTTTGCTCATTAGTTTGTTTTATTCATTAGGTTCTTCTTATAGGTGAGATTGTGTGGTATTTGTCTTTCACTGCCTGGCTTATTTCCCTTAGCAGAATGCTCTCCAGTTCCATCCATGCTGTCACGAAGGCTAGGAGTTCCTTTCTTTCTGCTGCGTACTATTCTATCATGTACACGTACCACAGTTCTTTGATCCACTGATTTACTGATGGGCACTTAGGCTGTTTCTAGCCCTTTGCTACTGTAAATAATGCTGTTATGAACACTGAGGTACATAGGTTCTTTGAATAGATGTTTTGGGATTCTTAGGGTGTAATCCCAGCAGTGGAATTGCTGGGTCAAAAGACAGTTCCATTTTTAGTTTTCTGAGGAAATTCCGTACTGCTTTCCACAGTGGCTGCACCAGTCTGCCTTCCCACCAAAGGTGAACTAGGGTTCCCTTTTCTCCACATCCTCTCCAACACTTATTATTTGTTGATTTGTTTGTGATAGCCATTCTGACAAGTGTGAGGTGATATCTCATTGTGGTTGTATTTATTTTTCAAATATTTTATTTATTTATTTTTAGAGAGTGAGGAAGGGAGGGAGAAAAAGAGGGAGAAAAACATCAATGTGTGGTTGCCTCTCATGTGCCCCCTACTGGGGACCTGGCCCTCAGCCCAGGCATTGCCCTGACTGGGAATAGAATCAGCAACCCTTTGGTTCACAGGCTGGATCTCAATCCACTGAGCCACACCAGTCAGGGTTCATTGTGGTTGTAATTTGCATCTCTCTGATGGCTAGTGATGTTAACGTATCTTTTCATATGTCTGTGGGTCCTCTGTATGTCATCCTTGGAGAAGTGTCTAGTCAGGTTCTTTGTCTATGTTTTAATTGGACTGTTTGTGTTACTGGTGGTGTGTATTGTAAGCTCTTTATCTTTTTTGAAGATGAAATCCTCATCTGATAGATCATTGGCAAATATGTTCTCTCATATGATCAGATCCCTTTTCATTTTTGATGATGGGTTTCTTTAACCATGCAGAAGGTTTTTTAATTTGTTATAATCCCACTTGTTTATCTTTTCCTTTATTTCCCTTGCCTTGGAGATAAATTTGCAAAAAATATCCCTACATGGAATATCTGAAATTTCAATGCCTATGTTTTCTTCTAGGACTTTTATGGTGTCACACCCTATATGTATGTCTTTGATCTATCTTGAGTTTATTCTTGTATATGGTGTAATTTGGCAGTTTCATTTCATTTTTTTTTACATGTACCAGTACAGTCCTCCCAATATCGTATATTGAAGAGGCTATTGTATTCCATTTTATGATCCTGCCCCCTTTTTCAAATACTAACTGACTGTATGGACTTGGGTTTATTTCTTGGCTCTCTATTCTGTTCCATTGATCTATGTGTCTGTTTTCATGCCAGTACTGGACTGTTGTGATTACAGTGGCCTTGTAGTATAGTTTGATAACAGGTATGGTGATCCCTTCTACTTTGTTCTTCTTTCTCAAGATTACTGAGGTTATTAGGCATCTTTTTTTGGTACCATATACATTTTTGAGATATTTATTCTACATCCATGATACATGTCTTTAGTTTTTTAATAGGAATTGCATTGCATCTATAGATTGCTTTGAGTAGTATAGACATTTTAGTGAGGTTAATTCTTCCATTCCAGGAACATGATATATGCTTCCATTTATTTTTGTCTTTCTTAATTTCTTTCTTCAGGGTTGTGTAGTTTTCTGAGTATAGGTCTTCTACATCCATGGTTAAGTTATTCCTAGGTACTTTATTTTTATTGTTGCTATAAAAAATGGGATTTTTTTCCTAGTTTCTGTTTCTGATATTTCATTGTTGGTTTACAAAAATGCTCTCCATTTCTGAATATTGAGTTTGCATCCTTCTATTATTCCAAATGCACTTATTCAATCAAGTGGTATTTTGGTACAGTCTACAGGATTTTGTACATACACTATCATGTCATCTGCAAATAATGACAGTTTTACTTCCCCCATTCCAATTTGGATGCCTTTTATTTATTTTTCTTGTCCAATTGCTGTGGCTAGGACTTCCACTACAATGCTGAACAAGAGTGGTAAAGGAGGCATCCTCCTCTTGTTACTGTTCTTAAGAGGAAATCTTTAGTTTTTCCATGTTGAATATGATGTTAGCTGTAGGTTTCTTGTATATTGCCTTTATTATGTGGAGGTATGCTCCCTCTATTCCCACTTTGCTGAGTGTTTTTATTATAAATGTGTGCTGGCTTTTATTAAATACTTTTTCAGCCTCTGTCAATATGATCATGTGATTTTTGTCCTTGATTTTGTTTATGTGTATTATGTTTATTAATTTGCAAATATTGCACCATCCTTACATCCTTGGTATGAATCCCACTTGATCATGGTGTGTGATTTTTTTACTGTATTGTTGAATCTGGATTTCCAATATTTCTTTGAGGATTTTTGCTTGTGTGTTCATTGCAGATATTGGTCTGTAGTTTTCCTTCTTTGTTGTGTCTTTAACTGATTTTAGAATTAGAATAATACTGGCCTTATAAAAAGAGTTTGGGAGTCTTACCTCTTCTTCAATTTTTGGAAAGTTTGAGGAGGATAGCAGTTACTTCTTTAAATATTTGTTAAAATTTGCCTGTGAACCTATCTGGCCTAGGGCTTTTGTGTACCAGGAATTTTTTGATTATCCTTCAATTTCACTAGTTATTGTTCAGTTTAGGCCTTCTGATTCTTGATTCAGCTGTGGAAGATTGTATGTTTCTGGAAATTTGTCCATTTCTCCCAGGTTTTCAAATTTCTTGGTATATAGTTGTTCATAGTATTTTCTTACAATACTTTGTATTTTGTGCTATTGATTGTAACTTCTCCTTTTTTCTGATTTTATTTATTTGAGTTCTCTCTGTTTTATTTTTTCTCAATGAGTATGATTAAAGGTTTGTCATTTTTGTTTATGTTTTCAAAGAACCAGCCTCTGGCTTTATTGATCCTTTGAATTCTTCTTTTAATCTCTATGTCATTTATTTCTGCTTTGATCTTGATCATTTCCTTCCTTATACTCGCTCTGGACTTTGTTTTCTGTTGTTCCTCCAGTTCTTGTTGATGTAGGATTAGGTTGTTCATTTGAAATGTTTGTATTTTTTTAAGATAGGCTTGTATTGCCATGAACGTCCCTCTCAGGACTGCATTTGCTGTGTCCCACAGGTTTGGGTTATTGTGTGTTCATTATCATTTGTTTTGAGATACTTTTTAAAAAATTTCTTCCTTGATCTATTTGTTACCCCACTCATTATTTCATAACATGTTATGCAGTTGCTATGTATTTGAATGTCTTTGAATTTTTCGTTGAGGTTGGTTTCTAGTTTCAAGCCATTGAGATCTGAGAAAGTGCTTGATATAATTTCATTTTTCTTGAATGTACTGAGGCTTATTTTGTGCTCTACCATGTGGTCTGTCTTTCAGAAATGTCCCCATGCATTTGAAAAGAATGTGTATTTTGCTTCTTTGAGGTGAAAGATTCTGTATATATCAGTGAAATCCATTTGATCTAGTGTGTCCTTCAATGTGACAATACCCTTTTTGATTTTTTGTTAGGAAGATCTATACTTTTTTGACAGTGGAGTGTTCAAATCCCCTATATTAACTGTGTTGCTGTTGATATCTTTCTTGAAGTCATCCAAGATTCCCCTTATATATTTAGGTGCTCCTGGGTTTGGTACATACATATCTACAAGGGTTATATCCTCTTGTTGGACCAATCCCTTACGTATTGTGTAGTGACCTTGTTAGTATCTTTTATAGCCTTTGTGTTGATGTCTATTTTGTCTGATATAAGTACTGCTACCCCAACTTTTGTTTTTCATATCTATTTGCTTGGAATTTTGTTTTCCATCCATTCTCTTTCAGCTTATATAGATCTTTTGTTCTAAGGTGGGAGTCTTATAGACAGCATATATTGGGGTCATGTTTTCTTATCCATTCAGCTACCCTATTTCTTTTGATTGGAGTATTTAATCTATTTATATTTAAGGTTATTATTGATAAGTACTTATTCATTGTCATTTTTCCCTCTGTAGCTGTACTCCTCTCTTTCTCTCTCTTTATTCATTTTCTTAAATCAATCTCTTCGGCTTGTCTTGCAATGGTGGTTTGGGGGAGATGTACTCCTTTTGTGTGTGTGTGTGTGTGTGTGTGTGTGTGTGTGTGTGAAGCTCCTTATTTTGCCTTTCATTTTAACTGAGCACCTTGCTGAGTAGTCTTGTTTGCAGGCCTTTGCTTTCCATTACTTGGAATAGGTTGTGCCATTCCCTTCTGGCTTGTAGTATTTCTATTGAGAAATCAACTGATAGCCTTATTGGAGCTCCCTTGTATGTTACTCACTCTTTCTTCTTTGCTGCCTTTAAGATTCTCTCATTGTCTTTAAATTTTTCCATTTTAATTATGATATGCCTTGGAATGAACCTCTTTGGGTTCATCTTGATTGGAACCCTCTGTGCTTCCTGGACCTGTGTGACTTTTTCCCTCACTATGTTACTGAAATTTTCTGATATTACTTTTTCTAACAAGTCTTCTATCCCTTGTTCCTGTTCTTCTCCTTCTGGTATTCCTATGGTAGGGATAGTATTACATTTCATGTTGTCCTTCAGCTCCTTTAAACCATCTTCATTCTTTTTGAGTCTTTTTTCATTTTGTGCTCTGTCTGGGTGATTTGTTTTCTACCTTATCCTCCCACTTGCTGATTTGATCCCCTGCTTCATTTAGCCTGCTTTATTTTTTCCTAGTTTATTCTTCATTCCAGATACTGTGTTCTTCATTTCCTCCTGACTCTTTTTCATAGTTTTTATGTCCTTTTCCATGCTGATGTAGTTCCCTATAAGTTTCTTGCAGCTTCCACAGAGTTTCTTGTAGTTCTTACTGAGCTCCTTGAGCATCCTTATAACCATTATTTTGGCTTCTCTATCTGATAGATTCCTTGTCTCAATTCCATTTAGCACTTTTTCTGGGGATTCCACCTTTCTTTTTGTTTAGGGATTGTTTCTTTGTCTACCCATTTTAGGTACTCTTCTTGTTTGTTTCTGTATAATAGATTGATTTGCTTTGACTCCCTGTTTTATGCTGTGAACTTCTGTGGTAGGAGACCTGTGATGCTCATTGGAGTAATCTTCTTGATCTGAGCTGGATGGTCTTTGGATACCCTTTATGCTGTTTATGTGGGCTCTCTTGTTGTATTTGGTTTTTGGTTGTTTGGGGGTCATTCTTTGGTGGGTTCTTTCCTTTGGCAGCAGAGTCATACCACTCACCATATCTTCTATGCTGTTGTACAGGTGCTGCCATAACAAAACCAAACAGCCCAGGAAACAAAACTCACACCTGTAGAAATAACCCCTACCTACAACCAAAGTATCAACAACAAATGAGCAAATATTAATAAAGGTAGAAAGAGATTAAGACTACTATAAGAAAGGAAAAACAAATATGAGATGACTAATGGAGAAAACAATTATTTCGAAAGGGTAAAAAGAGGAGAAATGGTAAGAGTAGAGAATAGAAACAAGGTGAAGAAAGAAAGAAAAGAAAATTTACATAATAAATTAAAAAAGGGACAAAGAGGGCAAAATGGAGTAAGAAAATTGACAAGTATAGTATAACATTTAAAAAAATTAAATAATGAAAAATATGAAGAAAATTGAGGAAAAACATCCATCACAGTAATATCAATGACAAATGAGGAAAGATTAATACAGGTGGAAAGGTAATAAGAGGAAAAATGAAAGAAAAATAAGCTTATGAGATGTCTGAAGGAAAGAAATGTGATTTTGAGAGCATACAGAGGAGAAGAAATAAAGTGTTAGGAATGAAAACCAGGCTAACAGCAGGCAAAAGTAAATTTTAGAAAGAATAAAAAAGAAAGGCAGAATTGAATAGTAGAGAGGAACAGTAAAATTTGAGATTTGACATACAAAAATAGTGAACATCTAGGCATGAAATTGAAGAAATGCAAAAACAACCACCTTATCTCTCACCAATGAGCAAAGATTAATAAAGTTGGAGAGAGAATAAGGATGTTATAAGAATGGCAGAAAGAATGCAAGATGACTAATGACAAGAAAAATGGTTTACAGAGGTTTGGAGGCAGAATAGGCAGTAAGAGTGCAGAATAGAAACTAGTTGTAGAAAGAAAAAAATAGAATTTAAAACAAACAAGAGGAAGGAAGGAAGCAAAATGGAATAAGGGAAGGGAGTTGTAAAATATGAGATTTGAAATAAACTAAAATAAGAGAATGGTGAAATATTAGAAACCAACTTGAAGACAAAAATGTTTAAAATATGTGCAGGTGAAAAAATAACACAAATAATGAAGACTGTGGTGGAATTTGTCTCAGCAGATTCTAGAGTTTACCACCGCCTTCTCTTTCTGTATCCACAGCTGATAATGTCAGATGGCATCCTAGTCTGGCCCTAGGCAGCCTGTTCAGGGTTAGAAGCGTTCCTGTTTGTGGCTGTCTCCTTCATGCTTGACTGGTCCCCATTGTTCTGCCCTGCTAGCTTTCCATCAGCACAAGCCCTAGGAGTGATTCATTTAATATCCCAGAGCACTGCCAGTACCACCCCCACAGGCCTCCACAGGGGGCCTTTAATGTGATTCAGAGGGTGGAATTCCTGGGTCACCACGGAGGTCGCTGTGCACACTTTGGGGAAGATACCCGCCCCCCTTGTCACATGTCTTGGTCTGCCCCTGATTATTTCCCGTAATGTATAGTTTCTGGTGAATTAACTGTCCATTTCCTGTGAGGGACCAGTCTGCGTAAAAGGGGAAGCTCTTTGCTGCTTGGTATTGATGGCAGCTCTAAGAGCTGGCCCTGAACACCCCTTGTGCCTGTCTCTAATCTCTCTGCTCTTCTGCTTTCAGTGGATCAGGGCTCAAAGGACTATTGTAACTCATAGTACCTAATAGATGTTCAGAAAGGGCCCTTTCAGAGTATCTCCTTCTTTCCCTTGCAGATATGCACCAAGCAGGGGACTCCTGAGCCTGGCCTCAGTGATCTGGAAAGCCTGCAGTCCTGCAGGTGGGCATTGGGAACACCTGCCTGTGAGGGGACCTGCCTGGCTGCAACAAATCTCAGATTTTAGCTCCTGGCCTTCCAGTCCCCAGACTGATGCTCTGACAGGAGACTCAGGCCCAAAAGCTCTACTCTGCACAGTCCCCTGCTCTCCAGCAATACTGAGTTGTTTCCCACCATCCCTACAGCATGAACAATTACAGTGCTTTCTGTGCAGCTGGACTCAGTGGGACTGAACTGCACTTCCATTCTGGTTTCTTTGTTGGCAAGAGCCACTGCTTGTTTACGTGTGCAAGAGTACATGGTCCCTGATAAGTCTTGAGTCTTGCCTTAGCTCTTCTTTTAAAACTGTCAATATGTGGACCTCTCAGTGCAGCACAAAGCCCTGGGCTAGTTCTCTGCTCTCCCCCTCCCCAAACAGCACAACATCTCTCTTGGTCAGGGCTGACCACAGCCTCCCAGTGCCTCCCACACTTTTAGGTAGAGTTCCTTCCTGGAAGTCTCCCAGATGGTGGTGCAGCTATGCACATGCTGCTCACTGTCAGTGTGTAGCCTAAGTCTCCCAGACTTTGTATATCTTTCTAATCCTCTCCTAATTAGGGTTGGTGGTTTCCCTGTGTGGGACCAGAGCCTCATTCCAGGATGGGCGGGAGCCACTAAGCTGAATTTTCTGTCTGATCTCTCCTTTGCTGAAGGTGCCTCACACAGGGCATTTCCCCCTCAACTTATAAAATCTCTTACTAGAGCATCCTCTGCACTCCTTGGCTTCAGTAATTCATATCAGCTGATGTTCCGTTGATTGTTCAGGTTACTTGTTGGAAGATCAGCTGAAAATCCATTCTGGGGGCACCAGTATGGAGTGGACTTAGCTTCCATTTACCCTGCTGCCATCTTCCACTTCTCTCCATTTTTTAAATTCTTATCAGCCTTCTTCCCTGTCCAGCTTTAGTATCCATACATAGTAATTGGGAATATGAGTGTGTGGATGTTCTTAGCCTTGATCTCTAATAACACACTTTTGCTGTTCGGGATCTTTCCTAATTTTCCATTGCTGCCCTTAAAGTGAGTTTCAGACTTCAACTGATTTCTTGACTGTAGTCTTCATTTGAATTAATGTCTGAATCAAGGTAAGCAAAATCTTTAACAATTTCAGTGTCTTCTTTGTCTATGGCAAAGTTGTGTATTTCTCCTGTGGTCATGAGTTCTGGCATCTTGATATTCAAATGCAGTCCTGCTTTGGCCCTTTCATCTTTCACTTTCATTAGAAGTCATGGTGAATCATTGCTACTTCCTGCCAGCGAGATGGTGTCATCTGCATATAAGTTATTGATACTTTTTCCACCGGTTGTAAGTCCTACTTGCTCCATATCTAGCCCACTTTTTTGTATGATAAATTCTGCATAAATATTAAACAGATAGGGAGACAACATGCACCTTTTCTGACACCTTCACCTATAGGAAATCTTTCTGTCCAGCTATATACCAATTAGTAAATACTGAAATCCCCCAAACAGTGACCAGAGGGGAGAGGGGAGGGAATTTCAGGGGAAAAGGGGAAGGGTTTACAGGAACAAGTATAAAGGACTCATGGACAGAAACTATAGGGGGTGGAAAGGGGAGGGAGGTGGAGAGGGCTGGGGTGGTGGGCAGGGGGCGGGGTGAAAGACAGAAAACTGTACAAGATCAACAATTAAAACAAAAAATTTAAAAATGTATAAACAAAATTAAAAGGCAAATTATAGACTCTGGGAAATGGTTAAAATGTGTAATATCCAGTTATGTTTAAAACAGCTCATGAAGTATGCATGTCATAATAAATGTCTACATTACTATTAAGTGTAATGTAAGGGCAGCGTAATCCAATAGTGTTTTTGAATATTGAAATTGACTAATCTCATTGGTAAATTGGGAAATGATTAAAAACAAATAGATTGCTGGTAAATAAAAATTAGTACAAGCTCTAAGATATCCCACACCAGCCTACCATTTTGCAATTTCTTGGTGCTGAAATATTTTGCTATATATATTAATGGAATTAAGGTAACCTAATACTATTATATTGTTTATAAAAAAGGACTAGGTATCCATGGGGCAGTATTTAACAGGATTTTGTATTTATAAGCAGAAGCCTTTATAAGTAGCTCCACATTTGAGTTAAAGGCACATAAAAAATGCACGTGTAAGTAAAACAATTATCTGATAGCATGTCCTTATTTTATTTTAAAGTTTTATTTGTAAAAACAAAGCAATCCTGGCAGGATTTGTTTACAGTTAATTTAAAAGTGTGGGATAAAACATATGAAAGAATATGCCACCGATGAAACTCCTCTTAGTCACCTGAAACAATGGTGACAGTTGCACAGGATAGCAAATCTTGGTAGTTTATCAGTGTATCTTGAACTCAGAGTTGGAGTTATAGTCATACACACAGAAAAGTCTGCACACGTGCACATGTATTGCTGTGTGTGGATGTATGCACACGTTGGTTATATTGTAGTGCATGAACAAAGAGCAATAAAAGGGGGATTTTTTAGTATTATAATTTACCTTCCTTCAGTTCTGCATTATGCCATCTTATCTGTTTTGAAGCTAGGCAGGATATAACAGAAGATTGTAGGTATTTGAATATGATCAGATACTAACAGAAATATGTTGAAAGAAAATATGGTTCTTATGGTATGGAATTCACAAAACTAAATGTCATAAAATGTAAATAAACGGAGAAGTTGTAGACATACCATGAAAGAAATAACATGAACTGCTTCACTTATGAACTTAGTGCTAGATGCAAGGAGTGGACAGAGAAAAAGAAAATGTTCACTATTCCTTTTACCAACAACTTCTTTCAAAATTCAGATATTGAAAATGGGCCAGATATCACTGTATAGCACTTTTTATTAAAAAGGTGATTTCTATTTTGAGCATATGCCTTTAAAGTTTGTATACATCTGATTTTCATTCAGAAAATGCAAATATAAAAACTTTCTAATCAAATATTTGATGTATTCCATTGATTATAATGAATTAACTCCCTTATTTCCATTTTTTGATAATGAGGCAAATTGATGGATTATATCAGGATTGGGGAAACTTTTTAAGGCAGCATTGAACGTGGCAGGTATAGAGTATACTGTGTTATTTATGATTTGTGTCTATGTGTGTATGTCCATATCCATATGGATATACAGATAACCTTACATGGAACTCAGAACATATAACATGGGAGATATAATTTGTCCTCACTGTTATACATATAAAGTGTGTAGTAAGCATATTTCTTCTGGCACATGAGAGATATAGAGGTAGCAAATGGGTATGCTGAGTAAAACAGCTAGGCAGTGGCCATGCATAAAATGGATTTCTGCCCTGGCTGGTGTGGCTCATTTGGTTGAAGCATCATCCTATAAACTGAAAATCACAGTTTTTATTCCTTTCCAGGGCACAGGCCTGGGATGCAGGTTCCATCCCCTACTGGAGCATGTACAAGGGGCAACCAGTAGATGTTTCTTTTGTATCAGTGTTTCTCTCCATCTCCCTTTCTCCCTCCTTTGCCCTCTCTCTACAAATTAATAAGCATATTCTCAGGTGAGGATGAAAAGAAATTGGACTTCTATTTATTTTACCTTCAATTTAATTTTCCTTCTTCAATGACACATTATTGTGGTTTTTTTGTATATTTCCTCAAAACTTTGATACCCACTAGATGTATTTGCTTAAACTTCTTTGTATGCCTCATTTTAAGAATTCTCCTGATTAGAATCATCTAGGCTCATAAAAAGGAGAGACATTTGCTTGATTATTCATACCTTAGAAGGTTACCATGTAAGTTATAAAACTTTAGGTAACTAACAATTGATTCAATATAGAAGAAATTTAAATTGCCAACTTTTTTCAAGAGAATTCTGTAGTAGAAAATGAGATCTATCTACATTTAAAAATACATTTAAGGTGCCCTACTATTGCTGACATTGTTTTTGTTTTCCAGGGGTAGAGGAGGGTGATATTTATACAAATTACAGGATTAGTACCTTCCGCATAATGATTGCTGCCTTTCAGTCACCCATTTCCCTAGATTAAATTTGATGTAATGAGATCAATTTATGATCTTAAACACAACCAATTTGACTGTCAAGGATTTGCTAATGCCATTTACCAGATTCTTTCAAAACCAATTTTTGTGTGTGTGTGTGTGTATTTCCTAAGCCTGGTATATTTCTAGTTGAATAAAAATAAATAGAAAAGAAACAACTACTCAGTATTCTGAAGCAAGCCAGTTATGTTTGCATCACTTAGAGAGCTTTATAGGCTCAGACTGAGAGTCAGATTAATGAGAATCAGCTGAACACCATTTGCTTCCTGAAAAGACAATGGGAGTGAATGATGATTGCACATGTGTCATGAATGTTGAGAAGCTTTGCTCATGGTTCACAATGAAACAAAACAAAATACCGTATTGGATGAGTCTAGAGAGATGCATGTTTAAGAAATCTAAGGATGCTATGCCTTATGAAAAAAAAAACCATGGTGGTGTCATCAGTATGTGTGTTTGTATAAGGAATATAATATTTTAATATCTTTAAATTAAAATTATCAAATATTATAAATGGTCACAAGAGTCTTTCTCATAAAAAGGGTATGGAACTAGAACTTACTTAATTTGAATATGCATGTACATATATTTAGGCACAGATGTCTTTGAATTTGTATTTAACAGATTTGCATTTATAAGCAATAAATATTTAGCCTTATGTGAAATTTCACTGTGAGTGTATGGAATCATGAACAATGTTTTAACTACCTATTTTGTTTCTTCTGATCTTTGTTAAGTGCTACAGGTAAACAGATACTGTATTTGTATCTATTAGTGTAGTGCAGAGTGTAGACAAGTAAACAGTTGATGGGTTTTGTCAAATATATTGAACTTTACCTACACAGTTTAAACAATGTGCCCCAATTGTATTATAACGTTACTGTGATTTCCCAGCATATTCATTTGATATTTCCATCCCTGACAGCACTGTTAAGAAAGGAAAGCAAGAGACATTCTTTGTAATTTTAATATATTAAATGGGCATGTGAGCTGTGGTCAAAGTTTATCAAAGGTGAGGATAAGTCAATGTGGAAAGAAGAAATGGCATGTGGCAAATAAGGTGGCTTGGAAATGTGAAATTGGGGTGGGAGGAAGGCAGCCTTGTCATCAGCATGTTTCAGGTGCAAGGCAGCGTTCTGAGTAGTTTTTCCATAACCTACTTTTGCAATCTTCCCTTGTAGTGGTCAGCCACCCATGGTCTAAACAATCATCCCATAGGGTTGTTTTTTTTGATGATTAAATGTGTGTGTGTGTGTGTGTGTGTGTACACACACATCTATTTATATGTATGTATACATGTAATTAGCAAAAATGGATAATATAGGACTTATAAAAATAATTCAGTTTGTCATGATCTATAATGTAAATGGTTTATATTTCATATATGAATATGGAATATCCACATGTATATATGTATTTATAATATATAATAATATTTACCAGTGGCATAATTCTACATTCTACTCTTCCAAGAAAACATTTATGGAAAGTTTGTTCTAGGGACATTTCTTCCTTAGCATCATATCCCTTTCCCCTTAATTGAAGCAGTATCTATTTTTTGAATTTCTCAGAATGTTCTAGTTATTGTGAAATATTAGTCTTCTCAGCACTGAAGTTGGGACCTTTTATTCTAGCCACTGTTGTCTGGTCTGATTTGAATCAGGCCTATGTAGTGGGTAAGGGAAGGAAAACTTCTTTAAACCATTTTGGTATTAATAGCAACTTAATGCTTTGGCTTTTACTCTGATTTCTATGGAATTCAATTATTTGAAACTTTTTCAGCCATGAAGATACCTGAATATATGATCTCTTACATTCCCTTTCTTGACTTAAGTACTTTTCAAAGGTTACCTACTTTAAAAAGAGCTAGATGAGGTATAATATTAATAAAAAGTATGTACTTTTTACTGGCATTCTTCAACTGTGCCTCTTCCGGACTACTTTTGAAAATGAAATGTTATAAAAAGAACAACTATTTAAATATAGGAATGATTGTAAACATACTTATTATGGAGTCCTAAAATGCTGTTTCACACTCACTGTGGAGTGTACTAGGAAATTGGATATTTGCAACTTAAAATCTATTTTAAATAGGCGCATTGAAAGAATTCATTCATATGTACATACATAGAGACATGTATAATGCAAGTATTCAAATGTTCAATTTATAATGTCCATGCATCTTAGTCATATTTACTCTAATGCTGAGCAATAATTATACATTCTTTCATCATTTGACCCATTTTAAACTCTGCTGAGATCATGTTAAAAATGTTTAAAGGTTGGTGACTTTAAGATAGTATGTTTGACAAAACAATGAAGATTGTTTCACCTTTAAAGGGCCAGGCAGTGTTTTTGAGATTCTATGAGTCAGTCATAATCAGAATAGTGGTACTTATGCCATAATAAAAGCATCCTTGGTGGTTCAATCTCCAAAATATATAAAGAACTCACACGGCTCCACTCCAGGAAGACAAAAAACCCAATTAAAAAATGGGCAAAATACTTGAACAGACACTTCTCCAAGGAGGACATAGAAAGGGCCCAGACACATATGAAAAGGTGCTCAGCATCACTAGCCATCTGCGAGATGCAAATTAAAACCACAATGAGATACTACTTCACACTGGTCAGAATGGTCATCATCAATATATCAACAAACAACAAGTGTTGGAGAGGATGTGGAGAAAAAGAAACCCTAGTGCACTGTTGGTGGGAATGCAGACTGGTGCAGCAACTGTGGAAAACAGTATGGAATTTCCTCAGAAAACTAAAAATGGAACTGCTTTTTGACCCAGCAATTCCACTGCTAGGATTATATCCTAAGAACCCTGAAACACCAGTCCAAAAGAACCTATGCACCCCAAGGTTCATAGCAGCACAATTCACAATAGCCAAGTGCTGGAAGCAACCTAAGTGTCCATTAGTAAATGAGTGGATCAAAAAACTATGGTACATTTACACAATTGAATACTACATAGCAGAAAGAAAGAAGGAGCTCCTAACCTTTGCAACAACGTGGATGGAACTGGAGAGTACTATGCTAAGTGAAATGAGCCAGGCAGTGAGGGACAAATACCATATGATCTCACCTTTAACTAGATCATAATCAACACAAGAAAAAAACAAACAAAATATAACCAGAGACATTAAAATTAAAAATGATCTAACAATAGCCAGAGGGGACGGGGGAGGGAACAGTGGGGAGAAGGGTTTTCAGAAAGTACTATAAAGGACACATGGACAAAACCAAGGGGGAGGGTGGAAGTGAGGGAGGGAGGTGGGTTTCGATGGGGTGGGGGGAGTGGTGGGGAGAAAATACAGACAACTGTAATAGAACAATAAAGTAATTCATGAAACAAGAAATAAATATGATAAATAAAATATAAAAATTAAAAAAAAAGCATCCTTGGCAGGAATAATATAATTTAATTTTTTTTTTAAATAGCTTGTGACTCTGTTTCTGTGTTTCTGTTACTGGTTACCTTGACTGTGTTTTTTTTTTTTTTTTAAATATATTTTATTGATTATGCTATTACAGTTGTCCCAGTCCCCCCTTCATTCCCCTCCACCCTGCACACCCCCTCCCACCCACATTCCCCCACTTTAGTTCATGTCCATGTGTCATAAGTTCTTTAGCTTCTACATTTCCCACACTATTCTTGCCCTCCCCCTATCTATTTTCTACCCATCGTCTTTGCTATTTATTCTCTGTACCTTTTCCCCCCTCTCCTCCTCCTACTCCCCTGTTGATAATCCTCCATGTGATCTCCATTTCTGTGTTTCTGTTCCTGTTCTAGTTGTTTGCTTAGTTTGCTTTTGTTTTAGGTGTGATTGTTAATAGCTGTGAGTTTGCTGTCTTTTTACTGTCCTATTTTTATCTTCTTTTTCTTAGATAAGTTCCTTTAATATTTCTGAACTCCATTAAATTTACCTTATCTGAGAAGCACTTTATCTCCCCTTCCATTCGAAATGAAAGCTTCGCTGGATAGAGCAATCTTGGATGTAGGTCCTTGACTTTCATGACTTGGAATACCTCTTTCCAGCCCCTTCTTGCCTGGAAGGTCTTGAGAAATCAGCTGACAGTCTGATGGGAACTCCTTTGTAGGTGACTGTCCCCTTATCCCTTGCTGCTTCTAGAATTCTCTCCTTCGTTTTAGTCTTGGCAAATGTAATTATGATGTGCCTTGTTGTGTTCCACCTTGGGTCCAACTTCTTTGGGACTCTCTGAGCTTCCTGGACTTTCTGGACGTCTATTTCCTTTGCCAGATTGGGGAAGTTCTCCTTTATTAGTTGTTCGAATGAGTTTTCCACTTGTTTCTTTTCTTCTTCCCCTTCTGGTACCCCTAGAATTCAGATGTTGGAACGTTTAAAGATGTCCTGGAGGTTCCTAAGCCTCTCCTCATTTTTTAAAAAAAATTCTTGTTTCTTCATTCTTTTCTGTTTGGTTGTTTCTTTCTCCCTTCTGGTCTACTCCACTGATCTGAGTCCCAGTTTTCTTCCCATCACTATTGGTCCCTGTGCATTTTCCCTCATTTCACTTAGTGCAGCCTTCATTTTTTTAATCTAATTTGCGACCAAAATCAACCAATTCTGTGAGCATCCTGATCACTAGTGCTTTGAACTGTGCATCTGATAGGTTGGCTGTCTCTTCATTGCTTAGATATATTTGTTCTGGGGCTTTGATATGTTCTTCCATTTGGGCTTTTTTTTTTTTTTTTTTTTGGTCTGGTCATGCCTGTTAACTATGAGGGGTGGAGCCTTAGGTTTTCACCAGGGCAGGGCAACCCAGTCGCTGGGTTGTGGTGTTTTATGTGGGGGAGGGTCCGAGAGGGAAAAATGCACTTGCTCTGTTCTCTCTCATATTTCAGTCCCTTCTGCTGATTCACCCAAACAAACTGGGCCTTTCTGGTGCTGATTCCCGGGTGGGTGGGCTTGTGTGCATTCTAGGACCCTGTGGGTCTCTCCAACGAACTCTTCTTCTTGGCTGGGAGTTTCTCCCACTGCCTCATCCCCCACAGGTATTTTCAATCATTGTTTGAGGCTTTATTTCCCTGTGCTGGGGCCCTGGGTTGTGTGGTTAGTCTCGCTGTCCAGTTTAGCCTGGTTTATCTATAGGCAAATATGTGACTGTGATCAGCTATCGACCTCACACAACTCACTGTATCTGCCAGCTTCCATCCTATGCCCAGGGTCAGCCAGCTGCAACCTGCACACCCGGGTCCACCAGCCACCGCTTTTTCCTGCCATAACCCATCTCCACTGGCTGCCCAATTCTGCCCCTCTTACTGGTCTGAATGAATGTGTCTATTTTATCTCCTTTGTTGTCAGACTTCTGTCCTGTTCAATTTTCTGTAGGTTCTGGTTGTTTGTTTGTTTTTTTTTCGAAATTTTTATTGTTCTTAATTTTGGTTGTGCGAGGAAGCACACTGTGTCTACCTATACCTCCATCTTGGCCAGAAGTCTTGACTGTATTTTCTTAGCATACTCTATATTTTGACTTTTTGCATTGCCCTCATTGTAATCTCAGTATTTTATGACCTCCAGTTATCTCCATATTGCCTCCTTGTATTTGACACTGTCTGTCTATAGAACAATAAATTAGACCTCCTGTCATTTTATTGAATGTTGGCACTGCTCCTAACCAATCCTTTATCATTCTGATGGTACCTGTATTGGTGTGGTTTTGACAAAATTAATAGCTGAGCTGAATAGTTGCAAATTTAGTTTAATCACTTTTAAAGAAAATATCAATTCAGTAGAAAATGTTAGTCATATAGTATAGATGCCTATAAGTTGATACAAAGTTCAATTGAAATACTGTAATATTATAAGCATGATATAAACCCAAGTTATTCAGAAAGCACTTTGTGCAGCTTTTAATATTATGTACTGGATGTTTTATAAGAACAATAGGAAGAAGAAGATTGACAATGATGATAGCAGTTCACATTTATTGAGCTTGTAGTATGTAGTATATGTCAGAGCTATTCTAAGTACTACTTTATTTAATGTATTTAAATAAATACATTAAATAAATACATTAAATAAGTACATTAAATAAATACATTAAATAAAATGTATTTAATCCTTACAATAACCTTATGAGGTAAGAACCATTGTTATCCCACTTTATACATGAGAAAACTAAGAAGTAACATGAGCAAACTTATAAAGCTAGGAAGTGTAACAGCCAAAATTTGCCTACTTTTTTCATATATCGAATTGTGATGGTATGATTTGTCTTATCTTCTTCCCAGTATTTTATTAATAAACTTCAAGGAGAGACACAAAGATAATGCTTTCAGTAAGTATTGCTTATCAGTCATTACTCATATTCTTAGTAGGCTAAGCCAAGTGCTGTAGTGATTTTCCTACTGAAATTCTTGTTTTAATATGTAAAGGAAGAACATTGCTACTAGAGTAAGTCATTGTGTATATGAAATAAAAAATTGGTGTCTTTCCCTGGAAATAGTCTTTATTATCCACATATCTATTCATGCAGGATTTACTGTGTGAACAATGCCATAATAAGTGATAAGAATATAATAGTAAACAAGACATGATCCTTGTTTTCAAAAGCTTAGTTGAGCTCAAGAAGAGAATAGAAACCCATTTATTTTGGTTGCTTATATGCTTACCTGCCTGAGGGCAGATTAACTCAAGGAGTTAACCAATTCTTTTATTTAGACTGTAAGAATAAAATTTATTTCCAAAGGAATTTAATTTGCTTAATTTCTTTTAGTCTGTTTTCCAATTAGTGTGGATCAAATTAATACATTAACTGCTACGAAATAAGGGTTGCTCTCTCTCTTTGTTAGTTTTGCAAAAGAGGGAACATTTGACAAAATTGCATATAAATTCAATTAGCACAATAGTTTGTTTTCTGTGATAATATGTATTTAGGAAGGAATGTGTAGAATTTCTGGGTATTTAAAGATAATAAATTATTCTAGTGAATATTCTTACAAAAATATATTTTGAATGGGATGCTCATTCTGTTGGCCAAAAATTAAGTGGACTATTTGTAAACCTTTGCATTATTTTAATTTTATTGTGTGTGTGTGTTTGTATGTATTTTTTAAGCAGCATTAAGGAAATAGAAAGATGTTTTTAATTTCCCAACTCTCAAGAATCTAAGACATTGGTCAGTTTTTGTCTCCATGTTTGTTTTTCTCCAGTCTTTTTGCATAAGGAATGTTTATAGAATTGAATGTTCTTTATTTGCATTTGTTACACTTAATATATTGAAAGCATGATATTCTTTCCGTCATGCTACCTTTTCTTTTTTTTTTATGGCTATAATTTGTTTTATTGTTGTTCAATTACAGTTGTCCCCATTTCCCCCCATTACTCTCCCCTGCCCTACCTACCCTCACCTCCCACATTCAATCCACCCGCTTGTTGTCTTTGCCCATGGGTCCTTTATACATTGTAATCTTGACTCAAATTGCTGTCCAAACTTTATCAAATCAATTTTGTATTATAAGACACAAAGAACTCTAAACTTTTTCTGAGCCATTTTGTTTTATTTTTTAATTACAATTAACATACAATATTATATTAGTTTCAGTTGTACAACATAGTGACTAGATGTTTATATAACTTACGAAGTGATCACTCCACTGAGTGTAGTACCCATCTGACACCACACATAGTTATTACAATGTTATTCACTAAATTACCTACCCTGTACTTTATATCCCTGTGGCTGTTTTTATAACTGGCAATTTGTTTTCCTTAATTGCTTTCCTTTTTTCACCCATGCCCCAAAACTGCATCACATCTGGCAACTATCAGAATGTTCTCTGTTATCTATGAGTTTGTTCTCGTTTCTTTGTTTGTTTAATTTGTTTTGTTAGATTCCACCTGCAAGTGAAATCATATGGTATGTGTCTTTCTTTATTTGACCTATATCACTTAGCATATCTTTCATCATTAAAAATTACTTTATACTTTTACTCTTTAACCATATATAACTTTCTTTCATTTGGTTATTTCCTTTAGTTGTGACAGTTTCTGCTCTTGAATTTTCTAGAAAATTTGTCTTCTGTGAGGATTATATCATTGTATAGAATCATCAGAAATACATAAATATCAGTTTCAGTACAGCCTCAAAAACAGTAGTTTTTATCTGTATATTAATTGTATTCTTACTTTCAAAGAGGGACTGAGACAGCAGGCAGTGAAAAGAACACACAAATTTAATATTAATGTAAAAATTAAAATGAAACTTTAAAAAATGTACCAATAAAAATACAGTGGTAATCTCTTTTATTGTAATTTAAATTCCTATGACTATGAATCCTAGTATTTTCCCATTTTTTAAATTAACATTATCACTTCTTTTCTGTCTTGAAATTTTATTTATTTAGTTGCTAATTTATATTTATTTTCTTAATTTTTTTATCCTCACCTGAGGACATTTTTTCATTGATTTTTTAAAAGATACAGAAGATAGAGAGGAAGGGAGAAAGAGAAAGCTCTATGTCAGAGAGGAACACTAATGGGTTGCATCCTGCACATGCCTAGACAGGGGATCATATGTTTCCCATCTAGGATTGGAACCAACAACCTACCTATGTGCCCTGACCAGGAATTAAATCTGCCACCTCTAGGCTATAGGACGACTCTCCAACTGAGACACACCAGCCAGGGTTGCTTTGGATTTTTATTGATTGAAGTCAAGTGCTTTGCTATTTCTTTCATATGAGTTCTTATTTTTTTTAGTTTTTATTCAATTTATTAATAGAATCAGATGCATGGTCTTCGATTCATATGGATAAAGGTTGGAGAAAGAAGGTGAATCTTTCAGTAGACCAATTTGAAAACACTTTGTGAGCAAGGAATGAAGTTATTGGCTAGTCCTGGGTCACGCTGACCATTTGGTGCAACTTCTGAATGCTTCCTTAGGGTTGTGATTACTGACTACAACTGAATTATTTTCCCTTACTCCTGCATCCTACCACCCAGTCCATGCCACACTGCACATTCAGAACATAAGAATTTTACTCCTATGTACTGTTCCCCTAACAATACAATTTGTAGAACTCTGTCTTTCCTCTGTGTTTACACAGTGTATTACAGAGCTTCTACGCCATATAGCACTGTGCAAATATACAGTGTCATCTAGCATATTGTGCACTGTTGCCCAAACTACCTTGGTTTTGAAGTTTTTTGCTTTGTAAAATGGGTTAGTTTGCTACCTAATCAAATTTCAAATTTTGAAAACTTGACTTTGCGTCCAGATATAATTGTCAGATGAGTGTGCAGTGTGACAATTATTTCATAAAAGTTATCAGTCTGTATTTTAGGGCATGTATTACAATAAATAATAGTCTTGATCTCCATCCTTTAGGCCAAACGGTCTCCAGCCTTTTGGACAGCAGCAACTGGTTTCATGGAAGACAGTTTTTCCATGACAGGGGGAGGGAGGTTGGAATAGCTTCATAGCCCACCACCAGATGGAGCTTAATTGCAACTTGCCACTCATGATAGGGTTTTGATATGAGTCTGCAAGCAATTGATTTATTAGGGTCTCTGTGCAGTCAAACCTCTCTTCTACTGATAATCTATATTTGCAGCCGCTCCCCAGCACCAGCATCACAGCCTCAGCTCCACCTCAGATCATCAGGCATCAGATTCTCATAAGTAGTGTGCAACCTAGATCCCTCACATGCACAGGTCACAGTAAGGTTCATACTCCTACGTGAATCTAATGCTGCCGCTGATCTTACAGGAGGCTGAGCTCAGGCGGTAATGCCAGTGACAGGGAGTGGCTGTAAACACAGATGAAGCTTTGCTCATTGATCTGTTGCTCACCTCCTGCTTTGTGGCCTGCTTCCTAAACAGGGGTTGGGGACCCCTGTTTTGGGTTATTTTGAAAAGGTATATTAGAATACTTGGTTTGGATTTTTGCTTAAACCATTAGCTGCATGGCTAGGGAGGCCTGATTTTGTTTTTTTCTTGTTTAAATAGCCTAGGTTGTTATGTATATTAATTTTAAAGTAGCCTCAATCAAGATTCTATTTTTTCCTTTCTCATGAAAAAGAAATAAAGATAACCTATGTTATAGTAAATCATATGAATTTTTTTCAAATGTGGGTTATTAATGATGAAAGGAATATGGGGTATATGGGAGTCGGGAGGGGAGTCTACAGGATTTAGAGTTATGGTACCTGACTTTGAGTCCTTGCTCTGCAAGTGAATGGTTGTGTGCTATAAGGCATGTTTTTCACTTCACCCAACATAAGTCAACTCCTGTAAAATACCTGTAATTGCCACATTTGCTTCATTGAACTTGTTACCAAAATTAAATGAGATAACTCACAGGAGCATCTGATAGAACTTTTCAAATGTGTGTGTAAGAAGTCATTGGCTAAATAGCTGAAATAAAGGTTTGGGCATTTTCAACATTATACAGCCATCATTATTATTATTAGTTGTGTGTGTACACTGTAAAGGAATTGCTGAAATGTGTAGCAAATGCAGTTTCGGTTGGTGATGTTTAGAATTTTTTTAAATTTGGAATTCACATGGAATTTTGAAAATAGATCAATGTTGTATTCTGTATAAAAATTATCTTCACTATAGAGAAAGGGATTGCACATGTTTTTCTTGTTGGAGGACATGAACTTTAACAAGGCAACCTGAGACTAATTACTGAGATATGAAATGAGAATGTGTTAAAATAATAACATATTTCAGGCTCTAGCTTCAGTGGAAAATATTCATCACATTTTTATTTCTCTAGAGAAGAAAGATTTTCTTACTTCTTTTTATGATTTTTCCCTTTTCTATGTTACTCATCATGCCCTCTTAAATGTTTCTGTTTTCACTTGCTATCAAAATTGAAAAGCGCGTTTTCATTGAAATGTTAAAATGGGTATACTGTTTGGCATTAAAGTGTTAATATCATCAAGACTAACAGATAAGCCAGTTCTTTCACTTCCTATCTAATTGCTGTTAGCTACCAAAGTCATCTAAATAATATTATGTGTCATATTTTAGAATTTTTGTTTGCGTTAGCAGATGGTAAGGTGCAGCAAATACTGGTTTCCATTTTTTTTAAATGTTTCCAACAACTCTTAACTAAATCAAAGATTAGTAAAGCGTTGCATATACTCAGGCGATATGCAAATATACTCATTTACTGTAGAGAATAATTTTGTTAAAGTACTTTTATTTTTATTTTCGCTAATTCATTTAATAAAGTGATTAAATATCTACATATCCAAGATGTTGAGGATGCACAGATAAATACAGTGCAGTAACTGCCACCCAGAATCCCACACTGGAGTAAGGGAAGCAGATATTTAAGCAAGTAAATTACAGCACAGGATGTTAACTCATATTGTACCAATTAAAACCTCAATGCTATGGAGTACAGTGGACAAAAATACCACCTCTGCCTGTTAAAATCCAAGAAAGCTTTATGGCTGTGCAGACATTTGATCTTGATCTTAGAGGACAAGTAAGATACTGCCCAGTAAGAAGAAAGAAGTGTAAGGACTGAGAATTGCTTCTGCACTGAAATGGAATGATGAAAAGATCCAACATCCATAGATTGGGGAGTAGCTAGTAGTAAGAGCATAGAATAAAATGTCTGCTACTTGGTAAGTAAAGGACCAGTCTTCTATTTTGACATTCCATAGATCAAACCATGTAAATTAGTTTTACTGTGTGTGAGGGGGTGTTAAATTTGTAATGTCTTTCATATTTATGATTTTTCTACAAAATTTTCTTTAAAATATCTTAAATTTTATGATGCGCACTATAAACTTGGGTATTGAATTTCTATTTTTCCTTAGTTTCTTAAGTTTTGTCTGTCTATAATAAGCACAGTTTAAGTAAAACATGCTTTACCTTGTTCAATTTTTTTTGAGATTCCAGTAGTGAAAATGGTAGAGTTGGTTTAGTCTCCTATTATCTTGCTTAAAAGCAAATCTCCAATATTTAGTGTCCATACACTAAATATATGGACCATCTGAATGAATGTTTAGTTTTCAGTTTGTTTTTAGCAACTTGCATAAAGTAAATATAATGATCTCATTAAATCTGTCTCCTTCAGAGGGGCAGGGGCCTACTGTTTTTCCTCTGAGGATCTTTGTAATATCATTTTCTTGGCTATTAGGTGGTATTGTTTCATTGACTCTTAGCAGTTGATTGATTTAAAACTGTTTTACTAAGTTGGGTCAATATCTCACACTGAGGAAGAAGATTTCTCTCCCCTTGTCATACAATAATCCAACTGTAATTAACAGTGATGCGAACCATTCATGTACGCTGAGAGGGAAATTGGTTCCAGTTGTTTCAAAAAACCATTAGTTTTTTTTTAGTTCTAACCATGGGCAGCTCTGTGAGGTGAATCATATCACTGTCTGTGGACAAGAGAAATGGGAATCAAGTTCTTAGCTCACCATCAACCATGTAATCATTGAAGATGAAGGCTAAAGAGAAAAATCCTCCATTGACTCTTCTGTCATTTATGCAGTAGGCCTTCATGTACCATTTTAGCCATGAGGATGCACAATAAGGGACCATAAGGTAGTGTGTGAACCCCCATATTTTATATTAAAGTCTATCAGATAAATAATAGAGATTTGGCTGTTTGTTTGTATATTATAGCTGCTACCCTCTTCTGCCTGGTGAATTACATTCCTATATTGGTAAAAGGTATATTTATCTATGCAGACACATGTGTATGTATATGTATATATGTATATGTATATATATGTATATATGAGATTCATAAACTTATATAGAACACATATATCCAGTTGACTGTAAGAAAAATTGTACTTTATTTTCATTTATAGCTCACACACTTTAAAATGTTTTATCTCTGAAGATACAGGTATGGAATTGATGCAGTAGGTTCAGCAATCAAAATTTGAAACCATTTGAGACCAAAATTTGAAAAAGTTATACTATTTTCTGTTATTTTAGTGGTGATTTCCACCCCTTATGATAGTGCCAGAGACTTATTCACTGGACTCATCTATTGGAAGAATGTTTAATGAACAGCTGGATCAGTCTGAGAATTGGTAGATGTACTTGAGACACATTTTGTATAGAGTTTCTTAGCAAGGTATGCCATTATACCAATACATGTACCTCAATTAACGGATCATCTGTGGGAAAACTCTTTTTTTTTATTTTCAATTTTTTAGCTTTGTTGAGATTAAAATTCACATATAACATTGCATAAGTTTAAAGTGCACCACATGTTGGTGTAGTACACTTACATGCATCAATATGACTATCACTATAGTGTTAGCTACCATCTCCATCACATCACATGATTACCGTTTCTTGTTTGTAGTGAAAACATTTCAGAACTGCTCTTGTAGCAATTTTCAAGTATACAGTAGAGTATTGTTAACTGCAATCACAATTCTGAGTATTAGATCCCCAGAACTTACTCATTTTCTCTGTTTGGAAGTTTGTACTCTTTGACAACTATCTCTCCAATGCTCCCACCTTCCGAGCCCTTGGTAACCATGTTTCTACTCTTCAGTAAACCTATTTTATAATTATGTTGACTGTTGAAAGATATTTAATAATCCTACAGTGGAGTCTCATATAGGGTATAGATAAAATTTTTAGCTCATACTACAAATTTTCTTAAGAAAGCAATTAATGTTTTTAAGAGAACAAATAGAGTGGGTAGAAAAGAAGTATGCTGGCATTCGTGTGACTCTGACAGCAGAATTCAATGTTATAAATAAAAATATCCCCATCCTGTGAGCTCCATTTCAAGTGCTTTCTTTTCAGTGGCAATATCCCCACTATAAGTAACGGTGTCTTCGTCTTCCTTTAAACAGTTAAGCATTTTCTTGTAATTCTCTCGTGGTGGCCATTATTTTCTTTCTTCAACCATGTGTTGATTGCCTTGTTTCAACTACCAGAATCTAAATTGGGAAAGGGGAATGGTAATGTGTAAGACAGAGATTTCTGCCCTACCTAACAGTATTTCTCTCACATAATAAGTACATAATGAGTATAAGTGGGATTGAGTTTAATAACATCAATCGATTTAACACTAGAAGTTTATACTACAGTGCGTTTTAAAATCCAAGAGTCTGGGAAGGACTGAAATCATATAGAAGGAGAAATATATTTGATACAGGTCTTCCAAGCTGCATTGCAAACAGTCAGAATGGTTCCCATCATGTCTCCTGTGCCATTCATATGCTTATCAGTGTACTGGGTCATGACAACATTGAAAACTACATTGTTGTGTCATGTTGCTTCAAATGCATCTTGTTTCTCTGGTCCACACAAAAAGGATAGTTTGTCTCTATCATATAAACTCTAACTCCTATGTAATGCCTTTGGCCCCTCATTTGGAAGCTCATTTGCTGCAACAAGAAAGAATAAAATGCATCTCTGTTCTCAGATTTCTTGAGGGTGCTTACCCTGCCACCTTCCTGGCCACATTCCAAAGCTGTTCTGCTATGGTCACCATGTACTGCTCTGCATCTGCTGAGTAATCCACCACTGCTATCACACTCACCCCATTTTCCTGAAAACCACTGTTCTGTATCCCCCAACAGTGAAGGAGATATTTTCCCATCATTTTATGCTTTCCCTAATTAATTGAATATTTCCTCACAATTTCACGTGTGTTAATTCATGCTCCTTTGTTTCTATTGTTCATTCAACAATATTGCATACTTTTAGGAAAAAAAACTAAAATTTCTGAAAAATGAGAACTAAGGTGTGTTCTTGGAATACAAAGCACAGAACTCAATTTCTATTCTGAGGAGTAAGACAGGCTTTTCATGTGAGATAACATTTGACCTGATTCTTGAAGATAGCAATATAAAATGACATATATAAGTTACACATATGATCTCAGTTGTTATTGATATATCTCACATGCATACGCATTTTATTCTGCTGGCTATGTCAATTTTAGCATTGTGATGAAGCAGGAAAAAATTTAATACTGCCTGCCAATACAACAAAAAAAATTCAAACCCAACATATATTATAATAAATTTTCTTTTCTTTTTTTTATTATTCTTTTTTTATTTTTAATCAGTATTTTTTAATTGTTGATATTGTACAGTTTTCTGTCTTTTACCCCACCCCAGCCCACCACCCCAGCCCTCCCCACCTTCCTCCCATTTCCACCCCCCATAGTTTTTGTCCATGAGTCCTTTATACTTGTTGCTATAAACCGTTCCCCTTTTCCCCTGAAAATTCCCTCCCCTCCACCTCTGGACACTGTCAGACTGTTCTCAAATTCAGTGTCTTTGTTTATATTATGCTTGTTTGTTTGTTTTGTTGATTACCTTCCTGTTAAAGGTGAGATCATATGGTATTTGTCTTTCACTGCCTGGCTTACTTCGCTTAGCATGATGCTCTCAAGTTCCATCCATGCTGTTGCATAGGGTAGGAGCTCCTTCTTTCTTTCTGCTGCATAGAATTCCATTGTATAAATGTACCACAGTTTTTTGATCCATTCATTAACTGATGGGCACCTAGGTTGCTTCCAGCACTTGGCTATTGTAAATTGTGCTGCTATGAACATAGGGGTGCATAGATTCTTTTGGACTGGTGTTTCAGGGTTCTTAGGATATAATCCAAGCAGTGGAATTGCTGGGTCAAAAGGTATGTCCATTTTTAGTTTTCTTAGAAAATTCCATACTGTTTTCCATAGTGGTTGTACCAATCTGCAATCCCACCAACAGTGCACTAGGGTCCCCTTTTCTCCACAACCTCTCCAACACTTGCTGTTTGTTGCTTTGTTTATGAAGGCCATTCTGACTGGTGTCAAGTGGTATCTCATTGTAGTTTTAATTTGCATCTCTCTGATAGCTAGAGATACCGAGCATCTTTTCATGTGTCTCTGGATCCTCTGTATGTCCTCCTTGGAGAAGTGTCTGTTCAAATCCTTTGCCCATTTTTTAATTGGGTTGCTTGTCTTCTTAGAGTAGAGTCTTGTAAGTTCTTTATATATTTTGGAGATTAATCCCTTGTCTGAGGTATCATTGCCAAATATGTTTTCCCATACAGTTGGCTCTCTTTTTATTTTAATACTGTTTTCTTTAGCTGTGCAGAAGCTTTTCATTTTGATGAGATCCCATTTGTTTATTCTTTCCTTTATGTCCCTTGCTCTAGGGGACGTATCAGTAAAAATATTGCTGCGTGAAATATCTGAGATTTTCCTGCCTATGTTATCCTCTAGAATTTTAATGGTGTCATGGCTTATATTTAAATCTTTTGTACACCTTGAATTTATTTTTGTGTATGGTGTAAGTTGGTTCTCGAGTTTCATTTTTTTGCATGTAGCTGTCCAGTTCTCCCAGCACTTACAGATAAGTAACTCATACTTGCAAACATGCTATTTACTAAAGTCAGAATATGATATCTTATGCCCCTTCCAAATGCAGTCTTCTGGTAAAGGGTCTTTAGAGAAATTATTAAATCTTCATATAATATACTAAGTGTTCAATGAATGTGTTTTGCAGGTATGGAATTCGCAGACGGTAATGCATGCATGAAAAATGTTTCCTATATTTTACAAGTTCTTCTGAAAGCAAGTCATGAAGAAAGGAATATAATTTCTTATAGAGTAAATAGAGTAAAATTCAAAACACTATATTATAATATTAGTGTTTTCTATGATGTCAATAAGTATACATAAGTATATTGCACAAGCTGACTATCTTTTCCTATAGGATACTATATGGGAATATTAAATGTAAATCGTTTGCTTGTTAACTCTTTGAAGTAAAGGTCAGAATTATTTTGTTGTTATTTGGAGAAAAACATAAGTGAAAGAAGGACAACAAGTTTTCTTCTATGATACTTTAGACAGTTTGAAACACACAGATAAAAGAAGAAAATTGTACCCATAAACTTACAGGTCTTATAAGGAAATAGTGGCGTTGCCATTTTTGTAATGGCATCTTAGAGCCACATTTTTATTCTTACGGATTCACAGCTAAAAATTACAATGAAATCCATTGAATAAATATGAGCAAATATACATGTACTAGTTATATAGAGTCTCTAAAAGAATATTAATACGTAAACTGAGAACAGGCTGACAGTGACCAGAGGGGAGAGGGGAGGAGATAATGGGGGAAAAGGGTGAAGGGTTTACAGGAACAATTATAAAGGACACGTGGACAATAATAAGCGTCGTGGAAATGGGTGGGAGGTGGGGAGGGCTGCGGGGTGTGAGGAAGGGTTGGGGAAAAGGCAGAAAACTGTACTTGAACAACAATAAAAATGTTTAAAATATATTACCTAAATGAAATAGAGCTCTAAACAGAAACCACCCTTTTGAAGGTGTATGCTTACCCGTACTTGTAGCCTTATTATTATCCCAAGATAGATTTTATATTTCTGCACCACCATTTTTCATATTCCTCACCAACTAAATATTTTTTATAGATGTCAGAATGATTAGATTTACTGTCTGCAAAATACGCATCATTGAGACTTATAGGCCATTTAAAAGATTGGGAAGGACATGTTAAACCTGAAAATAGTTCTCTCAACAGGCATGCAAAATCATAGCAGTACTCAATAAATTTTCAGGAATATATTCCTTTCATGGTAGGAAGGGGGCAGTTTATATTTTGAGGTTGTTTGCAGAATAAACAGTGGACACAGGAAATTACACCTATATTTATGGTCAAGCCACATTTATTATATAATGCATTTTCCTCCTACCCAGATGTAACTCACCTTCTGTTGAAATGTTATTTCCTTTGTTATCCTTTGTTAAAACTGGTTCAGTTCAGGCCTCACTCCTAGGATTCTAACACTTGTACTTCCTAGCTAGAGAAGTAGAAGTTCTGTTTTTAAAATCCTAAATGCACAGAAGTTTCATTTTGATAAGCCCTCTTTTTCAGGATGACCTTATCAGTGCTTATGAATTTTAGAAGGAAAAATGAAATCTAAGATGACCTTTAATATCATTATTTAACTTGGTTCTTGAGGAGAGCACATACAGCAACAACCTCAAGATATGGGTTTACTAATAAACACCTCTGTTCCTCTGGCTGCTCCCTCACCACGCAAATAGTGGAGTTCCAATGGAATGACATAACAGGGAGGGGTAAGAGGGGACACTGTACAATAGGGATATGATGAAAGCAGGAAAGGTGGTGGGACCATATGGTAGCTGGGAAGAGAAGCACTCCGTGGCACTGTTGGCATGGTTACAGAGAGGTAGATGTACAATCAAGCTGTGCCAATATCTGAATGTTTCCAAACTCTGGTTTGTGGCTTGTGGCCTCAGACCTTACTCATTCGCTGTCACCATATAGCGTCTGCTATTGCAAACAGTTCCTATAAAGGCATTGTTTTCCTTACATTTTCTCAACACTGTTTAAAATGTATTTGTATGTGTGTTGTAAATAATCTACTGATACATAGGAAAAAGTGTTCACTGCTCTTAGTCTCCAGGTGAATATAATCAGTATGTATAACAACTCATGATGATGATTATGTGTATGTATATTGTAAATAATAATTAATGCACATATCAATATTAATGCACATATATCATTATAAGTAGTTTTGCCATACAATCTATTTATATAGCAGGAGTAAATACTGTTAAAAAAAAGTTCGTTTTTTTTTCTTATTTTACATTCAGTTGTAGGATTCATATGAGCATTTGGTGGTCTCTTTAGTTGAAATTCTGGTTACCATTAAAAAAGAAAAGCAAATGGCCTAATTTAAGTTGAAACAGGTCCTTGACTAAGGTCTTATTTTTCTGTAAAAATGAAGCCATCCCAAATGTTACTGCCACTTCTAAAGCCTAACATGCCCTTAGAGGATATGCGTAGTGTATTGATTTGAAGTTTTCAGCCATATGGCATGGCTGAAGCAAAAACATATTGTATTAGGTCAAACCATGTATAATTGCTGATACTCAACCATTTCTGAACTATAAAATATCAATTTGATATGGTTCAGCCTCATCTATTATAGTTTTATTCCTTATGTAGTGTTCAGGTAGAATAAATAATAAATTATAAAACATGTGCATGTATATTTCATCTTGCAGCTAAGTAAAGATGAAATACAATTTTCCAAACCTTCAGAGAGTCTAACTCAATTAAAAATACTGTTTGCACAGGTGTTGAGATTTGTCTTTGTAGAAGTTCTGTGATGGGGTTGTTTGATGTTGTTTATTACCCAAAGCTTCTTTTGCTAATACATCTACTCAGAGGTAATGCTGCTATGCACAAAAATAGTTGATGCAGCAGTGAGGCAGCTAAATAATGTGCATTTTGTTTTAAAATAGGGGAATTAATGCTTAGGCTGATCACTGGACTTTCCTGTTCAAAATTTTGTCCAAAGTAATAGTATGAAACCTCTCCCACTTTAACAAAATGATTGTGCTCCCCCAACCTTTGTTTTCTTTCTAAGACAGTTTTTAGATTGTAATGAACTAATTCTGAAATTCAGAAAGGATTGTTTTTAAATTCTAAATGTGCTTAGTTTTTTTTTTTTTTTTAACTGAGATGAAAATTGAATTGGGCTTTGTACCAAAGAATGTATCTTTAGATGAAGTTGTTCCAACAGTATCAAAGTGATGCTTACATTGCTGTAGCAAATCTTATATCACTACACTGAAGCAAACCTCATTTTTGACAATCATTTCAATCACATCTAGGCTTGTTCCTTCATGTTTTTTTTTTTGTTTGTTTGTTTGTTTGGCTACTTAAAAATAAAAAGGAGCCCTGGCTGGTGTAACTCAGTGGTTTGAGCGCGGGCCTGCAAACCAAAGGGTTGCAGGTTCGATTTCCAGTCAGGGCACATGCCTGGGTTGCGGGCCAGGTCCCCATTGTGGGGTGTGTAGGAGGCAACTACACATTGATGTTTCTCTCCCACTCTTTCCCCCTCCCCTTTTTCTAAAAATAAATAAATAAAAATCTTTAAAAAAATAAAAAGGGAAGTCTACTCTATTGAATAGAAAAATATGTTCATGAATGACAAAATGTTTCAGACAAAAGTAGATTACCTCATATACAAAAATTAAGGTAGATTTTTAATGATCAGAACACATATTAAGTATGAATGACCTCTTGGACTTCTCCTAAATTCATATCAACATATATAATATTGTGGAATAATTTTTTAAATGAAGGCACAAAGATCATAGGGCCAGTATTCATTCATTGACAAGCTTAAAATAAAGCACAGTGCTAGTATCATGTGACCCCTGAATTCTGAGACAATTGTCTGGAGATTATACTTTGTTTCATTAAACTAAAAAAGAATCTTGATTTTGCTCTTGCTTTTGAGTTTTCCTTAGTTTATAATGCAAAATGAATTTTTCTTTTATGTTTACTATATTTTTATTTTTTAATTGTTGTTTAAGTACAGTTTTCTGCCTTCCCCCCCCACCCCAGCCCAACACCCCAGCCCTCCCCACCTCCATCCTGTTTCCACTGCCCCCCCCACCATGTCATTGTCTATGTGTCCTGTATACTTGTTCCTGGAAACTCTTCACTGTATTGCCCTGAAATTCCCTCCCCTCTCCCCTCTGGTCACTGTCAGCCTGTTCTCAATTTCAGTGTCTTTGGTTATATTATGCTTGCTTCGTTTTTTGTTTTGTTTTGTTTTGTTGTTGTTGTTGATTAGGTTCCTGTTACAGGTGAGATTATGTGGTATTTGTCTTTCACCTACTGGCATATTTTGCTTAGCATGATGCTTTCCAGTTCCATCTGTGCTGTTGGGAAAGGGTAGAAGATCATTCTTTCTTTCTGCTGCATAGAATTCCATTGTGTAAAAATGTACCATAGTTTCTATATCCACTCATTTGCTGGTGGGCACTTAGTCTGCTTCCAGTGCTAGGCTATTGTACTATTGTAAATTGTGCTGCTATGAACATAGGGGTGCATAAGTTCTTTTGAATTGGTGTTTCAGGGTTCTTAGGATATAATCCCAGCAGTGGAATTGCTGGGTCAAAAGGCAGGTCCATTGTTATTTTTCTGAGGAAATTCCATACTGTTTTCCACAGCGGTTGCACCAGTCTGCATTCCCACCAACAGTGTACTAGGGTTCCCTTTTCTCCACAACCTCTCCAACACTTGTTTGTTTTTAAATGAAGTAATTTTGGTATTATACATATGATTTGGTTTTATACTCTCAATTCTAAATGGTTTATCTCAGTGTCCTTGGTACAAAATGGTAGATTGTATATTTTCTAATTAGTAAAACACGTAGCGTAATTGATATATAATAAACTGTCCCTAAGATATAGTAATACTCATATTTCTACTGAATTAAATTAGTAGTGTCCTAGTACTTATGAACAACAATTTTAAGCACCACTCAAATTATCATAGTTTAGTAATTTCATCTGTAGGATCATGTACATAAGAGTGGAAGAATTTCAGCATTAGCAGTTCAGGAAGCAGTAGTTACATATTTCTGAAGGTTTCTTTTTTTGGTTTTGTTGTTGTTGTTCAAAAACAGATGGTGGTTCTAGCTCAGAGTAAAGAAAATTTCTGGAAACTATAACTGTTATCATTTTTAGTTTAAAGTGAAATGGAACCCAAAAGGATAAATTAATCTTGAATGTCAAGTGGAGTAGCATGTACTTATTCCTGACCAATTTAGACTCTTACTAATGATAAAAACATGATGGTATTTAATGTATTGGGCTTTTGCTGTTACCTTAATTGTTGTCAGTTTCTGAAAATAGTGGTTTTCAGCTTTTCAAGGTGTTCAATTAACCTATAGTGCAAACGCCAGTCTCTCTAATCACCGCATAGTAAAATTATTGTATTGTCTTTCTCTACCTGCCATCAGTTCACTTAGTATTTCCTTAATCTTTTTACACTTTAATAAACAAAGGGAAAGATTGAGATCATTACGTATCCAACTGTAATTTAGCATTGTCAAGATTAAGGAGGGGATTATGTTCATTAGAAGCAAAATGGTTTCTCTTATGGACTGGGAACAATGAAGCCCATTAATAAACTGCTTTTAATGATCCTAGTTCTGTCTAATTGTGTGCAGATCTAACAACAAACTCATTTGCTTCTTTCATTCTTGAGGGGAAGATTGTTAAACAGACATGCTTTGTTTATGTGTTGTTTTTACTTCCATGAATTTTAGTATGTGTTCATGAATGCAATAGATTATGTCTTGGTGAACTAGTATGTCTTTTAAGGGAACTGCACTGTGTTCTCTTGGTTTTTCAATATATATTAGACAGAAGAATAGATTTTTCTAAGATTAAATGAACTCCAACATCAATGGCATCTTAATCCTTACATGCGTCATTCTTTTAGAAAGATATCTGTCTTATGGTTCCCAGTTTGAAATATTTGAATATTCTGAGAATTGAAAGTGATCTCAGTGAGGGATTCTTAAATGATACATCTCTTTCTGGGCTGTCTTTCTCTTACCTTTATGGTAGAAATTCTATTTACCCCATAAAAACCGAGTTGCCTGAGAAATCAATGCTAACAATTCACTGGATGTAACTTGTTGACTGATGTCCTAGACACTCTGATTGCTCTTGCAGCTAGTAAGCTATGCTCAGGGCCACCCTGGCACTATGGCTCTTAACAGTTGAGATCTTGGATTTCCAGGAGTCTATTGTGAATATTCTCCAAATTTCCTGCATATGCCAGTTGTGTCTTTCAATTAAATATTATGCGTCTTTCAATTGTGTCTTTCAATTATATATTATATGAACTCAGAAATGGTGTTTAAAAAACTATAAGCCATTTTTTATTAAAACAATGTTGAATACTTTAGAAATCATCTAACATTTCCCCTTTAATCAGGTGTCAGTAAGCACACTTAAACAATAAGGTATTGATTTCGAAGGCACTTTTTTGCTCAGATTGCTCCATGAATGTATTTAAGGTCTAGAAACTTAAATCGAGAAACCAATCTAGATGGTTTAGAGTGTATTTCATGATTGGTTATATGCAATCAAGCCTCTGCAGAGAGCCAATCAGAGCATCCTAATTCATATCTTAGCTCTATGATGAAAAGATTGGCAAGTGAATAGTATTTATACTTTTTTTTAGTTACAATACTTAAGATGTACATTATGTTTCATAAATGCCTACTTTAACTTAACTCTTTGATTAGTTAACCTTGCCTCATTTTCTAATTATCTTTCCTACTCAAGTCTACTATATTAAAAACTTTATTGCTGCTCACTCATATTTACTAGAAATGTTATCTTCGTATTCTGAGTCCATCATTTTATTTCTTTACAGTGTAAAAATGGGCCATTGTTTGTTTTGCTTTGAATACCCCCCCGCAAGACAAACTCAATTCCCACATGCTGTTGGTCATTTTACCTAATTAAGGTATATAAAACAAATAAACCCTAAAGGCATGTATTTTGTGTCTCTCTATTCTGCATGTTATATTACCAATAGCCCATGCACTCTCTGCAAAGGATAATCTAATAGTGGACTGAAGATAATTTTGTTGGCAATCCCAATTCTAACATCAGAGATAAATAGGACTTCCATTGGGGCCTACTGTGAGAAAAATGTGATGTCTCTGCTCTAGAGGAACTTACATTCTTATCGAAGAGATAGGACTTACAGATAAAAAACACTTAGAAAGCAGTAAAAGAGACTGAAACACTTAGATGGTGCAGCACAGATTATAAATTTTCTGGGAACTAAGAGATAGAAGAGCTAAAAGTTAATTATGGTACTTATCTCAGAATGTTTACCCATGTCTGATAATTGAATAAAATAATACCTCAGGAAAAGTTGGAAGTCTATGGGTGTTATCAGTAGAATGTCCTTTCCACTGTAAATTGGAAAATAGTTGATAAAATGTAAGGCAATACAAATAAATACTATGTTAGGAATTATATAATATAATTAGAAAGACTTGTTATTGAAGGTTTAAAAATGAATTTATGTTTATAAGCATGTAATGTAAATATTCAGGTAGTCAATGAAGTCAAAGAATTCAGCTATTTAGGGTAGGACTAGAACTTATTCTGTCACATATATCTTGGCGTAGATATATTGACCTACAAATAAGGTAGATTCATATGAGTGTCATTGATGGTCTAAAATCTCTTCCCTTTCAAAGGTAAATTTAATTTTGGGAAAAACCAGAAGTCACAGGGCACCAAATCCGGGCTGTAGGGGTGCTGATTCACCTGGGTGATGTAATGTTTTACCAGAAAACTCTGCACATGATGTGGATGCATGAGTGAATGTGTTGTCAAGATGAAGCTGCCAATCACCAGTTGCCCATAGCTGGGGAATTGGGAATTATCCAAATAGTTTCTGCAGAGGAATGTTCAAGCTTAACGCAAAATTTGTTGCAGATTTGTTGCTCTACTTGCTCAGTCATTTTGGATGCAAGGGCCTCACAGTACTAAATGGCATCTACCATCCCCACTGACTAGTACAGTGAAGTTGTCATTGTCCACATATGCATATTCTAGTCCACTCTCCTTGGCTGCCAAGTTACATCAATGTCACACAAACCATTCTCAGTATATTAACAATGGCTGTAGTTTTTCTAGACAGACCTCATATATATAGTAGTGGTCACATTTAATTGTACAAATATGCCATAATGATATAGAAAATGATATATTAATATTTATATAATCTTTATTCACTGAATGTGGTCAGATTTAACAAAATAGCTTAGCTGTTCACGGTACTGAAGTTTTCTGAGCACAGTACAAGACAAAAAATTATTGAGGCACCTTGGCTGGAGTGGCTCCGTGGATTGAGTGCAGGTCTGCAAACCCAAGGGTCGCCAGTTCAATCCCCAGTCAGGGCACATTCCTGGGTTGCAGGCCAGGTCCCCAGTAGGGGGCTCATGAGAGGCAACCACACATTGATGTTTCTCCCCCTCTCTTTCTCCTTCCCTTCTCTTCTCTCTAAGCATAAATAAATCAAATCTTTTAAAAATTATTGAGGCATTGTAGGCAACATAATACATGAATAACCTAAGGATATTTCCCCATTCTTTGCATTTATTATTTGGGACTTGATGCAGCTTATTAGCTGACTAACAATTAGATTGTTGGATAGTAACGTGTTTGTTCATTTTATGCAATATTTATTTAACCTTACTATGTGCGATGTACTATGCCAGTTCCAGTGAGAAATACAAAAAGAAGTTGACAGGAATATAATTTTTCTGATAAAATGATTGCGAAGCATTTAATGAAGTTGACTTTAGCTAAGAGAAAGTTTTGAAAAACATTTCACACCAGTCTTAGTTTATTACAAATTATAAAATGTGAAAGTTGCATATGATGTGGATGTTACTAAAGCAAAAGAAGGAGATTATTTAGATCACTCAGAAAAGGTGATAATCAGGGAGTGAAACCCATTTGTTGCATTCCGATTAGTGACTACAAGACATAATTAAATAAAACTGACTTTAAAATTAAGATCCAGCCCTGGCTGGTGTTGCTTAGTGGATTGAAAGCCAGCCTGTGAACCAAGGGGTTGCTGGTTCAATCCCTAGTCAGGGCACATGCCCTGGTTTGCCAGGTCCCACTGTGACAAACGAGCGATTGATGTTTCTCTCCCTCTCTTTCTCCCTCCCTTCCCCTCTGTTGATAAATAAATAAAATCTTAAAAATAGAATTAAGATCCAGCTTCTTTTGTCCAACTTAATCCTAGGTGAATGTTTAAATCCTAAAATTATTAACTTTCACCTTCAATTTTTTATAAGAAAATTTAGCATGTGCGTGGAACAAATCTTGAGGTGGGGGAAAGGTAGTCTTCCTGCCTAATACTTAAACTTCTGACTACAAATAATATGGGCTCATGAGTCCTAAAATGATTGGGGTCATATAGTGGACTCTGTATTTATGGTAGAAAACTTGAAAATACTTTTTTTGTGAGGAGAGAATCCATATAGAAAATGAAATCTGTTGAGGCATGGTAAGAAAAGCAAAAAAAGAAATTATTTTCCAACATTCCTTGTTGTTCTAGTACTACTCATTAGTGTATGCACATTCTTTTATTTCTATGATCATAGTCTTTATTAGGCAGTAGTAATAGAGAAAAGAAAATGAGCAGTTTACAATTATGTAAATAAAAGTTTTTCTATTTTTGAAAAGTAATATGGAGAACTTTCCCCCTGTATTAATAAAATCTCAAATAAAATTAAAATCTCTGTGCCTTGCTACTTATTAAAGTGTGACACTAGTAACAATTTGCAAAGAAGAAACTGTATAAATGCAATAAAACAACATTATCTTGGGAAAATTGAGATTTCTCTTCATGTGTCATGCTAAAAATGTAACTGAGACCTAGTCTTTGCAAGATCAATGAGGAATATCCACATGAAATCTGATTTGCATATTTAAGGAATTAGTTTAGATTGTAGATTATAACCCAAACCCTAGAGAAAGCACTAACATAACAAAGTTGCACCATTGTCTGGCTGTGTATAGCAGAACCCATGTGTTTACCCAAAGGGCAGTGGTGCATTTTTAATTTCCAAAGACAATAAAGCTGTTGCATGAAGTTTACAAAAAAATTTCATTTTATGTCCACCATGGAAATTGTAACTATTTTTTATATTAGGGGAAGCACTGTAGTCTCCTATTAATTTGTATTACTTTAATGAAAGCATTCTATCCCAAAAACGTCTTGATTTGTGTTCAGGATGTTGGTCATATTCATTACTTTCTAATTGCATTCTGTAACCTCTGGTAGCTTTTGGGTCTTCAAATGTAATTCAGTGGTTTAATTTTAACTCATAGAATTAAGACTGATATGATGACATCAATGTTCTGAGAAGAGCATTGTTTTCTCCTGGAGGCATTTGCAGGATAGATTGAAAGCAACATGACCAGAGGCAATTTTCTGAACTTTTGGTGATGTGGGCTTCAGAAAGGAGGAAGTTGCAGTGGGAAGGCAAAGACATATACCAAAAGGCTTTTTGAAAAATGATGATTAATGAGAATTGATGGCTGGCTGGATATAGTTAATAAAGGGATAAAGAGTAAAAGCTAACTATGTGGTTTCAAGGGACAACAGCTGAAAGAATGGTGTTACCATTGGGGAAAACAGAATAATTAGAAATAGGTTTCGATTTGGGGGTGGGAGGAGTGGTTACTCAGGTGTGGATATGCTGCTTCTGAGGACATTGAGCACCGAATTGGTTGTGTTTAATTAGTTACTGTGTGAGAATAGAACACTTTCTCAAATAAGAGACTGGGACTTGCATGTAGAAATTTGGTAATCCTCAACTTCCGTATAATAACAAAAGTCTTGATGTAAAAGCAATGCATTAAGATAAAGAACTTACAGAGAAAGAACTGAGAGTCTTGGGCTCCCATGTAGGTGGTGAGAAGCAGCATAGAGGGCAGCAAATAAAACAGTGAAGGAATAATAGTCAATTGCTCTACAGAATGGATTTCTATTTGAAATTGAAGCAGTATTATAGTATTGGCCTCAAATAATTTTTCTATGTCAGGTAGTCATTTCTTTTCAAATAAAAGAAAATCTTCGTAGATAATCACAATAAAGGTACGTATGAATTTCATACTATATACCATGGGTCTAAAATTAAGCATAATTGCCCTGGCTGGTGTAGCTCAGTGGATTGAGCGCGGGCCTGCGAACCAGAGGATCGCGGTTCGATTCCCAGTCAGGGCACATGCCTGGGTTGCAGGCCAGTTCCCAGCAGGGGACGCATGAGAGGCAACCGTACATTGATATTTCTCTCCCTCTCCTTCTCTCCTATCCTTCCCCTCTAAAGATAAATAAATAAATAAATAAACCTTTAAAATTAAGCATAATTATTTTCATGAGTTGAGAGAACTCTAATAAATACAAGTAACCCTGCTGTAGAGTAGGGGTGTTCCTCAAGAGTTTTCTATGAAAACAATCTATCCCATGTACTGTGCCTTGCTTTTTAAGTATGACCTTTATCCATAATAACTTAAAAGAGTCAGGGAGATGTTTTGGCCCCATCCTGCTACCCTACACAGTCTCCCTATGACCACATTTTTAATACCATCAACCCAAGGATTTTTCAGACCACAAACACTATTTATAAAGAGTTTCCCCAACTCATTTGTGTCTTTATAATCATCCTACAAGATCAACAAAGCAGTTTTCAGTTTTACAAGTAAGATTATTCCAGTTTTACAGGTAAGAAAATAGATACTCAGAGTGGTTTAAGTGTCTCATCAAAAGTCATATGGAAAGTAGGTGGGACTCCAGGTTTTATGATTAAAAGATAAACTTTTTTTACTTGTCATTATGCTGTCCCACATTTGCTATACATTTCCTGAAGTCTTCTGCAAGTGAAACTTTAGAATTTCATCAAAAGAAATCCCAAAGGTGCATGATGAATTCTCTCTCTTCTTTACTGAGGAAAAATCCATTTTGAGAATATTACATACAATAGGTCAGAGGTCTGAAGTGAGTGTTTATTGGGCTCTTTTGGACACAATTAAAAAAGATTTTATTTACTTATTTTTAGAGATAAGAGAGGGGTGGGAGAAAGAGAGGGAGCAAAACATTGATGTGAGAGAGAAACATCAATAAGTTGCCTCTTGCATGTACCCCCAACCAGGAACTAATGCACAACCCAGGCATGTGCCCTTACTGGGAATTGAACCAATAACCTGCTTTTTAGGATGATGCTCAACCAAGTGAGCCACACTGCTCAGGGCTCTTTTGGACAAAGTATGAGGCATGTTAATTCTTCCCAGCCTCTTGAGTAAATTACTCTAGAAAGGGTTCTTATTGGTATTCTTCAGAGGCCAAGGAGAATTAATTGGCTTACAAAACATATGTGAATTGCACTAGGGAAATAGTTCGCTCATCTCTTAACATCTGGATATACTGTGATTTTTTTTACAATTATATATTCATGTCTGAAAACTGTGGCCATTTAAAAATAAATATGATAAGTAAACAGCATGTATATAATTAAGAATAATTTACTATAACTCCATGACACTTTATAAAAATGTTCTGGAAAAAAAGAAAAAGCCTTCAAGTTTATAGCACCATGTTAAAAATATTCTGGTGTATCTATGTAACATAATTTCAATGTAATATAAATAGCTAAAATATTTTTACAGTAACACTTCATTCTCATTTTGAAAGAATTGCAAATTAGTTTTATATTATCTACCTTGAAAATATAAGAAAATTATTCAAAATGTTTGCGTACCTATTATTCTCTGAACAAAACCAGTTTTTTTTTCCAATGTGCATTTCTCCAGAGAGATATGAAAATACTGCTCTGCTGAAATCTGATTTTCACCTGATGCTAATCATACTCTCTTCCTCAGACTTCTTCTACTCCCTTCTAATCATAAACTTTGATCAAAAGAAGAAACAAAACAAAACATCATTGAAGGAAGAAAATTACAAAAATAGAAATGCAATACAAAATCCAAGAAATAAATATGTTTATTTAATAGAAAACAGGAGATAAATGTTGATAACTCCACCTTTGAAAATGAATTCTACTCTACAACATGGCCTCAAAGTTCCATGGCCTCCACTCCATCAGCATGAATTTTCCCCTCCCTCTCAGCTCCCCCATATGTTTGTAAAATACAGAGTTTGTGATCACATAGAATATTGGTACGTCCTGGATTCTAAACTGTGACATTCTACCCACAAGCTTCCTCACACAGCCCTTGCCTCTGGAGTCTGTCTCTTGGCTTCATTCTACCTTTTCCTTTCCTCTTTATTAACCTTTCCCTTTTCTTCTAACCTCTTAGCTACCCTCCAGGGGACCTGTACATTTTAGGCACATACTGTGTAGCCACTGTAGAGTTCTCATTTTTTCTCAAGCCCTACCTCCTTTATCCTTCTGTCATTCACACAGTGCTATTCCTGATGCTCTATTTGTTTGAAGTCCTGAATAGATGATTAAAGTGAGGCATCCACCTGATTGGGTCCACTGTCCCAGGATTCTAACTGTAGCTTCCTAATGGAGTCAGGATAGTTTTCCACTTAATTCCAAGTTTCTTTAAAAAAAAAAAAAAGCAATTGCAGCTCTGACTTGTAGCTTAGTGGATTGAGCACAGGCTGTGAAACAAAGGATAACTGGTTCAATTCCCAGTCAGGGCACATACCTGGGTTGTGGGCCAGGTCCCCACTAGGGAGTGTGTGAGAGGCAACTGCACATTGATATTTCTATCTTTCTCCTTCCCTTCCCCTCTCTCTAAAAATAAAGAAAGAAAATATTTTTAAAATAAATTTAAAAAAATCAATTTCAAACTGTTCTCCTAAAGCCCCAAGACCATCCTCCACTGGCCCAGAATATCATCTTTTCTCATTCATGATTGAGAAGATAGAAAATGTTGTTCTCACTTACAGTCATATGCTTCAAGGAGTATATTATATGTCCTCTCCCCTTTATAAATGTTCTTTCTTCCTTCTCACTCTTTAGTATGTTATTGACTGATACACCCGTCAGTGTGTACATTCTTCTCCCTCCCCACAAAACACTGTGCTTGTTCCAACCTCCCCACAAAACACTGAGCTCCATGAGGGCAAGGACTGTGCTTTGCTCCTTCTGTACAGCTTTGTCCTTTGCTATTGCAATGTTGTGCCTTTAAGAGACATTAAAGAACTTTGTGCCCAATTAAGTGCTTAAAAGTACTTCAGGTACCAAGTTTAGTTTGTACTCATCATCCTTGAAAATGCTGCTTAAGTAAACTTACCTCTACTTCTTCCTGAGGAACAATAGAACACATTTGTTAAGGGCACAGACTAGACTACATAACTTTGAAGACTGGCTCTACCACTTACTAGGTATATGACCTTGAGAAAATTGTTTAATCTCCCTTTGCCTCAGGTTTCTCATATGTAAAAATTGGGGTAATAACAGGATATACTTCATAGAGTGATTATGAGGATGAAATGAGAGAGAAGGAACAAAAGAGAGACTGTGTGTGTTCTTTAAAATAAATATTGTAAATGTATTTTTCTTCCTTATAATTTTCTTAATAACATTCTTTTCTCTTTATTATAAGTATATAGTGTGTGTGTGTATGTGTGTGTGTATATATCTCATACATATGTTGTGTTAATTGACTGTTTATGTCAGTGGCTCAACCATACTGTATTAGTAGTTACATTTTTGGGGAGTCAAAAGTTTTAAATGGATTTTTGACTGTGCATGGGGGTTTAAGAGTTGGTGTCCCTAACCTCTGCATTGTTCAATGGTCAGCTGTTTATCAAGTCATTTTGTAAACTAATACAGTGATATCATGTGTCCATTACATTTCAATAAAAATATAGAACACAGATCAGCAAAGTCTTTTCACAGACAGACATTAAATAATTTAAGGTTTACAGACTACATAGAATCCCTGTTGCAAGGACATAGCTCTGCCACTCCAGTGTAAAAGTAGCCATAGGCAATATGCAAATGATAGGCCCTGACCTTGTTTAAGTAAAACTTGGCTTGTGGACACTGAAATTTGAATTTCATACAATTTTTCTGTGTCATGAAATTTAATTCTTTCAATTTTTTTCTAACCACTTATAAATATAAGGAGCATTCTCAGCTTGTAGGCTGTACAGAAATAGCAAGTTGGATTTGGCTATTGAGAAGTGGTTAGCCAACCCCTGTTCTAGAAATGGCCAAAGAATTTATACATACATATATTTGAGAATATATGGTATGCATGGTATTACCTCTTAGTATTTTTATTTGTAAACATTTTTACTGTCTTTTCCCTTATTTCATAAATGATCATGAGGCATTTGAAAAATTTGAAGATCCTTTGACCAGATTGTGTGTGTATAATACATACATTATATATATATATATATATATATATATATATATATATATATATATATATATATATGAGTTTTTATACACCTTTACTTTGCCTAATGTTTTCCGAACCTGTGTAGATGAATGAAAACTTTCAACAGCTTTTCTTTGCATGACTTGAGAGACAAGTTGCTATTTAAGTTACACAAAAGTGTCTGTAGACCTTTCTTAAGTGTTTAGTGAGTCTCATTTCACCAGGGTGGAGGGACTTTTCAGAAACATGTTTGAATAGATTGAGAGTTCTGAATAACCCAGTTCATGTATTTATTTGTGTCTTATGGAAGAAGACAGATTTAAAACAACCTCTGTTCCTCCGTTAGGTACTTCATGTATGCAGAAACCAAGGCATCTTTGCTTATTCTATATACGAGTACACGTGTGTGTGTGTGTGTGTGTGTGTGTGTGTGTGTAATATGATAGGTACTGCTTCAGAGAATCTCCCTATATACTTAAAAAGGTTCATTTCCTTCTTTGTTACTATCAGCTTACCCTAAGTCCCAGCAATTATTCTGTATAAATGCATAATGAGCATGTGAATGATAATAGGGTTCTCATTAAAAATTAAGGAGTTTCTTTTCATTCAGAGTGAGGTTATTAAAACAAAAGATTTTATACAATTAAGATCTCATTGTATATAAACTTACATATGATGATTTTTCACTTGATATGAAAGAAATCATAAGTATTTTTCTGTTACTAAAAAGTTTTCATGAATTTCACAGTACTGTGTATATAATTATCATTCATATCATTGCAATAAAGTTTTTAATCATTCCCTTATCTCTGATAATCCAGGTTATGTCATATTTCTGCCACTTCAAAGGAGATTACATGATTTTGTTTTGCCAAAAACCCTTTGTCTTTCAGGCTTTTTCTGAAAGACAGTTTACAACAACTAGTATTACTATGTCAAAGCTTATGAATATTTGTAAGCCTCTTTCTTTTCTAGAACAGTTAGGATTTTTTTCCCATTAACATTATATGAGATTACCTGTAACTGTACTCTCAGTGGTACACGGTATTTTACAATGTTTGCCAATTGGATGAGAGGAATGGTGTTTCAGTTCAAACAAAATTTTTTAAACATTAACTTTACAGCAGCTGTAGTGTTAGAGGCTAAGAATAAAGACATTTTTAAAAGTCTCAGTATGCCCTCCAGGAACTAAAATCCTCTTGAGAGAAGTAGCCATATAAACTGTGAAAATGTATGGAAAATCCTAAATAATTCGGAAATACTGTTAGTGCATTAAGAATGGACTTACTACATCTACAGGAGTTAAGAAAACACCCATCAAAGAGTTGACCTCAAGAAGAATGGGGGTTCTAGACAAAGAGAGCAGAGTGGTGGTGTCCAGGGGATGAGGATGGGGTAGAGTAGGGGAATGGAGATAGCAGTCAAAGGGTACAAAGTTCCAGTTATACAATTAAGAAGTTTGAGGATCTGATGTTGAGCATAGTGATTATAGCTAATAATATTGCATTATATTCTTCAGAGTTGCTAAGAGAGTAGATCTTAAATATTCTCATCACAAAAATGAAATGGGCATATTGTGATAAGATGGAGATGATAGCTGTTTGCTATGATGGTAATTATTCTGATACACACACACACACACACACACACACACACACACACATATATATATAAATAAATACATGTAATCAACATGTGTATATCAATAAAGTATGGGGGATACAAGTTAAACAAAATAAAGTAAAATAATATCTAGTAACATTACCATTTTTTAACATGGAAGGCAGGTTTTTTAAAAATGAGCAAAAAGAAAGCAAGTGCCTCGGGTGTAGGAAGTAGAAGGTGGGAGCTAACAACTGCTGTTTTTATAAGCAGACTTATACAGTGATTTGACTCTTTAAACATGTACATGTATAACTTCTATAAAAATAAAAAGTATGTTTAAAACTTCTATAAGGAAATAATTAAAAGCTGTTATATCCTTTAAAAAGAAGGAGGAGGGGAAGGAGGGGGACGAGGAATAGGAACAGAATCAGGCCAAGTTAGCAGGAAAAAAAAAAACAGTCTAGGAAGAGAAAATGTGAACCAATGAGGGAGGCATGAAAGAGCAGATCAGTATGACAGTTGAGGAGCAGTAAGTGTGGGATAATGGCCTTAAATGATAATCAGAGTTAGAGACCTAACGGTCATGTATTTTTTATTTTTTTTTATTTTTTTCTTTCTTTATTGTTTATTTTTTTTAATTTAATCAGTATTTTTAAATTGTTGCTATTGTACAGTTTTCTGTCTTTTACCCCGCCCCCAGCCCACCACCCCAGCCCTCCCCACCTTCCTCCCATTTCCACCCCCCATAGTTTTTGTCCATGAGTCCTTTATATTTGTTGCTCTAAACTGTTCCCCTTTTCCCCCGAAATTCCCTCCCCTCCCACTTTGGACACTGTCAGACTGTTCTCAAATTCAGTGTCTTTGTTTATATTATGCTTGTTTGTTTGTTTTGTTGATTAGCTTCCTGTTAAAGGTGAGATCATATGGTATTTGTCTTTCACTGCCTGGCTTATTTCGCTTAGCATGATACTCTCCAATTCCTTCCATGCTGTCGCAAAGGGTAGGAGCTCCTTCTTTCTTTCTGCTGCATAGAATTCCATTGTGTAAATGTACCACAGTTTTTTGATCCATTCATTAACTGATGGGCACCTAGGTTGCTTCCAGCACTTGGCTATTGTAAATTGTGCTGCTATGAACATAGGGGTGCATAGATTCTTTTGGATTGGTGTTTCAGGATTCTTAGGATATAATCCAAGCAGTGGAATTGCTGGGTCAAAAGGTATGTCCATTTTTAGTTTTCTTAGAAAATTCCATACTGTTTTCCATAGTGGTTGTACCAATCTGCAATCCCACCAACAGTGCACTAGGGTCCCCTTTTCTCCACAACCTCTCCAACACTTGCTGTTTGTTGCTTTGTTTATGAAGGCCATTCTGACTGGTGTCAAGTGGTATCTCATTGTAGTTTTAATTTGCATCTCTCTGATAGCTAGAGATATCGAGCATCTTTTCATGTGTCTCTGGATCCTCTGTATGTCTTCCTTGGAGAAGTGTCTGTTCAAATCCTTTGCCCATTTTTTAATTGGGTTGCTTGTCTTCTTAGAGTAGAGTCTTGTAAGTTCTTTATATATTTTGGAGATTAATCCCTTGTCTGAGGTATCATTGCCAAATATGTTTTCCCATACAGTTGGTTCTCTTTTTATTTTAATACTGTTTTCTTTAGCTGTGCAGAAGCTTTTTATTTTGATGAGATCCCATTTGTTTACTCTTTCCTTTATGTCCCTTGCTCTAGGGGACGTATCAGTGAAAATATTGCTGCGTGAAATATCTGAGATTTTCCTGCCTATATTATCCTCTAGAATTTTAATGGTGTCATGGCTTATGTTTAAATCTTTTATCCACCTTGAATTTATTTTTGTGTATGGTGTAAGTTGGTGCTCGAGTTTCATTTTTTTGCATGTAGCTGTACAGTTCTCCCAGCATTTTTTAAAGATTTTTTTTTCTTTTTAGACAGAAAGGAAGGGAAGGAGAAGGAGAGGGAGAGGGAGAGAAACATCAATGTGCAGTTGCCTCTCGAGTGCCCCCTACTGGGGACTAGGCCCACAACCCCGGCGTGTGCCCTGACTGGGAATTGAACCCATGGCCCTTTGATTCACAGGCCAGTGCTCAATCCATTGAGCCACACCAGCCAGAGCTCACAGTCATATATGGAATAGCCTTGTTTCTATTGATCCTATAGATGTGAGGAGCACAAAAATATGATTAGAGCTTTGTAAACATTTTTCTTGTAATCATCATGACAACCTTATGAGGTTAAAATTGCTTTCCCCAATTCACAGATCAGGATAGTAAAGTTCACAAAGGTAAAGTAACTTACTCAGAATCACACAGTAAGTAGTAAAAAAGGAGTTTGAAATAAGTATGTCTGACTCCGAAGGTCATGCTTTTTTTATGCCAGATTATAGTACAACCACGGAATTATTGAAAGATTTTTATGCCCTGTGGTAGCAAACTTGGGTTATTTAGTTTTTAAAGGATAAGTCTGGCATAGTGTGAAACCAGAATTTATGGTGCCATTATTGACTAAATTATATGTGTGTTTCTAGGAGGACTATTTTGTAGGACATGTTGTTCATTTGGATTCCCCCAGATCAACTGGCATTTAGACAGAACCTTGTATTTGCTGGGCACTCTGCTAGATGTGTTTTACCAAATTATCTAAATAATGTAAATTGTGGTTAAATACAGTGTTGTTAATGGGAGAACATTTTTTCTATCATGTTTTACTAGTTTGAGCTAGTAACAAAACTGTTTTGGGAGAACATATGTGATGTCCAGTGCTGAATCTACTTTGTCAGTATTACCAGCATGACATTTGGCTTTCTGTCATGGATGGAATTTTCTGTGATTATGTCTTAAAAATGTTATTCTGCAACTTTTAAGCAGCCAACCAATAGTTGATACTGTAACAGTATCAATTTGAATTTGATGGGAAATTGATATATCTGCATAATAAATTAATTTCTAGTTCTCCTAGGTTAAAATTAATGACCATTTGGGTGAATGTCTAATACAAGTTTTCTTATCCATTACTGGCCCACAGAATACATCCATATCCTTTATAAGTTTGCAAAATTATTTGAGTGAAAGGACCATAATTGTTAAACCTTTATTTTAGAATACTATCAGCTAGAGATTACAGTTGAAAACATAACATGCTGATTAACCAGAAGGATGGAAATGATGGAAACTTAAAATTCAATTATATATATGAATTTATATGTGTGTTTCTATATAATTTATATATATGAATTTATATATGAATTTGTATATATGAATTTATATTATATGAATTTATATATATAGAAATACTATGTATATAATGTGATGGGATATGATATATATATTACATTATATATAATGGATATTATATATATAGTATATCACACATATATGGTACAGTTATTTTTGACACACATACACTCACACACACACGCACTCACACACACACACACACGGAGGAGCTTCTATAACAACTTCATCACATCTAGGGCAGCAGCACAATTACTGACTTAGAAAGTAAAGCAGATGTGCGCAGCTCCCCCATTCACTCAATACACTGAGCAGTGGTAATTATGTTGGTCCATTCTCTAAACAACCAGCAGTAAAAACTAAAAATGTATATATACTACAAGAAGATTATAGAGCTACAGTCAGGAAGAGACTGGATTTACTATGAATCCCTCAAGTAGAGCCAATGGGAGAAAGGGACTAAAGAAGGATGAAACCTACTTTGTGTTGTATTAGCTGAATTACTGTTAACTCTTTGCCTTCTACCAATGTTAACATGCTTATAATGTGTACTGTGAAGGAAAAACAATTGTCTTTCATATTTTTCCTCCTTCTTTAGAGGAAATTCTGGCAGATATTTTCCTGGGTATGTGCTTTAAAGGCCTGCAGCTTTTTTTGATTAGGTATAACCCCCCCCCATTTCTAAATGCAATTAGTTGTGTGGTTGTTATTGGCAACATTTGTTTTAAGAGAAGTATAACAACATGACTTGGAAAAAAACATGTGTTAATAGGAATATACATCATACCTGTGCAAATTTACAGTAACTCATAGAAAAGCAAAATAAAAGGAAAACAATAGGAATACATTATAAGGATAGTCCAGAGGAAAAAGATCGTAACACCTAGAAATGCTTGAACTTGGAATGAGTCAGGGATATAGAAATTATTACTTAGATTTATACAGACCAAAAAACTAACTGTAGACTAAATTATATTATACCAATGTAATGAAATAGTGTAACTATTCTGAAGTGGGGTCTGTATGAAAATGCCTCATTTTTTTCATGCATCCAGCTCAGACCTGTCTCGTAAACTCTAGACTTATGTATCAGCCTATTTGCAGTCTCCATTTAGATGGCTCATACTATTGAAACTTCGTAGGCCCAAAACTAAACCATTGATCTTTCCCCACAAATCTCCCTTGCAAATATCTCCATTTTCATCTTATGTGCCAGAAACCCAGAAGTCATTCTTAACAATGTCCTCTTCCTAACTTCTCACATTTCATCTACCCAAAGCCAAGGCAGCTCTACTCTTAAAATACACAATGCAACTATCTTTGGTCTCCCTAATCCAAGCCACCTTGATTTCTTGTCTAGATCATAATAATTGCCTCCTAACTCTTCTCCCCTTTTCCATTCTTGATCCCTCCATTTGCTATGTAGCTGCCAGAATTATCTGTTTAAAGTGTAAATTTCATCTGCCTTTTCTGCTTATAAGCCTTTCAGTGCTTTCCCACGACTTGTAGGGTGAAACCTAAACTCCTTATCTACAAGGCCTTGCCTATGAATCTCACCCCTTCTTTTAATTCATTGTTTGATTAGTAGGCAAAAAATACTTACAGTATAATAGATTTTTGAGATGGTAATATCCAGATAAAGCCCTTCTTTTTTATGAGCTTATTTCAGTGTTGAGAAACTTAGATGATTATTATAATTAGATCCTCTAATTACTTTACTTTGCATTGTCAATCCTTTATCTGCCAGCATATAGTAATCCTGTTAGTATCTACAGTCAATTAATAAATAAGGAAAATGTATTCAACAGATTGCTATACCCTTTCAAGTATCTTTTATATAACCTGTAACCCTATTATCAAGCAGAAGAACTGCTAACCCGGGCAGCAGTGGTGTAGAATGGATTCTGATGCAGAATAGGCTTGAATGACTCCAGCATGATGACCTCAGCACTGACAATGATCAGATGATGAGATGACAGCCCGTATTCAGTTTGGGTGAAACTTGGTGACTTTGTAAATGTATATACCTATGGACTTCACACATTAGACTTGTCCTGCAAAAACCTGGTCAAGTGCAAGAATAACTGTGTCAAATTACACAGTCTCGTTATGTTTAGGAATACATGGAAAATTAGTCTACAATCACAAAAATCTTACTCTAGAAGGCTAATGTTCCTTTAAAGTTACTTTATGACAACACTATTTTGATGTATTTCATTCTTGCCAGATAGCATGTGAAAGAAAGTACTCAAGTTGTTTATCAATCATATAATTTTTCCACACCTTATCAAGGATATAATATACCAGGAGTAAAGCCATGTTAGTAAAGTTTCCATTAAGTGATGGCTCAGATAAAATTATTTTTCAGTGCTTAATCAAGAACCAGGTAGTTGTCCTGATATAAAATAAACAGTGCTTATTTCTCATACCTGATTTTACAGAACTTTGGCAATTTTGAATATAGTTGTGTTGTGCTTTTTCTTTGTGATTTAAAAAACAATGTTAATTACAATAGCTCAAAAGTAAACACACATATAAGCATAGACTCAAATTTCCAAATTTTATAAATTTGTAATTTCAAAAATGTTGAAATTTGTAATTTAATTAATATTAAATTAAGGTTTTATTCTAGTCTCAGTCAACAACTCTACCTTTCCCATAGCCCTTATTTATTTACATAACTGAATTTATTTTTAAGGCTTTTTCTTTTTTTTAAAGAATTTATTTACTTATTTTTAGAAAGAGGAGAAAAAAAGGAGAGAGGGAGAAAAACACCAATGTGCGGTTGCCTCTGATGCCCCCAACTGGGGACCTGGCCCACAACCCAGGCATGTCCCTTCACTGGGAATCAAACCAGTGACCCTTTGGTACGCAGGCTGAGCTCAATCCACTGAGCTACACCAGCGAGGGCATAAGGCCTTCTATTGTTATATTAAGTGGCCTCTTTCACAGAGTCCCTTATTACCACTAGTATTCTGGTTCCAAAGTGAAAGAATAATGCATTACATACATTTGACAAGTGAAGGCATTACCATAGGATTGTCATGAACAATTTATCAGCACTTGAAGGTTCTGGCAACCTTTTTGTTGAGGACGATGCCTATTTCATCCATTTCCATCAAATTTTAAGGGGAGAACAGTTTTGTATAGCCCAACCTCAACTCAGTGAAAACTTGACCCATTAGAATTGTTCCAGTTTGAAGTGTGGCTGAGTGAGGGTTCTTTTATTTCAAGGAAAAGAAATGAGCTTGAATAAAAGATTTTTCATGATGAGAACAAAGTATTACAACAAGACTATATTCAGCATCGTTTTATACAAGCTTTAGTTTGCATATGTACTTCCTAATCCTGTCCTTTAGCTAAGACTGTCAATAAGAGTAGGGGATTTCAGTTTGTTTTTCAGCCTTTGATTTAAAATTCCACTCATTGTATTTGCTGCAATCAGAATAACAGTTACAGAAGAGACAGCAGGTGAAAGTACTCTGATGCTTCATGGGTGGCTTGACTGTCCACTGTTGATGTTCAGTGGTCAGGCTACAGAATTTTTTTAGTGCCAATCAGTTTTCAGAGGATTTCAAACTTTCTCTTTCCTCCTCCTTTACCCCAGCTATTTTTTGACCCATAATCTCCATAGTTATTAGTAAGTTTTTTTTTTTAAGATGTCTCCATTTGTTTATTTTAAAAAGTGCATTTAGAATAAGCTTTTCAGGCTAAAAGGTGTACAATATGAACCCACAATTGAAATATGCTTAGTGGAATATTTAGAGTTAAATATTTATATGGTTTATAAAGCAGTTCTTCATAATTTCTAATGGAAGTTCCTCTGTTCTCAGTATCAGTTCAGGCCGTATTATGCATCCAGTCTAGAAACACTGCACCTTCTCCCGAAGATCACATTAGAGGAGCAAGTGATGGCATTTATGAGCACATACTGGGGAAATATATTTTTAAATTTCATTTAATAACTATTCTAGTTGAGGTGTTTCCTTTTAAACAATTTTTTCTTCTGAGAATGAGTCATTTCTAACAGATTTTTCTTTTCTTTATAGGAATTTCTTATTTGGGTGCCACTACCACTTATTTTTTTTAATTTTTATTTTCATTTTTCATCCTCACCCCAGGAAATTTTTTTCATTGCTTGTAGAGAGAGAGGAAGGGAGAAAGGAAGGGAGACAGAAAAACATTGATGCAAGAGACAAGCATCGATTGATTGCTTGCTGTATGTGCCTGGACTGGGGATGTGGGATCGAGGATCAAACCTGTCACCTAAGTATGTGCCTTGCCCGAGAATCAAACCCACAAACTTTGTTATGGAATGACACTTCAACCAACTGAGGCACACCAGCCATGGCACTACTTATTTTTTCAAAATTCTAAGAAGCCCACAGAGATGAGCTTCAGCTACTATTATTATATAAATATATTTACCTCATTGCCATGTACAGCGTTCATATAAAATAAAACTATCAACTTATAAATGCACTTGAGAGAGAATACAACTGTGCCTGTTGTTCAGGCTGCTTGTAATGTCCTTTACTTTTTTACATATGCTTTGTGGATGAGTCACTTTAATGTTGCGTGCCTCAGCTGATAGTAATTCTACAACTAAATATATTCAGTTAAAGAAAATTACAGGGTACTTATAATAATGTTTGGGCCTACTCACATGCAGATTTGTCAAAGTAAATTTTTACTTGGCCTTTCTGATAGCAAAGATGTAAGAAGTGTTTAGTTACTTTTTCAATGGGTAAAATTAATAGATATAACTTAGAGAAAAAATTCTCAAGCTCCTAGAAAAGCTGTTATATTTACATAAAATTCCATATTTTGCACATGGTCTGGAGAATGTCACCACAGTACTTTTTGTCCCCTTAGATGCATATCAATTCACATATACTACATAATTAAAGAATCTTTCCATTTAAAATCTCACTTAAACTATTTATTTTGCACTTTAATTTCTTTAGAATTATAAAGTAGAGCATGTCTGTCATTTAAAATCTTTTCAATGAAGGTTATACCACTCATATATATGTTTGTAGCCAGGTAAAAATTATATGTGTATTTTACAACTGAAGTAAATAGATAAATAAGATTTGTGGAGAAAATTTCTCCCTGCATACACCTCAAGAGTATATTGAACTTAAAAGGTTGTTTATGTAATACAAGGAATAAATCTATAATAAAGAACCCGATAGCTATAACTTAATTTTTAATGTTATAGTTCATATTCAGTAATTCACTAGCAGATGTAAAAAGTGAAATAAGAAGAAAAAAAATAAAGTGCCACCAGAATGATTAATCAGTCATTAAAAATGCCTGTAGTGGGAATTTACTCAGAAAATATTTGCAATGTCATTAAAAACTCCCTAATTTATCAGCAAACTAATCTAATGACAGGTGCAGAAATACACCCTGAGGCTGAGGCTATATATGCAGGAGATAAGTATTTCTAATCACTCTGCTATTTAAATGTTCTGAGCACTCCATGTACCCTACACACCTTTTCCCTTGTAAAACACACTCTCTCTCTCTCTCTCTCTCTCTCTCTCTCTCTCTCTCTCTCTCTCTCTCTCTCACACACACACACACACACATACACACACACACACACACTCAAGAAATATTAGAAGTAATATAGGTTAGAACCTAATTAAATAATTAACTAATCAAGATTCATTGATTCTCAACTCTTGAGATTGAACCAAATATATTCAAGGAGATTCCAAGATGGCTGCAGAGTAGGTGTAAGCTACATTAAGCTGCTCCTGTTGCCTGATTGACAACTAAATTACAGAGCAATCAATCTGAATAACCAACTGAAGGACAGCTGAACTGAAATAATATAACCATGAATTTATAGATGAAGCTACTTAGAAACTGGTAAGAAGGACAGAGACACCAAAAGGGCTGGCCCCTGAACCCATGTATGGCAGCTGAGAAGCTGGAGGATAGCTCAGCTTCAGAACTCCCTCCCCGCAGGAGTGTGGGGTGTGAACTGCATTCGGGGATCCCCAACCCAGAGCAACAGAGACAGGAAGAGAAGCCCACATAGTATCTGGTGCTGAAAATCAATGCAGTTTCACTCTGCCTGGAATAGAAAGGAGCCTTCTATAAACCCAGATACCACCTTTCCAGCGTCAAGCAATCTGTTATTATAGCAACAGCCTGGGGCATGCACTATCTGGTCCTCCGACTACTGGTGATACCATTCTCTTGTGCTCGGGTCCTACAGAGCGGTCTGCTGGTGGTACTTAGCAGAGACCTGTGGAGAGCTCTTTTTCTGGAGAACCTTGGTGAAGACACAAACAGTGATTGAACTGTGTAGCTTTGGAAAGGGAACCATTCTTACCCACCTCAGGTATGCAACTGGCACCCGTCTCCACCTGTTGAATCACTTGGCCTACTGTGCTGTATTCAGTCACACAAGGGATAAGAGTGCCATGCAGAGATGCAACTTTCAGAGCACTTCTCCCAGGAAGATTTTCATCCAGGAACCAGAGACACAGATGCTGAGTCATGTGTCTGTATCACAAGGCAGGCAACTGCTATCTCCCCTGCACACTCAGTGCAGGCTATCCCAAGAAAGGGGATAAGTGTATGACTCCCTCCTAAAGGTTTGCTGGCATCATCCGCAATGGCACACTCTTTGGATCTGCCCCCCAAGTCCTGTTGTCCCTGCCCTACTGAGCTCAGTTCTGCAAGGGGGATTCTGCAAGGGCCCTGCTTGGAGCTGGGACATTTGGAGTGTATCTTCCTCAGGGGCTATTGACTGGGACTGAGACAAAATGCTTAGTCCTTACCCTGCAGGCTCAGCCAGAATCAGAACCAATGGAAGACTCTTTTGATCTATCCCCCAAACCCCAGAGGCTCTGCCCTGGTGAGCTTCCTCCTGTTGAGAAGATGGCTCACTGTACCTAACCTATACCTGCAGCACACTCCTCCTGGGGGAGCTAGAATTGGAGACTGCGGTGGAGAATGTGTGGTTTGGCTCTGGAATAGGGGCCCCATCTTACCATGTAGCCCCAAGCAGGGGCTCACTACCCCTGTCCTCCCAATTGTGGTCATCTTGACTTACCCAGGTCACACAACCTGTGAAGGGTCTGTGGGTTGTGACCTGCCTGGGCCCACTCTACAGTTTTTATCGGAGGTTTCTGTAGGAACACCAGGTGACTGCAGGGGGAGGTGGAATGGCTACCAATTGGAGGTAGACCTTAGAGGCTCAGATCATTTACAGATCTGCCTCAAGATCTACACTGAGAAAACTATCAAAAAGAGATATTAAGAAAACAATCTAACTTACTATTGCAACAACAACAAAAAATAATGTACCTGGGAATAAATTTAACCAAGGAGGTAAAAAAAAAACCTACACTCAGAAAATTATAAGATAGTGAAGAAAGAAGTTGAGGAGGATACAAATAAGCAGAAGCACATACTGTGTTCATAAATAGGAAAAAATTAACATCATTAAAATGTCCGTGCTTCCCAAAGCAATCTATAGATTCAGTGCAATTCCTATTAAAATTCCAATGGCATATTTCACAGACATAGAAAAAGATTTCAAAAATTTATATGGAACCACAAAAATAACCCCAAATAACCTCAGCAATCTTGAGAAAGAGAAACAAAGTTGGAAGGATTATACTACCTGATATCAAACTATATTGTAAGACCATAGTAATCAAAACGGCATGGCACTGGCATAACAAGCATACAGATCAGTGGAACAGAATAGAGAGCCCAGGAATAAACCCCTGTCTTTATGGTCAATTAATATTTCAAATAGACAAGAACATACAACAGGGTAAACACAGTCTCTTCAACATATGGTGTTAGAAAATTAGACAGATACTTGCAAAAAAAATGAAACTAGACCACCAACTTACATGATACACAAGAATAAACTCAACATGGATTAAAAATTTAAATGTAATTTGTGAAGCCATAAAAATAAAAATCCTAGAAGAAAATATAGCCATTAAAATTGCAGACATTTCTCTTAGCAGTATTTTTGTTGCTATATCTCCTCAGGCAAGGGGAACAATGAAAACAATAAACAAATGGAAATACTTCAAATTAAAAAGCTTCTGCACAGCAAAAGAAACCATCAACAAAATGCAAAGGGCACCTACTGAATGGGAGAACCTATTTGCCAATTTTATATCTGACAAAGTGTTAATTTCCAAAATGTGTAAAGAACTTATGAAACTCAACACCAAGAAGACAAACAACCCAATTTAAAAATGGGCAAAAGACCTGAATAGACATTTCTGCAAAGAGGACACACAGATGATGCATACATATATGAAAAAATGCTCAACTTCACCAGCCATCAGAAAGATGCAAATTAAAACAGTGAGATACCACCTCACACGGGTCAAAATGTCTATCATCAATAAATCAACAAACAAAAAGTGTTGATGAGGATGTGGAGAAAGGGAACCGTAGTGCACTGTTGGAGGGAATGTAGACTGGTGCAGCCACTGTGGAAAATAGTGTGGAGTCTCCTCAAAAAAATGATAAATTAAACTGCATTTTGATCCAATGATCCCACTTCTGGGAATATATCCAAAGAGACCCGAAACACTAATTAGAAAGCATATATGTTCCCCCTCCTTCATTGCAACATAATTTATAATAACCAAGTCTGAAAACAGCCCAAGTATCCATCAATAGATGACTGGATAGAAAAGCTGTGGGTCATTTAGACAATGGAATACTACTTGGAGGTAAAAAAGAAAGAATTTTTACCTTTTGCACATCATGAATGGTCCTGGAGTTTGTTATGCTAAGTGAAATAAGCCAGCCAGAGAAAGACAAATACCATATCATCTCACTTAGGACTGGAATCTAATGAACAGAATAAACTGACCAGCAAAATAGAATCAGAGACATCTATACATGGAACAGAGTGACAGCTGTCAGAGGGGAAGGTTGAGGGGGAACTGGATGAAGGAAGGTGATGGAATTAGTCCAAAAATAAACACATGTATATATCACATAGACACAGACAACAGTGTGTCATAGCCAGAGAGAAGGTGGGAGGGCAGGGGTGACCAAAGGGAGGGGAAGTGGGGATAGAAAGAGACTTTAGGGTGGTGGAGAGACTACACTGCATGATGCAGTGTGCAGATGATGTTTTATTGACTTGTATACTTGAAATGTGTATGGTTTTTGAACCAGTGTCATGCCAATATTTACACCTATACATAAGGGGGATCCAAAAAGTGAAATTTATATATAAAAATGTGTATGTTTATTCTTTTATGTTTAAACTTCAGTCACCTTCAAAGTACTCTTCATTTGATGCAATACACCTATTGAGATGTTTTTCCACTGCTCAAAACAGTTTTTTTAACTTGTCAGTTTTGAGGCATTTTAGTGTTTCTGCTGTTTTCCTTGTTTCACCTCTTCCACATTGGCCAAATATTTCCTTTTGAGGCTTTTCTTTATCTGGGGAAACAAAAATATGTCACTCTGGGCGAGATCGGGTGAATAGGGAGGATGGGGCACAGGAGTTTTTGCTCAAAAATTGCTAAACATTCAGTGTGGTGTGGTCAGGTGTGCTCATAAATCATCCATCATGAAATGGGCAAATGTGTTAAAAGAGTCTTCAAAAAATTCACTGAAGCTGAACACAGCCTCTCGCAATACCACCACCTCTTACACTGATATAGATGGGCTCCTAGAACACTCAGGCAGTGGGAGAAGTCTGTATTACAAGGGGACCACTCTCCAGAAGATAGTTCCAGTTTTTTTTGGGGGGGTCTTCCTCCTATATATTAAAGGCAGATAATCAAGCATATTAATTCCTTTGTAACATGTTAAAAAATCTGTTACCTTTTAGAGAAGTCTAGAAAGCCCCCCCCCCAAAAAAAAACCCACTAATTTTAAATGTCTGCATGGAAATACAGGCTAAAGGTTTTAATTTCCAGAAATATTGTTTAAATTTGGAACCTGGTAGTATCTCTAACAAATTGGCTGTTCATTAGTATAATTATATTGGCTGCTCATTAGTATAATTGTCACTGGTTCACAGACCTAAAATTCCATGTACCTTAAAAAACCTACAGAGAAGACAATCTAAGTTTAGTTCTCTCAATTAGAAAGAAGACCCATATTAAATGAAATCAGCCCATAGCAGCATAGCAAGTAGGGAGTGACTGCACTTTTGTGGTTATTCTGGTACATCTAAATTGTTTTTTTTAATTCTTAGGGGCATATAAACAGTAGGAATTTGTCTGTAGTAAGGAGGGTATGGGGGAAGGATAGTGAAATATGAAATGAAAAGTTATAGATATAACAAGAGAAATTATTTATCAAATCATTTAACTTGAATGACTGCTTTTTAAGGGAGATATTATCTTCATTTTGCATGTGAGGAAATAGCAACCCAGAATTGCTTAGTGACTGACTCCAGGTAACCCAACTAGTAGCTGATATGGCAGAAATTAGAATCTAGTTCAATCTAGCTTCTCAGACCATGCCTATCCCCAATATAAATAATATGCCTTTGTGCCAATGGGTACAGATTTTATTTCAACTGTTTAGCCTTCCAGCTACTAGAGACATTATTTTACGTTTACAATTGACTGAGAAGACATCATTTGGCTCATAGCATACCCCTGCTGTAGAGTAGAACATACCTCATAGAGTTTTTATGAGGATTAAATTAGTTAATACATAAAACCACTTAGAATAATGTATAGTGAAAATTAATTACCCAATAAATGTAGCCTGGAAAGATTAAGAAGATGCTAGTGACACCACCCCTGTAAAACAGGGAGTAGACTTGATCAATGTAGATATAAGGGAAAATGCGGTCTGATCTGATGGTTAAGAAAACTTCAAGTAGGCTGATATTGATTATAAGTGAACAATTTTTAAAAAGTTTTATCAAGTGTAGAAAAGGGAATAAACCAGTTAGGATAGAATAAATCCTCTGTTCTGGATCTAGTTTATGCACCACCTTAGATTCACTGGATACCCCTTCTGTGCCAACACGCACCTCCAGGCCTGGGCCAAATGATTTGTACCCCATCCAGAGCCAGAAGTTCAGCCATCTTGTAAGAGAATTTCACCAGTGAGAGAATAGGAAATGAGAAAGAGCCAGCACGTGAACTGCTCAGTCCCTCTAACCAGCTCTTCCAAGTTGCATTTGCTTCATTTGCCGTATTTGGAGATGAGAACTCACTGTATGGTTAGTGGGGCCCAATGCAAAATGAAAATGCAGGCTCCTATTTAATAAATTATTGAGAATTTCAAAATGATGACAACAAACCATTAAAGTACAGACCCCTTCTAAGCCCTGGGTCCTTTGCCAGTACACAGGTCACATCGCCATTCGGTTGGCTTTGATGGAGACAACCTGAGATACTAAGCAACCAGCTGTATTTTTTGGTAAAGCTGTGGTCAGTTCAGTAACTTACTGTTGCATTGCTTTCTTCCTTTTTTCTTCATACCATTTCCCCGGGGTCACACCACACCCTCACCCCCAATAAGGTCTTAAAAATGCAAGATCCTTCTTAGTCTCTTTTTTTGAGAAACAGAGGGTGGGGACTACAAAAAAATAATACTTTTTCTCCCACCTTTTGAATTCTTCTGGCTGCTCTAATAATCAAATTAACAGAGACAGATGAACAGGAGAAAATCCAGTATTTAATACATGGGCATGGGGAATTCATATAGACATGATGAATCTGTGAAAATCCCAATGACGGTGAAGCAACATTGACTATATAACATATTTTGGACAAAGGAGAAAAGTGGGGAAGAGGGTATTAGGTTTCAGAAGTGAAAATGGGCCATTTTCAGGTAGTCGAGGAAGAGTAGAATATACACGGCAAGAGAATTCTTTCAATGCAACCCAGAAGCAACGGGACACAGGGGTTCCCTAGCTTACAGACACCTTCCTGAATCCCTCTTGTTTAACATACTTCATTCAAATTAGGCAAGGCAACATCCTATGATTCTCTTCCTGAAGCAGGTTTTCCTGTCTGAATCTCTTGGGCTGGGAAAAAAGGGAGGGTTGAAGTTTCTTTCTGTGTCTTGGTTCTTAATAAACAGCTTAAAATCAAATCCCAAAAGGCAGCATCAGGGTGGTAAAACTGGTTTCCTTCAGTGACTATGACACTTTGTTACCTCAGTTTTTAAAACCTGAAGGTTCGGTCCAAATCCCCTTTGATGTCACTTCTAACTCTAAGATACCATAAGTCAACCAAATTTAAAGTTATACGTTTTCTATAATGGTATTGTTTCTATAGTGTAGCCACAAATGTACATGTGGGCTAAAATCCTTACATTATTGCAGTTCCAGTATTTCATGTTTTTTTCAACATAAATTAATAATTCATTGGAAGGGAAGAATAGAGGAGCCTAATAAAGAAAGGTGTTCCTTCTCTTCCTTATCTCAATTCCTCGTTTTCTTGTTTCTCTAAGCATCTCCTGCAGCCCTGCCTCCTCTGCAAATAATTAGACAGATGCTAACTTTCTGCTTCCTTTCCACACTCACATCATAATTGATATGGTAACTTTCAGGCACTATGACTGTATCTAATCTCTGAATGCGCATTCAGTTGCAGGAATGAGCATAAATTTAAATCTGACCCAAAACTTCTTGAGATACACATGATCAACAAATATTTATTGAGGGAAAGGCAAAGAATTAGATAAAGATCTTACCATTAAGTAGCTTTAGGTTTTATGGTGGAGACTGTGTTAATGTGTGCAACAACAACAAAAAAATCCTATTCAAAGCAGAAACTAACATGTAGAAGATCACTTAAACAAAAGTGCCTATAAATGATAGAGAATTTAGACTAGAGCTTTGGCAGGACTTATTAAGAAGCAAGGATCTGACATGTGAAATTGAGGACAAGAAATATCTGGAAAGTAGTGTTTTATTCAGAATTTAACTTTAGGGTAAAAAGCAGTATCTGTGGATTAAAGATATTCTATTGTTATTTGAGATATTTGGACTTTTGTATGCATAGCAACTTGCTCAGACTATTTCTGTATTTAACAATCAGAAGATGAGTCCTCCTTTTCATCCTCTTTTTACTACCAGTTACTATTGCTCTTAGTAGGAGGGTTACTATTGTGGCCTAAACCTGGCCTTTGGGCATTTTGTTTTTTGCCTGATGTATTTATTTCTTCCAGGCAACCAACATGACATAAACAACTTGTCAATTTTATATCTTCAGGTTTTCAATTAAGCAAATGGATAAGGAGAGATCTTGTGAATAATTAGCAAGAATTAAGCAGGAAAAAACCTACATTGAAAAATTAATTCAGTTTTAAAGTCAGAATGATTTCCTCCATAGCTAACTTATCCTTTAAATACAGCAAGGAATGATTGCTAAGACATTAGCAAATTTTTGGCAAGCAAAGCTCTATTAGACTTCTTCAATAAATAGTATTTTTCAAGCTTTTTGGATCTAAGTAAGTGGCAAAAAAATTGTACAGAACTATTTGAGCTGATTTATAAGAAAAAGATGCCTTAATGTTGGTACATGATTTTTCAGTTTCTTGAACTTCCATGTATACAAGGTCTGTCTGGAAAAAGTCCAGCCATTGTTAATATAATGAGAGTGATTTGCGCACATCAATGTAATCTAGCAGCCAAGGAGAGTGGACTGGAATGCACCTGCGTGAACAATGATGACTTCACTGTAGTGGTCAGTAGGGGTGGTAGACACTATTGAGTGAACATGTATACGGTGTGGCCGTCATATTCAAAATAACTGAGTGAGCAGAGCAACAAATCTGCATTAATCTTGAACATTTCTCTGCGGAAACTATTCAGACGATTCAGAAGGCTGCAGCTATGAGCAACTGGTGATTTGCAGCTTTATCACCGCACTGCACCCATTGATGTATCATGACTTGCGCAGTGGTTTTTTTTTTTTTTTTTTTTTTTGGCAAAACATCAAATCACCCAGGTGACTCAGCCTCCCTACAGCCCAGACTTAGCACCCTGTGACTTCTGGGTTTTCCTAAAACTAAAATCACCTTTGAAAACAAAGAGATTTCAGATCATCAATAAGATTCAGGATAATACTTTGAGCCAGCTGATGGCGATTGAGAGAACTGTGTGAGGTCCCAAGGTACCTGCTTTGAAGGGGACTGAGGCATCTTTGTCCTATGTACAATGTTTCTTGTATCTTGTATCTTCAATAAATATCTCTGTTTTTCATGTTACATGAATGGATACCTTCTGGACAGGCGTTATATAAGGGTTATTTGTCTCCTCACAGAGTCATAAATGTACGCAATCAGTGTGAGGATTTTGTATCAGGAGAGTTTTGCCAAAATTTGTCGGGGGGTTGATTTTGTCACATATTGAATTTTTTTTAATTTTTATTTTAATTGTTGATCTTGTACAGTTTTCTGTCTTTTATTCTCACCCGAACCCGCCACCCCAGCCCTCCCCACCTCCCTCCCATTTCCACCCCCCCATAGTTTTTGTCCATGTGTCCTTTATACTTGTTCCTGTAAATCCTTCCCCTTTTCCCCTGAAATTCCCTCCCCTCTCCCCTCTGGTGACTTTCAGCATGTTCCCAATTTCCATGTCTTTGGTTATATTATGCTTGTTTGTTTGTTTTGTTGATTAGCTTCCTGTTAAAGGTGAGATCATATGGTATTTGTCTTTCACTGCCTGGCTTACTTCACTTAGCATGATGCTCTCAAGTTCCATCCATGCTGTTGCATAGGGTAGGAGCTCCTTCTTTCTTTCTGCTGCATAGAATTCCATTGTATAAATGTACCACAGTTTTTTGATCCATTCATTTACTGATGGGCATCTAGGTTGCTTCCAACACTTGGCTATTGTAAATTGTGCTGCAATAAACATAGGGATGCATAGTTTCTTTTGGATTGGTGTTTCAGGGTTCGTAGGATATAGTCCTAGCAATGGAATTGCTGGGTCAAAAGGTATATCCATTTTTAGTTTTTTGAGAAAATTCCATACTGTTTTCCATAGTGGTTGTACCAGTCTGCACTCCCACCAGCAGTGCACTAGTGACCCCTTTTCTCCACAGCCTCTCCAACACTTGCTGTTTGTTGCTTTGTTTATGAGGGCCATTCTGACTGGTGTCAAGTGGTATCTCATTGTAGTTTTAATTTGCATCTCTCTGATAGCTAGAGATATCGAGCATCTTTTCATGTGTCTCTGGATCCTCTGTATGTCCTCCTTGGAGAGGTGTCTGCCCAAGTCCTTTGCCCATTTTTTAATTGGGTTGCTTGTCTTCTTAGAGTGGAGTCGTGTAAGTTCTTTGTATATTTTGGAGATTAAACCCTTATCTGAGGTATCATTGGCAAATATGTTTTCCCACATAGTCGGTTCTCTTTTTATTTTAATACTGTTTTCCTTGGCCATGCAGAAGCTTTTTATTTTGATGAGATCCCATTTGTTTATTCTATCCTTTATGTCCCTTGCTTTAGGGGACATATCAGTAAAAATGTTGCTGCGTGTAATATCTGAGATTTTCCTGCCTATGTTCTCCTCTAGGACTTGAATGGTGTCACGGCTTATATTTAAATCTTTTATCCACCTTGAATTTATTTTTCTGTATGGTGTAAGTTGGTGCTTGAGTTTCATTTTCTTGCACGAAGCTGTCCAGTTCTCCCAACACCACTTGTTGCAGAGGCTATTTTTACTCCATTTTATGTTGCTGCCCCCTTTGTCGAATATTAATTGACTATAGAGACTAGGGTTTATTTCTGGGCTCTCTATTCTATTCCACTGGTCCACGTGCCTGTTTTTATGCCAGTACCAGGCTGTTTTGATTACAGTGGCCTTGTAATACATTTTGGTATCAGGTATTGTGATCCCTCCTGCTTTGCTCTTCTTTCTCAAGATTGCTGCCGCTATTCAGGGTCGTTTATGGTTCCATACAAATTTTTGAAGTGTTTGTTCTATGTCTGCGAAATATGCCATTGGTACTTTAATAGGTATTGCATTGAATCTGTAGATTGCTTTGGAAAGTATGGACATTTTGATGATGTTAATTCTTCCAATCCATGAACACGGTATGTGTTTCCATTTGTTTGTGTCTTCCTTGATTTCTTTCTTCAGTGTTGTGTAGTTTTCTGCATACAGGTCTTTTACCTCCTTGGTTAGGTTTATTCCTAGGTACTTTATTTTTCTTTTTGCTATATCAAATGGTATTTTTTTCTTAATTTCTGCTTCTGTTGTTTCACTGTTGGTATACAAAAATGCCTTTGATTTCTGGATATTGACTTTGTATCCGGCTGTTTGGCTAAATTCATTTATTAGGTCGAGCAGTTTTTTGGCCGAGACTATAGGATTTTCTATGTATACTAACATGTCATCTGCAAACAATGATAGTTTTGTTTCCTCCTTTCCAAGTGGGATGCCTTTTATTTCCTCTTCTTATCTAATCGCTGTGGCTAATACTTCCAATACTATGTTGAATGGAAGTGGAGAGAGTGGACAGCCTTGTCTTGTTCCTGATTTTAGTGGAAAAGAATTTAGTCTTTGCCCGTTGAGTATGATGCTGGCTGTAGGTTTCTCATATATAGCCTTTATTATGTTGAGGAATGCTCCCTCTATTCCCACTTTGCTGAGTGTTTTTATCATAAATGGGTGCTGTACCTTATCAAATGCTTTTTCTGCATCTATTGATATGATCATGTGATTTTTGACTTTGCTTTTGTTTATGTGATGAATTACATTTACTGATTTGCGAATGTTGAACCATCCTTGCATCCCTGGGATGAATCCCACTTGGTCGTGGTGTATGATCTTTTTAATGTGTTGTTGGATGCGGTTTGCCAATATTTTGTTGAGGATTTTAGCATCTATGTTCATCAGCGATATTGGCCTGAAGTTCTTCTTTGTTGTGTCTTTATCTGGTTTTGGGATTAGGATGATGCTGGCTTCATAAAAAGAGTTTGGTAGTCTTCCATCTTTTTGGATTTTTTGGAATAGTCTGTGGAGAATAGGGGTTAGCTCTTCCTTAAATATTTTGTAGAATTCTCCTGTGAAGCCATCTGGTCCAGGGCTTTTGTGCGTCGGGAGTGTTTTGATTACTGATTCAATTTCACCAGCCGTTATTGGTCTGTTCAGGCTTTTTGTTTCTTTTTCATTGAGTTTTGGAAGGTTATATTTTTCCAGAAACCTGTCCATTTCACCTAGGTTTTCAAATTTCTTGGCATACAGTTCTTCATAGTAATTTCTTACAATCCTTTGTATTTCTGCGGTGTCGGTTGTAATGTCTCCTCTTTCATTTCTGATTGTGTTTATTTGAGTCCTCTCTCTTTTTTTCTTGATGAGCCTGCTTAAAGGTTTGTCGATTTTGTTGATCTTTTCAAAGAACCAACTCCTGGATTCATTGATCTTTAGGATTGTGCTTTTAGTCTCTATGTCATTTAATTCTGCTCTTATCTTGGTTATTTCTTTCCTTCTACTTGCTCTGGGCTGTCTTTGTTGTTGTTCCTCGAGTTCTCGTAGGCGAAGGGTTAGGTTGTTTGAGATGTTTCTGTCTTTTTTAGATAGGCCTGTATCGCTATAAGCTTCCCTCTGAGGACTGCCTTTGCTGTGTCCCATAAGTTTTGGGTCGATGTGAGTTCATTACCGTTTGTTTCCAGAAACTTTTTGATTTCCTCCCAAATTTCATTCTTGACCCATTCATTGTTTAATAGCATGCTATTCAATCTCCATGATTTTGAGGGTTTTGGGTTTTTCTCCTTGGGGTTGGTTTCTAGTTTCAGTACCTTGTGGTCAGAGAAAATGCTTGGTATGATTTCAATTTTCTTGAATTTGTTTTTCTTTTTTTTTTTAATTTTATTTTATTTATTTATTTATTTTTTTAATATATTTTATTGATTATGCTATTACAGTTGTCCCATTTCTCCCCCATCATTCCCCCACCCTGCACACCCTCTCCCACCCACATTCACCCCTTTAGTTCATGTCCTTGTGTCATAAGTTCTTTAGCTTCTACATTTCCCATACTATTCTTGCCCTCCCCCTATTTTCTACCCACTATCTATGCTACTCATTCTCTGTACCTTCCCCCCCTCCTCCTCCCACGCCCCTGTTGCTAACCCTCCATATGATCTCCATTTCTGTGGTTCTGTTCCTGTTCTAGCTGTTTGCTTAGTTTGCTTTTGCTTTAGGTGTGGTTCTTAATAGCTGTGAGTTTGCTGTCTTTTCACTGTCATATTTTTGATCTTCTTTTTCTTAGATAAGTCCCTTTAACATTTCATATAATAAGAGCTTGGTGATGATGAACTCCTTGAACTTGACCTTATCTGAGAAGCGCTTTATCTGTCCTTCCATTCTAAATGACAGCTTTGCTGGATAGAGCAATTTTGGATGTAGGTCCCTGCTTTTCAAGATTTCAAATATTTCTTTCCAGCCCCTTCTTGCCTGTAAGGTCTCTTTTGAGAAATCAGCTGACAGTCTGATGGGAACTCCTTTGTAGGTGACTGTCCCCTTATCCCTTGCTGCTTCTAGAATTCTCTGCTTCATTTTAATCTTGGCTAATGTAATTACGATGTGCCTTGATGTGTTCCTCCTTGGGTCCAACTTCTTTGGGACTCTCTGAGCTTCCTGGACGTCCTGGTAGTCTATTTCCTTTGCCATATTGGGGAAGTTCTCCTTTATTATTTGTTCCAATAAGTTTTCTACTTGTTGCTCTTCTTCCCCTTCTGGGACCCCTATAATTCGGATGTTGGGACGTTTAACGATGTCCCGGAGGTTCCTAAGCCTCTCCTCATTTTTTTGAATTTTTGTTTCTTCCTCGTTTTCTGTTTGGTTGTTAATTTCTTCCTTCTGGTCCACTCCATTGATTTGAGTCCCAGTTTTCCTTCCATCTCTATCGGTTCCCCATGCGTCTTCCTTCATTTCACGTATTGTAGCCTGCATTTTTTCATCTAGTTTGTGAGCAAAATCAACCAATTCTGTGAGCATTTTGATGAGCAGTGCTTTGAACTGTTTATCTGATAGGTTGGCTATCTCTTCACTGCTTAGAGGAATTGACTCCGGCGTTTTCATTTTTTCTCCGGTTTGAGCCATTTTTGGTGGGGTTTTTTGTTTTGTTTTGTTTTGATTTTAGTCTGGTCGCAGCTATTACGTATGAGGGGTGCAGCCTTAGCAGCCCAGTTGCTGGGTTGTGACGCTATAGGTGGGGGCGGCGTCCAAGAGGGAAGAATGGCGCCTGTTCCGCTCTCTTCTGGACTCTGGTCACTTCCGCCGCTTCCCCTTCGCCTGGATTATCTATGCATGTGCACCTGCTGTTACGTAGTGAGGGGTGGAGCCTCAGGCGCTCCCCAGTGTGGGGCAGCCCAGTCGCTGGGTTGTGATGCTGTATGTGGGGGCAGGGTCCGAGAGGGAACAATGGCGCCTGCTCTGCTCTCTCCTGGATTCAGTCCCTTCCGCCACTTCCCCTCTGCCTGTACCGACTGCGTGCGCGAATGTGGGACCCCCTGGTCAGCCAGCTGCCTTGTGCGTCCTCACTGGATCTGCACAGTTGCCCCCCTGTGCCCGGGGTCCGCCAGCTGCCGCCTGTGTGCCCCAGGACCGCCAGCCACCGCCCGTGCATCTGGGAACTGCCAGCCGCTGCTACTTGCGTTCCTGGGTCCGCACCTCCACTTTTTCCTACTGCGACTCCGCCCCTCTTACCGGTCTGGATGAATGGTTGTTGGACTTCCGTACAGTTCAATTTTCTATCAGTTCTGGTTGTTTTCTTGTTTCTAAATATTTGTTGTCCTTAATTTTGGTTGTGAGAGGAGGCACAGTGTGTCTGCCTACGCCTCCATCTTGGCCGGAAGTCTCCAATTTTCTTGAATTTGTTGAGGCTTGATTTGTGTCCTATCATGTGGTCTATCTTTGAAAATGTTCCATGTGCATTTGAAAAGAAAGTGTATTTAGCTTCTTTGGGATGAAGGGCTCTATATATATATATCAGTTAAGTCCATTTCCTCTAGAGTGCTGTTCAATACCACAATATCTTTGTTGATATTTTGTTTGGAAGATCTGGCCATTTTTGACAGTGGGGTGTTAACATCACCTACTATAATTGTGTTGCTGTCTATATCTTTCTTGAAGTCCTCTAAAATTTTCTTGATGTATTTAGGTGCTCCTCCGTTGGGTGCATATATATTTAAAATATTTATGTCTACTTGGTGGATTCTTCCCTTGAGTATTATGAAGTGACCTTCTGGGTCTCTCTTTATGGCCCTTCTTTTGAAGTCTATTTTGTCTGATATGAGTATTGCTACCCCAGCTTTTTTTTTCCTGACCTTTTGCTTGGAAAATTTGTTTCCAGCCCTTCACTTTGAGCCTGTGTATGTCTTTTGTCCTGAGGTGGGTTTCTTCTAGGCAGCATATGTGTGGGTCATGCTTTCTTATCCATTCAGCTATTCTATGTCTTTTGATTGGAGCATTTAATCCATTTACATTTAAGGTTATTATTGATAGGTATTTATTCATTGCCATTTTTGTACCTGTGTTCCTCTCTCTCTTTCTCTCTCTATCTTTTCCTTTCTTCCCTTAAAGCAGTCCCTTTAGTATCTCTTGCAGCATTGGCTTGGTAGAGGTGTATTCTTTTAGACTTCTTTTGTTTTCGAAGCTCCTTATTTGGCCTTCTATCTTGATTGAAAGCCTTGCTGGGTAAAGTAGTCTGGGTTGCAGGCCTTTGGTTCTCATTGCTTGGAATATTTCTTGCCATTCTCTTCTGGCTTGGAGCGTTTCCATTGAGAAGTCAGATGCTAACCTAATTGGGGCCCCCTTGTATGTTACTTCCTTTTTCTCCCTTGCTGCTTTTAAGATTCTCTCTTTGTCTTGGAATTTTGCCATTTTAATGATGATGTGTCTTGAAGTGGGCCTGTTTGGGTTCCTTTTGAATGGGACTCTCTGTGTTTCCTGGATTTGTGTGGCTTTTTCTCTCACCAAATGAGGGAAGTTTTCCATCATTACTTTTTCAAACAGGTTTTCTATCCCTTGTTCTTGTTCTTCTCCTTCTGGTATCCCTATTATACGAATATTATTCCATTTCATGTTGTCTTGCATTTCTCTTAAACCCTCTTCATTCTTTCTAAGCCTCTTTTCCTTTTTTCTATTTTGTCCTCCAACTCGCTGATCCGATCTTCTGCTTCATAGATTCTGCTTTTCATTCCTTCTACTGTGTTCTTCAGCTCAGAGATTGTGTTCTTCATTTCCTCTCGGCCCTTGTTGATAGTTTCTATTTCCTTTTTCATGTTGATATAGTTTGCAGTGAGTTCATCATAACTTCCCTGTAGTTTATGGTAGCTCATTGAGCTTCCTGACAACCATTGCTTTGAACTCGATATCTGATAGTTGAGTTGCCTCTGTTTCATTTAGCATTCTTTCTTGAGCTTCCTCCTTTCCTTTCGTTTGGGGATTGTTCTTTTGTCTTCCCATTGTTTGTAAGATTCTTGTTGTTAGCCTCAGCTTCTTAAATTGATCTGTTCTGGCTCCCTGGGTTTGTGGTATGACCTTCTGTGGTAGAATATCTGTGAGATTCAGTGGTGGATTCTCCTTCAGATTTCCTGTTGTTCACTGCTTTCACTGTCTCATCAGCTGGAATACCCTCTTTTGGGGGCCACCTCTGTTTTTTTTTCCCCCACAGTTCCAGGCTTGCTTGTTTGTTTGTTTTGTCTCACTCGTGGGTATTTACAAAAAGAAGGGGGGGGAATGAAAAAAAGAAAGAGGAAACAAGAGGAAGGTAGAAGAGATAAAATTGAAAAGAAAGGAAGAGGGGATAAGAGAAGAAGGAATTCAAGGGAGGCAAAAGGAGTTGGGGAGTAAAGAAGAAGATATAAACAATGAAGAAGGAGTAGTTAAAACCTCATATAAATAGACAGGCTTACAAACAAAAAGACACTAACAAACTGGCAAAACAAAAAAGAGACACGGACACAGACACCTCCACACAAATATAAGCAGCCAATGGGAAAAAAAAAAAAAAAAAGAACAAGCAAAACACAACAAAATATTTTTAAAAGAAATAAAAATATATTAAAAAATAAAATTAAAAAAATTTAAAACAAACGAACACACAAACAAACAGAAAAAAAACCCTCTTGTTGTTTGCACACTTACCAGCCGGTTTTTCAGGTCTTGCTGGCTGCAATGGCCGAGGGGTGATCTTATTGCTTTTCTCTGTGTTCAGAACTCAGTCCTCATTGTGCTATGTATCCCAGCGTTAGTGGGCACCTCTCCCCACAGGGTTTCCAGCGTGTGATCTGAGCCTCCTGGTGTGTGTGCTAGGTTCTCCAGACGTGCACAGCCGCCTGCCTTTGTCCTTGCAAGGCTTTCAGTGTTCGGGTGCAGCTGCCTGCATTTGCTTCTGAGAGGGGCCTGCATTCCAGCTGCTATCTGGCACCTGCACCTTGGGCCTGAGCTGTCCTCGTTTGAGCACCCGCCCGTGAACTGGCCCCTCTGGCTCCACAGCTGTCTCCAGCGGCCTGCGCCTATGTTTTCACGAGTGTCCACTAGCCCGCGACCGTGTGCGGTCCCCTGAGGGTGTCTATTTTCATGCAGCTGTCTCACTTCGCCCGCGCCTCTGTCTCTGTTGGGGCGCCTGTGCTTTCGTAGTCGCCCGGCGACCACGAAAACTCGGTTCAAAGTCACGCAGTGACCTGGTGTGGGGCACCCACTTTCGCTCCCTCGAGGGGCACCCACTTTTGCTTGGGCCGCAGTCTCGCGGTAGCCCCTCAGATCTCCCAACCGGTTCAGCGACTGACCCAGCTCCCTCCCCAGGGCCCTGGGGCAGGCTTGGCGGAGCGCCAGGCCGGGGCCTCAGCCGCCCCGCTGTCCGCACGCTGCTACCCTGGGCACTTATTGTTCCGAAGAGCTCTCCTTACCGCTTGTTTTTCAGTGTCCGCTACAATTTCCAACCTCTTATTCTCCAATATGCTGTGTTACTGTTCTTTTCTGTTCTGGTCTTTCATAGATTGGTCCGGTTTTTCTCCCGTGTGTAGAGGGGAAATAGGGTCTGCTCCCTCCTACCGCGCCGCCATCTTCAAAATCTTCCAATTTTTAACACATATTTCCAGCGAGGGTGACCAGGTAGATGGTAGTGCTGCTGCCTGTAAGAAGAGTTCTGCTTGCAGAGGCTTCCTCCATACTTTATTTCTTTGCTAAGTTCCAGAGAGTTGACATTACCCTCCACTGTGCATAGGAGATCTGATTGATGTTCTCTTGTGTGGGGGAGGTTAAACTTTGTCCCATATTGAATTTTTCATTATAATTCTGATATGTCTCAGAATGAGACTGGAATTTACTTAAAAATTTTTATTATTATTTTATTTCTGTTTCATAGTTCTTTGATGAAAAACATAGTGTTTCAGAGGTCTGGATTTAAGAACCAATGTTACAGGCTACCTATCAAATTATAATACTTATCTTGTCTTTTCAACTAGAACCCTGGCAAATGCCATCAATGTTGATATAAATATCTTCATATCTAATTGGTCATCAGGTAGTAATAGACTGTCTATCTATAAAATAATATTAAATGTTTTAAGTGCCTCTCTGAAAAGAAGTAATCATGAGAGATCTGGAAAGTGTATTTAGGGGAATCTCAATACAATACTTAAAATCATTGGTTGTCAGTGAGGGGAGGAAAAGAAAAATGCAGAGAATGTTCAGGATAATTAAAGCAAGTGATGATAGTGTAGGAAGGTACAGTGAAAGTTTGTGGGTATGTATGTGAATTTGCATTTGCTGGATTTTGCTCTAAATTCTCTATATGTATCAACAGTTATTTTAATATTTCTATGAGTATGAAAAGTACCAGAGAATGGAACTTTTAGCATAGATGTTGGTTTATACAACCTAGAATACTTCAACAAAAGAAAAATTTTTGATTCTTTTCTGTAATTTAACCTCAAATTATTTATAATGTCAAGAACATGCATTGATAAAATAGGATTTCTTTGAACCTTAGTTTCTCTTTCATCTTCAAATTAGGTTTAAAGAATGAAATATTATAAATTTCATCAATAAATTTAAATAGGAATAGATTCATTTGAACTAATGGGTGAATAAAATGGTGACATTCTCATATTAAACCTGAAATTTTGGTATATTATATTACACATTTCACTTAATGGAGAGTATAATTTTTATGAGCAGTGAATCAAAAAATGTGAGTTGACTTCATGGAACTCTTTTCCACATTAAAAAATACTTTAACTGATACAGTTTTCTTTTCATCTTTTTCTCGAGTACCTGGTAAAATATTCTAAAGGCTTTGCATATTGTTCTTCAGTTTCAGCTCAGATTCTCAAGAGCAACCTTGCAGCAATGGAACAACAAATTGTTCATCTGGAACGTGACATCAAGAAATTCCCCCAAACAGAAAATCAACATGATAAATTTGTGGAGAAGATGACAATATCCTTTATTTAAACATTTTGTTTATTTGTTAGTTTATGTGTGTACGTGTGTGTGCACGCGCGCGCGTGTGTCTATATACTTTCTGGTTAGTTCCAAACTTATTCTGTTCGAACTGGATGAATTTTTGTAAGGGTTGTTTGTATATTAACAGCATAAATTTTAGTTCATGATGTTTTGAACCAGGTACAGTAGCCAAGGGAACAATTATATAAGAAAACAGTGCCATTTCTCAAAGAAGAATTTTATTTGAAGTCCCACAAGATATGCAAGGTAAGTCTTATGAGGCTTGATTAGACCTAAATCAAACCAAAACAAAGAATCTCCTTATGTAACCATTTGCTTAAAGGAAATTATCAACAGGAGAAAAGTTATTTTGGTCAGAGATTTTTATCTTTATTATGTGTGCAGTTTTTTTCCCTGAAGGCATGTATGTATTTTCAAGGGCAGAGGATGACTAATATTAGTAGACTAAAAGGATTATGAAGGATAAAACGGATGCATGGATGAATAGATGAATTGATAAATAGACTATATAGTTAAATGAATCACAGTAGCTACCCATACAACATTAAGCATTTCCTGATAAATACATGATTATAAGCTTTCATTTTACATATGTTATAGCTGTATAAATTACAGAAATATATGGAAATGAAACTTGAGAACTAGCATTTAGTTTGAATTGCTTAATGTTAAATCTGGTCTCTAAAGATAAACCACATTAGAGCTGTGTTTGTTTTTTCAATTTGGTTTTCAAAAGTTAAAGCCATATCATACTCCTCTGGGTTTAAGGAAATATCTTGAACTGCAGATTGATTCACTATTTTATGTCTCTAGAGGGAGTAAATACTGTAAATTATTTATCTGGTAATAAGTAAATTCCTTCAACAGTTATATGACAGTCACCTTGTTTCAAGGTTAAATCCAGTGCCTTTTTCTTCTCGAATATGCTTTCTTTCCTGCCTAATTTGTAAGTTACTGTACAGAATATGAATTCTCTGAGAATGGCAATTTAGATTTACATCATTTTTTATTAATTCTTAGATTTTTGGCTCATGAATTAATGTTGTTCTGTGTGGTGCTTTAGTGATGCTGAGTACTTTCATAAAGAGGAATATTGTAAACAAATTTGTGGGTGATCGGAGTCAGGGCATCCTCAAAAATAATCTTGGATTACATAACTACCCACAGTGGGATACTTAATGTGAAGATTTAGCTTTATTGCTGATTAGATTAGTCTTTTGAATAGGTTATATTGTCCTGTGGCTGAATGTACTGCCTAAATTTTTTGACTTTTGATTTCGGCTCTTTTTAAAAAGATTTTGTTTATTTATTTTTAGAGAGAGGAAGAGAGGAAGAAAGGGAGAGAAACATCAGTGTGTGGTTGCCTCTCACTTGCCCCCTCCTGGAAGTGTGGCCCACAACCCAGGCATGTGCCCTGACTGGGAATTGAACCAGGGATCCTTTGATTCACAGGCTGGCACTCAATCCACTTAACAACATCAGCCAGGGCTGATTTAAGCTTTTGCATCCTACATTTCAATGGAATTTCTGAGCCCTTTTTTCTTTTTCACATTTTCTTCTAAATTGGTGTGTAGCCACACAACAGCTTGCCCTATTGAGGAGTCTTAGAAAAAGAAAAGTAATTTCAAACCCGCATGAACTTGGCCTGGATTCTTATTTTATTTCTCTCTTTGTACAGGTAATTAAGCACTTAAAATTGAAAATCCAGAGTCTTGTGTATCTGCATGTTGCAGATGAATGGTTGCTTATTCTTCATTTAAGTGGCATTAAAGTATGACTATTTCTCTATAAGGGTATTGTAAACTATATTAAAATGCATTAAAATAACTTTATATATCAGAAGAACCAATAAAATATACAGCAATTTATTTTAGGAATAAAAAGTTAAAATATTGGGTACAATTGTTTAAAAACTCCAAATTAACAAATTATAATGATACAACTATCACTAAAGTTATTCTACCTCTGGAAGACTGAATGACAGTCTACCATTGAAAGTTTTGAATTTCTTGAAAATGACAAAGAAAATAATAATCGTCATACACATCTATGTTGTATGAATTCTGGTACCTACTTAATAGTTTTCTACTGTTCTGGCAGATTCAATAGAGAAGGATATTTTCTTGAGAGATATTTGATTCTGTTTTAAAATTAGAACAGAATGATTCTATTCTATTTTTAGTATAGGATTCTTTGTACTGGATGATCTTTACAATGTTTCTGTCCACTGCCAATAAATTGGGTTGGCTTCAGGTCACTGGCCCTTTAAATTGAAAAACTACAAGCACAGTATGAGAATAGTTTTCCTTGAAACTAACCATACCTACTTAAGCAGTTATCTCTTTATAAGCACTGTGAGTTCAAAAGCTGAATAGACACCGCCACACTCTGAGCTTTTAGAAAAGTAGCAGTGCTATAGTTAGCAAACATGGCATGACAGCCAGAAAACATACAGATTGAATATACAAGTTGAATCTTCACTAAATCTCTAGATTGGGCAAAGTCCCATAGCCCCCTATGTTTACCCTTGCTCTTCCCATAATATCGATTAAACACTTATAATATGCTAGGCATTGCCAGGCCATGAAAATACAACTTCGCATACTATAGAAAACTTGACCTCTAGCTGCTAACAGTCTGGCATTTCCATGCTTCTCTATCTTTCTGTCCCCGTGGCCATGATCATGTCTGGTGTTTTATATGCCCATCACAATATGCAGCACCTAGCAACATGTAGACACTCAGTAAATATGTGTTGAATCACAAAATATTAGAGCTAGAGAAAATGGGGATCACATTGTTCAAGCTATTACTTTACTTAGTACTTCAAAAGGGATATGTTAAACAATAGTAGGTTGTGCTTATAGTTATGAAATTTTTCTTCATATAAATCTTCTCAGGAACTTAAATAATACCGAGTCACTTTTTTAGAGCATGCATGTAAAATATTATCAGTTTTAGAAGGGATAACCCATAACTTCATAAAGTTAATGTCAATAAAAATTAGACAACAAATGAGTGAAACCTCTCCTATGAGTGAAATGGCCCAGGCTAATTCCTGCCTCCTAAAGAACACCCATTGGATTCAGAAGAAAGGTCATCACCTCTGTCTCCCTTTCTGTACCCCAATTTGGTTGCTTGTTCCGGATGTGGCAGAGGAAGAAATTTTACTCTACCATTCTAGGTTTTTCCAGCTGGTCTAATAAAAAAATCAACATGAGGTAGATTAACAAGAGAAAATAACCAAATTTAATTTTATACATAAATATGGAAACTCCACATATATGAGTGGTTTAGAGACCAAAAGAGTAATGACATTTCTATGGCACCTTGAGCCCAGGAGTGAGGTGTCATGCCTTGAGGCTTCAGTGGGGAGGAATGTCATTCATAGAATGAAAAGAAAAGGCCAGATGTTTAGTAATTAGAAGTTTGCCTTGCCCTATATATAGGTCAGAAAAAGTTATCTCTGATAGTAACTCATATTGCACAACCCCCAATTTAAATTCTTTAAGAGAAAGGTCACTTTCTTATGAGCCCACAGGGTCTGATTGCCTTCAGCTCAAATTAATCGACATGTCAAAATGGTACATCTTGGGGAGGCCTGCTCTGAGCCCCTGAATAACTCAAAAATTAGGTGAAAAGAGTGAAGTAAGCAAAATTAATTGAATAAGGCTACAAAACACTGAGAAATGGAGAAAATTCTCTTATAACTCATAGTAGGGATGCTCTAGGATCAAAGGGGATAAAAGGGGATGGTCTATCATGGATATAATAGTCATACACACACAAAAAAATGTGTATTGTTCAAAAATCTTGATAATTTTGTATATACATATTTTTGTTTTATTTTTCCATTACCATTTAACTCCATTATACCCTCAATGCAATCACCACACTGTTGTCCATGGCTATGAGTCCCTTTTCCTCTTTTCCCAACCCTTCCACACCCTAAAGTCCTCCCCCGAATAGCTGTTGTCCTGCTCTCTATGAGTCTGTCTCTATTTTGCTTGTTAATTCAGTTTGTTCATTAGATTCCAGATGTAAGTGAAATCATGTCATCTTTGAAGAAATTATTTGTTTTCCTAATTTTTAAAAAAAGGTAAAGTTCTTAGTATTCATGCTAATATAATCATTGTAATAGTATTGGAAGTTTTGAGTTCAACTGCTTGTACTGTGAATTGAAATAGAATCTATAATCTAAAGTTTATACTGTGTATCAGACATTGCCTAGTTTTATATACTTGAGTTTTAAAACTGTTGCTATTTATTATTTTCCATGTCTGGATAAAATTGACCATACTTCAGCCAGGATAACTTCAACAGCTCCTGAACTTACTTGCCATAGCCCATTTGTTTTTCATTCGTTAATGTGTAGAGGTCACATGTTTTTAGTTTTTAAGGTTACTAGGGATTATGTAGCCTATATTAGTATTTTATGTGGATTGCAAATATTGGTAGGGTGAGGTTCAGAATCACATATAGTTTCAAAGACCTGAAAAATAACCCATGCTTAAGAGCTGAGAGGGAGCATTGTGAATGAACTGCTTGCCAATCCTTAGGCTGTACTTTTTAACTTGATATTATAGATGGATTCTAAATTTTACAAGTTCTATCTTCTGGAGAGTTTTTCTTTCTTTCTTCTAAATCAAAGTATCAATTTTACATAGTGCTCCTTCCTTTTTCTGACAGGAAAAACATTGTTAAATAGAGCTTCTTATGTTTTTCCATTAGCATTTAACCCCCTTATATTCCCTTACCCCTAAAAGCCCCACACTGCCCTTTTTCCTTTTTGATCAAAACCTCCAATAACTGACCTCCTCCACACCACACCTATCACCCTGCTCTCTATGTATGACTGTTTCTATTTTACTTGTTAATTCAGTTTTTTCATTAGATTCCACATATGACTAAAATCATATGGTATTTGATTCTCTGTCTAGCTTATTTCTCTTAGCATAATGTTCTCCAGGTCCATCCATGCTCTTGGAAAGGGTAGATTTTTCTTCTTTTTTATGAACAAGTAGTGTTCCATATGTAAATGTCCCGTAGTAGTTTTGTCCACTCATCTACTGCTGGGCACTTGGGCTGCTTCCATATCTTGGTGATTGTGTGTTACACCACAATGAACATAATGGTGCTTACACTCTTTCGGATTAGTATTCTGTTTTTGTTTTGTTTTGTTTTGTTTCGTTTTGTTTTGTTTTTTTATTGTACGAGTACAGTTCTCTCCATTTTCACCCCACTATGCCCAACCACCCCACCCATCCCTGCCTCCCACTCTTAAACCTACCCCTCTTTGACTTTGTCCATGTGTCCTTCATACATGCTCCTTGATGGCTCTTTCCCTATTGTCCCTCTCCTCCCTCTTCTCTGGTTAATGTCAGTTTATTCTTTATTTCAATGTCTCTGGTTATATTGTGCTTGCTTTTTTCTTTTGTTGATTAGGATCCACTTATAGGTGAGATCATATGGCATTTGTCTTTCACTGTTTCCTTTACTTCACTTACCATAATGCTCTCCAGTTCCATCCATGCTCTCACAAAGGGTAGGAGCTCCTTCTTTCTTTCTGCTGTATAGTATTCCATTGTGTAAATGTACCACAGTTCTGTGATCCATTCATTTACTGGTGGGCACACAGGTTGCTTCCAACACTTGGTTATTGTAAATTGTGCTGCTATGAACATTGGGGTGCATAGGTTCTTTTGGAGTGGTGTTTCAGGGTTCTTAGGATATAATCCTAGCAGTGGAATTGCTGGATCAAAAGGTAGATCCATTTTTAGTTTTCTGAGGAAATTCCACAGTTTTCCACAGTAACTTCACCAGTCTGCATTCCCACTAACAGTGCACTAGGGTTCTCTTTTCTCCACAATCTCGCCAGCACTTGTTGTTTGTTGATTTGTTTATGATAGTCATTCTGACCGGTGTGAAGTGGTATCTCATGGTGGTTTTAATTTGCATCTCTCTGATGGCTAGCGATACCGAATATGCTTTCATGTGTTGTATGCCCTCCTTGGGGAGGTATATGCTCAAGTCCTTTGCCCATTTTTTAATTGGGTTGTTTGTCTTCCTGGAGTGGAGTCCTGTGTGTTCATTATATATTTTGGAGATCAAACCCTTGTCAAATGTATCATTGGTAAATATGCTTTCCCATACAACTTGTTCTCTTTTCATTTCAATCCTGTGTTTTTTTAGCTGTGCAAAAGCTTTTTTATTTTTATAAGATCCCATTTGTTTATTCTTTCCTTTATGTCCCTTGCTCTAGGGCACATATTGGTGAAAATGTTGCTGCATGGAATGTCTGAGATTGTCCTGCCTCTGTTCTCTAGGACTTTTATGGTGTCACGACTTGTGTTTAAATCTTTTATCCACCTTGAATTTATTTGTTAGTATGGTGTAAGTTGGTGATTGAGTTTCATTTTTTTTTTTTTGTATGTACCTGTCCAGTTCTCCCAACACCATTTGTTAAAGAGGCTATTTTTACTCCATTTTATTCTCCTGTCCCTTTTGTCAAATGTTAATTGACCATAGAGACTTGATTTTATTTCTGGGCTCTCTGTTCTGTTCTATCGGTCTATTTGTCTCTTCTTACGTCAATACCAGGCTGTTTTGATTACAGTGGCCTTGTAATATAATTTTATATCAGGTATGGTGATTCCCTCCTTCTTTCTCAAAATTGCCATGGCTATTTGGGGTTGTTTATGGTTCCATATAAATTTTTGAAATGTTTGTTCTATGTCTGTGAAATATGTAATTGGTATTTTAATAGGGATTGTGTTGAATCTATAAATTGCTTTGGGTAACGTGGGCATTTCGATGGTGTTAATTCTTCCAATCTATAAATACAGTATATCAGTTGAGCTTCTTATACCTTTAAATATTTGTTGTGATCCATTCTTAACATCTTATACTGTCTAAAAGCACGTTAAGCACAATGTTAACCACACTGCTTATATCCTGTTGACAAACTTCTTATCACATTTACTCACATAGATTTTGTTAATGGCAGGGCTGTCTGTTGTACCAAATCACCTTAGCTTTTTGATTGACTGCTGGCTAAATCATTTCACCAACTGGAGGACAGAGAATGACTGAGCAGCTGGGGCACTATTAACACTTGACAAGAAGAGTTGACGGAATGTTAATGATATTAACACCCTGTCAACTAATATCAATGCCTGGGGTTTCCTGATAGTATGAGGGAGAGACATTTGAAGTGTTTAAAAATGTAGTTACTGAGTAAGCACATTGTATTTGCCAGATAATTCAAAACAGATTTGGATTCTGCTCTGTACTGTAGTTATGTTAATTTTTCCTTATTCTTTATTAAGAGAATGATTCCTGAAAACTTGAAAAGTTCACATGTTATTTAACCAAAGTTACATTAATTACCTTTGAGAACATGCCAGTAACAGGCTTTAGTGAGATGATGATCCACACTTTGTAATGTAAATGGAATATGAAATTGTCAAAACAAAAACAAAAAGAACCCTCAAGAAGAAAGCCTTTGTCTCTTTTTCCTTTTCTCTTCACTTCTCTCTCTCTCTCTGTCTCTCTCTGTCTCTCTCTGTCTCTCTCTCTCTCTCTCTCTCTCTCTCTCTCTCTCTCTCTCTGTGTGTGTGTGTGTGTGTGTGTGTGTATGAATGTATTATAGTAAGGCAAGCTATTTGCTAGCTCTTAAAGAAGAATGGAGAACTAAACACTAGATTGGAGGGGAAGTTCACTGGCTCTGACTCTTCAGTTTTCTTACCTTCAATTGCCTGCTGATCTCAGAGTAAAAAAAATTTAGGAAGTTCAAAGCAAAACTTTTTTTAATGAGAATGCTCTGGGAAAGAGGGTTCAGGATTAAGGAAAGCAAAACAAAAAAAATGAGAACATGGTCAGTAGTGCAGATAATACATACATTGAAAAGCCTAATGTTCTAGAAAAGCATGTGGATAATCTGCTTTGAAATACACACTCTTCGTAATGGTATTGGGAAGCTCTTTTTTTTTCAGTTTGTCCATTGTTTTCAAATAAATGGTATAACTACTTATAATAAATAGATCATAGAATAGTACTAATGGTAACTGTTGAGTGAAAGTTCTCTCTCTCTCTCTCTCTCTCTCTCTCTCCACACACACACACACACACACACACACACACACAATATGTCTGTCCAGAAAGTATCCTCCCATGTACTTTGAAAAAGACATTTATTGAAGAACATACAAGATACAAGAAATATTGTACATAGGACAGTGATGACTCAGTCCCTTCATAGTGGGTACCTTGGGACCTCACATAGTTTTCCCAGTCACCATCACCTGCCCTGTCATATTTTCCTTAATCTCATGGATGGTCTGAAATCTCTTCCCTTTCAAAGGTGATTTTAGTTTGGGGAAAATTCAGAAGCCACAGATCACCAAATCTGGGCTGTAGAGGGGCTGAGTCACCTGGGTGATTTGATGTTTCACCAAAACACTCTGCATGAGACATGATGCATGGACAGGTACATTGTTGTGATGAAGCTGGCCATCACCAGCTGCCAATAGCTGCAGTCTTCTGAATCATATGGATAGTTTCTGCAGAGGAATGTTGAAGCTTAATGAAAAATTTGATGCAGATTTGTTGCTCTACTCAGTCATTTTGAATGTGATGGCCACACAGCACACATGCTCTCTCAACAGTGTCTGCTGCCCCCACTGACTGGTACAGTGATGCCATTGTTCACACATATGCATTCCAGTCCAATCTCCTTGGTTGCCAGGTTACATCAGTGCCACGGGAACCATTCTTATAGTAACAATGGCTGCACTTTTCCCGGGCAGACTGTGTGTGTGTGTGTGCGCGCGCGCGCGCGCGCGCGCGCGCGCGCGATCTCAAGTGATTTTTAAAGCAACGTTATGATGTAGGCACTAATTTTACCCCATTTTATATATGTGAATATTGAGGCTACAGAAGTTTGTAGTGAAACCTCATGTGAGATCATCCTGTACGTAATAAGTCTGGTTAATTAGAGTGTGGAAGACAAAGAGTTGTCTCTACAAGCATCATGGTTCCATTTGCTGGTCTATTAATTAAATCTATACAAGACAGATTGACAAGATAAAATGACCAAATTTAATACATGTGTGCAAGCATGGGAACCCCACACACTGCATTGTTACAAACAGAAAAGGAAAATAGAGGATGATGACATTCTGAGCTAAGGAAGACCTTGAGGCTTCAAAGGGCAGAAAGGTCATTGCAGGGTGATAAGAAGAATGACTATTAAGTAAGTAGAAGTTTGCCCTGCCCTATAGAAAGCTCATAAAAAGTTTTTTTCTAGTGGTAACTTTTATTATGGGTAAGCTCCCTAATTTAAATTATTTAAGGGAGAGGTAAAAGTATCTCTTCAGCCCCCAGGGCCTTGATGGCTTTCCACTCAAAATAACCCTTATGCCAAAGTGGCATGTCTTGGGAAGGCCTGTTCTGAACACCACCTACAAGGGCCAGGATTGAAGTCTTCTGTTTGTAACCATGGTATTGTGCTGCCTCTCAGATCAGAAGGCCTTGTAAATCGGAGATGAACTGAACATTTGTTCACTGAAATTGTTGCTTTCTTTCCATTCTCACTCAGATGAGAAATGTTTTGTTTTTGAAAGGTTTATAAGCTTATTTTAAAATTAGCTGCTCACTTATATTGTCTCCAAAATGCCTTTCCTAGTTATAGCAATCAAAATTAATTTCCCCGTCCCATATGTTTTCATATGTATTTAATACTTTATTGTACTTTCAGACTTGCCTATACTCTACTTATATGCATATATGTTTTTCACTCTGGGTTATAAAATCTTTTCAGATACATATTTTTGTTCATCTTTGAGCACTCTATACAAAATAGAGCACAATGATTTTAGTCAGTTGTCTTAATAAGTATTTAATTAAATACATTAACATTTATTGTACAATGGTGAATGTTAAACAGCATTCTGGCAAGGAAAGAGAAAGCATTAGCTATATGTTATCCTGGCATAACGTCAGTTTGAGAAGAGAAGGGCTCTAACATATTTCTTTTTTTTAATTTTTAATTTTTAATTTTTATTTATTTTTAATCAGTATTTTTAATTGTTGATATTGTACAGTTTTCTGTCTTTTACCCCACCCCAGCCCACCACCCCAGCCCTCCCCACCTTCCTCCCATTTCCACCCCCCCATAGTTTTTGTCCATGAGTCCTTTATACTTACTTGTTGCTCTAAACCATTCCCCTTTTCCCCTGAAATTCCCTCCCCTCCCCCTCTGGTCACTGTCAGATTGTTCTCAAATTCAGTGTCTTTGTTTATATTATGCTTGTTTGTTTGTTTTGTTGATTAGCTTCCTGTTAAAGGTGAGATCATATGGTATTTTATTTGTCTTTCACTGCCTGGCTTATTTCGCTTAGCATGATACTCTCCAATTCCTTCCATGCTGTCGCAAAGGGTAGGAGCTCCTTCTTTCTTTCTGCTGCATAGAATTTCACTGTGTAAATGTACCACAGTTTTTTGATCCATTCATTAACTGATGGGCACCTAGGTTGCTTCCAGCACTTGGCTATTGTAAATTGTGCTGCTATGAACATAGGGGTGCATAGATTCTTTTGGATTGGTGTTTCAGGGTTCTTTCTAATGTTATTCTTTTCTTATGTTTTGATTTAAAATGCAGGCATTTATTAGGAATTATCTTTTAAACTCTTAGAAATCATATTCCAAGAAACTGTCTGAATAGAGCATATATATATTTTTAGTATCAGTCAGCACAGACATTTTCTATTTGAAGAGTTTTGCTCATTCAAACGTCAGCCTGAAGTTACATAGACTATGAGGTATATTTTCCAAACTTCATTTGTAGAATTGATAGATATTGTGTATATGTTGCTAATGGTGAGAAAAGAATATAGTGCTAAATGGAAGGATGCAAAAACCTTTTCAGGCCACTAGAGTCTCAACTGGTATATCATCTTTTTTCAGAACATACAGTGAGACAATTTTTTTTTAACTTTTTTTTTTCCTTTTAGATTTTATTTATCTTTAGAGGGGAAGGGAAGGAGAGAGGGAGAGAAACATCAATGTGCGGTTGCCTCTTGTATGTCCCCTGCCGGGAACTGGCCTGGCAACCCAGGCATGTGCCCTGACTGGGAATCAAACCTCGATCCTTCGGTTCGCGGGCCCGCGCTCAATCCACTGAGCTACACCAGCCAGGGCCAGTGAGACAATTTGTCAGAATGAGTTAATGTACTCCCAACCTAACAAATCCTCATCATTCCCAACTGAAGCTAAGTTATAAGTGATTAAAACTTTTTTTCTGGGATTTATTTATATTGAATATAAATGGTATATTTGAGAAGCTTGAAAAAAGTAAGTGATCCATTGTGTTTATGTTTTCTGTGTACATGTGTGGCCTAGAGAAAATATAGCATATACCTATATCATCTATATAGCTACAGATGGAATTTAAAGCCCTTTTGTTATTCACAGGATCATAAATGGGGTATCATAGTAAGGAAGCTATGAGTTTGTTTCCTTTTGCTTTGATTTGAAATTTACTCAAACTATTTTCAATCATGATGGACACACATGGTATGTTAAATACACATAGTTTATAGGCAATGATGATGATATTAGTATAGCTATTCAACTAATGTATTCTTGCAGCAAAATCTCAATCATTTACTATTTTTATAAGGAAAAATATATCAGTATCTTTTTCTATAGTAGAAATCTGTTTAGTTATTTCTAATTAGAATCTGTTTGTGATATAGCTTATGAAAATTATAGGAAATAAACAGCTTTTTATTTAACATTCCCTGTTCTTTTCATCTGGTTTTAAACTTTAAGATATAGTAAGTGAAATAGCTCTAGAAGATGCAGACTTAAATTTTTTATAAATGTAAGGAAGAAAGTAAGTCATTATTTTTAGTAATCATGTAATGCTACTTTCTTTTGTGTTGCAAATATAAAATAGGATAATCTATTACTTTGTTTCAATTCATGAGTAAAGTTAGAAGTGAAAGGAAATGTCTAACATACGTCACCGAATTTATCCAGTTGAACTTTCATGGTGGACACACCCACACATGCACAGAAACCTTTAGAATTATTATCATTTTGAGTTTGTTACCTCTTAGCTACTAATTTAAAACTAAGACACTCAACCAATGGTGACAATGGAAAATAAATGAAAGTTTTAAACATAGAACTATAGAAAAGCTTTCCCAATACTATCATGAGAAGAATATGATCCAGTCATCAATTGATGTTGTTTGGGTAAGGAAAGGCATGAGTAACTGGGTTGAAATTGGTCCCCAGGGGTAAAAGAATAAACCCATCTTCCCCTTATGAAAAACAGACTTTTAAGAAATGACCTTTTCTTATCTGCTAAGGCACTTTCAAATTCGTGCACAGCAACTGTGTTCAATTACTGATGTCTACATTTCTTTATTGTGGACCTGACTCAAAACTTAAAGAGATCCATCCCATTTCTTGTGGCACAATGTTGGGAAGTACTCCTTCTACTTTAGTTGAACCATATATACATACGTATGTTTGAACATTAATGTACTATACAAAGGCAGAGAATTTTTATTAATCCATTTGAATGGGAAGATATTTGGACTGAGTAGCAATACACCTAAATTCTAGCCTTGATCTTTGCAAACCTAGCAAAGATCTAGGTTTCACCATTTCTTCTTTTCCCCATTCTCCACTGGTGCCCCACCTTTAACCAAAAATTTGTGTGTAACTGTTGGCTCCCTAAAAACTCTATTACACCCTGGCTGGTGTGGCTCAGTGGATTGAGTGCTAGCCTACACACCAAAGAGTTGTCAGTTTGATTCCCAGTCAGGGCACATGCCTGGGTTGTGGGCCAGGTCCCCAGTGGACAGTGCACAAGAAGCAACCACACATTGATGTTCCTCTCTCTCTTTTTCTCCCTCCCTTCCACTCTCTATTAAAATCAATTTTTAAAAATCTTTAGAAAAGAAAAACTCAGTAGTCCCTTGGTGTCCATGAGGATTGGTTGCAGGGCTTTCCCATTCCTCAAATATAAAATGTCACTGTACAATTTATACAATCAGCCCTCCACCTCCATGGATTCCCAACCAAGGATCAAAAATACTGATTTTAATCCCTGGTTGGCTGAACCCATAGATATGAAACCCAGAGATACAGAGGGCCAACTATATAGTTTAACAAAATATGTGTATAAGCAGATGGCATAGTTCAAATCTGTGTTGTTCAAGGGTCAGTTATACTTGCTTTGCCTACCTCACATATGTTGTAATTGGACTAGGTATAATAATGACTTTGAATGGGCCAAATAGTAAATAATATCCCCCAAGGAATACGTTCTTTTTAAAATATATATAATCTTTATTATATTTTATTACCATTTAATCCTCTTATACCTCCCTCCCTCCAGCCATCTTTATAAATAACCATGACCTGCTTCTGTCCATTTTCATTTTATCTTAGTTTTCTTTTTTTATATGTAAATTCTAACTTTCATTGTTTTAAGACTGAAATGAACAGGCACATTCTTTACAATGCAATAAATTCCTGTGGAGGAAGTGGGATGCTTATACCTAATTATTCCAGGAGTTTCCAGATGTTTGGTATTAAGCAAATCCCTGCCTTTTGCACTTCAGTAGAAGAGATAAAGAAACAACAAATGAATTTGAAGATAATTGCATACTCCATATAAGCTGATATTGTGAACACTAGGATATTTATAAAGGAAGATTAACATGTTTCCTGCTTTTAGGAAGGAATGTCAGGGAGGTGAAACTAACAGAAAGAAGACAGCAACAAACCATACAAGATGATTTCAATGCTAAATGACTGTAGTGCAGGCTAAAGATGCAATAGGCATCTTCAATATTTCTTCCCCTCTTTTGGGGTGTTTGAGACAGCATTCTGGTTTTGACCACAGATGGGAATTAACTTTGCAACTTTCTTATTTTGTTGGAAATATATTCTCAAAACAAGTAATGGACCCAAATGAGAAGTATGGAAATGCATTCCAGAGCCTAATGGAAATGACTTGTATATTATCCTTTGTTTTCCATTAGCTATCTCCCTTAGCATAGATAATTAAGAACTGGCTGTACCAACAATTTTTCTCAGTTCAAAACTAAATTTCTTTCCATGTTTTTATCAGTTAATCAGCATATATTTATTAAGCAGCCGCTGCAGAACTTTGCCCTATGCTAGTTACCATAGAATTGAAGCATTAAAATGAAGCACAGAATATTCTCTTGCTTTAAAGAACCTTAACCTTTAGTTAAGAGCATGCCTATGAGAAATAATTCACTAAAAGGAGAATGTTTAATAAGTTTAACTGTGTGGCATTGATTATAAAAACATTAACAGTTGACCAGGTAGGGAAAGTGGTTTGGAACAACTTCATGGAGGAGATAAGATTCAGCTCTTGCTGAAATGTAACCTCTCTGTGTGGAGGAAGGTTACTATGTTGATTTTGTGGTGATCATCTTTTGTAGTCCTAGTGCCTGGTGCATAGTTGGGCTCAATACATGTCTAGTGAATGAATGAATGCATAATTTGCTCTCTGGTGACATTTTATTTTTAGGATATTAGAACATTTTATAGAGGTGGTAGTTGAAAATATTTTGCTACATCCTCTCATAGGTCATGCAAAAGGTGATTCTGTCTGACTTTGAAATTCACTTAATGTCTTTATTTAAGCAAACGCTCCCCCAAACCCCTCACCAATTATGTTTGGTTAGATAAATATTGAAATGGTTTTGCATTTTGATAATTTACCCACCTGGACTGTATGGAGATATACTAAGATTGCATTGAAGAAGAATCAGAATTTAAGATTTGAAGTGATCAGCTAGAGTGAGCTCTTTTGTATTCACAAATAGGATTTTTTTATTACTGAACTTTACATTATTCAGTGATTGTCATTATAGAATTAAATAGCTTAAATCCACAGTGCATGTTAACAATCATTCCTTGGTTATAGGCGTTGAGATGCCATATGATGGGGCGTATGTGTTAGGTTATCTAATATTCACCTAAAAACTCGTATCAGTATATAATTGACACAGAGAACTTGCCCTCTGTTCTGGGTTGAATTTCCCCTTTGACCACATATCTATTCAGTCATTTTTAAAAACATATGAATCTACTTTGGGAACAAAGTATATTGAATTGTTTGGTTTAAGAAATGTATAAGGCATGGACCTTTCATTTCAGAGACATGTAAGTTTGTAAACAGAACCAACAATATACTGAAATGATTATTAGACAGTATGGGTATGATAAATGCAATATATATTATAAAAATTTCATTTTATAAAATAATAAAACCTAGTACATCCATAGAGGTTTTTGGTCTGTATAGAGTGTTCACATACATCATCTTAGTAGTGGTTCAGAGCAGTGGAAGTTCACTTCTGACTGAAAGCTCAGGGGAAGGTTTTATGGAGAGTTACAGACCATACACATGCACTCAGTCTGAAAAGATCAAAAATGTGTTGAAAGAACAAGTGGACCTGTTTGCCTGGGATAATGAAAGTTATTACTAGGAAAAGGTAAAAAGTTAAATTGCAAATATCAAGAATACTGTTTAAAGAGTTTGAATAGTATTTGTTGGGTTGTAAAGCGGTGAAAGACAAATAATTTTTGTTCTCTTTCTCCTTCCTGCTTCCAAGTACCATGTGGTATTTGCTTGAGTGGCATGATGCTTGCCACCTGCCAACTACGGAGCAAAGTAAGGAGTAAAGTCAAAATTGTTTATGATACTAGAAATATGAGTGAGTGTGTGCATGCACATGAGTGACTCTGATGGGGTAGAGTTTTGTTTTTTTTTTAACTTTGATAATGCATTTAAAACTGCCATATAGTTTGAAGTTATACTGTAGTAATTATATATAAATTTTCAGTTTAAAAAGCTCTTTTATCTTAGAATGCCTCCTCTGAAATTTTCCCTAATAAAAGCTATTGTTTTAAGTTTTGCACCTAATTGATACTTTTTAAGATTCATTCATTCTGCAGATTTTATTTAGTGATTTTCGCTTTGTGCTAGGAATTGTGTTAGGTCCTTGGAATGTAGTGGTGAACAAAAAGATATGACGTGATTGTTACCCTTGGGTAGATTTCAGTCTGATGGAAGAGTTAGACATTAAACAACTCCACAAGTGATCATGGCAAGTGACATGGAAGAGATTTATAATGCCATGCCAAGTGACAACCTAGTTAAGCACGGCTGTCTTCAGAAGGCAGTGCTTTAGCTGAAATGTGAAGGATGGGTAAGAATTTAGAAAAGAGGTGCAGAGCAGACAAATATTTACTTTTGTCTATTAAAAATGTTTAACTGTTTGGTACCTCTGTAATGATATGGTTAACTGCAAATCCGACACATTTAGTTTCTTGTCAGTGGCCTTACTGGATTTGTGCTTTTAGCAGAGCTTTAAAGTTGGAATTACAAATCTCTAAAATTGAACCAAATACTGAGGCCTTTTTATGTTGCAAAAACTCTGTTGATCCCCCCCAAAGTTGCTTTTACTATTGGTTAGGGATTGAATATGGGTATTTTTGAAAAGCTATGTCAGATTTCATTGAAAATGTGAAGCTCTACTAACCCTGTGGGAGCTGGAATTTTTCAGGTAAAGAGGTTTGAATAGATTTGTATATTTATCCAAACCAATCTTTGAAACCCTCGGAGATTTACCCATTACTCTTTTACATGGAGCTTAACTACAGTGTTTTTTTCTTTCAACATTTTCATTTTTATTTGAAAAGACTGATACAGTGTTTTTATAGTTCTCAATTAAGCTATTTAAATAAAAAAGTAGAGCTGCTGTGCATTACCCCTATAAAAGAAACTGCTGCCTGCATTAAGTTTAGGTGTTAAAATGATGGATTTTTAACTACCAAAAGCTGTAGTTTTAGATTGCAAAGTCAGATCTTTGAATTGCAGGTTTATAAAAACCTAGCAATTCATTTGATTTGTATGTGTGCATTTGTGTATATATTTGTGTGTGACAAACATTGTCTTTAAAAAAGATAAATGAAATAGGTGAGAGAAAGACCTCTCAGATGGAGTGACATTTAAGGAGAGATCTGAATCGAGGATATGACTTGTATCCATAACTGAAGGAAGGGCCTTCCATGCAGAGGGAGCAATTAGTGCAAAGGCTCTAAGCTGTGGACATGAGCATGCTCGAAGTGTGCAAGGAATAGCAAATGACCAGTGTGGTTGGTAAGCCATTAAGGGAAGAGAATAAGAAGGAGAAAGAGTGGAGAAAGTAAAATCGTGGAACACTTTATTGTACAGTGGAAAGCTTTTTGGGGGTAGAAAGGAGGAGCATGACAGTTAACAGATACAGAGAAGACTGGATGAGGAAGAAGGGTAGTTGGAACAGTGGTGTATCAAGTGTTTGGCTTCAGACCCGCTAAGTTGGAAACATTATTAGGCATGTAGGTCGAGATGTTGAGCCTAGAATATTTGAATGTTTGAGCCTAGACTGTAGGGAAAGATTCAAACTAAAGATAAAAATTAAGAAGCCATCAGCATGTACATGGTATTTGAAGTTATTAGGACAGAAAAAGGTTAGCTAGAGAGTACAGACAGGGAGGTCAAAAGACCAAGGTCTAGGGTAGCCTAACATTTAGAAGTTAGGAAGATGATACACCTAAAACTAATGGAAAATAATATTGAACATAAACCGAAAAACTTAAAAATAATAAGTTAGCAAGATGACAGGAATTTTAACCAAAGACATGGGGAAAATAAAAGGTACAGTTAGTGTGGAAGGAAGAAGCCAGAAAACTATGTTGGACTAGAAGTCAAGTGAGAAAAATGTTTAGAAGAAGGTCTTTTTGCCTAGACCCTTTTATTCTATGAATTGATTAAAAAGGTATTGCTGTGACTTTGTTAAGTTGATATTAAGCAGAGCCCCAGGGTGTCAGGTGGTGATCCAGTTCAAGTAAAGACCACAAGGGAAGTTATTACTCAGGGGCCCTAGGGAAGTACATAGTAGGCCTCAAGCTACTGCTTGGGGAGGTCAAGGCAGAGTAAAGGCACAACGCTGGCAGAGTGATGGGCCATTTGTTCATTGTTAGGTTTTGTGGGCAGAGTGCTTTGGGGTTCCTGGGCTCAGGCCAGATTGGTGAATTCGCACCAAAAAGCGTGAGGCTTTAGTAAGCTCTGCAGCGGTCTTTTCTAAGCAGAATGCAAGGGGCAAGCCCTGAGAAGCTCACAAGGGTTGCTGGGAAAGTTATGCCAGAAATTTATATTTGCTTGTGACTCTGTAGGCACTTACGTAGGGCATGCTTTTTGGGAGGGACTAGTGTCAATTTAAGGCTCCTGCAGGCCACCTAATGACACAAAACAGATGCTGAGGCAGCAATATCATGGAGTACTTTAGGAAAATTCTCTGACAGGTATCATGTGTAAGGCATTGAATACAGACAGCAGAGAAGAACTGGTGACTTCAGAATACTCTAAGTATTTTATTCACAAAATGTACACTCATATAATGCATTTCTTCTTTGACTTTGTGATTCATTCAGATAGTGCACGTGGAAAGTTATGTTAGATTCTTTTTCTTCTGTTGTAACTGACTCTATAGTTCTAGATCAATCAAAAAGCCCCAATTAAATTGTCAGTCAGATCACAAATAATTGCCATAGGCTATTCATTTCATGTTTTTAGAATCCTCTGCATTGAAGTCTATGAAATTCTTTGACCAAATATTTAGTGGAATCTGAGTTATCTGGAATTTCAGTAGCTTATATCCCTTTATAAGTAACCAGGATTTCCTAAGTATGAACATTAATCATTGGCATGCTGGAATGAATGCCCCCTTTTGGGGGGAATAGACTTCTGAAGTCCATTATTATCGTATTTTGCTGTGTATAATGCACAGTTCAAAAAAAGTTTTTTGCCCAAATTTTTGAGGGGAAAAATAAGTTTGTGCATTATACATGGCAGGTTTTTGAACAAATTTTTGAGGGAAAAATAAGGATGTGCATTATATATCAATAGTACTAATTCTATGTCTATATAAATGTTTTTAAATCTTTCATTTATGCTTATGTGTTAAAAGTGTAACTTTACAAAGCAATAACAATATCCATATGCAAAATAATACCTGACAATTGGTTCTGTTGAACTAACGAGAAACTTGCAATGAAAGCAGTTTCAGCCAATGATTCAATGCAATAAAATGAATAGTGGCATATTGTTACCCACAGAGTAAGATAGAAGATGCTGATTGTTATCCACTTGATAAGATAGGTGATATGCCGACTTTATTATCATAGGGTGAACGGTGCAACATTTTTCTTCATATACTTTAGGTGGGAGAAATTTTTGGAAAATCCCTTGGAAAATGTCAAAATGGTTTTTGTACACTGCACGCTTTAAGCTAACAGTTATTAAATATGCTAAAAAGAATGGCAACAGAGCTGGCAAGAGACACTTTGGACCTCCTGCCACAGAGAGTGTCAACAGATTGTGGGGCAACAGGAAGAAAGGCTTCTTCAGATGCCAAGACAGAAGGCAGTGTGAGGGAAACCTCCACAGTGGCCCGAGGTGGAGCAAGAGATGAAGACCTGGATTCTGGAGCAGCGTCAAACTGGGATCTCTGTTTTGACCAAGATGATACAAGAAAAAGGTAAAAGAATTGCATGGGGAAAAAACATTGATGATTTCTCAGGGACACCTAAACGGTGCTTTACCTTTATGAGAGAAAAGTTTTGAGCTTCAGGACAGGAAGAAAACTTGCCCAAAAACCTCCAGAAGCCTATGAGAGTCAAGTTGTGGAATTTCATTCTTCTGTTATCTTCAAAAGACTGACAACTCTGAGCTGTCCCTAATCACCAATATGGATGAGATCCCAATGACATTTGATGGGCCATCCAACAGAACTATGGATGTCAAAGGAGCGAAGAACATGGCTGTTAAAACTAATAGTCATTCCCTGGCTGGTGTGGCTCAGTAGATTGAGTGTCAGAGTGAACCAAAGGGTTGGTGGATCTATTCCCAGTTGGGGCACATACCTGGGTTGTGGACCAAGTCCCCATTATGGGGCACACATGAGGCAACCACACATTGATATCCCTCTCCTTCTCTTTCTCCCTCCCTTTCTCCCTCTCTTCCCTTCTCTAAAAATAAATAACTAAAATCTTTTTTAAAAAACTAGTGGCCATGAGAAAATACATTTCACTGTTGTTCCAGCCTGTTGTGCAGATGGGACGAAGCTACCACCTATGATCATCTTTAAAAAGAAAAACATTTCCAAAAGAAAATATTCCAAGTAGAGTTACTGCCCATGTGCATGAAAAAGGATGGATGAATGAAGAAGGCATGAAAATCTGATTGAACAAAGTCTGGTCACGAAGACCTGGAGGATTACTTAAACAGCAGCTTTGCTGTTTTTGATCATGTCAAAGCCCATGTTACACAAAGTGCAAAAGCAACTGCAGTGAACCTGAAAAGCCTACTTGCTGTGATACTTGGTAGGCTAGCCAGCCAACTGCAACCTCTTGATGTGTCAGTAAACAAACCCTTTGAGGCCCTAATAAAACTTGGACATCTTGGATGCAGTCAGCTGGTAATGATTTACTACCTACCGGCAGGATCAAGAAATCATCCATCGCCCAGGTTTGTGAATGGATCCTAAGATTGTGGAATGGTGTCAAGAAGGAAGTGGTTGTGAAATCGTTTAAAAAATGTAGCATCAGCAATGCAATGGATGGAGCCAAAGACAATGAGGTTTACCAGGATGAGGAAAGTGACTTCAGAAGACACCAGTAATGGAGAAATTGAAGAAGACGATACTTCTGATATTGACAGAGATGAAGAGTTCTCGGCCTTCTAAGATATGTAAATATAGTAAATTTGTTACTAATACATACAATTTCTTGTACCTTGTATCTACTCTTGTGTTTTGTAATTATTTATTACATAAAATTTCTTTTACCATAATATGTTCATAAATAAATGCAAACATTTGTTTATAATACAAAAAGGTATTAAATATAAATAAATAAATAGTTGGATTTAAAAATTAAAATGAATGATTTTTTTCCTGAAAGTTTGGGGCATAAACATGTGTGTGCATTATATACAGGAAAATATGGTATATTGAACACCAGTCATGTGTTAGACATTTTGTTAGGCAGAGTAAACTGTGCTCTTATCCGTCTTCATAAACAGAGTATTCAACCATAACTTAACCATATTGTAATGATCTTGGATTATCCAAGTGCTTTAGAAATATTTGTCCTACTGATACTGTATTCTATTTCACCATCTTACCTTGGTTCTGAAACATTATTTCATTTGTTGCTTTAATACTGTCACGTTGTTTCTGAGGCACAGATGAGTACCCCTTGTGTGTGAGTGCATGCACATGTGTCTTGTCTTTTTCATCTTTTTCTGTCCCTCTATGTGCATGTGTGTCTCACACAAATACATGCAGAACATGTCACACATTTAAATGCACTATATTGAAGCAAAAGTGGCTATTCATGTCCTTCCCACTTAACACACACATGTACACATGCCTTTGATGCCATTGAGACAACCTGATCAGGTGGTTACATCCATTTTAGAGCAGTTCCTTAGTTTCTGAGCTGCACTACTGTTGGTGCTTCTCAGCTTCTGCCTTCCAGGAATTCAGGAACGGTCAATCTCCCACCTCTTGAGAAATGACTTTGCTCTCTGCTGTCAGTGTATACTACCCGCGTTATTGATCTTAGCTTCTGCAAGTGTTATTCTATCATTATTTTGTTCTAGTTCCTCATCAATCTAGGGCAGTACACAGTGAGAATATCAAAACTGGAGGCAGCTGACAGCAGTGGATATGAGAGGCACACTCAAAATGTGCTCCACTCGCTTACAGAGCTGGGGCATTGCATGTCTGGAGACAAGTAGTACTGTCTAATGCAACCTATCTGGCAATGGCATGCAGAATGACTAAGGAAAGTGAAAGACTGAAAACAGGAATGTACCTTAAGGAAGTTAAATATTTCCTATGCGCCAGGCATATTTCTGGGGCCTTCAGTTAGAGAGATTAATGAGACAGGCAAGGTTCCCATTTACATGAAGCTTCAATTTTCATTGGGGGACAGCTGTAGTGAGGATTGGGGATTCAGTGTTACGTAGTGCTAAGTGCTACTGAAGGACATAAGTTATGTGTTAGTGACTAGGGTGCTACTTTAGATTGGGATGGCAGACAAGGCCTTTTGTCAAGGTGACATTTGAACCAAGGCCTCAAATATACAAAGGTTCCAGCCATGAAAAATCTGGGTAAAATCATTTTGGGCAGAGAGAAGAGCATGTTCAAAATTATGGAAATGAGCATAAGTTTCATATGCTTAAGGAACAGAGAGAAGACCAAAGGGAAAATTAATATAAGGTGAAAACTGAAAAACAGGTAGGAAGCATATCATGTAGGCCCCTTCAGGAAGGATGAGGAGTTTGGGCATAACTGCACCGATCTAGGTGTTAAGTAATATTATTATTGCTATTGAGTTGAGTTTTAACTAGCCAGTTCTCTAAATGAATTAGCGTTTAGGATTAACACTGTCTTGGTACTAGAGATCGCATGGAGAGTACTTCATAGTACTTACCTCATAGGCATTTACAATATAAATAATCTATTCTTTTGATTTAGAAAAACAAGAATTTGCCCACAACTTTGGAAGAACAAATACTGGCTCTTTTCTGCCCCCCCCCCTCCTCTTTTGTGTTTTATACAGATGATTCTGTCCCATAAGACTCTGTTACCAGCATTTATTTTGATGATGGACTTTCAAAGTGTTTCACTCTCAGTTTGCACACTATTATCAGTGCCTGATAATTAGTGCAATGACTGTCATTGTCCTTATTGGAACATGGCCACAACATCTGGCTCAGTGTCTAATATGAAGCAGCTGTGCTGTCTACCTGAGTACAAATGACACTTCAGTGGTTGGATATCTTGTAATGTCTTCACTTACATAATTCTCTGGTATAATCTCATCTGTAAAGTGGAGTGGAGGAAAAAGAGAAAATTCAGAAAGAAACATAGCACATCAACCCTTTATCCTGCTTGCTAAAGCATTTCACATTTCAATTTGTGCTTTTTCAGTAAAGTATAAAGGAAAGAAATTCTGTGATTATAAATATTTTTATTACTCAGCATAGGAATTTTCTCATCAACATGTTTTTAATTGCCAAGTCCATTTTGGCTTTTCCTTTAACGAAAAACCACTGCACTTTGTTTATTTGTCAGAAAAGACTGGCTAATGCTTTGAGTCAGAACAGTGACATGAAATGTGTTTTTTGTTGATTTTCTAGAATGTAGCACAATTTATTTTTTGAAACATTCTTTGCTGTGGTTAAGATTCCCATGGCATAGAGCAAAGTGCTTATTCTGAGGTTGCAAAGTACAGTCAATCTACAAGAATAAGCTTTCTAATATCCACTATCAAACCAAGAAGTGATGTGTTGTACCGAAAATATGCACATAGAAAAGAAATTATTTTCTTACATAGGATGGTGCCACTTGGACTGCACATAGAGTTGATTTGTAATCTAAGTTAACTCTGTAATTATCGATTGTTCCATCTGACTTTGTACACATTAAGAATATGCAAAGAGTTTCCAAGTTATCAATAATAAGAACACTTTGTATGAAATGTAATGGGGTGCATCAGCTGGATCCAAGTGAGATGTCGCATTAAATGTTGCTCAGCTTTACCATCTGCCACATATTTTTCCATAATATTTTAATTCATTAAAATGTCTTTTTGTTCTTAGAAAAATTTGACCTACATAGATTATAGCAAAAAGCCTTTAAGAGCTAGTCTATGACTACTGACCTTCCCAGTGTCCTAAGATTTTTTTCACATTGTTTGTTTTCTTTGTGCCCTCATTAAGACGAAGAATGGTAATGCCTAGAAACAGAACATGCCAAGCTCCCAGTCGCACTGCTAACAAGTAGTAAGTCCCATTAACTTTTTAATTTCTCAGACAAGAAGTAAATTGCCATGAGATACTATTTGTGAAACTACTTGTTCTAGGGAGCAGTGATTGAATGGACTTAGGACTTGCTCTCACTAAGTGGTATGGAAAACTCGTGTCACAGCATGTCAGCTCCTGCTTAGTGAATAAGATGTTCACCAAGATTTAAAGTAGGCACTTTACATCCATAACTCTTTTAGGGCTCCCAGGCCCTGTTGATTTCCTTGTGACCTACCTCGGTGTTCAGAATAGTACCCATGTGACTTAAAAGACTTAATGTACAATCAAGCTGTCCAATTTTGACCCCCCAAATAGTTTTCTCACCTGGGAACCTCTGACTCTAAATGCTCTCCTCCCTCTAATGATAAAGTGAGCTCTCGGGTCACGGAATGAAAGGAACTTGCATGTCATTTAGAGCCATTTACCAAATAAGCTATTGTGGCCTGAAAAATGTTAAGCAGTATCGGGCATGTCAACTTACCATAATTGCACAGTCCAGCAGAAAATAATGCAAGTTCTGATTTCTAGCCAACTGGTGTTTGTGCACTGTGGCTCTTGGCTATCCCTGCATTCTATTCAGTAACCTACTCTGTACTCCCTCCCCTTGTTATTAATTAGTAAAATGAAACAAATTACTGAACCCTGAATTGTGCTATTACATATGCTTGAGTAATTTTATTTCATTTACAAAGAACTTCATTTCATTTATTTATTATTTACACTCTACCTACTTCCAGAACAATATGCACCAGACTATTTTTACATCATTCTAATTCAAATCAACTGAATAATTTTCCAAGTCATATCTTGAAGAAGACTTAATGTCACCATCCATTATTTCACATTTACTGTGCTATGGTGATATGTTATTATAGCATTTCTCTGACCACTTAAAAATGACTATATTAACAAAACAGCATGCCTAGGATTTAGTATCACTTACTTTTGAGATGGTATGGTCTATTGGGAAAAAAATACGTATAACTTAGGCTAGATTTATATGCCTTGTTCTACCAAGTATGTGACCTTAGGAAATTCACTTCCCAGTTATTGCTCACATTTACTCAGTTTTAAAAGTGATGACTAATGTTTATCTCTCCAAATCTTAACAGATTTTATTAATCAGTGTAATAAATAATCAATTGCAGATAAAGTGTTTAGGTCCCATGCTTCTCTTCCATCCAAGGACTAACCAGGCCAGACCCTACTTAGCTTCCGAGATCAGGTGCATTCAAGGTGGTATGGTGGTAGACTATGCTTCTCTCGTTGTTAAGAAGACCAGGTAGAGTAACTATCACTTGAATTTAAACTATCAAGAACTCCGCCTCCCGTGTGTTCAGGCAAATGAGGGAGAGAGATCTCAAGAAAGAGTCACTGTATTTAGGAATTAACAGTGTGGTGGGGGTAAAAAGGCAAGTATATAACAATCATAAAATTCCTGATGGAATCAGTGCCATAAGTGAGACACACAAAAATATCACAGCCGACAGGAGGTTGAAGTAAGGAACTCAGATCAGGGGTTTGAGGAATAGGTGAAATTAAGAGAAAAACAAGATAATGTGTGGGAAATATTTGTAAAACTTCTTGGTGGATACTGAGACACAATCTTATCATCAATGCCATTTATTTCACGGATATCTCTATTGCCAGACACTGTTGTAAATGTTTCACAATAGTAACTCATTCAATCCTATTAGCAATCATAGTGAGGTAGATGCTATTAACTTCAGTCTACATGAGAACAGAGGTACAAAGGGGCTAAATTTCCCAAGATTAAATAGCAAGGAAGTGGCAGAGCTGATTTTGAGCCCAAGCAGTGGGGCTCTAGAGGTGGCACCTTAATCAGGTTTGCTATACTGCTTCTCCATTACCTATTGACACAGAAGTTTATACCTTCACTCTCGAATCCAGTGCTAGAATCCCTTCCATGTCATTTTGACAGGTGGTCATTTTGATCTCTGTTTGAGCACCTGGAGAAATGACAAGGCTCTAACTAGCTTTTGCAATAGCTACTACATTTTTTGGACAGCTGTAATTGCTGGAGAGTTTTGATTTAAGCCAAAATCTGCTTTTCCTGTACCTTCCACCCATTGATCCTATGTCTTTCTGATGCTATACAGACTGATTCTACACTTTCTTCCACTCAATGGCTGTTAGGAAAAATATCAGAAAACATTTCCCATACTTCCCACATGAACTCTTCATTGTCTTTTGCATTTTGGGGGCACCAACATCTAAAACAAAGATGGTATTTGATGAGTAATTAGCAAATTCCATTATTTCATCGACCACTTATCTATGGAGTTCCTACTGTGTGTGCAATGGTATACCAGGTGTCACCAATTGGAGAGAAATAAATAACAAAGTATGTCCTCTGCACTGAGGTATTTAATTTTTACCCAAGATATTTCAATTATAATTTAAGATACAAGCTGATGAATAGGAATATTGTGTGTACTTACTGAAGTAAGAATTTAAATAAGCAGTCTCTTGCTAGCTGCACCTGTACACATGTGTTAATTACCCCACAGGTTTACAAACGTATGGGCAGAAACTGCTAATTTAGCCTAGTATTTCCCAAAATAGCTAGCATCAGCCAGGGCAGGCAATAAATATTTTTGTATAAATGAATGAGAAACATGCAGTATTCATTAATGGTATGGTTTCTTTAGATAATTGTTCTTATGCTTTTCACACACTGTTGTAACAATAAGGAGGATCGTTTTACTTGGCTGTTTGAATTTCTTTAAAAATTTCATTTGCCAAGTTAAATAATACCACTTAAACCAGCAAATCTCCCTCATGTGAAATGTCTGAGTACAGTGTTTGAAAGAGAGCAAGATAATTAAGGAGCCAGAAGTATAAGACTATAATAGTATTGATCAATTCTCAACTCTATTTTAAAAGATTCCCCGTTACCATCTGAGAAGCTCTTCTGCTACCATGTGAGCCCAGGACAGGCTTTTTCTAGGTTATAATCACAGTGTGCTCCTTTGCTGCCAATTGTTCTGGTTAATACGGTTATCAGTGGAGAATTCAGCAAAACCATAGAGTCTGTACTCTGATCATTCAATTGGCATTTTTATAGAGTATCACACAAGTGAAGTCAACTGAACCCAGAAGTTAAGGTTGAATTTTAAGCTCAATACATTACTATGAAAATATATATAGATATAGATATATAGATATAGATGATTGTATTGTAGTCCATGAAAACTTCTATTAGTGACAGGATTCTGTACATAATGAAATGATGCATGTCCATGTTAAAAACTTGAAGTGCCTATTCGTGAACAAATCATTGTCCCTTCTGCTGTCTTGTTTGGTATGACCTTAACATCATGCATTTATTGTTGTTACCTTACTTATAATTAACTGATAGATAACTTTAATGTAGCACAAATTTTAAAATCATTTTATGAATAAGTCAGTATTTTATCAGACAGGGCCTCTATGGAATGACTCTGGGATGTAAATGCAATGGGATAGGAGAGGTTCTTTTATTACATTAGAAATTTTGATAGTAATAGGTCTGTGATTAACGTTTCCATTAGTGAACTATAAGGAGTACCAGTAAGCAACTGTTTGATTAAGTTCATAGGTAATAAATTAATAGGTGCAGTAGATACCAATGGAGATAAAAAACGTAATTCAAACAGACTAGAGAATTTATAAGATACAGGAATGTAACAGGAATTCCACTGGCCACATGTAATCCCCTACTCCAACAAATAAAGGCAATGTTGATTGCATTGAGTATAGAAAATAAGAAAAAAATAAGTTTCATTGTTAACAATATGATTGCTACAAGAAGCAACAGCTTTGTTTGTGAGGAATCTCTGAATATATTTCCACATGGAAGTATTTTAGCTTTGTACATCTTAGAAGCAAACAAAATAATTATATCATCTGAATGGCAGGCCTTCTTAGGAAGCTGAGATTTTTTTTCAATTACATTTTTAGCTTTATTAAACTATAATTCACATATAAAAATGTATATATTTAAAGTGTGCAAGGTAATGTTTTGATATAAGTATACGTTGTGAAATGATTACCGCAATCAAGTTAATAAACATATCCATCATCTCATGTACCATTTTGGGGACTATAAGATGCACCTTCCCCCCAAATTTGGGAGGAAAATGGGGGTGTATCTTATAGTCCAAATGTAGCTTACCTGGCTCACTGTGCGGGGGTGGGGGGGTGGTTGAGGCACAGCGGTGGAGCGGGGTCACAGGCTATTAAATATTTTACCACATTTTTTTGCTTCAAAAATTTTTTTCCTATTTTCCTCTTCTAAAACCTAGGTGTGTCTTATGGTCCAGCACATCTTATTGTCCTAAAAACATGGTAGTTACATTTTTGTGGTTAGAACACTTAGCAATTTTATGAATGTAATACTTTATTAACTATAGTCACCATACTGTACAGTAGGTCTTCAGAATTTATTAATCTTATAACTGAATATTTTGATTCTTTGACCGACATAGGAAGCTGACATTTCTTGAAACAAACCATTAGCCAGTCACTGTGTTTAGGTGCTTTAAATACATTGTTTTGTTTTTAAGCTTGTCACACTTTGTATGCTCATAGACAGAAAAATTCCCAATATCTTGTATCCACTTGGTGTTAGAGCTGGGTTTGAACCCAGATCATTCTATATTGTTTCCATGAATGATATGAAAGATCGTATAGTGTATGTGTATGTTTGTAACACATGTCTGGAAACATTTACCATTGGCCCAATGATATACTGGTTAGTAATACACAGGTATTTTCCAGTAAGCTTCTGCGTAAGAGGGAGTTTGTACATTTAAAAATGGCCCTAAAAGTCCGCTGACTAATTAGGCCACCTGGGGGTAGGAAAATAGTTAGATCAGGCTTTGACTGAGTCAGTACCTATTTCACATGTAATTTAACACTGGTATTTTTAATGAATACTTGGGCCTCATGAAACTTACTGTGGCAATAATTCCACATATTTACTCTTGGCCTTGATGCCATTACCAGCAAGAAGTAGAAGTGGTCATCCTGTTTCCTTTTAATAACTTAAACCAAACGAAACCCTGAATTTTCACAGCAAGTAAAACTAGTGTGTGTGTGTGTGTGTGTGTGTGTGTGTGTGTGTGTGTGTAGAGAGAGAGAGAGAGAGAGAGAAAGAGACAGAGCTCAAGACCCTGGAAACAGCTCGAGTCGATAGAGTGGCTTCAGCTGGAATAAGGAAGCCCAATATGTATACCCCAGAGACTCCAGCTGATTTAAGAGCACCCAGTACGTCCACTTATGTACTCTCCCACCAGACCTCCCACTGGATTTTGGAGCTATCCCTGCCCATCCCATCTGCATTCTGCCTGTCAGGTTCAACACTACTTGTCAGAGACTTCAATCTAATCTGTGCTATTACCTCCATTGGGGAAGTTTTATAGAAATGACTATAGCTGCTTGGATGATTCCATTCCAAAAATATGAATTTAGAATTATGCTTCTCTATAGTTAGAAATCCTCATTCTAATTTTTGAAAGCAAGAGCTTTCTTTAAAAACAACTAGCCCCCTTTTTTGCTAACAGACTTTATATTTTGGAATAATATTAGGTTAACAGAACATCTAAGGAGATAGTAGAGACAGTTCCCATATACCTGCTCCATCCCTCACTGTTTCTCCTATAATTTACATTTTGCATTAGTGTGATACTTCTGTTGCAACTGATGAAAACATATTGATAAATCATTATTGACTATAGTTCACTGTTTACATTAAGGTTCATTCTTTGTTTTATTCAGTCTTTGAGTTCTGACAAATTTATAACATATATCCAACATTATAGTATCATACAGAACGGTTTTATTGTCCATCTATTGTCCTAAATATGTCCTGTGCTCCTCCTATTCCTAACCTCCCTCCCTCCCCCAGAACCTTTGGAAACCACTGACCTTTTTATTGTCTCCATGATTTTGCTTTTTCTTACAGTTCCAATCATACATACTGTGCATAGCCTTTTCCGATTGGTTTCTTTCACTTAGTAATATGCATTTAAAGCTCTTCCATGTCTTTCGAAGGCTTGATGGCTCATTTCTTTCTATTGCTGAACAATATTCCATTTTCTGAATGCCTAAAAATAGCCATGATGCTGGAAAATAATTCCAAGGCATGTTCTTCTTTGGCTTTGCCCCTAGCAAAAGTTGCAGTATATCAGTGTGGGAGGCTCTATTGTCACAGGCATAGAATCACAGCCACTGAGATGAGGAAGAGTTCAGTAGCACTGATTTGCTGGACAAAACAACATGTGTAGAAGAACGATGCAAGACATACAGGCTGTCAGGTATCTGAAGTTCATGTTTGTGTTCCACACCTTACCAAATGCCATAAAAAAGTAGTGTGCCTCTGTGGACTTTGGTTTCCTGATCTAGAAAGCGAAGCAGGTACAAGAGGAACATGCAGTCCATGGTTCCTTTAATTCTGAAATTTGATTAGCTGGTCTAATTTTCTAGTTTTGAAAGTAAGAAAAGAAAGCACATGGTAATTACCTAATCCAAAGGAGATAATATAGCGAATTACAGCTACTGCATGGACTAGCAATTTAATGTCTAGATTTGGCCTGGCATTTTTTTCCTCTCATTTCACACTTTGCTTCCTGATTTTTCATCTTAAAACCTTTCTTTCTTGTTTCAGAGCCACTGATTACATAAGGTACTATAAATTGATGGGGGGAAAAAACAAGAAATAGAGATTTAAAGAAACTGAATCTTTTTTCTTTGGGCTGTACTATTTAAAATGTCCACCCAGGCTTATGTTTCTAAAACATATAATCCTATAGTGTTCTGGAGGTGAATAATTTTTCACCACTAATGGTGTTGTTCCCCCTTATCATGGCAGATTTTAAAGGATAAAGAATATTTATATCTCTGATAGCATCACAGGATGCGACTACTGACAATAAGTGGAAGAATATACTTCTCGGGGTATCTTTTCACTATTCACAGCCAGGCTGGGACACTTGCAGCACTGTCATTATCCAGCACCATGTTCACTAGCGAAAAGACAGGTGAATGACAGCCTTTCCAATGACTAGCTTGTAAAGTAGATACCAAAATCACCCATATTCTACATCATAAATATATTGAGAGAGATGTGCATGTCGATATATAGATATGGAGTTTTTTTCTTTCCTATTGTAACCCAGAATAAAATCCTGGAATTTTATTTTCCCCTAATTGTCACAAGCTTTCTTAGTCTCAGTGCTTTTAATTTTGAGCCGGTTAGATCTTAGAGGTAAATAGGTCTATACCAAATTAGAATTACATTACAGTAGCTATAATGAAGGACTAGAATGGAGCTAATTTTAATAGTAGGTTTGCTGAAGTTTAAGTGAATGGTTTTGGTAATCAGGTTTTAAATACTTGTTTAATATGATAATCAATGAAAAATAAATAAATAAATATAATCCCAGTTAATGAGACCGTTATGTTTTCAGGTTACCTAGAGTAAATGGTGATGTGCTAGATCTAGAAGTTGCGTCACTTCTCTTCCTTGCAATCATGGAGTTTTGATTTAATGAACTTAGAAAGGCTGCATGTATAATAGGGAATAGAGTGTGGATTTTACTTCTTTAAGAGTTTGACAAGCAGATTGCAACAAACAAGGCTCGTTAGGGTAACAGAGGCCTTATAAATATGCAGTGCACTTTTCTCCATTTCCCCAGGTCCCTGAGGTAGAGATGTGATGAATAAAATTAAAACCATGAGATCTTTTTTTTTTTTTTATAACTTCCAGTTACCACTATTTAAACCAAATGATAACTGTTTTACAGGTGCATGTCCAATTGTTTAAAAAGTAAAGGAAGTGAAATGTAAAAATATGTTTTGACTTTGCACTAAGTTGCTATCAAATTGAAATATTTTCTACTTTTCTGTATCCTGATATATTCACTTTAAACCACACTCTCAGAGTCAAACTCTCCATGCTCCCCTAAGGATTGTTTCATATTTAATGGTGTTATTGAGACTCATATGGGACAAAACATGCAGATAAAGGATTTCTTAGAGATGTGGTATATGTTTATGTATAAACACATCATTGAAAGAGCATAATCCATCTGGAACAAGTTCTTCTTTAGAATTGTATTTTAATTAACACCCTTACTACCCTTACTGTTTACCATATTTATGGTTATTTATGATTGAACAGATCTTTCTGTTCCCTTTCCAAGGACTTTGTGAAACTTGGTGAAGTCCAGGGATAGATTATCTCAGGCTCTGGATACCATGTCATTAATACATTCTCTAGAAGTAGAGGAGTATTTTAGAAGACCTATGAGAAAGGTTAAGGTAAAGTGCAATTCATTCTATATATATTAGCAGCAAAGTTCATCAAAGTGTGTGGGAAAATGTATAATGCAAAGCTTCTTAGCTTGAAATATAAGACCACAACATGTAAAGATCACACTGATATTAAATATACTAAGCGATATTGGCACCAGCTCTCAATTTATTAAAAGGCTAGCCTTTTCTAATGTTAACTGGAAAAAAAGGGGGAGTCTATTGAAAAATGCACATTAGTATGTTTTTTTTTAAGATTTTTATTGGGGCGGTGGGCTGGGGGTGGGGTAAAAGACAGAAAACTGTACAATATCAACAATTTAAAAATACTGATTAAAATAATTTAAAAAATTATTTGCTTTATGATATTAAGGAGATGACAGTATCGGTTCAACCACATGTTAATAAAAAAAGATTTTTATTGGTTTATTTTTAGAAAGAGGGGAAAGGAGGGAGAAAGAGAGGAAGAGAAACATCATGTGTGGTTGCCTCTCACACACCCCCTACTGGAGACCTGGCCCACAACCCAGGCACATGCCCTAATCGGGAGTCGAATCAGCGACCCTTTGATTCACAGCCCATGCTTAATCCATTGAGCTACAGCAGCCAGGGCTAGTAAGATGTTGTGTTTAAGGAAAAAAACAATGGGGAAATGAAACTTTTACTTACTTAGAACACAGTTGTGTCAGTTGTAAAGTCTGGGGAGTGGAAAAACTAATTTGTCAAATTTTGCCCTCAGAGTTCAACAGTAAACTAGATGAAGTCTCCTGGGTTTATATACAGAAGGCTTCTGTAATTTGTTGTAATGTTCCCATACCTTCACACTGCAACTGATCACACCCTGAAGTACTAAATTGCAATCCCCAGTAGCCATTTTTAGTGCATTTTAAAACAATGCTTCCAAATAACAGACCAATTGAATTTAAAAGAGCACATTCTTTTACTGAATTTATCCTTAATCCTTTCATTTTATTGCCCTCTTGATAAACGTACTTTATATTTTTGCTTTTGACAATTTCAACCAGAGGCATGTTATACCTAAAATGAGGTATGAAACAATTCTAACATGATAATAGTAGCTCTCTGAATTAATTTATGCTTGTAATTTCATCTGTCTTTTTCCATGTGTTCCCAAAAAATGCTCTTTTCAGTATTACAGAACAAGAATAAAAATCGTGACTTGTCTTTTGATTCACACAGTAAATTTCATGTACTGTCATGTTTCATGTTTCATCACATTCCTGGCATTTTTCCCCAATGAGATACTACAATGTCATTGCATAATTGAATGTCCAGACAGGGGTTTAAAAATGAAGGGTAGTTGTAGATGGTGACTGAGAAATGTACCTTTTAGATCCAATTTATTAGGACTGTGTCTAAGCCAGCTTTGTAATTTGCATGTGGTCATATAGCCAGTTTATAGACAAATCAGGGATAGCATATGTGTGTGAGTATCTATCATCTATCTATCATCTATCTACCTATCTTTCATCTATTTATAATGTATCAATAGGGAAGGCTATATATGTGTATATATGAACATACATATACATACATACACATGTGTGTATAAAGTCTGTTCAGAAAATGTCCAATCATTGTTAATATAATGAGAATGGTTTGTGTGACATCGATGTAACCTGGCAACCAAGAACTGTGGACTGGAGTGTGCATGTGTGAACAATGATGACCTCACTGTACTTAGTCAGTGGGGACAGTAGATGCCATGAAGTAAGCATTTGTACTGTGTGGCCTTTGAATTTGAAATGACTGAGCAAATAGAACAATGAATCTGTATCAAATTTTGTGTTAAGATTGAACATTCCTCCACAAAAAGTATTTGGATGATTCAGAAGGGCACAGCTATGGGCAACTGGTGATTGGCAGCTTCATTACAACAAAGCGTCCGCTCATGCATCATGTCTTGTGCAGAGTTTTTGGTGAAATATCAAATCACCAAGGGGACTCAGCCCCCCTGTAGCCCAGATTTGGCTCCCTGGCCTTTCCCCAAACTAAAATCACCTTTGAAAGGGAAGAGATTTCAGACCATCGATGAGATACAGGAAAGTACAACAGGGCATCTGATGGTGACTGGGAGAACTGTGTGAGGTCCCAAGGTGCCTACTTTAAAGGGGACTGAGGTGCCATTGTCCTATGTACAATGTTTCTTGTATCTTGTATCTTCTTCAATAAATATCTCTATTTTTCACATTACATGACTGGATATCTTCTGGACAGACCTTGTATACTTCTAGAAGTGGTTAATGAGTGTTTTAAAGGGAAGAGTGCTCCCTATACCCTAATGTCTTAGGACCTTCTTCCCATTTCTATATGTTTATACTCCAATGAGGACTTCGTCTACTTGGCCAGTGCCAACATTTCTTTGTACTCATGGGAAATATTTAAAATATTCAACACATGAAGCTCTGGCCAGGTAGCTAAGTTGGTTAGAACATTGTCCCAGTATGCTAAGGTTGCAAATGAGATCTCTGGTCGGGGCATATACAGGAATCAACCAATGAGTGCATAAATAAGTGAAATAACAAATCAATGATTCTGTGTCTCTAATTTTTTAATTTAAATATTTAACAACTGATATGTCATAGGAACTGACCAGTCAGAATGGATGGAATCATCATCTGGAATAGGATCCAGGAGGCCCATATTTTGTCATGTTACTGTTTAGTTTTTGGATCATGGGCGTATCTGTGAAATCGTGAGATGAGGGGCTGAAATAGCTAGGAGAGCAGTTTTTACGAGCTGGTATGAAAGTATATTTTAAATATCTTTATAACCAGCATGGCCATTCCAGGCTATAAAGAGTGAATATTTGGCACAGTATGTTATAGAACAGGCCAAGATAATTGACACTTGCAGTTGTCACATTTGGAAGGACATCTCTTACTCATGTTTCTATGTTCATTACATAAGATTTACAAGATTCCTTGTAAGTGAATGGACATGCTCTGAGCCTTTGTGGTAAGGCAGACTGTATGCCTCAGCCTCATTCTTCCACTAGGAATCAGTCCCCAAGAAATGATCAAACTGAATATTTGGAACTACAGCAGGAGAATGGGGAATGTGCATGGGAATGCTCAGTGTTCCATATCTGCCTTACTTGTGTATAGTTTTCTACTCTAGCCTATGAATATGTAGAGGATAAGCACTCTCTCTCTCTACCTTACTCCTTTCTTTCACTATTGCCTCACACAGGACTTGTCATAGAGCAAGTGTGCCAAGTCCTTGACACATTTTTGAACAAATGAAAGCATTGTACTCCACTGATGAAAGGCTATAGTATTAGAAATGAAGAGGCTTATGTTAAGGAAATAAACTCCCTGGCCTTGCCTGAATTATTAACCTAACTGTAAGATTGCTTCTTTACCTGTAAAAGAAGAAAAAAATTACAATATCCTCACTGCACAATGTGTGAAAGAAACTAGCAAATATTTGTAACAATCAGATTGGCAGTGAAAGAAATCTGGAAGTGAACCCAATTACTTAAATTATTTATTCCAGTTTCTCCTTCCTTATAGTTCATTCATCATGTCATGAACCTTTCAAATTCAGCTTTCTAGAATGCCTGTAAGATTCATTCATGGTTAGGCTGACATTCTGTATGATTACTGCAAAGACTATGTTGCAACATTTTGTAATAGTACATCAAGATGTCCAGATAGATACTAAAAACTTGGTTATCGCCCTGGCTGGTGTAGCTCAGTGGATTGAGCGCGGGCCTGCGAACCAGAGGATCGCGGTTCGATTCCCAGTCAGGGCACATGCCTGGGTTGCCAGGCCAGTTCCCGGCAGGGGACATACAAGAGGCAACCGCACATTGATGTTTCTCTCCCTCTCTCCTTCCCTTCCCCTCTAAAGATAAATAAGTAAATAAATAAAAAAATATAAAAAAAAAACTTGGTTATTGCTTTTATCTTGTAACTTTTAACCCATGTGTTGAACAAACAAAACCCATAGAAAATGATCAATATGCAAGTGTGTTTCTCCTGCTACCTCCTTTACTATTTATTCCATGGGATTAACTTGACCCTCACCTAGATGAAAATTTAGGCAGTCCCCATGGCTTTGCAATCTCCAAAGTGTCTTTAAATTGCAAACACAACCTCAGTCCAGGAATTACAGTGCTAGCTTCTAGCATGCTAGCAATACTAGCAATCTAATCTCACAGATTTAAAATTGGAATTAAAATATTTTTGCTTCCCAGACTGGGTTATTGTAGTGCTTAGGAAGCAACATGCTTCTCCTATTTGGGGAGCCTCCCCTGCAACTCACTCACTGTGGGTGAATGCATTTCCTTCAACCTGCTGCTTCCCCTTTGTCCTACTTTTTCTAATCCTCACCTGAGGATATTTTTTTTATTATTGGTTTTTAAGAGAGAGGAAGGGAGAGAGAGAATGAATCATCAATCAGCTGTCTCTTATATGTACTCCAACTGGGGCCCTAACCTGCAACACAGGTATGTGCCCTGACCGGGAATCAAATCTGCAACCTTTTGGTGTACAGTACAATGCTCCAACCAGCTGAGCTCCCTGGCCAAGGCCGTCTTGCCCTACTTTCCTCAGAGCTCCCTGCTACAAACACTATAACAAGGATTCTATGTCTGGGTACCCTCATTCTCTCAGATGTTCCTCTTGGAGAGGACTAAAATACAGGTTCCAGTTCATCTCTCTCTTCCACAGGGCTCAGTTCTATTCTGTGGAAAACATTCATATGGGATTTTATCCTGAAAAACTCTGAGTGTAGGGATTGAATCCCAGCTATGTCTATTTATGCTACCAGCCCAGACAATTTTAGCTTCTGCAGGAATGAGTCCAGTATTCCTCTACCGTGTCCCCTAACTTCAGGGAACACATTCATGCTCCAAATAGTCTGATGGGATTTCATTCACTAAATTTGAGTTGAAGGATGTCACAATCTCTATGCACATGCACATCCTCGGCAGGTGATTCACAGCATGGCAGCAGCATTTTCCAAAGAATCTCCATAAATCCTTTTTCCCTCCACTTTTTTAACCCTTTTATGTTTGAGAGGTGGCTCCCAAGAGAGGGTATATGAAAGCCATGAAACCAATTTTAAGGATTTTTTTCCTGAAAATTCTGCATATGAAAGTCTATAGATATTTTTCTATGTAGTGCTTATCTGACATTAGCATGTCAGTGAAAATGAGTTTTCATTTTAGTATCTAGGTACATTTGAGGTGTATTGTACTGCTTTTCTTACACCTGAAGGCTTCATATATCAGTAGGCCATATAAGATTGTGAAAGGAATTTCTATACTGTGTGGTGTCTAGTGCTTTCACTTGCCACCATGAGCGTGCAGGTCACCACAGTGCAAGTGTGGATAGCACGGTATTCAGAATGCAAAATTAAGTTCTTCTCTTTTGAAGTTCATATCTGACCTTCATAAAAAGAGGTTCAAAGAGTCAATACACCTTTAAAAAGATGAACATCTTGTCTATGGAGAGAAAGATTAAATTTAGCATATTTAAATATTCTGTATGGCCGGGAGAGCCTAGTAATGGGAATTTAGAAAGGTTTTGGTTTGGGATATTAGCTGTACAGAATAGGAGGAAACTCTAAACAGATATAAACAGAAATGGCTCATAGATGATGCTGAGGGCTTGGCTGACATTGGTGATTATTGATTTGTATTGTTGCTACTTTGTAGCTGTGTGATCTTTTTTAGTTTCTTGCAGTTATCCTAATATAACAGCAGAGTTGGTACTTGGAGTGTTGTTTCAGAGTTAGGGCTATTCTTGGGAGTTAAGAAAGCAGAAAATAGAAGGAAATTGTTAGGGTTACTGATTACATAGTCTAAGTGAGAAGTCGTGGGGCCATGCTGTGTAGTGAAGGGAGGGAGGTCAGTAATCAACTAATAGATGGCTTAGATGAAAGGATTTCTGCAGGTGAAGAAGACCAGGTGCACTGGGAATAAGAGGGCTTAATGGCCATGTGATTGTGATCACAAAATAGGACATACATAGAGATTTCAGGAGCTGTGTAGTTCTAAGTAGTCAAGTAACATACATGAATCTAATAAGGAATGAAAATTCTCTATAAAATTAAATCATGGATGTTGTGGAGAATGAGTGTACATGAGGGTGGAAGGTCTTGAGACTGTCACAGAGTGGGGATTTTGAGTTTAATATTTCAGAGGTGGAGTTGGTAGCTTATGTGGCAATTCTGTTTTTAATTTGTTTTGTAGTAACTCCATGCTGTTTTCCACAGTGGATGCACCGGTCTGCATTCCCACCAACAGAGCACTAGGGTTCCCCTTTCTCCACATCCTCGTCAGCACTTGTTTGCTGACTTTTTGATGACAGCCATTCTGACAGGGGTGAGGAGATTGCTCATTGTAGTTTTGATTTACATTTTCCTGATGAGGGGATATAGTGTATAGAACATGGAATAGAGTCAGTAATATAGTAACTTTGCATGGTATTAGTTATTAGACTTATTGTGGTGATCATATCATAAGGTATTTAAATGTTGAATCACTGTTTTACACCTGAAACTAATGTTGTATACCAAATTTACTTGAATAAAATAAAAAATATTTCAGAGGTGGAATGAGCATTTATTTATCATCCAGTTGATGACAAAGTACCAATTTGTGGTGGTGAGAGAAAAGAGAGCTACTAAAGTCATGCAGAATAATTTAGGTAGGATTTGCTGGGGAGAATGAGTCTGTGAGCCAAGTGCCAAAGACCTAAATAGTGAAGCATGGTTGACTTTTCTGTAGATGGCATCAGTGGAATGATAGTGGAGTGGTGTTGTTGTTGAAGACTGTGCCCGTAAGGAACAAGGATGAGAGTGAAGAGGTAAGAGAATGAAAGTTATATTAAGGAAAAAATACTGGTTTATTTGTCTATGATGGATTGGGCTCTTCACATTTATTTCTAATATTTACCCTAACCCAGCAAGATACGTATTATTTTTAACTTGTTTATTATGGAAAATAGTAAGCATACACAATAGTAGAGAAAATGACATGATGATCCCCTGTGTACCTGTCATTCAGCTTCAACAATCATTGTTTTACCAATTGACCCCTTTTTTCCAGGTGAGAAAAACTGAAATACAGAATTTAAGCAATTTGCTCATTATTTCATGGCTAATCTGTAAGTGAATAAGTCAGAACTCAAACCCAGGTCTAAATAATTTCAGAGCCTTTGTTCTTTCCACGACACCATGCTCTTCCCCTGTAAACCGTTATTTTCTCTTCTGAAAAACAGCTTTCACTCTAGGAGCACTTTTCTGTAGCATTGGAAAGCCAACCAGCTGAAACTGGTTAACCTATCTGTCCTCAATTGCATAGCTCCTCCATGTACTTAACAAGTCATTTGCTCTAGTGTAGATTGATTGTAAGCAACATTTCTTCACTTATAATAACTTTATTATTTCATTTACTTAGTTAGCTAATTTTTTATCTTAAATAAGTTTTCCCAGATATTTTCTGTGTGTACTGATTTTTTGCTCATGGTGCTGCAGCTCTCATGGTTATTTAGTAGATGAACGTACTGCTTTTTGCATAAAGAATTGTGGACTCTATCAGTTAGGTAAAAGATTGTTGAGATAAAAATCTGAGCATTCAGAAAGGATGTAGAAATTGTGATTTATAAGTTTACGTCAACATGTAACATGTCCGTAATTACAGAATAATTGTGTATAACCTTTTCAGGTGTTGAAATGGTAGTTTTGTCAATGTATCTGAACATTGTTCGGTGTGTTCAGAAACTCACAAATATTCAAGATAAATCACAAATACAATACATGCTGTGATATTTCTAACCTTTTCAATTTGAATTGCTTTAAATGGCAGTTCGTTATGTCTTCATTTATATTGTCCATTTAATAGACTTCCCCAGCAGTCCTGTTCTGGTAATTAGTTGGCTTATTTATACCTCAACACCTTGAGCTGCTACATCTCGTTTAACTTATTGCCCTTTAAAGTTCTTGTAACTCAGTGATTCCCAGTCCTGGATACACATTAGAATCACCTGGGGAACTTTTTAAAAATACTGATGCCTGGCCACCATCCCAGACCAATTAAATCAGAATCTCTGAGGACTGGAGCTCTGAGAACCATGGTGATAGTTCTTATTCTTTGACCAGTGCTACTCAGAACACTGTGTTCAGTGTGATGTTGAGGCAATAAAAGCAACAACACGCCAACTCATTACCTCCTCCCTTCCACTTTTATGTTTCTTCATTTAGCAGTAGACTTTTTAAAAAATATGATTAGATACCATCACATTCATGGGTTACCAGAGCTTTGTATTTCTCCACTTGCCACAAATGTCATTGTAAAATACAACAAGATGCCAGAAGTGAGATTCCATTTGTAGATTTTAAAGGAGATCCATTGGCTTTGCAATCATGTTATCATAATGCACAGGAAGAAGGGCAAGCAGACTCTGAGCAGAGATGAAGGAAATTGAAAGAGTATGGGACAGTTGGTGAGCAAACAGTTAATATGACTGAGCCTTAGAATAGCTCGTGAAAGAAGTATGAACCATTTTCTTAATGACTTTGGATGTAATCTTAAGGGATTTGATTAGGACTAGCTATAGACATACCTTAGAAATGTTGCAGGTTAGGTTCCAGACCACCACAATAAAGCAAGGCTGACAATAAAATGAGTCATAATATGTTTGTTGATGGAGGGTCTTGCTTTCAATTTGTTTAAAAAAAAAAAAAGGAAAAGGCACCATCTGTGAAGGGCAGTAAAGCAAGCAAAGTGCAATAAAAGAAGGTATAGCTGTAAATAATTTCTGGGGCCAGTGAAAAATGGCAATGCAGGACCCCTGTTAGTAATTCAGTAAGAACAGTAAATCAAGCACAGAGCCCTTCTAAGTGTGGGCCCCTACGTGACTGCACAAGTCTCATGCCAGTGAAGGTAGCCCTGGGTTTAATTTTATCTTGACAGTAATGGAGGATGAGAAAGATTTAGGTAAATGAATAAATTAAGGTTTATTATAAAGATAGTTCTGACCACTACATGGTAAAATGAATTGTTGAGCTTAGAGACAAAGCACTAGCAATGGCTTTTAGGAAACCCAATGTGTCTACTCGATGTTTTTTTCTGTGATTTTTAACTCTTGTAATGGTGATAGTAGTGATGGTATTAGTAATAGCTTCCATTAGTAGAGCACTTAAACCCTTTCATATACAATATTGTCATTTGGTCCTTCAACCATCTGGCTGTCAGGCAAGGCTTATGTTGTTACCCTTCTTTAAGAGATCAAAAAACAGTGAAATGACTTGCCAAACATTATATGACCAGTGATTGATGTATAAGGGATTTGAATCAGCCCTTCTGACACTTACGCTAGTAATATTTCTACTTTACTAATACTACTAGTTTACTATTAATAGCTATTTATACAAGCAACTTAAACACATCATTCATACAGTAGATTTTGTTAAAGTGTAGTTGAAGTCATTGTCTACCATGTTTTCAAAGCCCCTCACACAAAGATCCACATGATGGAGATTTTAGTTTAATACCAGCAAGATTTTTTTTTCATAGAAAGATGTCTGTTTTTCTTTGATCAGGCATTAAAAATTCTTACATGCCCCTACCTTTAGCCTGGCTGTCAGGGAATTCATATTCAAATTCAACACTCAGTTTTCAAAATTAGTTTATCTATTCCCTCAACTCCCTCTAGATGGCATTTACTGTTTTTTATCCTTGACAATGCTATTTTCACATTACGTTAATTTTTTATAAGTCACTTCAATTACATTTGGAAGCAGTTAAGATTTAAATCTTTACTCAATAAATGAAATAAAAATTATTTAGAAATTTATGCAAAAGGAAGAAGAATACAAAGGAATGTTTAAGTGGCTGAGCCAATGGATAGTGGACATACTCATTCAAGTTTGGTAAAGCAGAAAGTAGTCCACAAGTCAGATAAGCATTCCCTAATTAAATGGAAGAGAAGATTGAGTGATAGCAGGAGATTTAAAAAGCACGTGTGATGTGGCATCCTCTCAAAGAGCCTGAGGTCTGTTTTGGATGTGACCTTCACTTGACAGCATGATCAAGACTTTTAAAAAAATGTAGCATCATAATTGTCCTTTCGAGGAAGCAAGGACTCATTTTCATTTTTTAGAGTCCATTGAAATTCTCTGCTGAAAGAACTTAGGTTATTGATTTTTTTTAAGAGAGAATAAGCGCATGTAACCTTATATTAAAAACCAGTTTTTAAATACAAAAAAAAAAAAAAAAAGCACATGTGAACCTCCAAATGACTTAGGCCAACAAATCCTGTACTCTTAGAGATTGTGTAATGTCCCTATAAATTCCAGTAGTTCTGTGTCCTGCCCAACATCTCAGGTTTTCATAGTCTCTCATGTGCAGGGCTTAGAAATTTTCTTTTTGCTCTCTTTGGTTGACATTTCTTTATTGCTATTATTCTGTGCATATCCTGACTAGACATTCATTCAGGCATTAGAAAATCTACTCTTTGATGGCATATATAACAACTAAATTTTGGAAATGTATGTTTTAAAAATATGTGAGTATTTTTTATAGAATCACTATGTTTGGATTGTTTTAGGTGTTTGTTTCTCAGTTGTAATTAAACAGTTGGACTTAATTAAACTCCAGGAAGAAACAACACTCTTTAATAGTCTTGGTTGCATGTTTCTTGATGCTTTTGTCTTTTTCAGTCTGTTCTTAAGTTGTACACAAATAGTGGTTATAGTTTGCAGTAGCTACTGCAGGAGATAATATTTGAGTTTCAAAAGCTACTTTATTCCTTTTATGATAGTAATAAGTTAAAAGTGTCTCAGGTAGAATTTTAGTATCTGAGGCCAAGTGAATTCAAGCTTCTGTGCACAGAGGAGATCCTCTAAAAAGAGCTGGAAGGAAGCTATTTAGCAGAATTTATTGTGTGGATCTGATCAGTAGTCTACCAGTCACCCCTATACCCAAATGGATTCCTTGCTTTCTTTTTTTAAAGATTTTCTTTATTTTTAGAGAGAGGGGAAGGGAAGGAGAAAAAGAGAAAGAGAAACATCAATGTGTGGTTGCTCCTACCAGGGACCTGGCCCACAACCCAGGGATGTGCTCTGACTGGGAAGTGAACCAGTGACCCTTTGGTTCACAGGCCCACACTCAATCCATGAGCTACACCAGCCAGGGCAAATTACTTGCTTTCTTATCCTCAGTAGGCGCACAGTTGATCTTGTCACAGGGCATCCCTCTATCTATCTTGGAGTTTACCTCTCAAGTCACAGACAGGCCCTGACTTTCACCCATAGATTATCTGCTGCTGAGCTGTCCTGCTTCCTGTTTTCTTGCACTATCCAATGCCAGACTATCCAACAAGAGCTTTAAAATATACATGTATTTTTTTTTTTTTTTTTTTTTTTTTTAGAAATGGAAAGTAATTTAGAAATACTCTAATCAATTGGTCTTCATTTATGGATGAGAAAACTGAGACTCAGAAAAGGTGACTTAAGTGTCTGCATTGAATAACATTTTGAACCTTTTCATTGAAATCAGAAGATAGGGATTATTTTTCTAGGGCTCTATAGAGTTTTATATGGAATTATATTTTCCTTTGAGTTATTCAAGAGGTATATGCACATACAAGGTACAGCAAGGAGACTAGTTTTTTTATATCGTTTCACATAGATAATTACAGGAATGCAGAGCAGCGAGAAGAAGCAAAAATCAATCGTACTTAACAATTTAGATATGTCATTCTCTATTTGAACCTTGAAACTATTTGTTATACACTATCATCAGTATATCATTTTCTGTAGGAAATATGTAGGTCATATAAATGAATTATAAAATTGAGAGTAGTTTTGTAATTTAGGAAGTTTTCATCTAATGTTTATGAAGTTCTAAGTACACGACATTATTTTACAGTTTATGTATTCCACTGACATAGTAGATCTGGCCTTTGGATATGAAACACTTCATCAGCTTTTATAATTTCTCTGCCTTTCTTTCCCTCTCACCATCCCTTGGCAAGTGTTCTCCCAGAGTATTAATCAGCCCTTCAACGCACAGAATTGTTAAGTCTATATCTCCCTTTTTTGTTTGCCATCCCACACATCAGACCTGATTTTCTACTGATAAGCTGCAATTTTTTAACTAGATATATATATCCCCACCCCAAACTCATTATCATTCATTCTAAACTTGTTCACCTTACTCTGGAACCTTGCTTGGAATACTACCACCACCCTCCTTAGTTATGTAGGTTCAGTCACTAGTAGTATTCTTGACTCTTCTCTCTCCCTTGCCTCTTACACCCACTTAATCATAATATTAATTTTGACATATATTTAACATTATGTGCCAGGCTCTGCGCCAAGTATTTAACATTTCATTCTCAGAAAATTCTTTGAATCAAGTTGTTTATGACTACATTTTACAGATGGGCCAACCATATGCAGAGAAATTAGGTAGCTTCTTTAAGGCAGAAGACATTTAAATGGAAGAATTGGGGCTCCAACCCATGCAATCTGGCTCTATTATCCAGGTTCTCATTTATTGCATTAAACTGCTTACCAAATTGATATGTATTATGATTTCTAGAGTTGTATCTTTCTAGTCACATTCTCTTATTACTTAAAATAAGCTCTTGTTACTGTTTGCCAGAACTATTGCACTAGTAGTATTCAATTTCTGTAGTCTCTCTCTCCCTTGCCTACTTCATACACTCTCCTGAGATAAATCTTCCCAAAGCATGATGGCTAGGGACATTTGACTGTCCCTACTCCAAAGAAAAATGGAGTAGCTTCAAACTTACTAGGTCTTACAAGAAATTTCCCTCTTCTCCTTCATTAATCCTGTGCTGTAATAGACACAACCACTTCCTGAAATACCATTATCTTTAAGTATTCATTTATGTATGGTTGAAGTCCACTTTATGTTCTCATTTATGTATAGGTTTTGTAATTATCTATATTATACATCATCCTTGGAACATATATCTCTGGATCATATAGTAGGCATCATATATCTTGTTTTTCATGTGAGACTTTAAAATTCTCTCATACATAAGCACATGTTGTTGATTTATTCTGAAAATGTTTCCAATGTGTAGTAGACATGATTGTGGTTTTACAAGATAATTCCGCAATGTTATGTGAACATTATGAGGGTTGAATATGAAGAAGAATCTCTTTACTTGCTGCCATTAGAACATGTGCTTTGGGGTTTCTTTGCAGCCTCATCGGAATTCTCTCTGGTTCCTCTTTTTAGCAGTGACATGAATTTGCACCCTGGCTGGCTGTAGTAAATGTACTTGCTACAGAACCTTTTTTTGGTTTGTTTTACAAAGGTAACTGGCTCATGCAGGAATCCATGACCTTGGCCTCATTAGCACTATTACCTAAACAACTCTGACATATATAAATTATACAAACAACAAATCGTAAGAGAAAACAGAACTATAAGATGGCCTATTGGGAAATGATTTTCTTTTTTTTTAATTATGAAATTTTTATTAAAAATTTAACCATGATTACCCAGCAAGACAATTCCAGAGGGGAGTTTAGGTCTCCTATGGCTCTGTTCTCTTGCTTCTCTGTTCTTCCCACCAAACTTTCCCCATGCTTTTAAAAAACACAAAGAAACAAAGAAGATTGCTGTGGTTTACCATTTCAAATGAGATTACACTGTGACCCTGTAACTTCATTAAAAAAAAAAAAAAAATGGCCATCTCTCTAGGCCCACAGATACATTGATGCATTCTGTTTGATGGGTATATAATACTACACACACATACAAACACACACAGGGAAATGATTTTCTTAAAGAGAACATCCAACTAGAGTCCTGCATTTAGCAGCTTATGTCAGTTTCTTGATCCCACAGAGTTGCTTCTTTTAAGAGTAAAAAAACAATATACCAATAGCAGTGGAGATGGAAAGCAAGGAAGTTGTCCTGGCATACTGTTTTCTGTCTTGTATAATGTAGATTTATATAGAAACAAGGGCTCTACCTACATGTCAGCAATATGTTTTTGTCAATTTCTCTGTAAAGTTTTATTCACAAAAATAGAACTGGTGGCAAACATAAACTAGTGAGTGAAAGAATCATACACAATTCCCAAAACTACTCTGCCAATTTATTTCAGTGACTTGTAGTGCACTGACTTTTTTCCCCTGCAGAGTTGGACTAAAGCAGAGAACAAGTGAAAATTGTTATGGTTCTACTAGCTTTGATAAGTGGACAGGTACCAAAAATCATCATTACAGTGACTTTCCGTCCCCAAGATAACCATTACTATTACTATTTACTATTACTATTACTATTACTATTACTATTACTATTACTATTACTATTACTATTACTATTATTTTGTTTCCATCTTACAAAATATGTGGTGAAATTTGAGAGGTTTTATGGTGAAAACTAAAGCCTATTTCACATTCTGTTCTGAATTTCGTGACTTCTGGAAATCTTTTATTGTATACCTCAGCCCCTCTAATATAGAGATACCAATATATTGGGTATGATATGAAAATTAACGAATTTTTAGTTAATATTCTGGAAAAACAAAAATAGAACATATTTGCACAGCCATAGACTCTCATAGGTCCAAAGGAAGTGTTAAAAATCTTATACATACTTCTCAGAATTTTCAGGGCTTAGGGTATGTTTCTTTAATTCAAGCTAATGTGGTATTTCTTGCCTCTTTCTGATTGTTCCCTTAACTAAATTAATTTTATCCAAATACCCTCATGCTAGATATTAGGAATTTATTAGTAGTGGACATTTGAATAAAGAGTGAACATGATAAAGTGAATTTTCTTTCAAAATAATTAAAATAGATACATAGATTAAACATGATACCTGACATTGTCACTACTATGCTGATTAATAACAAGGAACAGTCAGCAGAATCTGATTTTTGTCAATATGGAAGTAAAATATACTGAGATAAATATGAGGGGGACCCAGGAAACAAATTTATTCATAAAAATTGTGTATTTATTCTTATATGTTTAAACTTCAGTCACCTTCAAAGTACTCTCCATTTGATTCAATACACCTATTGAGACATTCTCCCACTGCTCAAAACAGTTTTCGAACTTGTTGATTTTGATGCATTTTAGTGTTTCTGCTGTTTTTTTTTTTCTTTCACTTCTTCCCCATCGCCAAAATACTTCCCTTTGAGGTCTTTTTCCATCTGAGGAAACAAGAAAAGAAAAGTCACTCTGGGCAAGATCAGGTGAATAGGGAGGATGGAGCACAGGGGTCATGCTGTTTTGGGTCAAAAACTTCTAAACCCTCAGCACAGTATGGGCAGGTGTATTACCATGAAATGGACAAACACATTGAAAGAGTCTTTAAAAAAAATCACTGAAGCCGAATGCAGTCTCTCACAACAATTCTGATTGGTACACTGATACAGATGGGTTCCTAGAACAGTCACCCTAGCAGGGGAAGCCTGTACTACAAAGGGCCCATCCTCCAGAATATAATTCCATTTGGTGGAGGACTCCCTTGTACAACATCCCTTGTCTAACTCTAGTGAGATTGAAAAGGAAATGAAAATTAAATGGTAAGATTTAAGAAGTCATGTTTGCAAAATCATTTGAACAAGTCAGAAGTGTAGAAAATCATCATCAGGCAATCCAGGATATAGACTTGGTTATTAAACAGTCTATGAAATTACGGATTTGATTAATGTATTTTCACATTTACGATCAAGGACCTTTTAGTTCTTTTCTTCCCTCTTTCTGTGTTTATGCCTGCCACTGAAACTAGGAAAAATGTTAATTTGCTGGCCTACCTCCCTTGATCCGATCACCGTGTTTTTGAGATAGAATAGAAAAGGAGCTACAAAGAGTGAAAATAACAAGTACTAGCTGAGAAGACTAACTGAGACAGGGATATAAAAGTACTAGCATAGATGTGGCACTTATGGTCTTGTAAATACTAATAATAACAGCAATTATTATTATTGACAAGGTATTGAACTAAATTAGTCAGGGAGCCTTGAATTATTATTAGCATTAATAATAGTTAATGCTATAGTAATGTTGATACTAGCTTTACTAATACTGTTTCTCTTTTGAGGTGACAAGGGATTTGCATGAAAACATAATAATTTAGGCTTAAATATGATGAAGTTGCCAATTAGGGTTGCCATCAACCTACTGGATAAAGTATTACATTTTGGAGACTGCTGGCAGAAAATGCTAGGACAAATCAGAAGATCCTGTGTTACAGACTACATAGCTTGAACTTAATCTTTTAAAAATACATTGATGAAAAAAATATTTTAGGAAGATCTAAATCATATATTTGAATACCAGGGACTTTCAACATCACTGAGTACAGTGCCACTCATTTCTGAACCACTGTGTGGTCTGGGGGATTTTCCCAATGTCACATCATTTGTTAGTGGCCAAACAAGATCTTAAACCCCAGACACCTGACATGAAGTTAGTGTGCTCATCATTTCATTTAAACAACTTGACAGCATTGTTCTGAATGGATATTGTAAATGTCACTCTAAAGCAAAACATTTTTATATTTCAATTAAAAAATGAAGAGTTATGTATATACATTGAGGTCGATGTAAGTGTACTGACCAAAATAAATAGACTTTAAAAATTTTCCAATTGTGTATTGTAAGACTGACAGGCATTGAATTAATGTCAAATAGGTAATCTGCAATTCTATGTTATTTGCAGAGATATGATATTTTGCTATTATTATAAACATTCATATGCTTGTTTTGGAAGTTTTCTGAGACCTTTACCAACTTTGAAAATGACAGAATGTCTTTTTAATAATTCATGGAATAAATTATACATTGTTCTTTCCAGAGTATGTAACTGTCTATATTGTATATATGGCAATGCAGTTTCTTAGGGTGGTCAATGATTTGTAAGATATAGAAAAACAGATGTACTTAATACTGAAGTACCCATTCAAATTTGGTAACAGATTGCGATTTATAATGACCAACAGTGAAAAAGGCTTGAATGATATTTTAATTTGTTCCTGATTGGTAAATAACTCATACTCCAGAACATACTACTAAGATTTATGTTAGTCAGATATCTTGTCATTTGGATTTCTGCAGAAAAAGGCTGTTAGGAGAGTAATGGAAGTTGATACTAGGGGCATGAATAAGATACGTTATCCTACAAGTCTTAGGAAATCAGACTGCCCCCTGACCTATTTTGAGAACAAATTAAAGACGTCAAGCTTCAACTCTCTTGCAAAAGGAAATCATATTTTCTTCTTTTGATATACAAAACATACTATGGATAATGAAATGCATGCATAGAATAACTACACACACACACACACACACACACACACACACACACACACACACAAGGCTCCCACCACAAAAGGGAATTATCTTCTGGAGGGCAGGCCCCTTGTACTACAGGCTTCCCCCCACCAGGTGAGTGTTCCAGGAACCCATCTGTATCAGTGTACCAGTTGGAGTTGTTGTGAGAGGTTGCATTCAGCTTCAGGGAATTTTTTTTTGAAGACTCTTCCAACACCCTTTGCCCACTTAATGATGGGTGATTTATGAGTGCACCTGCCCACATAATGCTGAGTGTTCAGCATTTTTTTAATGAAAAACAGTGTGACCCTGATGCTCCCCTCCCTATTCACCTGATCTTACTCAGAGTAACTCTTTTTTGCTGATGTGGAAGAGGTGAAACAAAAAACAGCAAAAGCACTAAAAGGCATCAAAATTGATGAGTTCAAAAACTATTTTGACCAGTGGATAAAATGTCTTGATAGGTGTATTGCATCAAATAGAGAGCACTTTGAAGGTGACAGAAGTTTAAACATGTAAGAATAAATAAATAGTTTTATATATGAATTATTGGATTTTTGTCTCCCTTCCTTGTAGAGAGAAAAATTCAGTGAGGCTTTCCAACTTTATCAGGACCTAAGGCCTATACCATACCAAGTCCAAAGTTATTAACTATACTGGTAACTGATATTTCACTTATTTCTTAAAATAAGCAAGAAGAATTACCCCATACTTATTGATAACATAACAATTGTAAAAATTCTAAGTAATTGGTTAAGTAGCTTTTGTATAAAATTAATGCATGTATTAGATGTCCTCATGGTGTACAAAGGCTAAGATATTTATACAGTGAAATATGAGTTATGCCCTCTGTGAAGGGCTTAAACATTTAAATAAAATATCTGTTAGATAAGATACCAAAAGGATATTGTATTCTAGGTTTTATCATGAAAAGAAATGTTTATAACAATTTTGAAAAGCAAAGTATTCAAAAGTTCTTGGACAAAGGTTATGAGATCTGTGAAAGATGACCAGATTATTCTTTATCATTTACTGTTCACCTCTGACTCAGTCTAAAATGGTTAACTTTGAGGTAATAAATGTATTAGCAAAATTAAGGGTATTTTAAAAAGGTTTTATTGAGAGCTTTTTAAGTCTTAAACAAAATCTCAAACCCATAGATTTGTAGGAACAAAATGCTGAAAAGAGATACAGTTCACTTTCTCTGAAAGTCTTCATAACCAAGAGCTGACTGCATAGAAATGTTGTTTGTAGTTAATTCATTGCTCATTCCATAGGTGCCAGTGGCAGTCATGAAACACCTGTCCCCCATGGAGGAACACCTGACTTGTGTTCTTTCACAAGTTCCATAGTGAATAGCTCCTTTGAGTAGGATCATATTACTTGTCTGATTTGGTGAGGTTAGTAGAGCTCAGCAAAGGATCATAGAAATGTATGTCCCAGTCAATACATTAGATGCTTATTCAACCTTTTATAAACGTACTGGCAACTCAGTGTATTCATTCTGAGGAGTTAGTGAAACTGGGTGAGAAAACAAATCTCCCTCTTATCTATATCCCCTAAGTGCAGCTCTGATTTCTGGTGCATCTGCTTATGATGGTGCCCACTATTAAATGTTTCTGGGGAGTCATACACCCAGTCATTCCTACAGTACTTTGCATAACCAAATGATGTGAGGAAGACTTGCTGTAATTAAGATCTCAGTTCAAATTTGTTTTGGCACTCTTGACACTCTTAGTACTTGCCTTAACTTTTTGGTTTTCAAGTTTGCATTCTACTTTTATTTGTTTTACTTTGTATATATAAAAGATTTATGCCCTTACTGGTCTAAATTTTGGTTACTTGGTGTCTTTGACTAGTATGAAGAAATACAGGGTGTGCAAAAGTACACTTTACCATTGTGAGTACATGAAATACAGATTTTATTCTTGAATTATTATATACTTATTATTGTATTATTCTCTATACCAACAACTGTGAACCTACTTTTCTCCCATCCTGTAATTTGGTTTGGCTTCTAGTAGATTCTGGATTGTTTCCCAGTTGCTTTGACTTTTTTACCTTCATCCAAAAGACTGGAACACCAGATCATCTTGTGTTTGTTACCAGCAACAGCAGACACCCAATTGTAGGTTATGTATATTGTAAGACATACAGAGAGGGTTGAAAATTCCCAGTGTTGTCCTCTATTTCTTAGTCCCAGTCCCATGCCAGTCTTGATAAACTAGCACACTAAAAAAAAGAGGGTTCTGATATGTTGTTGTTTTCAGATATTGAAATTATGATAAATTATGTTGGCTTGGCCAAAAAGTTTGTTTAGTTTACTTAGTAGGATGGCTCTAGTAGTGCTTAGTTGTTTTTAACTTCATTCAAAAACAATGTTGTTAGATTGCATTTTTGCAGCTGTCATGTCAGTGTGCATTTAAAAATAACTTACCACAATTGGGAGGATGAAGATGATGTCATGGTAGAAGGGAGAGGATTCCACTTCCCCCTACACAAGGGATAAAAACCTAGCCAATCTACAGAGGAACAGAGCAAACAGCCAACAGTGCTCCAGCATATATATGAAAATAAGAGACCAAAAACTGTAGCAGACACTGAAAAACAAGAGGAGTAGGTGGAAGCAGTGAACACCAGGATACCCACTGGAAAAGGAAACCCAACAACAAAGGATCCACCAATAGATAACAACAGAAGAAGGTGAAGGAGGGAGTGGAAACCACACAAATCTCAAACCAGGACCTATCTGGAAATACAACTAAATAGAGGAGAGACTACCTACTACAAACAACTGATAAGAGCAAGAAAGAATCCTCAAAATCTTGTGCACATGGAAGAACCAGCTTCAACACAAACTACTCTCACAAGCAGAACAAAATACAAAAGGTGACGGACAGAGTGACCCTCAGTTAACCAGCTGGTGAGACGGACCCACCAAAGAAACACCCAACAACAATCAAAACCCAAAGACAAACACAGAGCCAACTTAAACAACAATACAAGACCAGTGAGGTCGGGAGATCAAGGAGACTGCCCCACTGAATCTCACAGGGATTATACCACAGAAGTTCACACCATAAACCCACGAAGCCAGAACAGATTAATTTAAGAAGCTGAGGCTAACAAGAAGTGTCCCACAAACAATGGAAAGAAAAAGAAACAATCCCAAAATTAAAGGAAAGGAGAGAGCCAAAGAAAGAATGCTAACTGAAATAGAGGCAACTCGACTATCAGTGAGTTCAAAGCAATGGTTATCAGGATGCTCAGTGAGCACATAATGAATTACAAAAAACTAGAGGGAAACTACAATGAACTCACTACAAACTATATCAACATGAAAAAGGAAATAGAAACTGTCAACAAGGGACAAGAGGAAATGAAGAATAGAATTTCTCAACAGAAGAACAAAGTAGAAGGAATCAAAAGCAGAAACGATAAAAGAGAAGAGCGGACCAGCAAGTTGGAGGACAAAGTAGAAAAAACACCCAGAAAGAGCAAGAAAAAGAAAAGAGGCTCAGAAAGAATGAAGAGGGATTAAGAGAAATGCAAGACAATATGAAATCTAATAATATCCATATATTAGGAATACCAGAAGGAGAAGAAGACAAGCAAGGGATAGAAAACATACTTGAAAAAGTAATGATGGAAAACTTTCCTAATTTGATGAGAGAAAAAGTCACACAAATTCAGGAAACACAGAAAGTCCCAATCAAGAGGAACCCAAACAGGCCCACTTCAAGACACATCATCATTAAAATGGCAAAATTCCAAGACAAAGAGAGAATCTTAAAGGCACCAAGGGAGAAAAAGGAAGCAACATACAAGGGAGCCCCGATAAGGTGAGCAGCTGACTTCTCAATGGAAATGCTCCAAGCCAGAAGACAATGGCAATAAATATTCCAAGTAATGAGAACCAAAGGCCTGCAACCCAGGCTACTTTACCCTGTAAGGCTTTCAATCAAGATAGAAGGCCAAATAAGGAGCTTCCCAGACAAAAGAAGTCTAAAAGAATACACCTCTACCAAACTAGTTCTGCAAGAGATACTAAAGGGACTGCTTTAAGGAAAGGAAGGAAAAGAGAGAGAGAGGGGAACACAGGTACGAAAATGGCAATGAATCAGTACCTATCAATAATAACCTTGAATGGAAATGAATTAAATGCTCCAATCAAAAGACATAGAATAGCTGAATGCATAAGAAAGCATGACCCACATATATGCTGCCTACAAGAGACCCACCTCAGGACAAAAGACCTACACAGACTCAAAGTGAAAGGCTGGAAACAAAGTTTCCAAGCAAACAGACAGGAAAAAAAGGCCAGGGTAGCAATACTCATATCAGTAAAAATACACTTCAAAAGAAGAGCCATAAAGAGAGACCCAGAAGGTCACTTCATAATACTCAAGGGTAGAATCCACCAAGAAGACATAAACATTTTAAATATATATGCACACAACATAGGAGCACCTAAATACATCAAGAAAATCTTAGAGGACTTCAAGAAAGATATTGCCAGCAACAAAATTATAGTAGGGGATTTTAACACCCCACTGTCAAAAATGGACAGATATTCCAAACAAAATATCAACAAAGTTATTGTGGCACTGAACAATACTCTAGATGAATTGGACTTAACTAATTGTGTGTGTGTGTGTGTGTGTGTGTGTGTGTGTGTGTGTGTAGAGAGAGAGAGAGCGTGAGCGCCCTTTATCCCAAAGAAACTAAATACACATTTTTTTTTCCAAATGCACATGAAACATTTTCAAAGATAGACCACATGATAGGACACAAAACAAGCCTTAACAAATTCAAGAAAATTGACATCACACCAAGCATTTTCTCCAACCACAAGGGACTGAAACTAGAAACCAACCCAAAGGGGAAAAACCCAAAAAACTCAAAATCATGGAGACTGAATAGCATGCTATTAAACAATGAATGGCTCAAGAATGAAATTAGGGAAGAAATCAAAAAGTTTGTGGAAACAAATGAAAACGACCTCACAACAACCCAAAACTTACGGGACACAGTGAGGGCAGTCCTGAGAAGAAAGTTTATTAGCAATGCAGGCCTGCCTAAAAAGGATAGAAACAGTTCAAACAAACAACCTAACCCCATGCCTACACGAACTCGAGGAAAAACAACAAAGACAGCCCAGAGCAAGTAGTAGGAAGGAAATAACTAATATCAGAGCAGAATTAAATGACACAGAGACTAAAAGCACAATTCTAAGGATCAATGAATCCAGGATCCGGTTCTCTGAAAAGATAAACAACAGCAACAAGCCTTTAAGCAGGCTCATCAAGAAAAAAAAAAAAATAGAGAGGAATCAAATAAACACAATCAGAAATGAAAGACGAGAGATTACAACTGACACCACAGAAATACAAAGGATTGTAAGAAATTACTATGAAGAACTGTATGCCAAGAAATTTGAAAACCTAGGTGAAATGTATAAATTTCTAGAAAAAATATAATCTTCCAAAATTCAATGAAGAAGAAGCAGAAAGCCTGAGCAGACCAATAAGAGTGGATGAAATTGAAGCAGTAATCAAAAAACTCCTGACACACAAAAGCCCTGGACAGGATGTTTTCACAGGAGAATTCTACAAAGCATTTAAGGAAGAGCTAACGACTCTTCTTCACAGACTATTCAAAAAAAAAAAAAATGATGGATGACTCCCAAATTCTTTTTGTGAAACCAGCATCGTCCTAACTCACAAACCATATTAAGACACAACAAAGAAAGGAAACTTCAGTCCAATATCGCTGATGAACATAGATGCTAAAATCCTCAACAAAATATTGGCAAACCGCATCTAACAATACATTAAAAAGATCATACACCATGACCAAGAGGGATTCATCCCAGGGATGCAAGGTTGGTTCAACATTCGCAAATCATTAAATGTGATACATCACATAAACAAAAGCAAATACAAAAATCACATGATCACATCAATAGATGTGGAAAAAGCATTTGATAAGGTACAGCACCCATTTATGATAAAAACACTCAGCAAAGTGGGAATAGAGGGAGCATACCTCAACATAATAAAGGCCATATATGAGAGACCTACAGCCTACATCATATTCAATGGGCAAAAACTAAAATCTTTTCCACTAAGGTCAGGAACAAGACAAGGTTTTCCACTTTCACCACTTCTATTCAATATATTATTGGAAGTTTTAGCCACAGCATTTAGACAAGTGAAATAAAAGGCATCCAAATCAGAAAGGAGGAAAGAAAATTGTCACTGTGTGCAGATGACGATAGTGTACATAGAAAATCCTATAGACTTGGCCAAAAAGATGCTCGACCTAATAAATGAATTTGGCCAAACAGTATACAAAGTCAATATCCAGAACTCAAAGGCATTTTTGTATACCAGGAGTAAAATAGCAGAAGCAGAAATCAAGGAAACAGTCCCATTCGATGTAGCAAAAAGAAAAATAACATACCTAGATATAAACCTAACCAAAGAGGTAAAAGACTTGTACGCAGAAAACTATAAAACATGGAAGAAAGAAATCAAGGAAGACACAAACAAATGGAAACACATACCGTGTTCATGGATCAGAAGAATTAACATCATCAAAATGTCCATACTTCCCAAAGCAATTTACAGATTCAATGCAATACCTATTAAGGTACCAATGGCATATTTCACAGACACAGAGCAAACACTTCAAAAATTTGTATAGAACCATAAATGATTCTGAATAGCTGCTGCAATTTTGAGAAAGAAGAGCAAAGTAGGAGGGATCACAACACCTGTTACCAAAATGTATTACCAGGCCACTGTAATCGAAACAGCCTGGTACTGGTGTAAAAACAGGCACAAGGACCAGTGGAACAAAACAGAGAGCCCAGAAATAAACCCAAGTCTCTACAGTCAATTAATATTCAACAAAGGGGACAGCAACATAAAATTGAGTAAAAATAGCTTCTTCAACAAGTAGTGTTGGGAGAACTGGACAGCTACATTAAAAAAATAAAAAATGAAACTCGAGCACCAACTTACACCATACACTAAAATAAATTCAAGGTGGATAAAAGATTTAGATATAAGATGTGACACCATTAAAGTCCTAGAGGAGAACATAGGCAAGAAAATCTCAGATATTTCACGCAGCAACATTTTTACTGATATGTCCCCTAGAGCAAGGGACATAAAGGAAAGAATAAACAAATGGGATCTCATCAAAATAAAAAGTTTCTGCACAGCTAAAGAAAACAGTATTAAAATAAAAAGAGAACTGACTGTATGGGAAAACATATTTACCAACGATACCTGAGACAAGGGTTTAATCTCCAAAATATAAAGAGAACTTACATGACTCCACTCTAAGAAGAGAAGCAACCCAATTAAAAAATGGGCAAAGGACTTGAACAGACACTTCTCCAAGAAGGACACACAGAGGATCCAGATGCACAAGAAAAGATGCTCAGTATCGCTAGGTATCAGAGAGATGCAAATTAAAACCACAATGAGATACCACTTGACACCAGTCAGAATGGCCCTCATAAACAAAGCAACAAACAGCAAGTGTTGGAGAGGTTGTGGAGAAAAGGGGACCCTAGTGCACTGTTGGTGGGATTGCAGATTGGTACAACCACTATGGAAAACAGTATGGACTTTCCTCTGGAAACTAAAAATGGATCTGCCTTTTGTCCCAGCAATTCCACTGCTAGGATTATATCCTAAGAACCCTGAAACACCAATCCAAAAGAACCTATGCACCCCAGCATTCCTAGCAGCACAATTTACAATAGCCAAGTGTTGGAAGCAACCTAGGTGCCCATCAGTACATGAATGGATCAAAAAACTGTGGTACATTTACACAATGGAATTCTATGCAGCAGAAAGAAAGAAGGAGCTCCTACTCTTTGTGACAGCATGGATGGAACTGGAAAGCATTATGCTAAGCTAAATAAGCTAGGCGGTGAAGGACAAAACATATGATATCACCTTTGACAGGAACCTCAACGACAAAAAAAAAGAAGCAAGAAAAATATAACCAAAGACACTGAAATTGAGAACAGGCTGACAGTCACCAGAGGGGATAGGGGAGGGAATTTCAGGGGAAAAAGGGAAGGGTTTAGAGCAACAAGTATAAAGGACACATGGACAAAAACTAGGGTGGGTTGTAAATGGGAGGGAGGTGGGGAGGGCTGGGTCAGTGGGCTGGAATGGCAGTAAAAGAAAACTGTAGAAGAACAACAATTAAAATAAAAAAAATTATCAAAATTAATGAATTTTTGTGCAGCCATTTTGATATTGAAAATGGAAGGGTATACACATTATTGGCGGGTTGTGCTTTCTTATTTCAAGAAAAGTAAGAATACAATTGAAATGCAAAAATAAAAAAAAAAGTCCCACTTGTGTATTCTTTCCTTTATGTTCCTTCTTCTAGGGACATACCAGTGGAAATACTGGTGTGCGGCATATCTGAGATTTTTCCTACCTATGTTCTCCTCTAGGACTTTTATGATATCGCAACTTATATTTAAATCTTTAACCATCTTGAGGTTATTTTTGTGTATGGTGTAAGTTGCTGGTTGAGTTTCATTTTTTTGCATGTAGCTGTCCTGCTCTCCCAACACCATTTGTTGAAGAGGCTATTTTTACTCCATTTTATGCAAAAAAAATACAACCAGAGACATTGAAATAAAGAACAAAGTAACAGTAAGCAGATGGGATGGTGTCGGGAAAACAGGGGAGGAAAGGGAAGAGGCATCAAGGAACATGTATGAAGGACACATGGACTAAGCCAAAGGGGGATAGGACCGATGGTGGGAGGGGGGATGTGTGGGATGGGTGGAGTGGTGGGTAGAAATGGAGACAACTGTACTTAAACAACAATAAAAAAAGAAAAAGAGGAAAAAAACAAAAAATTACAGTAAAATCTATTTTCTCTGGTTAAAAAATAGATTTGTACAATTTGTGGAGAGGTTGCTGTGATTAGTCAAACATATCAGAAGGAGTTTGCAATGTTTCTGTGTACTATTGTCATTTTTTCCAAATAATTCTTTGCTGTGGAGTTGTCTCATGCATCGGAAGATGTTTAGCAGCACCCTGGCCTCCACCCACTAGAAGCCAATAGTGGGAGATAGCTGACATACTGAAAATATGCAAATCAATAAAATTATTGGTAAAAGTCTTTTTAAATGTATTTTATTTTAAGGAAAAATACTAAATGGACTTTAGCCAACCAAATCCATGGGAGATAATATTTATTTATTGAATTTGGTGCTCCCAAACTGTGTTCTACAGAGTATTGTTCCATGGGATGTTAAAATAAATTTTAAAAAGAAAAAGTGTTTGTGTGCCAGGGGAGGTAGACAGGGAGATTGTGGGAAATAACTTGTGGATATGCTAGTTAAACAAAGATCAAAAAGTGTATTTATTTCAGAATTTCTCATATTATTGTAAATTTCTAAGAGAAGCTATGGTGTGAAATGTTTCCCAATTTATTTAGCCATGCTGTGTGTGTGTGCATTTAGTACTTTTTAACATCTGAAGCATGATGCACAGTATTTTGGGAAAAGATAGTGTAGCTATTTATTCTTGTATGAATAAGGCATAGGTAAAATTAAAATGGACATAGGACAAAATTTTAAAATTTCTGATATACCATACCTTAAATGCATATAGAACTTATTAGTGAAGCTTCCCGATATTAGGAAATCCACACTGAAATGTTCAGGAGGAAAAAAATATATATAATAAGATTACTTTAAAAATGCATTGGCAATGCCTTTGGTGTTGAATACAGGAAAGAATATAAGACTTTTAGATGCTATGCAAACAAACAATATGCTATATATAATACCTAGGACTTCAGAACATTGTAAATATATGTATGAATGCAAGCCTGATTATTGTTCATCAGTAAGAAAGATGTTGCTTTTATTGATTTATTTTTCACATTTTTATTGTAGTTCAAGTACAGTTGTCTCCATTTCCCCACCACCACCTCCCCACCCCAGCCATCCCCACCTCCCACCCTAGATCCTACCCCCTTTTTGTTTTGTCCCTATGTCCTTCATACATGTTCCGGAAAACCCTTCCCCCTTTGCTTTTAGAACACATGATCCATTTATACCAGCCTTCTACAAACACTGTCCAAGGATTTTCTGTTTGTAACCATAGTATTTGCAGCATGAGTTACTTAAAACGTTAAAAAGGCATTTAACAATAGAATTAGTTGATCTCAAAAATAAATCACTTGAATAATTATCACAGAAATATTAAAAACCTGGAACTGCAATGAAACTGTGATCATAAAAGACCCTCATGTTATAGGATGAACCCCTCTGTGAACCATTTCTAACAACAGAATAATGCTGGGAAAAAGCCCAGATAGATACACTGTTGGAAACAGTTGCCCTAGTTCTGTAATTTCACATTGAAGTGACAGAGTCTCACGTATGGGAAAAGTACTTGTACATATCTGTGTGATGGTGTTCATCTCATGATGTTTGATTCCATGTTGATGAGTTTGCTGATAGCACAATTCCTGCTATCATTGTGATTTGTATTTATTATAGCTGTTTTCTTTTTAATAAAGGATGCTGTTATGTATAAACTCTTACACGAAGCTGTCTTTTCAGAAATTGTACTGTTTGCTGCTATAGTCATTTCGAAGTTGTAAAGTGAGGATTTTGCTACCCAAAGAGTAGGATTATATTTTTAATATATTGATTCCTGTGTTTTGTTGTTAAATTATAAGAAAGGACCTGTGGTTATTTTTCTTTTGTATTTGTTTCTAAGTGGTATACACTTTCAAAGAGAAAACAGCAAGGTAGGCAATGCAGCGTAGTGGAAACATACCTTAATAGAAGAATTACAGAGGACTGGGCAGAGGGGAAGGTGAATGTGCAGAAAGTGGGAGGGCAGCAGATTCACTATAATCCAAATGTCATGGGAGGAGAACATCCAAAGTCCACAGGCATCATCTCTCCTACGCTGAACCAAGGCAATATCTAAGAGATCCTAGGCTGAGAAAATAGCCAAAGAATAGGAGGACAAGAAGGCAGGGAGCTGTCACTAGGCTAGGTCAGCCAGTTTTACTGGATAATGTTTTGCTCACCTGGGGTTGCTTTTAACAACCTCATGCCCGCTGACATTTTAATAATGCTGTCTGGCCCCAGTAACATTTGTCTATAAAACAAATTGAGCATGGTTGAATAGGAAGTGTATTAAAAAGAAGTTTAACCTGCTATATAATTAATTTACAATGTTCTAGCCAAGCATCATTGAAGGCATTTCCTCTGATTAGATAAGACTGGCAGTAAACTCAACTCCTCTCTTTCCCTTCTCCTTCCCTCTTTTCCTCCCTTTCTCTTTCTTTCTCAGGTTAGAAAAAGTTTCCAATTTAGTTAGTCAAGGATGCACCATGGTGTAGGTAGTACGGGGTGAAGTACATATAACAGAATTCAGAATTCAGCATAGTTCCCTTTGGCCCCAAGGGTTGTATAAGGGGGAGGGGCCCTTCGTGGTGGGTACTGTCACCAGGTCTGGAAAGTTCAGCTCTCTCTGTACCATTGCTCTTTTACACACACACACACACCCCTGTAACTATAATAAAATATTTCCATAATCTATACATTCTCATTTAATGGCATGTTTACAAACACTGGGCTTTCCTCATCCCTGAACCCAAGTCAGCATTACCAAGACCCTAGGGTCAATCTGAAGGAAGAAGAGAGTCAAGGCTAGGTCCTCTGGAAAACTATGTCTTTCTCCACTTCTCTGCAGTCACTCTACCACTCTCTGCCCCTTCTATATGCACATAGACACACTTATTTTCTGGGTGTTTTGAGAGTAATACAGTCACAAATCTGTTTCTCCTTGGGTATTTGTATATTTAAAAACTTTCAAAGCATTTGAGTACATGAACACTTGCTTTGGAACTTTATCCTCTACCTCAAAGAAACTGATTTTCAGTTATATTGCTAAAGCAGAAAAGGAGATAAGATTTTCCATACCAGAAAGACAATTAACAAAATCTGAGATGTTGGAAAATCTAACAGTTAAGAGCAGTGGGTTTTTATATTTAATTGGATTATTGGATAATTAATTGTGACTGAAATAGTGCAAGATTAGAAATGTCCATGGAGACCAGTCCACTCAGAACCCTGAGTGCTTAAGGAAGAAGCTTTTATTATATGTTTAAATAAGGGTTTTTTTGGGTGTGTGTGTGTGTATGTGTGTGTGCGTGCGTGCGTGTGTGTGTGTGTGTGTGTGTGTGTGTGTGTGTGTGTGTGTAGGGCCTTACTGTGAGGGGGCAGGCATGAAGAAAAAGCCAATATGAATTACCAGAATGTTCTTGTCAGTTATAAATCCACTGGCATGGGAAGCTAGAAGTTGATTCCTATAAGATAGAAATAATTGTAGTTTACCATAGAAGGAAAAGTGAAAAGAGCATTTGTGCAAAAGCTGAGTGTTTATCTATTTCTCAGATTTAATCCTTCTGTCTTATTTAGCAAACTAGCTTTGTCCCAAGTCTTAAAGAGTCTTGCCTCTTGTCATGAAAGGAATCCCTTTTGTGAAAGAATGATAGTAATCTCTTATGAGAACTGAGTGACCAGTTGATTGGAAGTATAGTATAATTAACTATGATTTATAATTAAGCAATAGATTTTGCCTGAGAAGACTTTGAAGCCATGTAGTTTTTCTTTTTAATTTTTCCTTAATACTTGTTAAGCTTTTATACTTTTCGGATTCAGTTTAAAACATAGAACTAGCATTAGTTGTGTAAAATTTATTAACATGTACTGTTAGTTGTAAGAACACATCATCGAAGATGAGGTTGGCATGACTCAACTTTGTTTACAGATGAATTGTTTCTACCTAATATTTTTACTCCTGCCATTCAGAGATCAGGCTTTAGGCTGTATTTGTGCCACTCCAGGTGGCTTGAACGTCAGATCATATAGATCCTCCAAACATAGCCTCATGAGTCTCAAAGATAATATTGTCATCTACTTTTTAGTAGGTTTTTAATATTAAAAGGAATCATTTTAAAACAGTGTCACTACTGTGTAAACACTAATTAATTAGGAATATATGTTAGCAATGATTAAACAAAAAAAGACTGAGGCATGGTTGTAAAGAAATGGAATGACCTAGGCCTAAGTCAGATACCTTCCTAATTAAATGAAATAATATTTCATTACTGCTTAACCTACTTGGGTCTTACAGACTGACCTTGACTCACTTCCAGGTCAGAAGTCTTCCCACATTATGCTTATTAAGATCTCTAGTATTTGAAGTGACAGCACTGCTCTGCTCCTCAAATCCTGTCACTTTGGTTCACTTGCTATACTTCATTTTCTCTTCACTTCTGTACAACCTACACTTCTTATGGGTTACAAAGCCTCTGCTAGCAGATGTTCATTCAATTTTTTTCAATTAGTGGCTCACTCGGTTTTATTTTTTAGATGAAATTTTCATTGATGCATTTTCAAGGCTTAAATATAATGTTTCCTCATGTGGTGTGGGCTTTAGCAGTAAAAGAACTTTGTCACAGAATAACCTAAAGAAACTGTAGTTACACTTTTGAAATGGTTTCCTTTGCTAGTGCTGCTATACAAAATACTTTATAAATAACATTTCAAGAAAGATGTTTCTCTGAATCTCCTTATAGTTGCTGGAAGGTTTCCGAGCAACTTTTCTAATGTCTACTGATGTCTAGTGCTATGTTTAGATACTGGTCAGTTCTTAACCATTTTTATAGATGGAAGCATCAATTATATAAAACCACAGATAATCTGTCTGGGATTTCATCTCCTCTTTTGAAGGATCTCTTTGAATCCTTGAAATATAGAGCCATTTGGATGAGGAAATCAAAGAAAGAGTTTTAGGGCCCAAGACTTGCTGAATGCAAAAACCTATTTCTTCTCTGCTAGTTCTAATCTTCATGTAACAGGAAAGTTGCAGGACAAGCAATTGTGATCTTCCTAGAGGGAAATAAAAGGAAAGGAAAAGCAAAGCCCAGGTTCTGTCTCTAAAAAATGCCAGAGAGAAATGTAGAGAAATCTTCACTATACTGCTTTACCTGGTCCCCTCCAACATTCCCTCACTCTGAATTGGAAAAGTGACAAAATTGCCACAAAAGAATCAGCATGAATGGGATTTGAAGAATAGAATAAAATAAAGAGTGAATTACTCAACTGATCAGCTTAATTTAAAAAACCCATCCACCCATTCATTCATTCATTCAGCAAGAAGTTATTGAGTGCCTAATAATGTGCTAGACACTGTTCTAAGCTCTGAGGATAACATAATATACAGAACAGATAAAATTTTTCTGGAGCTTGCATACTAGTAGTAAGGAAAAACAGAGAAACTATTTTTTAAAAAATTACAAAGTATTTTAGAAGTTAATAAAGACCATGGGGAAAAGAAAGCAAAGAAAAGAGCATTGGTATGTTGGTATTTGGGATAGTGTAATCAGTAAAAGCTTCAGTGACATTGTGACTCCTAATTAAGGCTCTCACAGATGTTCTCATGGATATATATATATATATCCATGAGATGTTCTCATGGATATATAGATATAGATATATAGATATATAGATATATAGATATGGAAAAAGAACAGTCCATACCGCCAGCCAAGATGGAGGCATAGGTAGACACACTGTGCCTCCTTGCACAACCAAAATAAGGACAACAAAAAATTAGAAACAAAAAAACAACCAGAAGTGACAGGAAATTGAATTGTAACGGAAGTCTGGCAACCAAGGATTTAAAATAGACGCATTCATCCAGACCGGTAAGAAGGATGGAGTTGGGCAGCTGGCTGAGAGGGATTGCAACAGGAAAAAGTGGTGGCTGGTGGAACCAGGCATGCAGGTGGCAGCTAGCAGACCCAGTGAGGTGAGTGAGGCCAGTGGCTGATCGGGCAGTCACACATTCGTGTGCAGATATTCCAGGTGATACTGTAGAGTGAGACAGACCATGCAACCCAGGGTCCCAGTGCCGGGAAATAAAGCCTCAAACCACCAATTGAAAACACCTGTGGGGGTTGAGGTGCCAGGAGAGACTCCCAGCCTCACAGGAGAGTTCGTTGGAGAGATCTACAGGGTCCTAGAATGTACACAAGCCCACCCACCCAGGGATCAGCACCAGAAAGGCCCACTTTGCTTGGGGGAAGCTGCAGAAGGGACTGAAATCTGACAGAGTGGAGCAAATGCCATTGTTCACTCTCAGACACCCCCTGCCCCCACATACTCAGTCACAACCCAGAGACTGGATTGCCCCACCCTGGTGAACAATTAAGGCAATGCCCCTCACTACTTAACAGGCACCACAATACAAAAAAATAAAAAAAGGAAGAAAAGAAAAAAAGCCCAAACAGAAGAACAGATCAAAGCCTCAGAGGAAATATAACTAAGCATTGAAGAGATAGCCAACCTATCAGATGCACAGTTCAAAGCACTGGTGATCACAATGCTCACAGAATTGGTTGATTTTGGTCACAAATTAGATGAGAAAATGAAGGCTATGATAACTGACATTAAGGAAAATGCACAGGGAACCAATAGTGATGGGCAGGAAACTGGGACTCAACTCAATGGAGTGGACCATAAGGAAGTAAGAAAGAAACAACCAAACAGAAAACAAGGAAGAAACAAGAATTCAAAAAAAATGAGGAGAGGCTTAGGAACTTCCCGGGCATCTTTAAACATTCCAACATCTGAATTATAGGGGTACTAGAAAGGGAAGAGGAAGAGCACCAAGTGGAAAACTAATTTGAACAAATAATAAAGGAGAACTTCCCCAATCTAGCAAAGGAAATAGACTTCCAGGAAGTCCAGGAAGCTCAGAGAGTCCCAAAGAAGTTGGACCCAAGGAGGAACACACCAGGGCACATCATAATTACATTAGCCAAGACTAAAATGAAGGAGAGAATTCTAGAAGCAGCAAGGGATAAGGGGACAGTCACCTACAAGGGAGTTCCCATCAGACTGTCAGCTGATTTCTCAAAAGAGACCTTCCAGGCAAGAAGGGGCTGGAAAGAAGTATTTCAAGTCATGAAAGTCAAAGACCTGCATCCAAGATTGCTCTATCCAGCAAAGCTTTCATTTAGAATGGAAGGGCAGATAAAGTGCTTCTCAGATAAGGTCAAGTTCAAGGAGTTCATCATCACCAAGCCCTTATTATATGAAATGTTAAAGGGACTTATCTAAGAAAAAGAAGATCAAAAATAGGACAGTGAAATGACAGCAAACTCACAGCTATTAACAACCACATCTAAAACAAAAGCAAACTAAGCAAACAGCTAGAACAGAAACAGAACCACAGAAATGGAGATCATATGGAGAGTCAGCAACAGGGGAGTGGGAGGAGGAGAGAGGGGGGAAAGGTACAGAGAATAAGTATCATGGATGGTGGGTAGAAAATAGACAGTGGGAGGGCAAGAATAGTGTGGAAATTGTAGAAGCTAAAGAACTTATGACACATGGACATGAACTAAAGTGGGGGAATGTGGGTGGGAGGGGGTGTGCAGGGTGGAGGGGAATGATGGAGAAATGGGGCAACTGTAATAGCATAATCAATAGTATATATTAAAAAATTAGTACACATTGTCAAGACTATTTGTCAAGACTACTGATAATACACTTTTAAAAAGTGGTCACAGTATTTGTTCAGGAGGAGTTTAAGATAAGAGTCTATCAGTTGACCTGAAGTCGTCTTTTTTCCTGACTAGCAGCTTGTGTGATGCACATATTTATCTGCAATGTAGGCTGATTTCTTTTTGTGCATTTGAATTTATAAGGGAAAAATTATCATTGGACTGAAAAGATGTTAGAGAACTTAGAGGAATACTTAAACACATCATTCAGTTTGTTCACATTTAGAAACCAGAAAAGCTATTTGTTCAAATTGCTGTTTTCAAGATAGCATGTTGTATATGGATGTCAGTGGTGCCGAGTCCTTGGAAGGCAGGCTTGGTTTTGTTGCTGGGAAACGTTTCAGTTGGAGAATCCTCAGAAGCAAGTTGGCCCATATCTTTAATGTTTTCCTCTCTTAGTCATACTTGTGGTAAGACAGAAAGGGATGATAAGAAACCATTGTCTGCCATTATTATAGAAACACCTTTAATATATGACTACTGACTGCACATTTAACTTTATCAATCTTTTTAGTAGACTGTTATCCTTCTCTCTGTAATTAGAAACCCAGTAAAGGACATAAGTATACACAAAAACAAGAAACCTGAGGCATGATGCGTTGTAAACAAATACATACATTTTAAGTCCTATTTTTACTGTAGGTTAACATGTGAGATGTGACTTTTATAATTATATGATCCAATGCAGTCATTTCTCAAAGTGTACTCCAAGCTACCGTAGATCTCCATTTCTCTCAAAATACAGCAGATTGTCGTCAGGATGGGAACCTTACAGCCAGCCCCCTATGCTCATACTTCTACACAACAGTTCCATTCTCATGTGTTTTATAAAATAAATGGATTTTTGGTGGTAGAACTTGTGAAAAGAAAATGTTCTTTAGATTTTAAAAAATCACAAAGCACAGCTTTAGTAGGAAGATTTGCAGTAGGAGTTCTGCATTGAAATTTCAGTTCTGCACTTAGATAATGATTACTTCATCTATCACCATAAGCCCTCTACTTGAGTCTCTCAATTGTGAGGATAAATGAGAGACATTTGTAAAGTGCCTATTGCCATGGATGAGCACAGATTCCTATTGAATTGGAAAAATGTGAATGGGAAGGTATTATTTAAAAACTTTGGATAAAGCCAGTTCACATTTATTAATGTGATGATTATTGGTTGCATGTCTATTCTAAATTTTCCATGTAATTGTGCCTAAATAAGCATAGTTGGCAACCATTAAATTATAAATATGTGTATTTTTTGCTCCCCACAAAACACATAAGATTTCAATTACTTTTGATTCTGTGTTCTTTCATCTTTCTAAATGATAAAGAATTTAGAGATCTGGAGCAGACAGTCTCAAAGATTTAGCCTCACTACACTGAGATATCAGACCCCTTAGCCCTTTGGATGTCCATGCCCTCTAGCCTGTTGCATGTTTACCCTGGGATGCCAAAAGATTACCATTTCTTGTATGTAGATGGCGTATACGTGCATAGAGAAGCATAGATGGTCTGTTTCCTCTTTCCTCTTCTCTTTTCTTCTTACCCTCTCTTTGTCCTTTTCCCACTTTCTTGTCTTTAAACCCTCTGATTATAAACACCAAAGAAACAAGTAAACTGGGGCTAGGGAGCATAGGCAATTTGATGAATGGAGATAGTCCAGTTCTTCTTTCGGTACCTCAAGCCCTGTTTAGACAAACTTTATTTACACATAAACAAAAAAATATGTTCATGCAAGTTGATTAGTTTCCCTCTGAATTACCATTTGCCTTGAGCAATTTTGGAATATTTTTATGTAGATGGGGCAAATGTGTTTGTATATTGGGGTCCAAGTGAAATGAAAAAGTTAGATGTGTACTAGCTTCCATAATAGGAACAGCACAAATTGAAAAAGAAAGGTAATGGAAATGAGTGCACAGTGTCTAGGCAAAATGAGAAAGCAAATTGGCTGGAATATGAATTGCATGATTACTATTGTAATGTTCCTATTATTTTCTGAAAATTCAGGATGACTTTATATTGAGCTTGAAGCAGAGGATTGCTATGTCCATTCTGGGTGCAATCTGGAAGAAATACACTAAAGCAGGTTTACACTGAAAATGGTAAAATGTCATCATTTGTTTGAAGGCCCAACCACAAGTTTTCTGATTGCAAAGTAAGTTCTCCAGTCCTGTCCATTTTTTTTTTGATGTTGTTGGTAGTTCTTAATGATTAATTTTTTAAAGTCAAACAACTTTGTAAAAATGCTTTATACTAAGAAGTTGAAGGGCTTTTTTTTTTTATGCCCCTCCTGCTATTGCCAAGTGAATGGAAGGTAAAATTCAGATTTGAAATATTATTTTACTTTCTTATGAATGATTTTCTTTGTTTACTTTATAAACAGGCATTGCTCTTATCGTCATTATTATCTGATGATAATTGAAGTTAAATCAGCCAGGTGTGAAAACTCATACATCGATTTGATAGAAGAAATATTAGTATGAACACCAAACCATGTTGAACATGATCCTAGACACTCGAGGCCTTTTGTGAAAGCATATTTTGATTAATAATATTACAGGGAAATTAAAAGAATTGTGGAATATTTTGTTTTGCAAAAGAATGTGATGAATGTACCACTGTCCCTGTCACTGAAGTGAGCAGTAGTTATGTTTACTGTCCCCTTTCCACTTTAAGAACCAATATATCCTGACCACATCAGTGATTATAATTGGTCCGATGTAACTTGATTATAGTTTTTAACATGCCAAATCATCACAGATATGTTAAACACTACCTACACCTGGAGAAAGGGCAGTGGTAAAACTATAGAAATATTAGACTTAAATAAAGCTTCTCGATTGTATTATTAATAAAATTAGAAGTATATAATGCTTTCTCATAAAGTCTCAAACACAAAAGAATCTTTAAGAAAACATAGTACTTGTATTTTTTTTCCTTTTCTGGGGCAAAGATCAGATTAGAACTAATTGTATTTTAATATACTCCTCAAAACATTCTTTTTCTTAATTGTTTAAACATAGAACATTGCACATGTCTGTTTTCCATTCATAATGTTGGGAATTTTCTAAAATTGATGAGTAAAGTGGTTATATAGTAATAAAAAAGTATACAGAACTTAATAAGGAAGTTTATTATCTCTCCAGTTATCTTTGATGCTTCCTAACCCACATCTTCAATAAATAAGAAAATTTAGTCTATGTTCATTTTCCTCACTATGGCAATATAGAGATTTTAATGGTATATTCACACATGCACATTTATACATCAAGTTTGGGAAATGATCACTTCCCTATTCTAGTTGGAGGGATTAAACTCTTTTGTAGGGTACCAGAATTTTAAAATATTGCTAATATAAAAATTTCATAATATTGTTTAAAAGGAGAATTAGTGCCTAGTGTAGTGCTTGGAGCTTAGTAGGGACTCAGGGTATTATAAAAGCTGTTGATAATAAATATTTAAATTTATTCTTTCCATTTTTGCCAGGAGACACGTTACTTTCCAACAACAACAACAACAAAGCCTATGGGTTTTGTGAAATATTCAGACCATAAACTGTTAAACAGTCTAAGGGCCCATATGTTTGAGTATTACCTGTGCAGTAACCAACCTTGCAGAATTTGCCAAGCACTAAAGAGATTCCATGGACACGGAACTCTCAGTGCTAAACCTGGGAAAGTCCTAGGGAAACTGGAACAAATTTGTCATCCTCAAAATAATACCTCAAGTTTAGAGTGCATTGTATGTAAGAAAATCCAAGCTTTTTGATAATTTCTTACATTAAAACATATGAAACAAACAAAGGATCTGTCCTTTTACTTGAAATCTATAACATTATATTCAGCATAGAAGGAGTAAAAAGAAAAAGCTACATCTTTAATTTCAAATGATATTAGTAGAGATATTATTATTAATTTAATATTTATGAATCCACTAGAGTTGTCAGTTATCCTTTATGACATTTATAAGATGACTGAATAGGAGCACATTTTCTAAGTTGAACTGAGAATAGCATTATGCAATTTTTTAATAGCTGGAAATTAAAAGAGAGAGTGCTAGATGGACAATTAACCTCTGAATCATGTTACATACTAGGAAATTAGGATTCCGCTTGCAGTATGGAAACTAATTTAATGGTAAAGTGTTCAGTAGAACTTCATAACATGGCTCATTTTGTATATGTTAGAGATCAAAGAATTCCATGTGAAAGATAGTATTACTATGCAATAAAAATTGGAAAAGAAATGCAAGTAGCATATGATAGACACATTATCGTAGCTCCTAGAATGCAACCAAAAATGTTCACCTATCATTGTCATAATGTTTCCCCCAAAGTTTTGCTTCCTTTTAGAATATTATCATTGCAGAATGAGAAGTACTATAAATTAAAGAAACTTATGTATAATTATAGTCATTCCCATATATATATGCACACATGTATGCCACATGAATTCACATACATATGTGTTTTAATTGAATTTATTAGGCTTACACTACTTAACATAAGTATACAGGTTTTAGGTACACAGTTCTATAACATATCATCCATACACTGTGTTGTTTTAAAAGGCCACTTGCCTTCCAATCTTGGTTAAAAATCATACAAGAAATTGTTTTGAACTTAGGTATATTTAAACAAATGCCATGCTAAATTATATATTTAGAAATATATTTGTGTGTAGTTTAATTTGGAAAGACAAATATTTTGCTAAAATATTTGGATAAACAAATGTTAGTGTTAAATGTAAAAACCTGTAGCAGTTGAGCTGAAATTTTCATTGTAACTAAATTTTAATGTATTCATCAAATGCATTTCCCACTGTATTTAATTAAAATAAATTGTTTATATTTCTCACTTTGGAGACACCTTTGAAGATAGTAAAAAGAAACATACTTTCAGGACAAGAAAATAGCCTACATAGTTTGTGAATTGGAGACAATGTTTGGCTGAATTTATGTTTATTAGTTTTAATGCAATTAAAAATAAATGTACTTAGAAGCCTAATTATGCTATTCATGGCATATTTTTTTAAAGATTAAGCATGTGATTCTTTTGTGGGGAATGCAAATGAAATCAAATGTATTTTAAAGAGAATGCTGTGCATAGGGGATAGATGGGGCAGTGCCAAAAGTAAAGGAAATGAATACAGGGAAGGCCATATTTTTAATTACTTCCAGAGGGCACTGGTATATGTTTTATAACTTTTCATCCCTGTTTATATGAAGTGCTGACTCCTTGAAGCACAAAATTACATGTCTGTGCCTGAAAGCTTGTGGAAACAAAACACACTAGAAACCATTGTTGACTTTTAGCCACTGGTTTAATGTGGACAGTGTCGGAGAGGTTTCAGTCTCACTGAATATACTGATTTCGGTTAGTTTTTCAAAAAGGAAAAAAAAACCTTTTTAATTAAAAACCTACCAATCAAAACTGAAATTAGATTAGAGATGGTGCTTTGAGATTTTCTAACTAAAAAATGGGTTGTTAATAGCAAAAGGTCTTTTACAACATTGATGTTTGCTGTAAACTATGATAGTCGAAGTCTGTCCAGAAAGTATCCATCCACACACTATAAAAAATGGAGGCATTTTCCCTGGCTGGTGTGGCTCAGTGGATTGAGCTCTGGACTGTGAAGCAAAGGCTTACAGATTCGATTCCCAGTCAGGGCACATGCCTGGGTTGTGGGTCAGGTCCCCACTAGGGGGTGCATGAGAGGCAACTACTCATTCATGTTTAAAAAGAAAAAAAAATAGAGGCATTTATTGAAGAAGATACAAGAATCATTGTACACAGGACAAAAACACCTCAGTCCCTTCAAAGTAGGCACCATGAGATCTTACAAAGTTCTCTCAATCACCATCAGCTGCCCCATCATATTTTCCTGAATGTCATTGACAGTCTGAAATCTCTTCCCTTTCAAGGATGATTTTAGTTTTTGGAAAATCCAGAAGTTGAAGGGTGCCAAATCTTGGTTTTAAGGGGGCTGAGTCACCTGGGTGATTGGATGTTTCCCAAAAAATCTCTGTACAAGATGCAATGAATGAGCAGGTGCATTGTCGTGAGGAAGCTGCGAATCACCAGTTGCCCATAGCTGCAGCCATTTTCATTGTATTGCATCTCAACAGACAAAGAACATTGTGGTAGTACTCCTTATTAACTGGTTGGTCAGCAGGTGCGTAGTCATGATAGACAACAGCTTCCCAATCAAAAATCACAATTAACATGGTCTTGATCTTGCTGTGACTTTGCCACACCTTCTTCAGGTGTGGAGAACCAGGCAACTTCCATTGGCACGACTGGGCCTTTGCTTCTGAATCACAGCTATAGACCCACGATTCATCTCCAGTTATGAACTTCTTGAGGAAATCTATTTCTTTGGTAGTGGTTTGAATCAAGTCATTAGCAACTGCAGCACAATGTTCCTTCTGCTTTGGTAGCAGAAGCTGCAGAACAAATCTTGCCATGACACGTTTCATGCCAAGATCTTAAGTCAAAATCTCAGATTTTGAAATCCCCAGATCAGCTTCTAGTTATCTCACTGTCAGTCGCTCATCTTAGTTGATTGCAGCCCGTACACATTCAACATTGTCAGGTGTTCTGTTTGTTGCAGGCCTTCCAAAATGTGAATCATTTTCAACAAATTCTTGATCATCTTTGAAGTGTGTTTGTGCCACACTTTTATTTGCATTGCCCCCAAAAGCCTTCTGAGTCATCCAAATAGTGTCTGCAGAGGAATATTCAAGGTTATCCCAAAATTTCATGCAGATCAGTTGCTCTACTCAGTCATTTTGAATGTGATGGTCACACAGTGCACATGCTCACTCAACGTTGTCTACCACCCCCACTGACTGGTACAGTGAAGTCATCATTGTTCACACATGTGCATTCCAGTCCACTCTCCTTGGCTGCCAGGTTACATCGATATCATGCAAACCATTCTTGTTATATTGACCATGGCTGGACTTTTTCTGGGCAGGCCTCATTGTATCTTTGCAAATATAAATCTTTTGACGTTAATTCTTTTTTTTAATTTTTTTAATTTTAATTGTTGTTCTTGTACAGTTTTCTGTCTTTTACTCCCATCCCGGCCCACTGCCCCAGCCCTCCCCACCTCCCTCCCATTGCCACCCCCCCCCCAGTTTTTGTCCACGTGTCTTTTATACTTGTTCCTGTAAACCCTTCCCCTTTTTCTCTGAAATTCCCTCCCCTCTCCCCTCTGGTGACTGTCAGCCTGTTCTCAATTTCAGTGTCTTTGGTTATATTTTGCTTGTTTGTTTGTTTTGTTGATTAGGTTCCTCTTAAAGGTGAGATCATATGCTATTTGTCTTTCATTGCCTGGCTTATTTCGCTTAGCATAATGCTCTCCAGTTCCATCCATGCTGTTGTGAAGGGTAGGAGTTCCTTCTTTCTTTCTGCTGCATAGAATTCTTTACTTGTTCCTAGTCTTTAAAAAGAAAGCACAGAAAAGAGAGGCCCTTTATAGGCTAAACTGAATAACTTATTGGGCCTAGTGCCAAAATTTGGCCCTCATTTGTCAATTCAGAATCTAAATGCTATTAATTTGACTATACTAATTACCAATTGAAGGGAAATGGTCACTCTTTGGTGCTTGAAGATGACTCTAGTTTTAATAAAACACATATAAAAAGGAAACTAGTGTTCTACTGGTAATTCAAAGGCTTCCATGACATTCCCATTTGGGCATCTGCTTTCTCTAATGGTTCTGGCAAGTGTTCAGCAGGGGGAAGGGGGATAATATGGGACTCATGAGAAGAGGTATATTGTTGACTTCTATATGGAAAGCTGTAAATAAGGAACAAATAAATATATCATATAGTTAAAAGCTAGATGTACCACGTAATATTTTCAGGTGGCAACTGCAACTGTCATTTCATATAAAATTCCTTTCATTAAGTATAAAAAACAGCATCTGCCTGTCAGGCTCTGAATGTCCTTCTTTTAACTATACAAGTAAACAGTAGAGAAATTACACACTTCTAGTGCTTTTAAGATAGATTTTCAAAAATGGAAAATAAAAGGAGAAACTCCTTTATAGTTCTCTTTATAGCTTTATAAGATGTTACAAATAACATCTTATAAATAACATCTTAGAAAAGAATGCACTAGTGATTGAAAGACATCATAAGATCAGTAAAATGACAAAACAGTCAACCCCCATGTTCACAGTAAATATAATAATCTAGTCAAATACTACATTTTTAAAATCTGTCTTTTAGAGAAAACTTTTTTGCTTTTTCTCACATATTTTTTAATGATGTCATCTCACTGTTTGTTCTGGTTGTTTTTTCTTTCTGATCTAACAGACGTATCTTGATAGTTTGTACTCAAACACAAAGGTTTATGAGATCTGGAAGATCTTGCATGTAGTGCAGTATAAAAGGCCTGTGCACTTGAAGACTCGAATTTATCGATGTCTAGAGACAAAGAGTACTGATCAACTCTTTCTATATTCTCTCTTCCAGCAGTGATAACCATCTAATACGGGACTGCTGGAAAGCTATAAAAGTAAATTGTTTTTTTTTCTTAAATGTATATATCGCTCATATTAAAGTTTAAAAAAACAACTTAGTGATGATCACTCTTCGTGTACATGACTATGGATAAAAAGGTAAATGGACAAGCCCCACTCTGCTTTATGCATGTGAGCAGCGAGCAGGCTGTTCTGTGGCTGACAACATGCCTTCTCAGTGCACAGTCTGTCTCTGCAGCTCTGCTTCTTAAAGACATCATGTACTTGATAGCATTGCTCAAGGAGAGAAAATACATAGACACATCTGAAATATGGGACCATCTGGTTAGAATTACTTTTAATGGCCATGTTGAATATCAGTAGTTGATTGTTAGCACCGAGAGCAGGAAGGATGTTATATTGCAATGCACAGCAGGGGTCCATGCCAGGCAATCTCTTACATATCTCAGGCATGAGTAAGTTTTCCATTGCTTAGGTTTTCTTCCTAATGTTATTTTAGGTATTTTAGTCATTTGCAGCATTGCTTCTGTTCCTTAATTTAGTGAAGGGAAAGTTAATTATTTTCTAGTCTAGAACTGAAAGGCTTTGTGGATTTAAATATACATTGTATACAAGTCTAGTAAATGACATATTCCTTTTTTAAATATGGTTAAATACAAATGATAAGCAGCTACTACCTGTACAAATTTTTTTCATAAAAATCAAGGAAGGAACAAGAAGAATGTCATTGTACATAGCTACCTTTCTTTATGCATTATCCAATAAAATAGCATTTCAGATATTCACAGTAGGTAGCATATGGAATCCTCCATAAACATTGATTAGATTTAATAATGTTTGTATCATGATTTGGGAACATGTAGAAGGAATGTGCAACTGTATATTATTAGCATCAAAATAACTCAGAAGAAGAGCTCCTAATTAAAGCAGAACAGATTTAGAAACTTAGCAAAATTTCAGCCAGAAATAACCACCTACCCACCTGCCCAAAACTTGGGACTTTCTTTAATACATACAAAACAGACTTGCTTCCTAGGGATGTAAGATGGCTGCTATGAAACTTATAATGAGCTGTAACAGTACCATTTCCAGTTTGTCCAGAACGGCACAAAACCTAGTCTCAGAAGGACAACATTGCTGCTGGATTTAAGGTTTCAGTCAAGTGGCATCAAAGGAAAGCAAGATGTGGTCTCACTGTTGTGCTGAGCTGCACTCAATGACTCTCCATGATTGATTAATATCCTCTCGCTCAGCAAATGTGCATATATTAAGCTCAGCAACACAATAGCGGAGATTCACTCACAGCCTGCCATAGTAATTTATGTACACCTGTCCTGGAGAGCAATGCATGTCATGCTTTTGTGTTTTCGTGGAAGGTGTCTCTGTGATATTTTTACTTGGTCATTTCTAGATGAGAGAAACAGGAGCAGATTCAAGTAAACTGGAGAAAAAGGTTGTTTGGACAGTTTGAAAAGCTGGCTGACAATGATTCCCCACCACTTATAAATAATAGTTATACTATAATGAATTTCTATGCCTGCAATCTAAAATATAAAATGTTCAACAGGTTTTATTTTTATAGACAAGTGTCTGCAAGCTTAGGAAATTTCTGTTAGGTATTTAATCCTTCTTCAAAGTTGACATTTCCGTAATACATACATTGCCTTTTAAAGTAGAATTATTCATAACCTTCCCTACAATCCATTTGATTAATTCCTTCCTAATTCATCTAAAAGCAAAGAGGCCTCTCCAAGAGCAATCATTTTTCTTCCATGTTTTTGTTAGCTTGGGGCATGTATGTATTTGTTTTGTAATAATAGCAAAACATTTAGGTATATAGTATTTTGCTGTCTAACTGAATCATATTATTTTGCTCTAAAAATATGCCATAGGCTCCTAAGTATCAGGTTATCTTATTGTTTTTTCTAGATCTGACATCTGTGATTTTTTCTATTTAGTTTATGCATCTCAGTTTCAACCTAATTTAAATAAAATGCCATTTTTAAAGATTTTATTTATTCATTTTTAGAGAGAGGGGAAGAGAGGGAGAAAGAGAGGGAGAGAAACATCAATGCGTGGTTGCCTCTCATGTGCCGTCCACTGGGGACCTGGCCTGCAACCCAGGCATATGCCCTGATTGGGAACCGAACCAGTGACCCCCCCGCCCCGCCGCACTTCACAGGCCAGCACTCAATCCATGGAGCCACACCAGCCAAGGCATAAAATGTTCTCATTTGCTGAAAGTACTAAATCAGTAGTAAATGTGCAAACATTTTAATTATTTTCCACATGTTCTTCTGAGAATACATATCCTTATTTTCTATTTATTTTATTTTGACTGGGAAAAATAATTTATAAGCTGAATAATATTAAAATATATAAATACTCTGTTAATTTGATTCCAAAAATGAGCTGAAGATACTTCTCATGTATATTATACTATATAGCCAATATTCATCATTTTTCATAATACATTAGTATTTTTATCTAATATTGTACATCATTAAGTCTGTATTCCAAGATTTTTTCGCAAGATGTATTACTGTGTAAACATATTCTTTCCAACCTACCTTCCCATCAAAATATAGCTTTAAGTCATCATGATAAAAATGATAATGCATTTACCAAAATAGGATAAATCAAAAACAGTAAAGATGAAAGAATCAGATTAGACATTCCATTTTCTTTTTTTTCTTTAATTTTTATTTTAATTGTTGATCTTGTACAGTTTTCTGTCTTTTATTCTCACCCGAGCCCACCACCCTAGCCCTCCCCTCCTCCCTCCCATTTCCACCCCCCCATAGTTTTTGTCCATGTGTCCTTTATACTTGTTCCTTCCCCTTTTCCCCTGAAATTCCCTCCCCTCTCCCCTCTGGTGACTTTCAGCCTTTTCTCAATTTCTGTGTCTTTGGTTATATTATGCTTGTTTGTTTGTTTTGTTGATTAGCTTCCTGTTAAAGGTGAGATCATATGGTATTTGTCTTTCACTGCCTGGCTTACTTCTCTTAACATGATGCTCTCAAGTTCCACCCATGCAGTTGCAAAGGGTATGAGCTCCTTCTTGTAAATATATATGCACCCAACGGAGGTGCACCTAAATACATCAAGAAAATCTTAGAGGACTTCAAGAAAGATATTGACAGCAACACAATTATAGTAGGTGATTTTAACACCCCACTTTCAAAAATGGACAGATCTTCCAAACAAAATATCAACAAAGATATTGTGGCACTGAACAACACTCTAGAGGAAATGGACTTAACTGATATATATAGAGCCCTCCATCCCAAAGAAGCTAAATACACTTTCTTTTCAAATGCACATGAAACATTTTCAAAGATAGACCACATGATAGGACACAAATCAAGCCTCAACAAATTCAAGAAAATTGAAATCATACCATTTTCTTAATATGGTATCTCATACCCAGGTTTATGTCTTTACAGAATTTATTGGGTATATTTCATCCACACTCAATCTAACTGATTTTTCCCTCTGCCATCTGCTATTCAGTTAATATGTTTTTATATGTGTGCTTTATGCAAAAATAACTAACAGCCTAACATTTTGGCACCCTTTGCTCTTGTGACTTTATAATGCCTGGGTATTTGTAGATAAAAGAAATGCATTTTGGTTTATACATATAAATGAGTGAAAATAACTTCCCCACAGATACTCCCTCCACTAAAATGAGAATACATTGAGATGCTAAAAGGAAATTACCCACGTAAAAAAAAAAATCAATAGCCCTGGCTGGTGTGGTTCAGTGGATTGAGTGCCAGCCTTCAAACCAAAAGGTTGTCAGTTTGTTTCTTGGTCAGGGCACATGCCTGGGTTACAGGCCAGGCCCCTGCTGGGAGCATGCAAGAGGCAACCAACTGATATATCTCTCACACATCAGTATTTCTCTCCCTCTGTTTCTCCATCCTTTCCTCTCTCTCTAAGTAAATAAAATCCTTTTAAAAAAGCAATAAATTTAGGAAGATTGAAGTGTTAATATATAACAGAAGCATATGTTAACAATTGTTTGAGTGTTATGTTTTCTTTTGTGTGTGTGTGAGAGGCTATTTCACTTATTTAGGCGCAGGTATATATAACCTGTTGTATCACTTGTTTGCAACTTATGTCTGTATCTGAATTTCCGTAGATCAGCCAATGACTACTTTCAGTATTGTCAGGCAGCAACGTATCTTCCAGGGCACCTGAGTGTTAGTTACAAAGGGAAGATCCCACAGGAGGGCGCGAGCCAGGTACTCTGCTTATAGTTAGCGTAATCATAGAATGTTTCTATTATCACTGTAGCTCTAATTCTATTGTTATTCCCTGAGTAAATCTGCTAATACTTAGGAAAGGCTTCTAAATCACAAAGTAGCTCTAAAATGTAAGTCTCAAAATCTCTCTAGGCACACCCACTGTCATTTTTTATGCTCTGCCTCCATTCCTAGACACACATACACAAGACATACACATTCACTCCTTCGGGGCTCCTAAGCAAGGTCTGTGCATACTAAATTGCCAGGGAAGAAGGGAGAAGGATAAAATCACTGTCTCCTCTACCATGGACTTGCAAGAACCCTAAGACTGCTCAGACTTACTAGTAAAAATTTGGATTCATTTTATGTGCATGCGTGTGTGGAGTTAATGACCTCAATAGAAGTTTGCCTTTTTTAAAAGAATTGTGCTAAAAATACATAATATAAGATCTACCCTCTTAAGAGATAACTATAAGCACAATGTTGTACCACAGATCTCTAGAACTTTTTCATCTTGTACGACTGAAACCATAGTTATTGAACAGCAAGTCTCCACTTTCTTCTAGCAACCACTGTTCTACTTTCTGCCTCTATGAATTTGACTGTTTTCGACTTCTCATATGAATGGTGTCATGAAGTATTTACACTTTTGTGTCTGGCTTATGTCACTTAGCATAATATCTCTTAGGTCCATCAATGTTGTACCATATGACAAATTCCCTTCTCTTGTGCAGTTGAAAAATATCCTATTGTATGTATATATGACATTATCTTTATTCATTCATGTGTCTCCACACACTTAGATGTTTATCCACCTCTTGGCTATTGTGAATAATGCTGCAATGAACAAGGGAATGCAAATATCTCTTTGAGATCCTGCCTTTTTCTTTCTTTCTTTTTTGTAGAAGTACTGGCATTGCAGAGCACATTGACATTGAAATATATATGATTCCTAAGATCACATAATTTTTGGAGATGTCAGGAACACCTAGACAGAGCAAACACATTAAACAGATTCGGAGTCCTAGTTTGTATCCATGTCATAGACTGAACACTACTGAAGCTGTTATGTTATTCTTTGTTTTCCCCAAGCAGAAAATTTTCACAGGCTACATTTTTATCTTTGGAAACAAAGGAAAGAAAAGAAAAATAATATGTTGTTTAGAAATAAAGCCACTATATTTGAATATCTTCTGCATAAAGCATCTTCAGAATTAAATAATGCAATTTCATATTTAAGACATATGTTAAATTTATACTAGAAAAAATACAGCATTCATTAGTGACACAGTAAAATAAATAAATAAATAAAATGTGTATATATGCATACACATACACACATGCATAGGTATACACACATAAATGCATGTATGTTTAGAGAAATTTTAAAAATAGATGAAGAGTTCCTAAAAAGCATAAAAATGTGCAAAAAATCAGATTTTTCTGAGAGAATTTCATTATAGCAATGGATAAAATTTTCCTAATAGAATTTCTGGTCTAGGGTTAGGGTTGCTCCAAAATAGCTATTACCATGTTGAATAAGCACAGAAAATGTTCTGAAATGTTTGGCTGTCATGACTGAGACATTAATGCTCTTTATATCCTGAAATGCATTTGTTTTCAACCTTGCAAAAATTTTTAGTAAGTGAGGAAGAGGACATTAGTATTAAGGTTTGGTTTACATGATCATCTAACGAAAATTTATATAAGGCAATGGCATGAAGGGACTCTTATTAAGCGAAGGTAGTTCTTGAAAGCTTAGAGAACTACAAGTTGGAAGTTTAATGTCAGAGGTGGCCAGCAGCCCAGATTAAACAAGAAATAAGAGTCCTCAATAAGCAATTGAGTTAGAAATACAAAGTTGTGTTTCACTGCTATATTTATTTAGAGTAACATGTTTGTCTTTGAGATAGTTTATTGTTGGTTAAATTCAGGATGAGGTTGCTGTGTTTCATACCAAAAAAATGTGCAAAATATATTTAGCTTCAACTGCATTTACTCTAAAATAGGAAGGCAATGTAAAACTAAGCAACTAGCTTATATAATCAAATATTTCCATTAAAGAGTTCCGAGCACTGTCATCACTGTTTCTCGAGATGTTAGTGCTTCTGTTTTATCTGAATACTTCTAGAATCCACCATTTTACAGCTGGAAGGAACGTTATATAATTTATATTTTAGTTACTCTCTTTTTATTTCTATGAGAAGTGAATCCTACAGAGTACCCTGTCCATGCAAAAATGGTATTAAATATCTTCCCTCAGTTTACATGTTATTAGAATGCACAGAGTTGCCTCTTAACTGTATGGGTCAACTTGGTTTGGAAGACTTTTTCCTTTTTCATGCCAATTCTGTACCTCATTGGTGATTTTAGTTAAGGAATGATAAGCAGGAAATGATAAAGCATTATAAGTCAAATTTGAAACAACTACTTGGATTAAAAATGTGTGATTGGAAACTATCTATAATTCAGTATAATAATCCCAAAATCTGAAATGGGCATTTGAAAGCAAGTGTAAGAAACCTAGAAAATAAAATGCCCAAAGAATATGGATAATTATTTTACAGTGAACGGTCAATCCCAAATACCTAGAAATTTATTCTAAAGCAACATAGCAGAAGTACATGCTGTAAAAAATATTACATATAATGATGAGGAACAGTGATTCTCAGACAGTTGGCATCAGCATTTCTAATTTTATAGCTGTATACAGTTATTCTTCAATGTATAGTAATGTATCTTAAACTCCTTCATACCTAACTCTGGCATTACCCAAAACAATGAAATTTAATTCCTCAGGGACCTATCCTTGCTCAAAAGTGACACTGACTACCTATTTCACTTCACTGACATTCGTAGTAAATGATCTTTTATGATCCTTGGAAACTGTTAGCCTAGACTGTGGGAGCTGATATTTTGTTCTCTTAGCTAAAGTTTGATTTCCAGAATAGGCTATATTTGTGGGGGCAGTGTATCAAGACCAAACATAATCAGATGTAGGGCATATTCATTGGACCGAAGGAGTGTTAAGGGAGGGAGCATCATTGAGGCACTGTTCTGACCTAGATCTGACTGGACAAAAGGATGTCTTTGCTCCATTTTCCATGGCTTTGCAGTTCTCACTATTTCCATACAAGCTGATTTTCAAGGTTTCAAGGAAACCACATATTCCCAACTGCTTATTAGACATGAACATCTGATGTTTCAGAATGTTCAAAATTAGTTGTTATTTGTCTCCTGCCCCCTCTTGCTTACTAAGTTTTTTTTTTTAAATAAGTATACATGAAACATACCTTTGAGTCACATGGACTGGAAAACTCAAGTGGCATCCTTAAATACTTTCATCTCTCTAACTGCTGATATGTAGTCAGTCACCATGTCCTGTAGACTCTACCTTTTCCTTCCTATTCACAGTGCTACTCTATTAGCTTCTTTGGTGCTCTCCCAGGGTTCAGTCTCTCATTTTTCCAAACCATCCTTCCCACTGTTGCCAGAAGTAGATTCCTACAAACAGGTAAGTTCATATTTCTCTGTATAAAAATCATTGACTACTCATAGCCTACAAAGAAAACTTGACTTGCACGTGCATTCAACACCTTTCCAGGAGCAGGGTAGAAAAGACTTGCCCTCTGTATTCCTAGGTTTGGTAGCTGGGTCTATGAAACAAACTGACAGTAAGCAGGTGAACAGGAGGAAAGGTATTCAGATTTATGAATTTTTGATATTATGTTCATGGGGACATTGCACGGGAAACAGTGAATGTCCAACAAACAGTGAGATTTGAGAGCTGACATGCCATCTTAATGAGGGAAGGTCAGAGAGGATATAGGCAATTTAGAGGAGAGAGTAATGGATTTTTTAGAAAAGACAAATGTGCCCTTAGAAGAATAGATGAAGTCATGATAGTGTGTGACAAAGTTTGTCTGTCTGTGTTGTCAACTTCTGGTCTCCTCTCCTTTGATATGAGTCAAACTTTGCTGGTTGGTGAAGCTCCAAGGGAAGAGATTTATGACAACTGAGTTCCTCTTGCATAATCTCTCTAAGCAAATCAGGGGAGTTCAGAGAAAGCATCTCCCTGCATTTGCTGTATTCTGGAGTGCTTTCAACTCAAAAGAACTCTCATGCCAACGAGGCATATTTTGGGGTAACCTATTCTGTCACTCATCACATCTCCCTGCCTACTCAGACTGGGTTATCCCTGAATGGTAAATGTTCCTTGATAACTGCAGATGCATTTACACCTTTGCTTATTCTGTTCTTATTGCCTGGAGTGTCTTCTCTTTCAGTAGAAAGGTCCTTTCCATACTTCCAGATGTAACTGGAAAGTTACTTCCTTCTGAAGCCTTTCCTAATAGTCTCAAAGTCACTCCTTTTTTTGTGTTTACACATCTTTGTTGAATTCCTTTATGGAGCTTAGTTCATTTTTACCACACACTTTTATTCATTTACTTTTTATAAACCCTGGAAGCAGTATGGCATGCTCGTTAAATGCATATAGTATTGTACTGTGGGGGAAGAGGGGAAGGGTACCCAGGTTCATATTATGAATCCACCGCTTACTATGGAGATAGCACTGAGAAAGTCAATTGATCACTTTGAGGCTAATTTCATCATGTGTAAAATGGACTTACCAATAGCATATAGGTGTCATGGGGCCATTGGGAAGAATAAATAAGACAAAGCATTTACTTCATTGTATAGTTCATTGTAAGAGTTCAGTGAACATTAGTTACTGCTTTTCCTGCTCTGCTATCATTCCTCTATCTCCTGGCTCTAGTTTATAAAGTCACTGAGGCCATGTGACTGAGCCAATAACGGGGCCATGTCTTACCACTTTACTTTCTTTTTCTCTACTTAATCTCTCACAGTTTCTTTTACATTGTCGCTACAAGATTAATGATGCTGAGAGCTGAATGTGAGGTAAGGCTGGAGGTATGACTTGACCTAATTAATGTCTGTGTGTGCATACCATGGATATTAAATAATAGTACTGACATTCCAAAATATACTCCTCAATCTCAAAATTTTATAATCATAACTCTTTTGCTATTCTACACGCAACTATTTATCTCTAAACACAAGTATTTATATCTCAAGCTCAATAGTTATGTATTGGCTGACATCTGTTGTTTTTTTAAGTGCCTTTGATTCTTTGTAACACTCTTAATTTATCAAATATAGTTTAATTGGACATTTATATAATATATACTCTCCTCATCAGTAGTAGTATGTAGCAAGTAAACTTACTATCTTTTGGACAGTATTCTATATTCCATTAGTCCTTTTTTTAATTGTTTTTTTTTATTCTTTTTTTAATATATTTTATTGATTATGCTATTACAGTTGTCCCATTTTTCCCCCATCATTTCCCTCCACCCTACCCTTTTTTTTAATTGTTGTTAGTATGTGTTGTGTGTATGTATAAAGCTAACATCTTTTTTTTTTTTTTTTTTTTTTGTGGTCACTTTTTTTTTTCTTTTTTTTTTTAATCAGTATTTTTTAATTGTTCATATTGTACAGTTTTCTGTCTTTTACCCCGCCCCAGCCCACCACCCCAGCCCTCCCCACCTTCCTCCCATTTCCACCCCCCCATAGTTTTTGTCCATGAGTCCTTTATACTTGTTGCTCTAAACCGTTCCCCTTTTCCCCTGAAATTCCCTCCCCTCCCACTCTGGACACTGACAGACTGTTCTCAAATTCAGTCTTTATGCCTTCCAGCAAAAGAAATTTTATCCTATTACCTCCCTATATACAGTTCTTCAATGACTTAACATTTTTCTCAGAAAAAAATTTAGCATGCTCAGGAGACTTATAGAATCTGACCCCTACATACCTCAGGAACTGTGTGTTTCCTGTCTCCCACATAGTCCTCAAGCTCTAGAATTCCAGACCTTTCTTCTCTTCTTTGTGTTCCTGACATATTTAATATCCTTGAGAGCCTTCACTCACACTACCCTAGTGCTCCTTCTCCTGGCTTTTCCCCTTCAGGTCTCTCTCAATGTTTGATTCTTCAAGAGACTTTACTATACTCATGGCCCACTCACACCCCACCATGAGTCTAAGTTAGGTCTCCCAAATGTACTCCCCAACAACCTGTGTTTTGCAATGAAAGTTTTCAATTTGTAATTTTAAACAGTTTTTTTAATTTTGTTTAATGTTTGTTTTTCCACTAAACCATAATCTCCATAAAAGCAGTGTCCAATGACCTTCCGTGAATACTCACTACTATATCCTTAGTACCTAGAAGATACCTAGGCACTTAATAAATATGTTTGAATAAATGGCAAAATCACTGTGCTGGGTATCTCAGTGGGCAATGATAGAGTCTGTCTTCAAAGGAAGGGTTAAATAAATGTACCCAGAAGACACAAGTGAGTGAATAGTGAAAGGGTAGAGAAAAGTAGCAGTGTTGATTGTACCTCCTACGTCTGTAATAGCTATCACTTTCTGGCTTTATTTGAAGCTGATTTAAAAGCATTTTCTTTTTTTTTTTAATTTTTATTTTAATTGTTGATCTTGTACAGTTTTCTGTCTTTTATTCTCACCCGAACCCGCCACCCCAGCCCTCCCCACCTCCCTCCCATTTCCACCCCCCCCATAGTTTTTGTCCATGTGTCCTTTATACTTGTTCCTGTAAATCCTTCCCCTTTTCCCCTGAAATTCCCTCCCCTCTCCCCTCTGGTGACTTTCAGCATGTTCCCCATTTCCATGTCATTGGTTATATTATGCTTGTTTGTTTGTTTTGTTGATTAGGTTCCAGTTAAAGGTGAGATCATATGGTATTTATCTTTCACTGCCTGGCTTACTTCGCTTAGCATGATGCTCTCAAGTTCCATCCATGCTGCTGCATAGGGTATGAGCTCCTTCTTTCTTTCTGCTGCATAGAATTCCATTGTATAAATGTACCACAGTTTTTTGATCCATTCATTTACTGATGGGCATCTAGGTTGCTTCCAACACTTGGCTATTGTAAATTGTGCTGCTATAAACATAGGGATGCATAGTTTCTTTTGGATTGGTGTTTCAGGGTTCTTAGGATATAGTCCTAGAAATGGAATTGCTGGGTCAAAAGGGAGATCCATGTTTAGTTTTTTGAGAAAATTCCATACTGTTTTCCATAGTGGTTGTACCGGTCTGCACTCCCACCAGCAGTGCACTAGGATCCCCTTTTCTCCACAACCTCTCCAACACTTGCTGTTTGTTGCTTTGTTTATGAGGGCCATTCTGACTGGTGTCAAGTGGTATCTCATTGTGGTTTTAATTTGCATCTCTCTGATAGCTAGCGATATCGAGCATCTTTTCATGTGTCTCTGGATCCTCTGTATGTCCTCCTTGGAGAGGTGTCTGCCCAAGTCCTTTGCCCATTTGTTAATTGGGTTGCTTGTCTTCTTAGAGTGGAGTCGTGTAAGTTCTTTGTATATTTTGGAGATTAAACCCTTATCTGAGATATCATTGGCAAATATGTTTTCCCACACAGTCGGTTCTCTTTTTATTTTAATACTGTTTTCCTTGGCCATGCAGAAGCTTTTTATTTTGATGAGATCCCATTTGTTTATTCTTTCCTTTATGTCCCTTGCTTGAGGAGACATATCAGTAAAAATGTTGCTGCGTGTAATATCTGAGATTTTCCTGCCTATGTTCTCCTCTAGGATTTTAATGGTGTTACGGCTTATGTTTAAGTCTTTTATCCACCTTGAATTTATTTTTGTGTATGGTGTAAGTTGGTGCTCCAGTTTCATTTTCTTGCACGAAGCTGTCCAGTTCCCCCAACACCACTTGTTGAAGAGACTATTTTTACTCCATTTTATGTTGCTGCCCCCTTTGTCGAATATTAATTGATTATAGAGACTAGGGTTTATTTCTGGGCTCTCTGTTTTGTTCCACTGGTCCACGTGCCTGTTTTTATGCCAGTACCAGGCTGTTTTGATTACAGTGGCCTTGTAATACATTTTGGTATCAGGTATTGTGATCCCTCCTGTTTTGCTCTTCTTTCTCAAGATTGCTGCCGCTATTCAGGGTCGTTTATGGTTCCATATAAATTTTTGAAGAGTTTGTTCTCTATCTGTGAAATATGCCATTGGTACTTTAATAGGTATTGCATTGAATCTGTAGATTGCTTTGGGAAGTATGGACATTTTGATGATGTTAATTCTTCCGATCCATGAACACGGTATGTGTTTCCATTTATTTGTGTCTTCCTTGATTTCCTTCTTCAGTGTTGTGTAGTTTTCTGCATACAGGTCTTTTACCTCCTTGGTTAGGTTAATTCCTAGGTACTTTATTTTTCTTTTTGCTATATCAAATGGGATTTTTTTCTTGATTTCTGCTTCTGTTGTTTCATTGTTGGTATACAAAAATGCCTTTGATTTCTGGATATTGACTTTGTATCCGGCTGTTTGGCTAAATTCATTTATTAGGTCGAGCAGTTTTTTGGCCGAGACTATAGGATTTTCTAAGTATACTAACATGTCATCTGCAAACAATGATAGTTTTGTTTCCTCCTTTCCAAGTTGGATGCCTTTTATTTCCTTTTCTTGTCTAATCGCTGTGGCTAATACTTCCAATACTATGTTGAATAGAAGTGGAGAGAGTGGACAGCCTTGTCTTGTTCCTGATTTTAGTGGAAAAGAATTTAGTCTTTGCCCGTTGAGTATGATGCTGGCTGTAGGTTTCTCATATATAGCCTTTATTATGTTGAGGAATGCTCCCTCTATTCCCACTTTGCTGAGTGTTTTAATCATAAATGGGTGCTGTACCTTATCAAATGCTTTTTCCGCATCTATTGATATGATCATGTGATTTTTGTCTTTGCTTTTGTTTATGTGATGAATTACATTTACTGATTTGCGAATGTTAAACCATCCTTGCATCCCTGGGATGAATCCCACTTGGTCGTGGTGTATGATCTTTTTAATGTGTTGTTGGATGCGGTTTGCCAATATTTTGTTGAGGATTTTAGCATCTATGTTCATCAGCAATAGTGGCCTGAAGTTCTCCTTCTTTGTTGTGTCTTTATCTGGTTTTGGGATTAGGATGATGCTGGCTTCATAAAAAGAGTTTGGGAGTCTTCCATCTTTTTGGATATTTTGAAATAGTCTGTGGAGAATAGGGGTTAGCTCTTCCTTAAATGTTTTGTAGAATTCTTCTGTGAAGCCATCTGGTCCAGGGCTTTTGTGCGTCGGGAGTGTTTTGATTACTGATTCAATTTCACCAGCTGTTATTGGTCTGTTCAGGCTTTCTGTTCTTTTTCATTGAGTTTTGGAAGGTTATATTTTTCCAGAAACCTGTCCATTTCACCTAGGTTTTCAAATTTCTTGGCATACAGTTCTTCATAGTAATTTCTTACAATCCTTTGTATTTCTGCGGTGTCGGTTGTAATATCTCCTCTTTCATTTCTGATTGTGTTTATTTGAGTCCTCTCTCTTTTTTTCTTGATGAGCCTGCTTAAAGGCTTGTCGATTTTGTTGATCTTTTCAAAGAACCAGCTCCTGGATTCATTGATCCTTAGGATTGTGCTTTTAGTCTCTATGTCATTTAATTCTGCTCTTATCTTGGTTATTTCTTTCCTTCTACTTGCTCTGGGCTGTCTTTTTGTTGTTCCTCGAGTTCTTGTAGGTGAAGGGTTAGGTTGTTGTTTGAGATGTTTCTGTCTTTTTTAGATAGGCCTGTATCGCTATAAGCTTCCCTCTGAGGACTGCCTTTGCTGTGTCCCATAAGTTTTGGGTCGATGTGAGTTCATTATCGTTTGTTTCCAGAAACTTTTTGATTTCCTCCCTAATTTCATTCTTGACCCATTCATTGTTTAATAGCATGCTATTCAATCTCCATGATTTTGAGGGTTTTTGGTTTTTCCCCTTGGGGTTGGTTTCTAGTTTCAGTCCCTTGTGGTCAGAGAAAATGCTTGGTATGATTTCAATTTTCTTGAATTTGTTGAGGCTTGATTTGTGTCCTATCATGTGGTCTATCTTTGAAAATGTTCCATGTGCATTTGAAAAGAAAGTGTATTTAGCTTCTTTGGGATGAAGGGCTCTATATATATCAGTTAAGTCCATTTCCTCTAGAGTGTTGTTCAATGCCACAATATCTTTGTTGATATTTTGTTTGGAAGATCTGTCCATTTTTGACAGTGGGGTGTTAAAATCACCTACTATAATTGTGTTGCTGTCTATATCTTTCTTGAAGTCCTCTAAAATTTTCTTGATGTATTTAGGTGCTCCTCCGTTGAGTGCATATACATTTACAATGTTTATGTCTTCTTGGTGGATTCTTCCCTTGAGTATTATGAAGTGACCTTCTGGGTCTCTCTTTATGGCCCTTCTTTTGAAGTCTATTTTGTCTGATATGAGTATTGCTACCCCAGCTTTTTTTTCCTGACCATTTGCTTGGAAAATTTGTTTCCAGCCCTTCACTTTGAGCCTGTGTATGTCTTTTGTCCTGAGGTGGGTTTCTTGTAGGCAGCATATGTGTGGGTCATGCTTTCTTATCCATTCAGCTATTCTATGTCTTTTGATTGGAGCATTTAATCCATTTACATTTAAGGTTGTTATTGATAGGTAATTATTCATTGCCATTTTCGTACCTGTGTTCCTCTCTCTCTTTCTCTCTCTGTCTTTACCTTTCTTCCCTTAAAGCAGTCCCTTTAGTATCTCTTGCAGCATTGGTTTGGTAGAGGTGTATTCTTTTAGACTTCTTTTGTTTTCGAAACTCCTTATTTGGCCTTCTATCTTGATTGAAAGCCTTGCTGGGTAAAGTAGTCTGGGTTGCAGGCCTTTGGTTCTCATTGCTTGGAATATTTCTTGCCATTCTCTTCTGGCTTGGAGCGTTTCCATTGAGAAGTCAGATGCTAACCTAATTGGGGCCCCCTTGTATGTTACTTCCTTTTTCTCCCTTGCTGCTTTTAAGATTCTCTCTTTGTCTTGGAATTTTGCTATTTTAATTATGATGTGTCTTGAAGTGGGCCTGTTTGGGTTCCTTTTGATTGGGACTCTCTGTGTTTCCTGGATTTGTGTGGTTTTTTCTCTCACCAAATGAGGGAAGTTTTCCATCATTACTTTTTCAAACAGGTTTTCTATCCCTTGTTCTTGTTCTTCTTCTTCTGGTATCCCTATTATAATATACGAATATTATTCCGTTTCATGTTGTCTTGCATTTCTCTTAAACCCTCTTCATTCTTTCTAAGCCTCTTTTCCTCATCTTGCTCATTCTGAGTGTTTTTTTCTATTTTGTCCTCCAACTCGCTGATCCGATCTTCTGCTTCATCGATTCTGCTTTTCATGCCTTCTACTGTGTTCTTCAGCTCAGAGATTGTGTTCTTCATTTCCTCCTGGCCCTTGTTGATAGTTTCTATTTCCTCTTTCATGTTGATATAGTTTGCCGTGAGTTCATCATAACTTCCCTGTAGTCTGGTAGCTCATTGAGAGCTCATTGAGCTTCCTGACAACCATTGCTTTGAACTCGATATCTGATAGTTGAGTTGCCTCTGTTTCATTTAGCATTCTTTCTTGAGCTTCCTCCTTTCCTTTCGTTTGGGGATTGTTCTTTTGTCTTCCCATTGTTTGTAAGATTCTTGTTCTTAGCCTCAGCTTCTTAAATTGATCTGTTCTGGCTCCCTGGGTTTGTGGTATGACCTTCTGTGGTAGAATATCTGTGAGATTCAGTGGTGGATTCTCCTTCGGATATCCTGTTGTTCACCGCTTTCACTGTCTCATCAGCTGGAATACCCTCTTTTGGGGGCCACCTCTGTTTTTTTTTCCCCCACAGTTCCAGGCTTGCTTGTTTGTTTGTTTTGTCTCACTCGTGGGTATTTACAAAAAGAAGAGGGGGGGAATGAAAAAAGAAGAAAGAGGAAACAAGAGGAAGGTAGAAGAGATAACATTGAAAAGAAAGGAAGAGGGGATAAGAGAAGAAGGAATTCAAGGGAGGCAAAAGGAGTTGGGGAGTAAAGAAGAAGATATAAACAATGAAGAAGGAGTAGTTAAAAACTCATATAGATAGACAGGCTTGCAAACAAAAAGACACTAATAAACTGTCAAAACAAAAAAGAGACACGCACACAGACACCCCCACACAAATATAAGCAGCCAAAGGGGGGGGAGGAACAAGCAAAGCACAACAAAATATTTAAAAAAAAATAAAAATATATTTAAAAAAATAAAATTAAAAAAATGAAAAAACCAAAACAAAACAAAACAAAAAAACAAAAAACACCCTCTGTTGTTTTCAAACTTGCCAGCCGGTTTTTCAGGTCTTGCTGGCTGCAATGGCCGAGGGGTGATCTTATTGCTTTTCTCTGTGTTCAGAACTCAGTCCCCATTGTGCTATGTATCCCAGCGTTAGTAGGCGCCTCTCCCCACAGGGTTTCCAGCGTGGGATCTGAGCCTCCTGGTGTGTATGCACTTCTCCGAGTTTATGGGTGTGTGCTAGGTTCTCCAGATGTGCACAGCCGCCTGCCTTTGTCCCTGAGAGGCTTTCAGTGTTCGGGCACAGCTGCCTGCATTTGCTTCTGAGAGGGGCCTGCGTTCCAGCTGCTATTCGGGGCCTGCACCTTGGGCCTGAGCTGTCCGCGTTTGAGCACCCGCCCGTGAACTGGCCCCTCTGGCTCCACAGCTGTCTCCAGCGGCCTGCGCCTATGTTTTCACGAGTGTCCACTAGCCCGCGACCGTGTGCGGTCCCCTGAGGGTGTCTATTTTCATGCAGTTGTCTCACTTCGCCAGCGCCTCTGTCTCTGATGGGGGGCCTGTGCTTTCGTAGTCGCCCGGCGACCACGAAAACTCGGTTCAAAGTCACGCAGTGACCTGGTATGGGGCACCCACTCTCGCTCCCTCGAGGGGCACCCACTTTTGCTGGGGCGCAGTCGCGCGCGGTGGCCCCTGAGATCTCCCAGCCGGTTCAGCGGCTGACCCAGCTCTCTCCCCAGGGCCCTGGGGCAGGCTTGGCTGAGCGCCAGGCCGGGGCCTCAGCCACCCTGCTGTCCGCGCGCTGCAACCCTGGGCTCTTATTGTCCCGAAGAGCTCTCCTTACCGCTTGTTTTTCAGTGTCCGCTACAATTTCCGACCTCTTATTCTCCAATATGCTGTGTTACTGTTCCTTGTCTGTTCTGGTCTTTCATAGATTGGTCCGGTTTTTCTCCCGTGTGTAGAGGGGGAATAGGGCCTGCTCCCTCCTACCACGCCGCCATCTTCCTTGACCCTAAAAGCATTTTCTTTATACCCAGCTGACTCAGGCCATCTGTGAAAAAGTGGGTGCATGACAAAATAGTTTCATCTCTCCAGTATCATAATGGCCTCCTATATGTTAAAAAGTGGAAATTTTGTTTTAAAATCTTTATCATTGATTATGGTATCATTGCGATATTATTTTATTGTCTGTGCCTAAATTTTGTAATCTTATTTTTAAAACAATTTTGTAGTCAATTTCCTGAGCCACTTTAAAGTATTAAGTTGAACCCAAATGCAAATTAATGTATGAATTCAATATTGTCCTTGTTAAAGTTCTACATTTTAAAATATTTGCCAACTCATACTCATCACATAATGTCTGATTTTAAGTAAATTTCAGGTACTTTAATATGCCCTACTATTATTTTACTGTGAAATTTTTGAAATATTAATAGTTTTATACTAAAATGACATTTTCAATTTAAAAGGAAAAATTAATATTTTCTTTTTAGCATTTAGAGAAATCTTGTCGGGGGGGTTATGGGAAAAGGAAATGCTATCTATATTCTTCAATAAATTATCTAATTGTGACTTCCTTTTATTTAAGTGAATAATTTTGCCATGTTGCTAACGAAAGCTTGTGTGAAGGTTAAGTGGATCTCAAATTGATTTTTCTTTCCATGTTCTCAATAATCCAGCAGGAATGATGTTTAAATTTCAAGTTTTTGTTAAAATCATAACTAATGTATGCCCTACAAAGATGAGAAATTGTAAAACTGATTTCACTCAATTAACTGTGAGATACATCAACTCCTTCATCCCCAGTGCTCTGCAAAGGCTTATTCCAGTTCTGATGGAACAAGTTTTGTGTGTTAACAGTCACCCTTTACATCAAAATTAAGTATAATGATAAACAGTTTTCTCTAACTAATATTTGATGAAGTACTACTATGTAAAAAAAGTTTTCCTCAACCCTCTTAGGGGCCCTGGCTCAGTTGAAAAATTCAACTCACAATGGTAGATTGGTAGATTAACAGGAGAGAGTCATACAAATTTACTGAATATAACTTTCACATGACACTGTACAGTTTAACAGGAAAATAAGACCCAAAGAAGTTGTTAAACCTGTGTGTTTTTATGCTAGGATTGATAAAGAATGGAAAGTCATGGAACGATATGATAGATCAAAGAATATGGGGTGAGTGTACTAAACTGAATTTGAGGTGAGTATAATAAACTGGGAGTAACTTAGCAAGGCCTGTTCATTTGGTTCTTCTTGTTTCCCTCCACCTTGGAGATATGAGTGGTCCTTTTCTCCCGATATAAGGAAACCACCTCTCATACGAGGGCCTTAGGACTTACTTCAGGAGAGAAGGACCAAGAAAAGATCAGAGTGACTGTCTTGCTTCTTTTTTCTCAAACTTCTTCAGCCTAGAATATTCAGTATTCCACAGTGCTATATTTTGGGGTAGCACATTCTAAGCCCTATCAGCTATTTTACCAGTCAGGGGCAAGGTTTACACCTACCTTCAACAAATTTATGGACAGGTGTGAACAATTCCCAAAATGTCAAAAACAATATATACTGTACCTAAAAGTATAAAGAAAATAATTTACTTTCTATTTGAGTACATGCCTATGGAAGAATTATAGCTATATCAGGTTGATTTTTTTAATTGAAGTATAATTTAAATGTAACACTATATTAGTTTCAGATATACAACATACTAATTCAACATTTGTATACACTGCAAAGTGATTACCACAGTAAGTCCAAACATTTGTCACCACACAAAGTTACACAGTTATTTCTTGTTATGCAAATTTTTAAGATTTGCTTTCATAGCAGCTTTCAAAGTTGCAATTTAGTATTATTGACTATAGTCATCATGCTGTTCATATATCCCCATAACCTATTTATTTTAAAAATGGAACTTTGTACTTCTTGATCCCTTTCACCTATATCACCCGTTCCCAACCCTCTTCCCCTTTGGCAACTACCAGTCTCTTCTCTGTATCTGAGTTTGTTTTGTTTGTTCATTTATTTTGTTTTTAGATTTCACATGCAAGTGAAATCATACATTATTAATCTGTGCCTGTCTGACTGATTTCATTCTTTTAATGGCTCACTAGTATTCCATTGTATGTGTATATACATATATACTATATGTGTATATCTATATATGTCTCTCACTTGTGTGTGTATATATATAAATTTTTATGGTCCGTACATGTAATATGCATTTTATGGTCCATACATGTAATAAAATATCCATACATGTAATATGAAAAATAGAGACATTTACTGAAGAAGATACAAGATATAAGACACACTGTACACAGGACAATGATGCCTCAGTCCCCTTCAAAGTAGGCACCTTGGGACCTCACACAGTTCTCTCATTTGCCATCAGATACCCTGTTGTATTTTCTTGAATCTCATCAACAGTCTGAAATCTCCTCCCTTTCAAATTTGATTTTAGTTTTGAGAAAAGCCAGAAGTCATGGGGCACCAAATCTGGGCTGTACTGGGGCTGAGTCACCTGGGTGATTTAATATTTCACCAAAAATCTCTGCATGAGATTTGATACATAAGTGGGTGCATTGCCGTGATGAAACTTCCAATCACCAGTTGCCCATAGCTGTGGCCTTCTGAATCATCTGAATAGTTTCCACAGAGAAATGTTCATGATTAGTGCAAAATCTGATGTAGATTCATTGCTGTACTCGCTCAGTCATTTTGAATGCAATGGGCACACATCACCCATGCTCACTCAATGGTGTCTACCACCCCCACTGACTACTACAGTGAAGTCATCATTGTTCATGCATGTGCATTCCAGTCCCCTTTCCTTGGCTGTCAGGTTTCATCAATGCCATGCAAACCATTCTTGTTGTATTAACAATGACTGCATTTTTTTCCAGACCATATGCACACAGACTCCATCATTCATACACACACATACACATATATCACACATACATACAGATATCACATCTTTATCTGTTCATTCATCAATGAACATTTTGGGTGATTCTGTATTTTGGCTTTTGAAAAGAATGCTGCAATGAACACTTGGGTGCATGTATCTTCTTTTACTTTTTTGTTTTTTAAGACTTTATTTATTAATTTTTAGAGAAAAGGGAGGAGAAGAAGAAAGAAAGAGAAACATTAATGTGTGGTTGCCTTTCATATGCCCCCCACTGCAGACCTGGTCTGAACCCAGGCATGGACCCCAACTGAGAATCAAACTGGCGACCTTTGGTTCGAAGGCCCACAGTCAATCAACTGAACTACACCAGCCAGGGAATTTTTTTTTTATTTATTAATGACAGTTTACATTCAATATTATTTTGTATTACTTAAGGTGTATAGTGTAGTGGTTAGACAGTCATCTAATTTACAAAGTGTTTCCCTGATATTTCCAGTTCTCACCTAGTACCATACATAGTAATTAGAATATTATTGACTATATTACTTATGCTGTGCTTTACATCCCTATGACTGTTTTGTAACTGCCAGTCTGTACTTCTTAATCCCTTCACCTTTTTCACTCAGCCCCCCAACGCCCTCTACTCTAACAACCATTAATCTGATCAATACATTAAAAATTGTATTTATGAGTCTCTTTCAATTGTGTTTGTTCATTTATTTTTCTCTTTCAATTCTACATGTAAGTAAGATCATGGTATTTGTCTTCCTCTGACTTATTTTACTTAGCATATAATATGTTCTAGGTCCATCCATGTTGTCGCAAATGGTAAGATTTTACTCTTTTTTATGGGTGGGTAATGTTCCATTGTGTAAATGTACCACAACTTTTTATCCACTCATGCATTGATGAGCACTTGGGTTGCTTCCATAGCTTGGCTACTGTAAACAGTGGTACAATAAACATAGAGGTGCATATGTTCTTTCAACTTACTTTCATAGGCTTTGCATAAATACCCCAAAATGGAATTTCTTGATTATATGGAAGTTTAATTTTAACTTTTTGAGAAACCTCCATACTGTTTTCCATGGTGACTGCACCAATTTATATTTATACCAACATTAGGAAAGATTTTCATTTTCTTTACAGCCTCAGGTTGTATTTGCATTTCCATGATGATTAGTGATGCTGAGCATGTTCGTGGATGTCTGATGGCCCTCTGTATGTCTTCTTTGGAAAAAAGTGTCTATTCTTTCATTCAGTAGGATAACTTTTTATTTTGTTGATGGTTTCCTTTGCTGCCTATACCCTTTTTAGTTTGATATAGTCCCATTTGCTTATTCTCATTTTCTTTTTGTTGCCATTGCCATTGGCAATCAGATGCAAAAGAAAAATACTACCAAGAATGGTGACAAGATGCTTACCACATATGTTTTCTTCGAGAGATTGTAGAGGTAGAAAATAATTTTTCTCTTGCCCTTCTCCTTTTCAGAATGTCTCACTTCGGTACACAGACAGAATTTCTGAAATACGCTTTTGTTTTAGAACAAATTTATGAAATTGTGAATCACTACATGGACATATATTACCTGGTGAAAATCTGTGTTATGATAAATGGAAAACACAGTTTTTGCCTTTTTAATCTCTTGCTTTTTTTCTCTGTGATGTACAGATGTCAAGCCTTCTTTTTTTTTCTATATTTTTCATTTTAAAGAGAACACTTTCACAATTGAGTATATACTTAATGTTGAGTTTGATGTATATACTCTTTGTCAAGCAGAGACTTTTTCCTTCTATAAGTGTTCTTGGAAAAATTTTTTAGCAATAATGCATATAGTATTCTATTTCTTTTTCTGCATCTCTTGAATAGTCATATGATTTTTTCCTCTTTTTAAATTTTATTTTTTTAAAGATTTTATTTATTTATTTTTAGAGAGGGGAAGAGAGGGAGAAAGAGAGGGAGAGAAACATCAATGTGTGGTTGCCTCTTATGTGGCCCCCACTAGGGGCCTGGCCCGCAACCCAGGCATGTGCCCTGACTGGGAATCGAACCTGCGACCCTTTGGTTCGCAGCCCGCGCTCAATCCACTGAGCTACGCCAGCCAGGGCTAAATTTTATTTTAATTGTTGTTCTTGTATAGTTTTCTTTTACTCCCATCCCAGCCCACCGCCCCAGCCCTCCCCACCTCCCTCCCATTTCCAACCCCCTAGTTTTTGTCCATGTGTCCTTTTATACTTGTTTCTGTAAACAAAGGGAAGGGTTTATAGGAACAAGCCTTCTGAAATATGTAATTTAGTATTTTGCATAGAAAATAGAATATAAGTGACCTTTGAAAAGTGTTTCTGCCTAGCAGATCTCTGGAATGAGTCTGTTTCATTTAGGGAAGAGAGACTAGAAAACAAAAATTTCACTTTCATTCTGTGCTAAGAAATGAAGTGTATTGTCATATTTCTGCAACTCTTAAGTGGGATGTTGAACACTTTCTTAAAATTGTAGTGATATTCTCAGAGGTTAAACAAAAATGTGTTTGTAGTAGTACCTATAACCCTTTGTTGGTAAAAATGAAGTAGAATGAGTCAGAAATACATTCTTTCAGGTCTATTGACATCAAAATGGACTGGAGAGTTAAAAGATTTAATGTCACTTGTTAGTAGGGAACAGGTTGATGGGTTGCTAATGTGAATGCTAATATTTCAGTAGCATGAGAAAGTACATGAATAGGGGCATCTCCCTGTTTAAATCATGTGCTATCCCATAAGTGTCAGCTGCGAAGTAATTTTCCAGAAGTAGTCTGATTTCCCCATTGATTTCTGTTGTAAAATTGGAGCTGTGTTCCCATGGAAAATAAATTTGGCCCCAGGTTATAATAAAACACCTTGAAAAATTCAGAAAATCTTATAAAATCAAGTATTTCTGGACACAATTATCAGTACCTGATGAAATAGTAGCACAAATTATTAATACACAGTAGAGCGGGTCTTAAAATAGCATGCCGTGAAGCGTGCTATTATTCTTCTTTTACAATTCCAAATCTATTACCTTTCCAGTTAAGGACATTTTACTTCTCTGGTTGCTGTTGATTTTTAATAGATTTAACTCTAATTTTAGAAGGTGAATTTGGCTTCCTATACTGTTCATGGTTAGGCTGCTTACCTTTCTCTAAAGTGTTCTTATCAATTCTCATTCATAGATTATCAGCCATAGAAGGAAGACCAGAGGAAATGCTTCAAAATGGCCACAATACTTGCTTCTGTATTGTTGCAAATTTGTTTACTTATGTTTTTATATTTCTAAGTCCCATAAAGAGATAATTTTCTTTTTTTCTTTTCTTTTTTTTTAAATTGTTTTTCTTATACAGTTTTCTGTCTTTTACTCCCATCCCAGCCCACTGCCCCAGCCCTCCTCACCAGAGGGGAGAGGGGAGGGGAATTTCACGGGAGGGAGGTGGGAAGATACATTTATTGATTTTGGAGACAGAGGAAGAGGAAGAGAGAGTCGGTGGGAGAAAGAGAGACAGAGAGAGAAACAGAATCATCATTTAGTTGCTGCCCATACGTGTCCTGACTTGGGATCAAACTCACAACCTCGTTGTACTTCAAACGGGATGTAAACCCAGTGACATTTTGGTCTATGGGACAGCGCTCCAACCAACTGAGTCACCTGGCCAGAGCAAGAGATAATTTTCTATAAATATATCTTCTATAATTAAGAAAAAAGTACCATAATTTCTTTTTATATGTATAAATTTAGATATGAAATACCTTTAGTCAGACACATTTATATTTCATTTATTTTGTGCTTTGAATAGTAGTGGTAGTTACCACTTTTCAATAAAATTTGTAAAACAATGATGTAATTAATTTCTGGATAGCCACTGCTCTAGAGCATACTACTCAAAATATAATCCTAGACTAGAAACATTAGTATCAGCTTAGAATTTGTTAGAAATTATGTGGTCCCTTGGCTCAGGCTCAGCAAACAGCAATCTGGGTTTTAATAAGGTTATATTGTAGACCTACAGCAGAATCAGTCTCTCTCTGTCTCTCCCCCATCTCCCTTCCCCTCCTCATGAGCAATAAACACACACATACATAACCTATATGGAATATGTGTATTGAAAAAAAGAAAATATATACTTTTTTCTAAGTTTTTTGTTGTTTTTTTTTTTTTTTACTGTACCTTATACATGAAAAAGTTATGAGGCACTTTGCAGGTACTTATACTTATGTGTTTTGACTTATCAAACATGTTCTGCATGGTTATATATTAAATACTTCTGCCTAATTTATAGATTTTCAAAGCCCACTAACAGATATAATGACACCAGCAACTTTTAATGGCCTGGAGTATATCTGCCCAAAAATCATATGTTGAAGCCCTAACTTCCAGAACCTTAGAATGTGAGTATTTGGAGATAGGGCCATGGGAGAGGCAATTAACTTAAAACGAGGCTGTAAGGGTGGGCCCTAAGCCCATGTGACTACTGTCATCATAAGAAGAGGAGATGAGGACACAGACAACACACAGGGACCACCATGTGAGGACACAGCAAGGAAATCACCATATACGGTAATGGGCGAGACCACAGAGGAAACCAAACTTGCCAACAACTTGGTACTAGATTTCCAGCCTCCATAATTGTGAGAAAATACATTTCTGTAGTTTACGCTACTCAGTCTGTGGCATTTTGTCATGGTAACCCTAGCAAACTAATACATAAGTATTTATAGAAATGGTGATATCATTCAATTTAATATCTAGTGATTGCCTTTGAGGTACTATTGGATCATGTTCCTTAACTGAAAGCTACAGCTTTATGAAGAGTGCCAGAGAGCAGTATGACAAACTGTCCACCATGCACAGCAACATGGTAAAGCTCTACGAGAATCTTGGAGAATACTTTGTTTTTGATTCTAAGACAGTAAGCATAGAGGAGTTTTTTGGTGATCTCAGCAACTTCCGAACTTTGTTTCTGGTAAGTAATATATCTTAAAGTATTATAAGGCCTGTTGCTTTCGCTGTTAAACAATTTCTTCTATTGGAATTTTATATAACTATTTACCATATTGATTTGTTATAGCCCTTTAACAGGAATTGACAGATATTTTATACCTGGGGCATAAATAAAAGTTGTTAGCTGACTTAATGTATAATGGAGACAGAAATGAATTATCTTCAACTTTGGGTACACATGGGAGTTTTTCTACTGAAATTTTATAGAAAATAAATGAATTGGTGCTTAAATGATCCTGATTTTTATACAACATAATATTATAATTTGACCTAGCTTAAAAATTTATATCTAAAATATTCTTTACTTAATACATTAAAATACTATGCTCGATTAACAAGTTTCTTTCAAAGTCTATATGAAAAATGGATTCTAAGTTGAACTATATAAATTACCTTGAATACTTAAAGTTTCTTTCAGAATGTGGGCTCTTGTTTCCAGCTATAACTCTCTCAGGGATAATATTAAATATTAGCATTAATTGAAGGGGGGCAATTAGTCTGCAATTATGATGCTACAGGGACACCAAAGTTTCACTGTATAAACAGTGTAGAACTACTCTGCATCCAGCTGTGGAGCAGAAGAGCACAGACTCCGATTATGGTAGTGAAGAAAGATATGCACTATAGTTGATACCAAACAGGTAAAGGTTCATCTATTTTAAAGAAGGAATTCTAGCAGTTATCCCCAGCAGGAAGACCAATTAGCAAACTAATTACTGCAGTTTGAGGTATGTTTGTATCAAAAGCAGTTGTTTGTTAAATAAGGCTCCCTCTCTTAATTAATCGTGGTTGCCCCATGAAATCATTTGGTTTTCATGTCTTGTATGGCCTGTGAGATACAGATATGTTTGTGGAAAGCATTTGCTTTCATCTACCAACTTAGGACATAGGACCCCAAGCATGCCCCACTCTTGGTAATGGAATCTAAACCAAAAGCTTTCATAAATATGATCATTTATCTTCTTTTTTTGTGGAGAATATAACCTGTTTTGGCCTTTGGTGTTTGCCTCTTAATATACATGCATTCTTAACTTTTAAGCTGGCCAATAAGTAGTAAAATGTGTTATACTGATAATGAGTGGTCCAACTAATTTCAAAACTTAAAAGTCATAAATATTATATGAACATATGAACACCCAGGTTATATCTACTTTGATTATTTTCAAAATGAAAAACAAAACATGTTGAAAAGGAACAGGGACCAGAAAAGACACTTTAGTTGACATATTGAAAAGATAAACCCAATGGATTATATTTATAACATCAGTGTCTATAGGTGAATGGAGAGAAATAAATGTAAGTAATATTATCAAGTGCCTTGTTTCAACATGGATTGTACCTTAATATATTGCTTGTACTCCCCCACCTCCTCAATACATTGACACAGGATAGAATTTGGTATACTTCTCCCATGTTACAGCATTTAATGAAGGAACATTTCTGTGTGACAGCTTATGTTTAGTCATATTAGCCAGGTACTTAGAAGACTTGCTAAGAAGTGTACTCCTAGTACCTCTCAATCATAACTTGTTTAAAACGTGTAAGAGTATAATTGTTAAGAAGACCTGAGTCTGTGCCCTTGGGCTATCAGTAACAAGCTAGGTGACTGTAGGTAAGTCATTTATCCTTTTTAGATGTTTGCTAATTTATTTGTTTATTCATTTATTCATTTAGTAAAATGGAGGGATTATACTGTTGATCTCTAAGTACTTATTATTTAGTAGTCTATGAGTCATGGCTGGAATTGCAGAGAGAGAGAGAGAGACATATATGTGTATTACATACCTAAGGACACACACACATATATGTCTACTGGCTTTACTTTGCATGTAGCTCAAGTACAGGGAAATGATTTGTCACAAACCGTTTCACTGTAAATAAGTTCGCATTTGGAATTCCAGTGTTGTGTGCATTTAACTTCTTGAGAAACTGCTAAGATTGAATTGTGAAGCTTTCAAAACAGGTAATCAGCCTCCACACTGTGCCCCAGCCAGCCATTGCCATCTTAGACAGAACGCTACTACTACACTACTACTACCACTTCTATCTACCCATCTTCAGTGACTGGCTCGCATAAAAACTAGGTGTGTGAGTTATTAGTTCTTTTGAATTGGGTTGGTCACGTAACCTCTCTAGATATGTTTCCTCTTTTACAAAATATGGATAATTCCTGCCATGTCTTCCCCACTACTATGTGAAAACACCGTGTAACCTATGGTATGTAGATGAAGAGTATTATTAGCTATTCTCTGTCCATCCATTTGATTGCTATGTATTGAGAACCAGCTTAATTTTGGTAGTGCTTTAGTCTAGAGATAAAAGGAAGAATCTTTCCCTATACATAGGTGGAGGGAGAGAGACAAATACATGAAATATAGTTGAATAAGCGCTGTCATAGGAATATGTCAGGGTGCTATAATAATACTAAAGAGGAACTGCCTAACCCTTCCTGAGCTGGCCAGGGAAGCCTTCATAGAGAAAGAAACATTTGGGCAGAGTCTGGAAAAATCCATAGGAGTTTGACAAGCAGACTTTGACCAGCAGATTTAAGGGTTTTACACCTGACCTATAAGCCGAACACTCCTAAATCAACATTACCAACTTCAGTCAATCATCTATGTCCACCATGTTCCTGTCTCATAGTGAGCTTAAAGAGAATTCACTCTCCCAGGGGGAGGAAGAACGCTGAAGGAGAGACAAAAATTGTAATTTCCAGAAGTTCCCATTTTTTTAGTGTTTTGTGTGTTTGACTTCAGGGTTCTTAGTGCTAAAAGCATATTGTACTGTAGATGGAAGCAATAAAATACCAGTAGTAGTGAGAAGAAAATAAGAGTTCTGATTCATGTGCTACCAAAAATTACTTCCAGATGAGCTCAGAGTTTCATTTTGTGAGATCTATTTGGCATGTGTAGCATAAACAAAATGCACATACCAAAAAATCTTCCTCAAAGAGATATCCTCTAAAGGATGGGGAAAGTGGAATTAAACGAAAAGGGTTGCCATGGATTAGGACCTTTTTCAAAATAATAACATTCAAAGTGATGAATGCAAAGTTGGGTAATCTTCATGAGATATTGCTGTATTAATTATTCAATATCATTAATATTATTCAACAAATGAAGATATTAAAAATATTCAAGATAAATCTGCTGTACAAGTATATTGGCATAAAGATATATGTTATTGGAAGCATTTCTAATTTCAGAATTAAGACTCTCTTTCCAGTTGGCTTCTCTGAGATTGAAGTTTTAAAAGCTGCTTACATTATAGGCGAGATTAATTAATAATTCATAAATTTAGGTTGAATATTTTATAGAAGAAAATAAAATTTTATATTTATATAATATCTAAAAATCTTTTTTTGCTTATTCTTCTTTATGGTTCAGTCATTCTACTAGTTCAAATAGTTGACTCCACAGTCTTTTTTAGGGGCATTATTTTCAACAGAACATTCAAAATCAGTGGACCTTATATGTTTTGCCACCATGCAGTATCTTGCTTAGGCATAAAAATGAATTACAGCAGTTGAGAAAGTGTTTGAGGTGAATGTAATACTTTAATAAGTTTCATAGCTCCAAATAAATTATAGAACATATTTTTTCGCTTTAAAATATGTCACCTTCCTACTGCTTCTGTGTATTTTTGTCTTGTTTTTTAAAAAACAATATGTTACCTAGGCACTCAATATTTGTCATATATGTGTTCTCATTCTATATCTCATATACTAGAAATATAGGAACAAGGCTTTATAGAATTAGATGCATTGACATAATGTAAGAAGGAAATGTTACCATTATTACTAATCATTCTAGAAGATTTCCCCTTAACAAAATAAATGCTACTGTTCATTTGATAAACTTTAATATTTTCAATCAGGACTTTCCTTTAACAAATCTTGAACATCTGTTAGAGGAAGATCAATATGACTGTTAGGAAGCTAAGTGATATGTATAAATCATGGAATTTCATCCCATTGTTCAGTCTTATTGCTTCTACCTCCTACATACCTTTGAATCCATCCATTTCTCTCCAAGTCCCTTGATGCCATTTTAGTTCAGGGCCTCCAATCTCTCACCTACACTATTACAATGATGCCCTGACTGGTATCTGTGTGTGCTCTCTTACCATTACTAATTTTGAATGACATCCCTTTGGCCTCAGGATAAAATCTATGCTTTTTAAAATTAAAGTGGTTTACAAAATCTAAAGAACTGTGGTTGCTTAAAGGCCAGACCATGTAAGTATGTCTGAACAAGCCATATATAATCACTTGGCATGACCTCTTCTCCCAGACTGGGATGTCAAGTATGAAAAGTGAAAGCCACAGAAGAACACAACAGCAAGTGCCAAAGAGGACTTTAATCTGTTAGAATAGGGAGAAACTTTGGGAGTGTACAGTGGTATCAAAACTAAATGAAATCTCAGACACATATGTGTGATTGTCAATATGCCTAATTTCTCCCATAGCTAGTATGGCATGGGGAGTTATGGGAACCAAAGTCACTCTTAATTGTCAGTTAGGGATGTGCTTCTTTCCATCTTATTAGTTGTTCTTTCAAAATCTAAACTTGTCTGAGAGCTCCTTGTATTGGCTCATGAAGATACTTAATTTTGAGAAGCTCTCATGCCTCTCAAGCCACCTTCCTCTTTAAAGAGGAAGACAATCATGTCTAAATCGAAACTATGATTGGAAAGCCAAGGTAAGCATCTGCAATTAGTTGGACTCAAAATACTAAATTGATAATATACAGAACATTTTATTCATTAAATGAAATTTACCTTTAAAGAAATGAGGAGGAATTTTTGCATTGAAAGATTGCATATGTAATTCCTGAGCTAAGAAGACTAAGTTGTTTTGACGCATTTTTAAATCTGTAATTCACAAAACACTTGACATTTAATGGTAACTTTAGTGCAGTGTTATAAAAATTCTGGACTTACATAAGAAACCAAATATATTCACTAACAAAGAGACTTAATCATGTAAACTCTGTTATCCAGAATTTCATCAACTAAAATTTCTATTAGATGCCTCATAAATTGATACATCTTTCCTTTGCCAATAAAATGGTAATTAATATTATGACGATGTCCTTAAGAAACTACAAAGACCCTGATGTGTCGCTTGAATAGTATAGTTTTATTTATAAGATAAATGTCTCCAGTTCTCATCACCTGTGAATTCAGATGGGAGGGGTCACCTTAATAGCAATAATCCAAATATCACAAATTATTTCTTCTTTACCCATTGTGGCAGGACTGAGCTCCCTGAAACGTTTCAACTCCCAGAAGTACATCAGGAGTCATCTCCTATTGGCTCAAAAACATGTATCTATAGTCACTACCTGATATTTTCCCACAAATATTTGAGTGCCTGCAATTCTAGGATGCCATAACATTGAACAAAACAGACAAAGCTTTGCTTTTATTTCTCCAGCTCCCCTTTACTAAATGCCTTTGGTGACAAAGTTGTTTTCTTGGCCCTCAGTGGAATTACCTGCTTATGTCTGGGCAGAGTTTACAGTCTCCTACTGCTCTTTGATTTGCCACCAGTCCTCGCAGTACCATAATGGGGTTATCCTCAGTACAGAGATAACCATGCTTCACAGGACCCTTCATAAAAACAGTTCTTTTCCCTTCTCTCATGAGCCCTTTCTCCCTAGTGGCTTAAAATTTTTTCAAGTCCTGGAGAGCTGAAGGGTTTAAGACCATAAAACCCATGATTGCTCTCCTTCCTCCATTTTGTTCAGGTACCTAGGCATGTATCTTCCTTTTCCTAAAAGACAGAGATAAATAAAACACCAGCTCAAATACTTTCATGCAAATAGAGTCCCTAAGGGCCCACCAGCAACCTGTATTTAATCATACATACCCAGATAATTCCCTTTGAGCTCAGCTGGGACCACCCATGCTACTGTAGCCTTAGGTTTACTTTGATCTGCTGCAACTCTTTGAAAGTAAGCAATCCATGTGAAATATATGGTAACTCTATTAAGCAGAATATTTGACCAGAATACCTCATTCTCTAGCTGTGCAGAGAACAGTCTTTATTGTATTATACACACATCTTTGGATTCTTCCTTAAAAAGAGGTCTCACCTATCAACTGTTATATTCTGTTTGACTGTTTACTTTGGACCAAATGTAAATGTCCAATGTTTCTGAAATGATTGTTCCTTGTATACAGAAGCTAAATATTACAATATAAGGAACTAAAGGAATGTGTCATAATGTAACTGTGCAAACAGGGCTTTGGCCACTTGGCACCCTTGTATATGACCCGACTATTTATGTTGAAGGAAACAGGTTTTTATTAACAGGGATCCTACCTTGGCTGGGGGGTGGGAGGGTGGAGCTGAGAGCATTCCTGCTCAGAGCCATCCTGTCCATGAGACCCAGAACTTCCCTTGTTCCCTAAGACTACAAGCCAAAACCACACCCAGAAGTTCCCCATCTCCTTATCTGTCCTTTTGGAGTTTAAGCCAGCCATGCAAACAGATCTCCATCTTCTCTGGAATGTGCACTCATGGGTTTCAGAGTCGCCACCTTCTCACAGAAGCTCTCTCCTTCAAGATCTAGGGTGCACTGTTGTCAGTCTCCGTGTAGGGGTCTAGAAATTCTGTGCTGTGCTGCACTGGATCATGGTATCTCAGATGCTGGAGCCTAGCAAAACACATGCCCTAGGAACAGGTTCTCATCCATGTGTTGTCTAAGCACCTGGTGGGTCCATCATCTTGTGGACTCACAAGTGCTCCCGTCCATGTGGGGAACAGGGCCAGAAACCCAGAACATCCAACTGCTAAAAGCCCATAGAGAAAGCTTGCACCAAGCTTCAAAGGAAGAGAGTGACTTCTCCATACCAAGTGCCTGTACTAAGAGTGCAAGCAAGTAAGGAAGAGAGAGCCTTTCCATTTCTTTGCTTTTAAAAGGCCCTCCCAAAATCCCATGTGCACAGGAAGGCAGTGGGAGTGTCCAGCTTTTCCTACAGTGCATCAGTTTCCACCATTTTTGTTATCTCCTTGGTGTTGTTGACCCACTTTCAATCAGCTGCCACCTTTAATCAGGGCAAAAGTTTCCCAGCCTTACACAGGTACATAGGCATCTGTCCATCTAGGGTGGAGCATCCATCTGGCCCCTGCAGCTCCCCACCCAGCACTATATGAGCTCCTCCCTGCCCGACCCCAGCTATGTTACCAGTGACTCTGCCAGAGCATGTTCTCTCAGTCAAGTTGTCTTTGTTTACAGTTTGCCCCAGGCAGCAGCCTCCTTCTGCATGCAGTCTATCCCTACAGGTTGTTTTATACTGCCTTTGTTATGCAGTGTGCCTTAAACCCCATGCCTTCTCCATCAGCACACTTTCCCCCTTGGAGAAGGCATGATATTTTTAATATGGCACCTCAGCAGCCTTCATGTGCCCCACTGCTTCTTTGCAGGATTGGGGGGCGTTATCCTGTTTTTCAGAGACCTCTGGTCTGACCTACGCCGTTATAGTATTGGCGTACATGGTATAAAGCAAACCCAAATTCCCCAACATAATTAAAGTGCCTATTGGTATAAAGAGTGTTTAAATATGTATACATTTTAGATTAATATTATAGGATTGTAAAATACCATAAATGTTTCTAAAAATATTTCCGAAAGTTGTTGGAATTGTTTATGGCAAGCAGAATATTGCCCTTTAAAAATATATGACAATGAAATAGTTAACACTGAAAAATACTAACAAAATCAGTTCAATGTCTACTTCTCTTATTGAAGTCTAGTAAGAAGTAGAACCAAGAAGCAAAATGCAGTATTTTTACTTCTAGTAACAATACCTCAAATAGAATTTTTCAAGGAAGTATTCCCTATAAATAAGTTACCATTGAATTATGTCCAAACACCAAGCAATAAGAAAGTTGTAAGATAAGCAGTAGAGTATACAATCTGACCTTTTCCAGTGGTCTTAACATTATCCAAAAAAGCTACTGATTGTTATCAAAGTCTGCTTATTACAACCTGAGCAGGAAGATCCTGAAGGCTAATGGTACAAGTACCATTCTCTCAGCTTGCTGAGCTGTTCCTGATTCAGCTTCATCCTCATTTGTCTGTCTATTTGCTAATCAATCTTTTATCAGAAAAGATGCCCTAGCTCTGATAAAGGTAGTAGGAGGCAGTACTCTCCCTGGAAACCTACCCATGGAACTCCTTTTGACTGATCTGCCTACTCCTTTCTCTCTTTGCCTCCCCTCACTTCCTCACCAGTTGCTTTACCAACTTGTTCAAGTCACTTCTTCTAAGAAACCTATCCTAACACTCCCATTTTGTCCGGGAAACCTTTCTGTGTACTTCCAAACCTCCATAATAGCCCATTTTCCCCTGTAATGTCTTTATCTTCATATCTTCTGTGATCAACACTATAATTAGCTTATTTTAGGTGAAGCACAGTGCTAATCACTAAGGACAAACAAGAATTAATAAATTCATAGCACAATGAATTAAATGATCAAAGATGAAAAAATCAAAATGTTGGCCTCCAGAGCTTAAGTTTTTGTGGGAAAGGAAACAAATCAAAGATACAACTATTGATAAAAAGCATGATACATATGAGGTCTGTCCGGAAAAAGTGCAGGCACTGTTAATATAATGAGAATGGTTTGTGTAACACTAGTATAACATGTCAGCCAAGAAGAGTGGACTGAAATGTGTATTTGTGAATAATGATACCTTCACTATACTAGTCAGTGGGGGAAGTAAACTCTGTTGAGTGAGTGTGTGTACTGTGTGGCTATTTTATTCAAAATGAATGAGCAAATAGAACAAAGAATAGAGCAAACAGAGCAAATAGAACAAAGAATCAAATTTTGCCTTAAGTTTGAACATTCCTCTACAAAAACTATATGCATGATTCAGAAGTCTGCAGGTATGGGCAACTGGTGATTGGCAGCTTCATCATGACAGTGTGCGTGGTCATGCATCACGTGCTCTGTTTTTGCTAGCGTAGGTTTGGTGGTCTGATAATACTGCTTTGTTGAGCAACACCTGTACAATAGCATACAAGACAAGGTGGGAGTTGTGAATACCAGTACACCCACTGGAGGGAAGAAGCCAACAACAAAGGAGCCACCAACAGGTAAAGCCCAAGTACAACAAGAGAGGCCACACAAACAGAAAAAAAGGGGCAACCCTAGAGCATCCAGACAAGGAGGTATAAGAGTCCGTACCACTGAATCCAACAGAGCTCCTACCATAGAAGTTCATCCTACAAAGACAGCTAGCAAAGCAGAGCATCCAGAATTGTAGAAACAAACAAAAACTGTCTCCAAAATGGAAAGATAGAGAAAGAACCTGCAATCAAAAATAATGACAGTCTCCCCAGTAAAAGAACTATATGAAATGGAACTATCAGATACAAAATTCAAGAGAATGGTTATAAGGGTGCTCAAGGACTCAATGACAACTACAAGCACCTGAGTGGGAACTAAAATAGTACAAAAAAGAAAATAGAAACTATAAACAAGAACCAGGAAGAAATGAAGATTAAAGTGTCTCTGAAATAAAAAGAAAACATAATAGAAGGAATTACAAGCAGCATGAATGAAGCAAAGGACCAGATTAGTGAGCTAGAAGAGAAGGTAGAAAGAAATACTGAGGTAGAGCAGCTGCACAAAAAAAAAAAAAAAAAAAAGAAAGAAAGAAAATTCCTCAAAAACTATGAAGATAGCCTAAGGGAGTTGCAAGACAACATGAAGTGCAGCAACATTCAAATCATAGGAACACCAGAAGGAGAAGAAAAGGAGCAGGGGATAGAAACCCAGTTTGAAAAACTAATGACAGAAAACTTCCAGAATCTGAAGAGGGGAAAAGCCACTCAAGTTGAGGAAGCACAGAGGGTCTTAATCAAGATAAACTCAAAGATGCCCACTCCAAGACACATCTTTAAAGATACAGGAAGTTAAAGGCAATAAGGCAGAAACAGAAAGTAGCATACAAGAGAGCTCCAATAAGGCTAGCAGCAGATTTCTCAACATAAACACAAGCCAGAAGGGGATGGCAAGAAATATTACAAGTAATGAAAAGTAAAGGCTTGCAACCAAGACTCCTGTACCTAGCCAGGCTCTCAATTAACATAGAAGGCTGAAAGTCACCAGAGGGGAGAGGGGAGGGAATTTCAGGGGAATAGGGGAAGGGTTTACAAGAACAAGTATAAAGGACACATGGACAAAAACTATGGGGGGGTGGAAATGGGAGGGAGGTCGGGAGGGCTGGGGTGGTGGGTTGGGGTGAGAATAAAAGACAGAAAACTGTACAAGATCAACAATTAAAATAAATTTTTTTTTAAAAATAGAAGGCAAAATAGGGGGTATCCCAGACACAGGAAAGCCGAAAGAATACACCTCCATGAAACCAGCAATGCAAGATATGCTAAGGGAACTGCTCTAAGAAGAGGAAGTAAAAGAGCAGGTCATAGAGAAACACAAGTACAAATGGGGAAATGAATAAGTCCTTTCAAAAAATAACCATCAATGTAAAGGGATTAAATGCTCCAATCAGAAGACATAGGGTATCGGAGCAAATTAAAAAGAAAAAGAAAACATGACCCACACATATGCTGCCTGCAAGAGACCCTCTTCAGACCAAAATACCTACACAGACTGAAAGTGAAGGGCTAGAAACAAATATCCCAAGCAAATGAATGGGGGAAAAAAAGCTGGGGTAGCATTACTTATATCACACAAAATAGACTTCAAAACAAAACTCATACAAAAAGACACAAGAGGACACATCATAATACTCAAAGGAGGAATCTATCAAGAAAACATAAACATTGTAAACATATACATACCCAACATAGGAGAACCCAAATATATAAGAAAAGTTTTAGAGGTCTTCAAGAAACATATAGACAACAACACACTTATACTAGGGGATTTTATTTTAACACCCCACTGTCAAAAATGGACAGATCTTCCAAAGAAAATATCAACAAAGACTGTGGCATTGAACAATGTCTTATATCAAATGGGCTTAACTGATATATATATAGAGAGAGCCTTTCATCTCAAAGAAGGTAAATACACATTCTTTTCAAATGCATATGGAACATTTTCAAAAATAGAACATATGATAGTCTATCACATGAGGTTCCCCAAACCTCAACAAATTCAAGGAAAAAATCATATCAGGTATTTTCTCAGACCATGGCAACTTGAAAGTAGAAACTAACCTCAAGGAAAAAACTCAAAAACACTCAAATTTGTAGAGATTGATTAGCATGCTATTAAACAATGAATGGGTTAATAATGAGATCAAAGAACAAATCAAAACCCTTCTGGAAACAAATGAAAACACACAGCAGTACTAAACTTATGAGACACAGCGAAGGCAGTCCTGACAGGGAAGTTCATAGTGATACAGGCCTACCTAAAAAAGATAGAAACATTTCAAATAAACAACCTAACCCTATGTCTACAAAAACTGGAGGAATAACAACAAACGAATCCCAGAGTGAGTACAAGGAAGGAAACAAGGACGATCAGAGCAGAATTAAATGACATAGAGACTAAAACAACAACTCACAGGATCAATAAATCCACAAGCTGATTCACCGAAAACAAACAAAATTTACAAGCCTTTAAGCAGACACATCAAAGAAAAAAGGTGGAACGGTTTAGAGCAACAAGTATAAAAGACACATGGACAAAAACTATGGGGGGCGGAAATGGGGGGAAGGTGGGAAGGGCTGGGGTGGTGGGCTGGGGGCTGGGTAAAAGACAGAAAACTACAATATCAACAATTAAAAAAATACTGATTAAAAAATAAAATAAAGAAAGAAAAAAGGAGACAGGACACAAATAAACACAATCATAAATGAAAGCAGAGAGAATACAGCTGATACCAGAGAAATAAAAAGGAGAGTATAGAAACTACTTCAAACAATTATATGTCAAGAAATTTGAAAACCTGGGTGAAATGGACACATTTCTAGAAAATATAATCTTCCAAAACAAAATCACAAAGACAACTATAATCCCAGACAACTAAAAATGGATCTGCCTTTTGACCCAGCAATTCCACTGCTAGGATTATACCCTAAGAACCCTGAAACACCAATCCAAAAGAACCTATGCACCCCAATGTTCATAGCAGCACAATTTACAATAGTCAAGTGGTGGAAGCAACCTAGGTGCCCATAAGTAAATGAGTGGATCATAAAACTATGGTACATTTACACAATGGAACACTGCAGCAGAGAGAAAGGAGGAGCTCCTATTCTGCGTGACAGCATGGATGGATCTGGAGAGCATTATGCTAAGTGAAATAAGCCAGGCAATGAAAGACAAATAGCATATGATCTCACCTATACGTGGAACCTAATCAACAAAAAAAACAAGCAAGCAAAATATAACCAGAGACATTGAAATAAAGAAACAACTGACAGTAACCAGAGGAAATTTGGGAGGGGAATAATGGGGGTAAAAAGGGGAAGTATTATCAAGGAACATGAATAAAAAACCCATGGACAAAGCCAAAGGGTCATAGGATCCAGACTGGGAGGTGGGTATGTGTGGGGTTTTGGGGAGTAGTTAGGGGAAAATGGATATAACTGTACTTGAACGACAATTTTAAAAAGCGAGATGAATCATAGTGCCAAATGTATACTAGATAAATTAACAATACATCTATCTGTCACATTAATTTAATGTTATCATGATAATTTCAATTATCAACCTGATCATTGTAAGGTATTTTTTTAATTTTCAATGTTCTCTATATCATTGTAAGATGTCCTGGTTCATGATGACTTGTAAAATTTTGAAATCATGCATGTAAATTGTACAAAAATTGAAAACCATATGAAAAAAACAATGAAAATTCTACTGCCCAGAGATAATTAAAATTAGTACCTTGGCATGTATACTTCCAGCGATTTCTCTGTATGTGCACATATGTATTTAGATGGTGACTATATTTTTCTTAATGATAAAATTCTTGTAAAAATTTGAGCCCTAAATTTATATTTACTTGTAAAAATCCCTGTCGCTTATGCCTATATGGATAGGACCATCAGCATATAGTGTATAGTCCCACTAATTATGTCTTCAATTGTGATTAAAATCTTAATTGGGTCATTTTTTATGCTTTTTCCAGAATACCTGGTCTTTGGTGCCTTGGGAACCATAATTGAATATTAGAAGCCACCTATAAATAGACTAATGAAATCTTGCCTTCTCTTCTTGTTTTTTACATAATGTCTTCATCAGACTTCCATGTGGCAAGGAGCTTTAAATTGGTAATTGGTGAATTGCCAGTTGGCTCCATTCACACTAATGTTTTAAAAGCGTTCTGCTATCTGTCTCTGCTGTATATTTTGGTTTAGGAACCATTTACTTCAACTAGGCTTTCTTTCAGTTTATAAATGGGAACTGAATTACATAAAGATTTGTAATTTAATCAGAAAAAGATTTACAAAGGTACTAGTGTTATTTAAAATCAGTGTCCTAAACATATAGATGTTTTCCTTTTGTTTTCTCTCATTCTCTCCCTGCACCACATTTTGCAGTCATAGACTGCAGTCTCTTAAACCTTTTTTTCCTTAGATGTGAAACATATTATAATCCTGATGATTAAGAGATTCCTATTTTTGCTCATATACCTATTTTGATTTTCTTTTTTAATATTGTTATTGGAATTATTGGTGACATTGTTTAATAAAATTAAGTTTCAGGTGTACAGTTCTATAATATATCATCTGTATATTGTATTTTGTGTTTACTACCCCAAGTTGATTTTATTTTCTGCAAGTGTTTGGTCTCACAATAATCATAATTTCCTGATATTCCTGATGGGGTTTGTGGGCATATCAGAGATTGCACAGTACTCCTGAAAAGCCAAGGAATAAACCATTCATCCATGGAAATGTCATTTTCAAATGGAAGATATTGAAAGGCCATTATTCGTCAAAATCTTATAAAGTCTGTGTTCAATTAATATATTACTCAATATGATGGTTTACCTGCAATTCCTTTTTTCAAGTTTTATTAATAGCACACAAAAGAAAACCTGAAACTTGAAAACCCTTCTCCCTTTTCAGGTTTTTGTATTTATCTTGTAGACCAAAGACAACTGAGCAAAACCAAATTATCCACTATTCCAAACTATTCTATCTCCAGTATAAGAAAATTTGGTTCTTCTGTGCACTATTAATAAAACTTGGGAAAATTATTACAAAAATAAAAGAAAAAATAAAAGAAAAAAATTGACATACTAAAAAAGCAATGTTTTTATGTACATTAGAGACATGTAAATGAAATAGTGATTAGGAAGAGTAATACCAGGTGATTAAAATGTGAATAAAATACAACTGTACGGACCAATAAAACCTCTAGATGGCAGATACGGGTTGATATCCCCAGCAAATTTCAATCTTTATTTTGAAAGTTAATTATTTTTAGTATTAAAAGCCATCCTCCTTCACTAGATGACATCTACCATAAAGTACTGGCCCACATACATGTTCCTTAGTTTAAATACAAGATTTATAAATAAAAATGAATTTAACATTAAACCTCTTTAATACATCATAATCATGTGGTTGTCCCCTGACAATGCATGAGAAATCTAAAGCACATAATATTTTCATAGAAACGTACCTTTTTTTTTTTCATTCGAGTATCACTTAGGCAAAAGATATTTTAGGTAACCCTTTAGGAAGCAGGGTTTAATGCATAGGCCAAATTAATTTATAACTATTTGTATACCTGCTTTTGTCTGTATATATTATTCAAGTATTTTTATAAACACCTGAAAATAATTGATTTAACTTTTAAACAGAGTAGCATGTTTTGACATTTGCTCTTTTCATACTCTATCAGGATGCTTTTGGCTGTCAAGTAACAGAAAGCATAACCAAATTAGTTTAAGAATATGGTTTTACTCTCTCTCACTCATCAGAAGAAATGTTAAGGTAAGACAGTAACAGATTTTGTTAATTCAATAGAGTAGTGATATTACCCAGGACCTCCAATTTTCCAAATATTTCTTTTCTGTCATCTTTGGCATGTTGGCTCATGGTTGCACATTACCTGCAATTGTTCCAGACATCACATTCAAATATAATATCTAGTAAATAGAAGGGTTTTGCCTCCCATGAAGATTTTTTTAATTAGACAGAAAAATGTTCCCAGAAGCCTCTGGGCCAATTTTTCCTTTAAATTCTGTTGTCCAGTTTAGATCACATTCCCATCTCTGAAGTATCTTCACCATCAAGGAGAATCTTAGACTAATCTTTATTCACCCCTGGGACCGGAAGAGGGACCCTTCCCTGCAGATAAGTAGCCACACCACTCTAGGGTTCTGCCAGCAAGTAAGAAGATTGGTGTTGGATGAATTAAGGCAGGCCAGTAACGGTTTCTATAAAGCAGACAACACAAAAGTACACCGTTCTCAGCATTGTTTGAATCGTCAAAAGTTCCAAATTCGCAAAATACAAATGAATGAGATATATTTGCGAAATGCACACTTGTGTTTATTTAAATAGTATTTTTTTAATCTTGGGGAATAGGAATGTAAATTTAAAACATTATTCATTTATTTTCAGGTTATCCCTTCCTTTTTGTTTTCTGTCTAGAGCTGGGATGTACTTATACAGGATAGCTCTACTTTCCCTGTTTGCTGGCTTGCTTTTTACATTCATGTAGTCAAGAAATATTTATTGAGTGCCTACTAAATTACCTGCTGTTAAAGCCACCGGCAGTGTTTAGCTTACTAACACCTCTGCCCTCATGGAGCTTAATATGTAATGGGGAAAGTGAGACAATAAACTATAAACATAATTATGAAAATTATATTATGTGTTAGAACATAAGTGCCACGGAAAGAAAAAAAATGTGCCAAGTATAATTAATGGCCACATTACGGTGGCTGAAAAGTTTAAACCTTATTTATAAAGTTCCTTGTACAATCAGTATTTTAAGTCTTACATTGTAGTATTATATCGATAGCTTTTTCCTGAAATATAGGAACCAATGAGTTTTCTACTTTAGAATATTTCACTAATTACAATGAGATGGTTTTCATACAAATTGTAACTATTTCATAAGTTGTGCCTCCTTATGTATAGTATAAGAGAAATAAAAATGAACTTTGCCCCATTTGAGAGTTTTGCCAATGGCTTTATCATTTCTATTAAAATTGTAATATTATCTTCTGGAATGTGGACTATAGGCAGAGATCTATACCTAGAAGCATGGCACATTGACTACTTTTAGACACAGGTCAAATTCAAAATTTAAAATAGGAAAATCATGAGAAAATGTCTGTCATTCTCCAAGTCTTCTTTCTAAAGGTATGGGTGTTGTCCTTATGAATTCACATCTGTTCTTTTACAAGAGAAAACAAAACAAAGCAAAACAGTACTTCGGAAAGATACGAATTCAACTTCGGGGATTGCTTCTTCCCCAAGGGTAACACAGATACCTTATTTTGGAAGAGAGACATTAACATTCCAAAATGAGTTTCTACACATGAAGTTCTGATAATAGATGGCATGTGTACCAAAACATGTAGTGCAGTAAAAGGCATATTTCCAGTGCCACATATATGAAAATATTAGAAGGAATTTACAAAGACAGTTCATCTTGGATTCTTTTTGCCCTAGTCTTTGTTCTCTGCTAGATGTCATCTAGTCAGTCCTACAAACTACTCACTGTTAACTTGTCACTCAATCTGTGATACATGCATGCCATTTAAACGCCCTTCTAATCCAGAAGAGCAATTCCACCACCAGGAACTTCCTGCAGAATTTCTAGCTGATAGAGGAAATATTTGGGAAAAGGCAGACTTTCTTGTACCTCTGGAAGAACATCATGTATGTGGCTGGCTAATCTTCCTGGGTCTAGGATTTTTTTCCCCCATAAAGGTCATTCCAAAACTAAAACTGTCTGCTGCAGCCTCATAATCCAGCTTTATGATCTTTGATTTTCAGATGGGTATCCTCTGGTAATGGCCTCCTCCATGATAAAGATCAGGGATCTGCTATCTGTGAAGCAGGGGCCAAATCCATCCTGCCCTCTGCTTTTGTAAATAAGTTGTGTTGGCACACAGCTGTGCTCATTTATTTATGCATTGTCTGTGGTTGCTTGCCCAATAAAATAGCAGTACTGAGTAGTTGAGACAAAGTCTATATGACCCACAAGGCTAAAAATATTTACTCTCTGGCCCTTTATAAAAAGAGCTGGCATATATGCAAACAGGTAGTAAAGAGAGATTCTGACTGGGAAATCATAGAAAACAGGTGTAGTCTCTTCCTTTTTAACCTTCAAATGCAGACTTTTCTTAAGCGAGTATAGCTTTTCTCTTTTTATTGTTTTCTTCATTTTTATTGTTGTCTATTACAGATGTCCCCATTCCCCTCTTTGCCCACTTTTACCCATCCCCCATGCCCCCTCCTCTCTGGCCATCACCACACTGTTGTCTGTGTCCATGGGTCTTGCACACATGTTCTTTGGCTAATCCTTTCACCTTCTTTCACCCAGTCCCTCTCTCCCCACTCCCAAGAGGGTATAGCTTTTGAGAAGATGGGAATTTGGAGTTTCATTGGAAGAGTTGTGGCAACATCATGGCTGTTGATTTCCCCTTTCCTTTCCCAGTGACATTCACTTCTTCATATATTGTCCCTGAGGCAGATTTCTGCACTACTGTTGCATGGGGCACAGGATGACTGCAGGGACTGAACCCAGCACTAGTATGTGAAACCCAAGTCATGCTTAGCCAGTAGTCCTGACCTCACTGTACATCCCTGAAGACAAAAGACGCATAGTGCCTATAATATATAATAAACACGCTATATGCTTTATATTCCAGAATTCCTCCTAATCTACCTTATAGTATGATACACACATAGCTTCTTCCATAGAACAGCAATTTGTCATAATGAGGCCAGGATTTCTTGGTTTTGATTTCAGTAGAAATCTCTTTTCAGCCTATTTCTTTGGTTCCCCATCCTTCTATCTTAAATGTGAGTATTACTAAGGGTATACCCTTGGTCTTACAAAAGTTTTCTGTTCCCATGGTTTCTGCTCTTTCCTGAGTTGTGATTTTATTCTTCAGTCAAGTTTATTGTTTGTCGAATGCCTCAAACGAGATTTCCCACAGGTCTCTCAAGCTCAACATAATTGAACAACAATAAAATAATAAAGAACAAAGCAAAACAAAACAAAATGGAACTCGTTACATCTTCTCTCAGCTTCCTCCCATATTCTCTGTTTTAGTTAAGGGCCCCACTTGGTATCTTCTTTTCCCTCACCATCCACGTCTATTCAATTTTATGTTGATTCTTCCTGAAACATCCTCACTTTAGCTGCTTGATTTTGGGTATTTGCCGTCTCTCCCCTGCATTGCTGCAATAATCTTTTCTGTTATCTAACTCCAGGCTTAACACCCTCTAAACTATTTTTATACCACTGCCAGATATTTCTTTTTGAAACTTAGCTCTTATTGGGACACATACCTTCTCAGAAACATTTAATGGCCTCCTGTAGGTGACAGTATAGTGTAAACTAGCATTTGGAAGCCTTTGGCACTCTACCCCCAACTACTATCTTTTTGCTCTGCTGGAAATGCAATCATGCTCACAATTTTTCTTCTTCCAGTGAAATAATTTTCATCTTTCAAGACTCCAGTAAATGGCTACTCTCTCCATTACATCTTTCCTAATACCTTCTCTCCCAACTCCAGGGAGAATTTGTAAAAAAAAAAAAAAAAAAAAAAAAAATCCTAACCTGAGGAAATGTTCATTGATTTTAGAGAGTGAGGAAGAGAAGGGGAGAGAGACAGACAGACAGACAGACACATCAATGTGAGAAAAACATCAACTGGTTACCTTGCGTATGTGCCCTGACAGGGGATTGAACTTGAGACCTTTCTGTTCAAGTGGCGCTGCTGCAACCAGCTGAGCCACCTATCCAGGGCACTCCAGGGATAATTAATTACTCCCTATTTTCCATGTGCATATCATGTTATTAATGTAGCAACACTCCACTCATTGTAATTGGTGATGTGCAGACTTACCATGCTGTTTATGCTGTGCATTCCTAATGGAATAAATGTGTCTCACTTACGTTTGAATTTTTATCACACAGCAGGGTGTGTGGTGCATAGAATTAGCCAGAAAATATTTACTGATTGGGAACCATATTTGTAACTGGTAATTATGCTCATCTTGTGCTTGGAATCTAAAAAAAAAAAAAAATGGCCTTTTCTATTAAATGCTTCAAAGCCCTCTACCTGCTCTCTCTCCTCTCTCCTCTCTTCCAGTTTCTCAAAAAACTTTCATTATTTTAATGACTCCTTTGACCCTTCATCAACATTGATTAAACAAATATTTGACTACTTAAACTTGTCTGTATTTGCTACATCATTCTAAGATGTGAAATTCCAAAGTAAACTTTATTTTCCATCTATAACTCTTAAATAGTGGTTTCCGTGGCTACAGAAAGTACCTGTGTTTACTCCATTTTATTTGTACATTTGAGTATGCAACTTCTCATTTGTCAGCATCATTTTATGATTTACTATTCACCTGTGACTGTAACATATAAATCTTCATGATTTATCCATAGCTGGCTACTCCTCTGCTTGTGTCTCCAGGATATTTTTCTCTTTATGATAAAAATCATTAGAGGAGGATTCTTCTTCAAACCCATGCCTGATCTTTCCACCTTCTCTAAGTCTTGCCATCTTCAAAGACCCTTTGAAGAGAGGAAAAGTTTTAAGTTCTCTCTTTTGGATAGTTGTTGCCATTTAAAAAGAAACAGTCATAAATTTTATAAAATCTAGTCATATTAAATTTGTTAAGAATATTATACTGTCATAATTTATCTTTGCAAATACTTAAGTAGAAATATGCACATTGTGCAGAATGTAACATTGCATTGTACTTGAGAACCTAGAGTCAAAAGGCATTATACAGAAGTTCACATTGAAAGAAGTCAAATCCAAAACATGGCATTTATTATTGCAAAGTTTTGTACAGGAAATAAAATTCAGTGTGTCTGTACACTCCCTAAATCCTTTCAGAAGTTATTTGCCCAACATGTCAAGCGTAATGGCAAAATCCCTCTATACCAATAAATAAGGAACCTTAAGCAGAAGATTCATGATGAAGCCAGAAAACTCCTCTATAAATAATGACAGAGTATCCAGAGAGAAAGGGGGTAAAAGAGAGGGCAGTAGATCATTAGCATAGTAAGAAAAGGATATTGTCATCAGTAAGTAAGCAGTGGTATTTGACCAAATCTAGGTCATGATCAAGGATATAATCACAAGCAAGATGGCTACATTGTGGAATGTAGCCACGGTGCTCATATATAGATGGAATGGCTTTCTTCCCAGAATGCAATCACCACTATATAACAATGTCCTTATTTCCAGTTTTCAAAAGGAGATCTTAAAGCAGGATATCTTTGGTTCTGACCTCTATCCCATCTAAATCCAATTTTACAGTGATCCACATTATAGCAATTGTTTTCAGATTATTTTCACACATCAACTTTTTCTGGCTGTGGTGTCAAAGGAGACATGAAATTGTATATTCATTTTATTCATCCTGTTTTATAAACTAGTGACTCATACCCATATACCTATACAGCAAAAAAATCCTAGATTAGAAACCGAGGAAATTCCTATGGATTTATCTCACAGATCAGGCTCTTGGCATGTTTTCCCACCCCTTTTAGAAGCTAGCTAGCTAATCTTTAAAATATATTTCTAGAGAAAGCAATTTCATAACTTCACTTGATTCCACAGCTTTGCCGTCCTTGCTGTAAAGTTCTTTTTAATTCTCAGAGTTTCTTTTCTTAGAATTCAGATTCAGGACCATTATTTTGCCTTCTGGAAACATGGAAGATACCTGATAAGCTTTATCCTTTATTTTTTCCTTTTTATTGAATTTATTGGTGGTGAAACTGGTTAACAGAATTACACAGGTTTCAGATGCACTGTATACTGTATTGTGTGTTCACCACCACAAGTCAAATAAATATTCAATCCATGTCCACGGACCCAGTTATATTCCTTAACCCCATGTTCCCTCAGCTTAATTACCCATCTTTTGTTCAGGGTTTGTCATTTCCCAAAGTTTAGCACTCCTCTTATTCTTTATCAGATTTATTTTCTGGGCTTTCTTTAAAAATTTTTAAAGATTTTATTTATTTTTATAGACAGGGGAATGGAGGGAGAAAGAGCAGGAGAGAAACATCAATGCGTGGTTGCCTCTCACGCACCCCCCACTGAGGACCTGGCCAGCAACTCTGGCAGGTACCCTGACTGGGAATCGAACCACAACCCTTTGGTTCACAGGCCCATGCTCAATCCACTGAGCTACACCAGCCAGGAGTGTTTTTCAGGTTTTATATATTCTTTCAACAGAGGAGGACCCAGATTTGTGAGGCCTGCATTTATACATTTTGGGAGGAACTACTGAAAAGAATATAAATATATCTTTCTATTGCAAATTTTGTAAAAATACACCACCAGATGATCACATTGCCAGCGTCCTTTCCAAGCAAAGGAGGGATCCTGATGCTTTTGCTTCATTAGCTTCATGCTAAATCTGTCTCTGCCCATAAATTAAGTACAACTCTTTAAAAACAAGGGCCAATCTGTCAAAAAGGATATACCCACATAAGAACGTTATCACATGTGTAAAGCTAGCAGTTACACTAAATTAATCATCACTGTCTTCATTTATTAAGAAATAGTTATTGCATATCTCTTTTGTATAGGTGCTGTATTCAGCTTAAAATTAAGAGTGCTTATGTGAGCACAATGCACACACGCAACAAACTAAACCAGCACAGCACCTGCCCTGTCAGAGGCTGTTAAACTTAGCCAAGACTGTAGCAAGCATGCCTAAAGGATATATGTGCATATACCTGAATGTGTGTCAAATATTTAATTGACATATCAACATTATATACAAGAAAGGATGAGTGCTTCTGATAGTGATGGTTAGTGATGCAGTCCGTGGCGTCTCTAATTTAATCTGAGGGATGAGAGGTTTAAAAGCATGCTCTATCTTCTAACTACTGAAAATTGTATTCCCCTTATCAACAATATAGCATGGAAGTTTCAGATTAATTTCTGGACCATTGTGATGTCTAGGGGCTGTGCAGCCATTTTCTCCCATATGTCATCAGTGCTTCCTTTTTTAGTTGTGTTCTTTGCCTTCTATTAGTTGTTTAGTGTTATGTAGATTTTGCTATATGTAAAAATTACTCTGATTGTTCATACAACATCAGTAAATGGGAAGGTGCTACCCTATAATTACTGGAAGGACATCTTGCTGTTAATATCCTGGCAGGTAGGATAACAACTCATCAAACAATCACTTTCTACTTAGAAGGGCACAGAGTTCTGACTGGCAATCAAGGTGGCTTTATGAAAAAGCAAATTGAGCAAAACCATTTTAACTTACTTCTGTGAAAGAATTGTTAACTTCTAAGTCCAAGATAAAGAACTCTCTCTTTATTTGCTAAGATTTTGATTCCCTCCCATGTGCCATTCTTAGTGATGATTGGTAAAAATAAAAATAAAAATAAAAATAAAAAATAAAAAAAAATAAATTGAGATTCTAGACTCTAGAATATTCTGTTAACTCATAGTAAGACAGTGCTCCAGGCGAGTGAGTCTGGGAAACTGACTAAAGGAGAATGAACACTGCTGGCTTCTTTGGATGACTTCAAAGTGCCAGGAGTGCAAGAGCCTTGTCTGTAATGCTCATTGTTGATCCTCCAGGATTTAGAACAGTACATGACAATTCATGGTAGATTCTCAATGAATGAATGAGTGTTTCCTGATTCTTAGTGAAGGTAAAGTCACTGAATACAAATAAGTCTACACTTATCTTAGCATTTCATCTTCCTTGTACTCTTTTTTGTTTCCCTGTCTCTCCCATCACCTAGAGGACAGAAAAATTATCAATGGCAATATATCCCGTGGGCTTTATATCAATCACTGCATTATTTTTTTTTTTCCTTTGGATGGGTATGTTTACTCAGGAAAAAAAAAAAAAAGATCCAGTGCAATGGAAACAAATGTACTTGAACAGCAATAAAAATATTTTTAAAAAAGATCCAGTGCAAGTAGACATTAGTAAAATATAAAATAATTAAGAACATTAAGCAGGTAACATAGAGACAAGAACATACAGATTCCCTAGAAAAACGATTCTTTACTTTTAGTGGAAGAATCAGCAGTATATGAGATATGACTATTTTTTAAGACAAATCAGAAATGTGTAGAGTCAAAAGAATTTTAGCCCCCATATTCTTATTTTAAAAGTAATGAAATCTCCCTAAATATTTTGGAAATACCTATTTTGGGTTTTCCCTAAGGATTATGAACCATGTGGTTTAGATCTTTTCAGGGGTCGTAAATATTTGCAATTTGACAATGGATTTAATTTTTGAAAACAACTAAAAGTGATGAGCCAAGTTTTATGAATAAGACATACAACCAAAATGGGTAACAAAACCTCTGGTCAAAAATACTGTGACTCTAAAATGCAACCAATTTCATTTGATTCTGGGGTTAATTCTGAAAGAGCAGTTTCAATCACAGAGTAAGGGCCTTCACCAAAATGATTTAATGGCTTCCCAAGGTGGTTATTTGAAAAACAGGATTAGTGATTTAAACTGATATATTGGAACTAATCTTATAACTTTACAATTGTACCTTAAAATGTTACAAAACAAGTGCTAAGATATGGTAGAATGAGAACATGGAAAACTGGGAGTATCCTTACACTAGATATTGGTTAGCCCATCTCTTAACTTATTGTTTCCAGATTTGTCCATTATTTTGGGGGGTGGAGGCATACGAGGATGAAGAAAGAAGTCCATATTTTTTTTTTAAATATCCCACAGGTAAAGAGAAAACCCAGAGGAAAGCGTTAACATTATAAATTTTTCAAAGGAACTCTCTGTGATAGAGTTATTCTAGAAGATGGTATTGAATGGCTTAATTGGTGGTCCTAACAAATTATCCTAAGGAGCTCTCTGACTGCCCTTCCCCCAAAACCCTTACCTTACAAAGTAAGAAATTCACCTACATTGCATTTGAGGATTAGCTTTACTTTTTTGGAATTTAGGTACCACTTGCCCTGGGGACAAGTTACACCTGTATGAAAAATATTAAGTATGATATTGACCAGGATTTTTACTTCTCAATGACCAATAGATAAGATACAGGCTTAATAAAACCTACAGCTTTTATTTAGACATGAGAAAGTATTTTATTAACTATCAGCACAGGTTCTGCAGGAGGTCAAGGAACCCTTTTCATAGGCAGAAGACTACAGCAAGCATTTCCTTAAGGCCTTTCCTGTCTGATTCTATATTTCTACGTGTCAAGGTAATTTGATATTCTTTTTCAAGTCTCCAGGTGCTTTTCCACCCACCCAAATTGGTCTTATCAAAACCTTACCAATCGTGTTGCCTCTTCCATTTTCTAAGATGATGGCAGTAGTAAGGCAGTAAACTCAGCTCTCAGGCTTGTAAGATACCATTGTTTTGTCCTTTCCACCCACTCATATCTCTCCAGGTCATTTTGCCATTAAAGTATTATATCAGTCACTTTAGAGTTTTACTTTGTCCCTTTGGTTGAAGATAACATTAATTAAAAATTTATAGATTAACTTCCTATAGGTGCTCAAAGCATTTTGTGGACTTGAAACAAGGGGAGGTCCATAAAAGCATGTCCATCTCAATTGTTTTTGTTTTCCCCCAGATGCAAAGTGGGGGACTCAGATACTTCCTAAGAAAAATGTATCTGAAGAAACCTGTAATGTTTGACAACTTCTCCATGTTAAAGATTATAGATTAACTTCCAGCTAGTCAGAGTTCAGCATTCTAATAGACTGTGAGGGGAGAGGCAGTTTTCCCTCCAACTTCAGATCACAGGTTTTTGCATTTGTAAGGCAGATTTTAATAGAAGGTCTTGGAGATCACAGCCAGCCTTTATTATCAGTGCATAACCACTTTGTAACCAACTGCAAGTTTAATATTCAAGAAAATTTGCACATAACAGTCTTTTTGCCTTGTCAATTTTGATAATTTGTATTTGCATTTCTTTTCACAACCATGTTGGGGTGCAAAGTTCTGTCTGTCTGGCAAACCTCAGGATATGAACAGCATGTGAAAGATACATTAAATTTTTATTTGTTTTCTAAGAAGGCTGAATACTAAGTGGGTCATGCTGAATACAAGAGGAATACTTCAGTGAACATGTGCTAGAATTTACTTAACGGCTCCTTCACCTGGAGCCAATCAGTTTCTTCTATGAGTCTCTCATCTGCCAAAAGTCAGTCATTTATACAAATAAACTCAAGGAACTTTTCATATAAACTTTCCTGCCCTGACCTCAGACAGATTTGTCTTAAAGCAAAAAAATCACTGGAAAAGCTGTGTCTTATTCATGTTTGTGGATCCTAAAAATATCTCATTCAAAATAAATACTCATTTTCAAAATGAGGACACATCTCTTCTTTTAACTTTGAAGTTTCTTTGTATAAGTGAATTGTCACTGCAGAGTGTTGAGCTATGTCAGTGAGAGAAATGTCATGGGCATCAGGCCTCAGAAACACTAAGTATTGGCATTTTTTTAATGTAACTAACTGTAGATATCAATGAACCATAACCTGTTAATGATTAAGAAGAACCCTACCATTCAAAGATGAGTAATGCTTATTTCAAGGCCACTAAGATTTTTTTTTCACAATTAAGAAATTGCAGGTGTACAAGGAACTATATGTAGAAATATTCTTGGTAATTTACTGTTTTGAGAATTCCTGGGCTGAAAACTATTGTTATATAAAGAGACCAGGCTGCTAAATCTCAGAAAATGTGAACAGTATCTAAAGTGTTGGTAGGTTTTGACCTTTTATGTGATGAAGACTGCATTAGGGAAGAGGGAGCTAGAGAGTTTGTTGGGGGGTTATTTTATATAACATGGTCAGGGAATACCTCACTGATAAGGAGACTTTTAAGTGAGACATAATGAAGCTGAGAGCAGAAAGAACACAAATGTAGTGGCGCTGAGAAAAGGAGACCAGTGGGCTGGGACACAACGATGAGGGAGAGATAAGGCCAGACAAGTAGGAGGGGGCCAGATCATATAAGGCCGTGTAGTGTACTGGAAGGGCTTTCCTCAGCTCTGAATAGGAATAGATGGATTCTCCGACAGACTAACATACAGAGAGAAGAGATGCAGAAGGAAGGAGGGGGAAGGAGCTTTAGGGGATGGGAAAAATGAAAGGGTGGGTGAGGGCAGTGTAGTCTAGGAAGGGTATAGGGAGAGAGCAATGTGGTCTAAAGGAAAGAGGGGACACAGTGACTCAGGAATCTATGAAGGCAGAAAATGTGTTATTTTGTTTGATTTGGTTTATCAAGTTACCTATGACCCACTATGATTAATACCATATTTATGTAGGTTAATAAGCATGACTTCAATCCCCATCTAACTACAGTATCAATACAGGTGTGCAGTGTGTATTCCTGAGACACTTAAGTACTTGAACAAGCTAATCAAGATTTCAGTTACCCAGTGAGAAAGCTATACCTGTCAGTTACAATTGTAGGTGATTGGTTGATGAAATATTCATGGGATCTTGCATAAGAGGGACCTTATAGGTCACTTGTACCATAATAAGTGGAAATCTATGGGAAAGAAAAAGTGTAGCAATATTATAGTACTGATAAAATCTTCACAGGTACTGATTCTCAGAGTGCAGTTGCTGCAGCTGGAAATCTTTGCCCTGAGCATTTGTCACGACTCCTTCAATCCAATATGCCCTTTAAACACAGTGAACAACTATAGGAAAGGAATATCTAATGTCATTTGACATTAAAGTGTAGGATTCTTTTCTTTAATGGAAAGCCTTAATTTGTCCCTAGTTGCAGTTGAAAAATCTAATGAGTTTTTGCCACCATCTTATGTAGGTTTTTTTCTCTTATCATCTGGTTGTTCAATTGTCTGTTCAAATGCTGAAAAAGTCACCTTGGCTCAAATCCTCCCGTTTGTAGCCTGACATGATCATTCTGAAATAGGAGTGAGAAAGATCAGGAAGAGTCTCTGAGTCCTGATTTATCTTTGGTACTCTTTAGGATTTTCATCCACTTATACTAACAAATTAGGGACTTGGTCCATGTTACACATCAGTTAGTGGTGATGGACATTGGAATTTGTGTTTGCCAGTTCTTATCTGTGGTGGCGGGAGCATGCAGCACATTGCAAAAAGGTCACTAGCTGCCACAACAACTCAAGCAAAGAATGTGTTACAAGGGTATAAAGGGAAATTTTTCTAAGGAAAAAAATTGGATAAAATGATGAAAAAGCATCAAAGATAAAATTTGCTTTCATATTCATTGTCATTCTCAGGACATCTCTGGGACACAGAAAAGATGCTGCTGCTGTAACCGTAGTTCATTGCTCTGCACAACCTTTTCCTCTCTATCTGTTTTGCCTCCTGTTGTGCCCAGAATTAAATGAGAACCCCACCAATAAGAAAAAAGGTTATACCATTCATCTTATCTTCTGTTTGAAATCTTTCAGCCTGGGCCTAGGGATGGAGCATCATCATGTAACAGAAAGGTTGTGGGTTTGAATCCCAGTCAGGGCACATACCTAGGCTCCAGGTTCAATCCCTGGTCCAGGTATGTAAGGGTGGCAACCGGTTGATGATCCTCTCTCACATCGATGTTTACCTCTGTCCTTGGGTGAGAATTTAAAAAAAAAAAAATCCTTCAGTAGATGGTTTTTCAGCAAGACTAGCAACCTCCTATTAGTAAAGATGGCAAAAGTAAATATAAGAAAGCTTAGGAAGGCCTGGGTTAGAGGATTGAGTGTAAGCTAATTCTCCTGACCCTTCCATAAACCTTTAGGCAGAGGAATACTGCATTCTCAGATAGTCACAAAAGAAATTAAAGCAAACTTCTAATTTCCAAATCAAGTTGTTTTGTGGTTTTTGTGTTTTGGTTTGTTTGTTTTTTAGTTTTTGCTTCATTTTCTCAGGGAGATGACAGAACTAACCCCAGATGTTTGAAAACAAACAACACTGAAATGAACCCAAGCAAACAAAAAACACTGCCTTCTTCCACGAAACTTTATCCCTCAGTTTATGTGAATAGTCCTGTTAGGTGCATTGTACCTTAAGTAAGATAATTTGTGAATTTCATTGTTGGTCCACGGAACAAAATATTCAGCAATGTTTGTATTTCTTAGATTTGTCAAATTTGGTCTATTAACACAAGAATATGCCCCAAAACTTCTGTTGTTTATTCTGTCTCTATCTTTTTTCTCTTTTCATGGCTCAGGCAGGCAAGTCCCATCGTTTGTTCAAAGTTTGTAGGTATGAGAGGAAATGTGTTTTGTTAGTTCATATTTTTACATGATACTGCAAAATTGCCATATCATGAAAAATTCTTTCTTCTCCCCAGTGAGCATGCACATATGTGGTCATGTTCCTGGGTTGAGTGAAATTGAATACATACCCTGGATTGCATGGGGTATCAGTATTGCCCAACTGTGGAATCGTGTAATAGTGATAACCCACCAACAATCATTGAATATTTGCTATGTACTGGGTACTGTGCTTAATGGATTTATATGCAATTTATAATTAAATTGCAAACCAACAGTATGAAGTACAGATCAAGGAGGCTTAGCTCAGTTAAATAAATGGTCCAAAGGGATAAAACATTATAGTCACTGGACAGCTAGGATTTAAACCAGATCTCTCACCTCCTAAAGGCCATCCTGGGTTCACAAGGATATGCTATTTTACTTAGAATGTTTGGATTATAGTCCCTGACTTCAGAGGAACAAAATAAATAGAACTCTTTCTGATTATTTTTACTCTAGGCATAAAATTAGAAGTCAGGAATTTTAGAAGTCTTGTCAACAAGATGCATAAAAGAATGAAGCCATAGAACCATCATACTTATTGAGGAAAGAAAAAATTACAGTAACCATGTCAGCAGTTCTTTAAATGTTTTATGTGTTATTTTTTAGTGTTGTTCAATTACAGTTGTCTTTAATTAAACATTTTAAGTGTTCTATGTTATTTTAAAAAGAAATAATTAAAAACATTTTAAAATTCTGAAGTGGCTAGCATAAAGCAAAGAAAGTTAAAACATAAACCCTCTAAAAACACAGTGTGATTAAAGCTAATAGAGTGTCAGGTGCTAGAACAATCCAATATAAAAATTTCACCTGTTTTATTGACTTTTCATGAAAAATAATATCTTGGTGACACATATTTAGTGTACAAAAAGACTTTCAGTGTAATATACATAGCAGGTTTCTTTATATGGTTTCCAAATGATTTGACTCAGTATTATTTGAGAATCCTTCTAACATCCCCAGTGAATGAAAAAACACACAGCAGTGCAATCACAATATGCCTCTGGCACCAGAGTTATCGATTTCTTTACCACGCTATTTCCAATTTACATTCTTTTAAGGTTATGTGGCTACTCTTGTACAGCTTCTGATACTGGAATGAATTGCAAGTCTTGCCAGGTATATTCACACAGGTACCCAGGATGATCCAAAACCCAAAAGAGAAGAAAATAAATCTCCACTTTCTTATGAGCTTAGACAGTATCGAGATGCTGTATTTCTAGTCATAGATTACATCCTCTTGAATTCCAAAAAAAAGGACAGGCTTATGCAGAATAAACCAATGAAAACACATGTGGTCATTTGTGTCTTAATGACCAAATTCTTTGCATTCAGACTTTCAAACATTTCTGTTATACATGATAATCAGCGCCACCATGTATTGAGCATTTCTTCTGTATCAAACATTGTCTTCAGTGTTTTTATATAAACATTAATTACCTTAATCTATTTAACAATCAGTTTATTTGAGTATCTCTAGTCTGCAGATGTGGAATCCAAAGCTCAAAGTGATGAAGTAACTAAGTTGTTCAAGGTCACACAGCTTTGAGGATAAATCATGGGAGCTTGGATTTGAATCCAGCTTTACCTGACTCCCAGATCCATTTTCCTTAGTAATTTCTCCACTTCTCCATCCCTCAAAAATACCTTTGACTTTCAGTGAGATCACAATTCTTGCAAAGTGCTTCCATAGTCAGCACTGATATAGTAAGCCATTGGAGATGCTGGAAGGAAGGAATGGTTTTGGTTTTCAGTGGTTTATATTTTCAAATATTACATCAAGTTTGGAAGATGCTTTCTTCATGTAGCCCTGGTGTGATTGAGGCTGGCATCTGAGCCTTTTGAACATGCTTATTGATTTTAGAGAGAGGAAAAGGGAGGGAGAAGAGAGGCAGAGAAACATCAGTGTAAGATAAAAACATCAATTGGTTGCCTCTTGTACATGCCATGACCAGAAACCAGAACCCACAACCTAGGCCTGGACCATGATGGGGAATTGGACTCTCCTTCTTTCAGTTTGTGAGATGATGCCCAACCAACTGCGCTACACCTAGTTTTATCCACTTCTCAAAGTTTGATTGGAATAAATAAGTCATAGCATTTACATGAGGTTTTTTTTTTTTTTTTTTTTTTTTTTTTTTTTTTTTTTTGCCATAGGTCTCATTTGTTACTTATGTACAGCAAAGGAAATAAGATTTTTAATTTATTCATATTTTTCAGTGAGGCAATAAAGGTTTCAGTGAGAGATGTAAAATTAGGTTGGTGTATACACTTTGCAGTAAACCCTAGAGACATTAATCTGTTACATTTTGTTCCTTTTGTACATGTTTTTAAGTTTTATTTATTTATTTATTTTAGGTGTGGGGGAAGGGAAGGAGAAAGGGAGAGAAACATCAGTGTGTGGTTGCCTCTTGCACAACCCCCACCAGGGTCCAGACCTGGCTTGCAACCTAGGCATGTGCCCTAACTGGGAATTAAACCAGCAACCCTTTGGTTCATGGGCTGGCACTCAGTCCACTGAGCCACACCAGCCAGGGCCCCTTTGTACTTTTTACTGCCTCTTAAAACATAGATATGCCAGATAAGGTAAAGTTAAAGGAGTTCATCATCACCAAGCACTTATTACATGAAAGGTTAAAAGGACCTAAGAAAAGCAAAATCAAAATTATGAACAGTAAAATGACAGTAAACACAACTATCAACAACTGAACCTGAAAAAAAAAAAAACTAAGCAAACAACCACAACAGAAACAAAATCACATAAATGGGGATCACATGGAGGGTTATCAGTGGGGAAGGCAAGAGGGGAGAATGGGGGAAAAGGTACAAGGAATAAGAAGCATAATTGATAGGTACAAAATAGACAGGGGAGGTTAAGAATAGTATGGGAAATGGAGAAGTTGAAGAACTTATATTTATGACCCGTGGACATGAACTAAAGGTGAGGGGAATGCTGATGGGAGGTGGGGTGCAGGGAAGAGGGAAATAAAGGGGAAAAATAATGGGACAACTGCAATAGCATAATCAATAAAATATAATTAAAAATAGATATGCCAGTAAAACTGAGATGTTTTTCTGTAAATACTTCTTACCTTGTTTGAGGTTACCACCAAAACACTTTCACAATGAGTATCCTTTTAACAGAACACAGTCCTGTACATTGACAGAATTTAATCAGTTGGCATTCTCAGCCCTAAGCAATAATGATTGATGTTTACTTGATGATGATAGTACTCATAAGTTAGTGTTTTAAAATGTGTAGTGAGGCACAAGAAATATAAAGTGTCGTTAATCACAGCCAGTTATTTAAGTGTTTTTTTTTTTTTAAACCTGAGCTTAAATTTGCTCCTGTTGCTTTCACTCTTTTCATTATTTAGGTTTTGTTTATAGGAATTAGGTGAAAAGAAAGTACTGATATCTCATCCCTGAAGAGAATTCTCTCCCCATCAGATTTCACATTTAGGAGAATTAAACCAAGTTGTGAAATATCTTATCTTCCACTCTAGTAAAACTCAAGATTGTTGATATGAAACCATAGCTAAGATTTGCCTTTCCCTTTTAAATTGTTTTCTTAAGAAGAGAGAATTGAATAGACACATGTTCCCCACCCCTAGATTTTTAAAGCCAGAGCCAAAGAATAAATATGAGAGCAATAGGGTCTTCTTTTCGGCATGAGGCCTCTTCATGAAGACAGAATGGGTGACACAAAGACCAAAATTATACTTCACAGTCTGTGTGGCTTGAAAAAAATCTATGTCTTTGTACATGCTTTCATTCCTTTTCATTACTGACAAACCATGGAAAGTATTTTCCTCCTCTGTTTTGGTCTGTTTTGGATTACACATGCCATTTCAAATGTTGTACTTGATTCATAGTTAAATCTATTCATAAAACATTTAAGATATAAACTAATGGACCTATGACTTGCTCTGTTTCATCATTTACTATGTCTATGCTTATGTTGTTTTTGTAGTGTGGGTTGCAAGCCCCCATTTCATATAGAAATTTAACCTACTCACATATGCCAAATTTTTCATTATCGAGCTTTTTTTTTAAATATATTTTATTGATTATGCTATTACAGTTGTCCCATTTCTCCCCCATCATTCCCCTCCACCCCACCCACCCTCTCCCACCCACATTCCCCCCTTTAGTTCATGTCCATGGGTCATAAGTTTTCTAGCTTCTACATTTCCCATACTATTCTTGCCCTCCCCCTGTCTATTTTCTACCCACTATCTATGCTACTCATTCTCTGTACCTTTTCCCCCTCTCTCCTCCTCCCACGCCCCTGTTGCTAACCCTCCATATGATCTCCATTTCTGTGGTTCTGTTCCTGTTCTAGCTGTTTGCTTAGTTTGCTTTTGTTTTAGGTGTGGTTCTTGATAGCTATGAGTTTGGTGTCTTTTCACTGTCATATTCTTATCTTCTTTTTCTTAGATAAGTCCCTTTAACATTTCATATAATAAGGGCTTGGTGATGATGAACTCCTTCAACTTGACCTTATCTGAGAAGCACTTTATCTTCCCTTCCATTCTAAATGACAGCTTTGCTGGATAGAGCAATTTTGGGTGTAGGTCTCTGCTTTTCAAGATTTCAAATATTTCTTTCCAGCCCCTTCTTGCCTGTAAGGTCTCTTTTGAGAAATCAGCTGACAGTCTAATGGGAACTCCCTTGTAGGTGACTGTCCCCTTATCCCTTGCTGCTTCTAGAATTCTCTGCTTCATTTTAATCTTGGCTAATGTAATTACAATGTGCCTTGGTGTGTTCCTCCTTGGGTCCAACTTCTTTGGGACTCTCTGAGCTTCCTGGACGTCCTGGTAGTTTATTTCCTTTGCCAGATTGGGGAAGTTCTCCTTTATGATTTGTTCAAATAAGTTTTCCACTCGTTGCTGTTCTTCTTCCCCTTCTGGGACCCCTATAATTCGGATGTTGGGACGTTTAAAGATGTCCCGGAGGTTCCTAAGCCTCTCCTCACTTTTTTGAATTCTTGTTTCTTCCTCGTCTTCTGTTTGGTTGTTAGTTTCTTCCTTCTGGTCCACTCCATTGATTTGAGTCCCAGTTTTCCTTCCATCTTTATCAGTTCCCCATGCATCTTCCTTCATTTCACGGATTGTAGCCTGCATTTTTTCATCTAGTTTGTGAGCAAAATCAACCAATTCTGTGAGCATTTTGATGACCAGTGCTTTGAACTGTGCATCTGACAGGTTGGCTATCTCTTCACTGCTTAGAGGAATTGGCTCTGGGGCTTTTATTTGTTTTCTGGTTTGAGCCATTTTTGGTGGGTTTTGTTGTTGTTGTTGTTGTTTTGGTTTTAGTCTGGTTGCGGCTATTACGTATGAGGGGTGGAGCCTTAGGTGTTCCTCAGGGCGGGGCAGCCCAGTCGCTGGGTTGTGATGCTGTATGTGGGGGTGGGGCCTGAGAGGGAGCAATGGCGCCTGCTCCGCTCTCTCCCGGATTCAGTCCCCTCCGCCACTTCCCCTCCGCCTGGACCGTCTGCGCGCTCGAATGTGAGACCACCTGGTCAGTCAGCCAGCCGCCTTGTGCGGCCTCAATGGGTCTGCACAGTTGCCCCCCTGTGCCCGGGGTCCACCAGCCGCCGCCTGTGCACCTGGGAACTGCCAGCCGCTGCTGCTTGCTTCCTGGGTCCGCACCTCCACTTTCTCCTGCCGCGACTCCACCCCTCTTACCGGTCTGGATGAATGGTTGTTGGACTTCCATACAGTTCAGTTTTCTATAAGTTCTGGTTGTTTTCTTGTTTCTAAATATTTGTTGTCCTTAATTTTGGTTGTGAGAGGAGGCACAGTGTGTCCGCCTACGCCTCCATCTTGGCTGGAAGTCCCCATTATCGAGCTTTTGATGTTAATTGTTGACTTATTTCCTTCTACCCCAATTGTATCAGCTTAGATATAAACATTTTTAAGCTTTATTCTATTTTTCAAGAAATAAAAATGAAAGAAATATATGGAGAATGCTACAGAAATAGTGTGATTAAAGTCTATAAACCTTGGAATGCCTATCAATCTACATCAACACTTCTAGTCTCAAAATATGGTTTAGATTTGGGCTTTTTGTGTATTTTCTGCAATCACCCTACTGTTTTTATTAGATGATCTTAGTCTGTGAAAGGATGCCTATAAAAAATCAACAGAGTCTTGGGAATCTGATTGTCGTATGTATCAAATAAAAATAGATGCCCATTGAAATTTGAATTTCAGAAAAACCATGAATACCTTTTTAGTATCAGGTATCCCAAATATCACATGATTTTTTATTATAAATATATCCTAAGTATTGTATGCATAGTAAATAATTTTCACAACAATGGGTCCCAAATATTACATGAATTTTTCAAAGATAGGTTAAGTATTATATGGGATATACTTATACTAAAAATAATTCATAGTTTACTTTAAAGTAAAGTTTTTCTGAGTGTTTTCTGTTTTATTTGGCAACTCTACTTGGAAGGCATCATGGTAGTGCATGTGCGCACACCTGGTTCTGATACTTAAGTAACTGAGTAACCTTGGACGTCTCACTTAACCTTCCTGAACCTAAGTTTCAGCATCTGTAAAATGAGAAGAAATAATAACTACTTTGCACATTTTCTATAATGATTAGAAATTATTTACTTAAAACACCTGACACATAATAGATTTTCATGAAAAACTAGCTGTTATTATCAGCACAAAGAAGAAATATAAATGGAAGTTACTAGTTTCTTTTAGCTTCGTAACTGGCACCACTCATCAGTTAAACAGCCCATTCAATTAATAAGTAGAAGAGTCCACCACATGATGTCAGCGACTATTTACCAATCAGAAATTTGACCAGTAACAAAATATTGGGTTGGCCAAAAAGTTTGTCGTTGTTTGTTTGTTTTTAGTAAGCTGGCTCTAGTAGTGCTTAGTTGTCTTTAATTTCATTCAAAACAATTTTGTTAGATTGTATTGTGACAGCTGTCATACCAGCGTGCATTTAAAAAATCATCAAAATTGGTGAATTTTTGTGTAGCCATTTTAATATTAAAATGGAAGAAAATATGCAACATTTTTGGCATATGCTTTATTATTTCAAGAAAGGTAAAAATCAACTGAAACACAAAAAAAAGATTTGTGCAATGTATGGAGCAGGTGTTGTGACTGATCAAGTGTGTCAAAAGCAGGTTGTGAAGTTTCATGCTGGAGATTTCTTGCTGGATGATGCTCCATGGTTACATAGACCAGTTGAAGTTGAAAGTGATCATATCAAGACATTAATTGAGGACAATCAATGTTATACCACGCAGGAGATAGCTGACATACTGAAAATATCCAAATCAATTAAGTTGTTGCTGAAAATGAAAAATACATCTTTTATGGAAAAAATGAAACAGACTTTTCGGCCAACCCAATATATACAAACATTAACCTCCCCCCTTTATCCTATAACTTGTTATGTTACTTACCAAATGTCATATAACTTGTTAGCATCAGAGCCTGAATATATGTTGCCTTCACGCTATCTTTTTTTTTGCTAAGTCATAATTTTATTTCAATCCTGCCCATGTCAAACATCAATTTTTTAAATTTTTATTAATTTTATTGAGATATAATTTATATATTACATTCATCATTTTAAAGTATACAAATTAGTAGTTTTTATTCACAAGGTTGTACAACCAAGGCCAGTATCTAATTCCAGAGCATTTTCATCATCTCCCAGAAGAACCCATACTCATTAGCAGTTACTCCTCATTCTCTCTTCTCCCCATCCCCTGGCAACCAGTAATCTACTTTTTGTCTTTAAGGGTTTTCCTATTCTGGATATTACATATAAATGAAATCATAACATATATGGACTTTTGTGTCTGACTTCTTTCACTTAGCATAATATATTAAGGTTCATCCATGTTGCATCTTGTGTCAATGCTTCATTCTTTTGGTGCTTGAATAATATTCCATTATATGGCCGTATAGTACATTTTCCTTATCCATTTATCAGTTGATGGACACTTGGGTTGTTTCCACTTATTGGATATTAAGAATAATGCTGCTATGAACATTCTTGTACAAGTTTTTGTATGAACATTTTTCCCCCTTGGGTCTGTATCTCAGAGTGGAATTTCTGGGTCATATTGCAGCTCTTTGTTTAACATTTTATGCAACTGTTTTTCAAAATGACTCACCATTTTACATTCACCAGTAACGCAAAGAGTTCCAATTTCTCCACATCCTCACTTGTTATTATCTGCTTTATATTATTATCATAGCCATTCAAGTGGGTGTGAACTGGTTCCTTACTGAGATGTTAATTGGCAGTTCCCTAGTGATTGATGATGATGTCAAACATCTTTTCATGCAGTTATTAGTTATATGTATATGAGGAGGCACACAAAGAAAACCAAAATTATCATCTGGAGGGCAGGCCCCTTGTAGTACAGGCTTCCCCTGCTAGGTGAGTGTTCTAGGAGCCCATCTGTTATCAGTGTACTAGCTGGTGGTGTTGTAAGAGGCTGTGTTAGGCTTCAGTGAATTGTTTTTGAAGACTCTTTTAACACTTTTGCCCATTTCATGATGGGTGATTTATGAGCGCACCTGCCCACACCATGCTGAGTTTTTGACCAAAAATGACATGACCCCCATGCCCCATCCTCCCTATTCACTCAATCTCACTCTGAGAGACTGTTTTGTTTCTCCGGATGAGAATGTCCTCAAAGGGAAATATCTTGCCAGTGTGGAAGAAGTGAAAAAAAGAATGGCAGAAGCACTAAAAGGCATCAAAATCAACAAATTCAAAAACTGTTTTCAGCAGTGGAAAAAAGTGTCTCAATAGGTGTATTGATTTTATCAAATGGAGAGTACTTTGAAGGTGACTGAAGTTTAAACATGTAAGAATTAATGCACAACTTTTTTATAAATAAAATCTGGGAGCTTTTGGGCCCCCCCCGCCCTTGTATTTTCTTTGCAGAAAGATCAATTCAAATCTTTTGCCTATTTTAATTGGGTTATTTATCTTTTTATTTTTGAATTGTAAAAGTTTTTATATATTCTTATCAGAAAAAAACTGATTTGCAAATATTTTCTCCCTATCTGTGGGTTATCAGTTCACTTTCTTGACAGTGTCCTTTGATGGATAAAAGTTTTTAGTTTTGATGAAGTCTTATTTATGTATTTTTTCTTTGGTTACTTGCAGTTTTGGTGTCATATCACATTATCTTTTCTTCCTTGAAGAATAAAACAAGCACTAAAACAGGAATAGAGACAGAAGCTGTGTTCCCACATTCGCAATTACATAAATGTGTGAGCTTAAGCAAGTATTAAACTCATTGGGAACTCAGTTTCCACATTTGTGAAAAAAAGCTAGGTTCAGCAGAGCAGGCACTTCATAATCTTTATGAATAAATTATCTCTCTGAAACTCCTTAGGTTAGTAGTTCTCAACCTGGGTTACATTTGGCAATCTCTGGAGACACTTCCGTTTGTCACAACTGGAAAAGGTTGATACTGGCATCTAGTGAGTAGAGGTCAGGAGTGCTTGGTAAACATGTTACAATTTACAGGATGGCTCCTACAGCAAAGAATTATCCAGACCAAAATGATAGTAGTGCTGAGGTTGAGAAAACCTGCTCTAAATTCTATTTCTATCATTCTGATTTATTTTAAGTGGTAGTTTTTTAGTTTGTCTACTGGAACCTGATCATTTTGTGCTCTTAACAGATTGCTGGAGGTACCAGCCTGATGGGAGCAGTAGAAGGAAGAGGCACCAATAATTCTTGAGACTATTAGTCAAGAGATTTCTTTGAAAATGTTTTCAGAGCATTTAAAAACTTTTATGTCTTCTAATTTGGAGAAAAATATTTTGATACACATACCTCCAGGCAAAAGCTTGTAGATGTGTTCATGTTATTGAGTCCTTTTCTTTAGGGTTTCTGGAACAATATATTTTTTTGTGAAATACTTGGTACATGTTGTGAAGTGTATCTAATCAGTCATAATGGGAAAAAAGAAACAGAACAGCTTGATGGAAGAAATTTTTATTAGTGAGTTCTTTGACCTCAAAAGAAGTTAATATTATTATTCTAGTTGATCAGTTTACTTCAATTTTATCCCATATCATCTACTGGAATGTACTGATTCACTTGAGTTCCATAAATAATCTATCTAAGATAAAATAGACAATAGCTTGAAATATGTTTCAGCATTTCTAAAGATCTTGGCATGCAAAAAGCTATTACACTTGAAGATATTTCTTGTGTGTGATAATATGGCTTATTATTTCAAGCCTTTCACCATTAGATGTAAACAAGCACTACCATCGTAGACTAGCACTTTATCAGGTGCTAGTCTGATCCCATTTTTCCTCATTAAAATCTTATGGGGTAGTTTTTTTAATCCCCACTTTTCAGATAAAGCCAAAAGTTACAATGGAATTATAAAATACTTGCTAAGCCATAGTTCCATATTAAAGCTTTTCTTCTATATCAAAACTGTTTCCTATTTCAACAACAAAGGAAGTCTATTTATTGTTAAATCTGTATATTTTCATGTCCCTAATTTTATGCCCCTTCGTAATGGTGATTAAACCCTTAGTTATTTCTAAATGTTTTCAATGCCTTAGAATTACTGTTTTTTTCTCAAAAATATATATATGCACCTTGAATCTGGTATAATATTTTTTCTGTCTCTGAGTTCCCACATGCATGTGTGGATATGTAATATTAAAGTTGTACAAGTTCCCCAATATGTAAGTAATGGTAGAATTTCTGTTTAACTTTTTTCTATGTACAGGAAGCAGTAAAAGAAAACAATAAGAGAAAAGAAATGGAAGAGAAGACTAGGAGGGCAAAGCTTGCAAAAGAGAAAGCCGAACAAGAAAAGTTGGAACGCCAGAAGAAAAAGAAACAGCTCATTGATATAAACAAAGGTATGAAGTACTTCCATTTTTTCCAATGGTTTATAAACTGCAAAATAATTACACTTAATTAATTTTGGGTTATGAAGTGAATTGTTTTGGTAGAAAAGAATCACAGTATTATTAGTTGTTTGCATCAAATTTCCCTCATGAAATTACATGTATTTCTTGTCAACCTACACTGAGCACTCAGGATTTTTGGTAACCAATTCAAGGTAATATGTTCTTGAAACAGTCTTTTTCTCTCTGGTTTCTTTTTTTCTTACCAAATTATATTATGTTTGGATGAGGCACTGGTGAAGGGAGAAGAGGGCAAGTTGAACAGAGAAAAAACTGGTATGGGGAGATAAGCATTATAGCTCTAATTTTAATTTTGTTTACAAAGAGCAGCAACAATTAACACTTTTCCTTGGGGGCTTGAACATTTCAAGTCATAACGGATATTGACAGCACTATTTTATAAATTGAAAAAAAATTTGGAGAAGCATCCTGCTCAGCTGTGACCCTAGGAACAAAATGTTGGTATGTCTGTGTAGTATAAAGTAGTTGTTTTCATGGTTAGCAAGAATGACTGTGAGTTAAAGGTAGGTATTTTTGGATTTATTTACTTTCTTTATAAAGAAGAGAGCATAAATAAAGTGTTTGGCACCAGATAGCTGCATCCTCAATATTTAAGAATGAAAAAACATAGTCTTTGCCACTGAGGGTTACAGAATTTATAAATGAAAAAAAAATCAGAACAGGATAGAAAATAATATGATCAATATGGACCAATGTAATGATAGTCCAAGTCGTAAGCACTGTATATTTTGGACATGTGCCATGTACTGTTCTAAGACTGTCGCATGTTTTAAGTTAAGTAACCCTCATAACATCTCTATGATGTAGTTTTTTAATATTGTCTCATTTTACAGATGAGGAAACTAAGGCTCATAGAAGTCAAGGAACTTGCCCAAGGCAAATAGAAAGTATTAGCACCAAGATTAGAATCCAAGTAGTCTGGCTGTGGAATCTTTGCACTAGTAAATGCATTATCAAATAATGAAAACATACCCTGGCTGGTATGGCACAGTGGATTGAGTGCCAGTCTGCAAACCAAAGGGACACAGCTTGATTACCAGTCATAACACATACCTGGGTTGTGGGACAAGTCCTCAGTAGGGTGACTGTGAGAGACAACCACACATTGATGTTTCTCTCCCTCCCTTCCTCGCTCTCTAAAAATAAATAAATAAATAAATACATTTTTTTTTAAAGCAGCTCTGCCTGGTGTGGGTCAGTGGACTGAATGCTGACCTGTGAGCCAAAGGGTCACCAGTTTGATCCACATTCCAGTCATATGCCTGGGATGTTGGCCAGGTCCCCAGTAGGGGGAGCACAAGAGGCAACCATGCATTGATGTTCCTCTCCCTCTGTCCTTCTCATTCCCTCTCTCAAAAACTAAATAAATAAAATCTTTTAAAAAAAAAGCAAAAATCATGTAGCACTTACTGTGTACCAGGAACTTGACTGGGAGATTAGCATATATGAACATATTTAAGTCTCATCAAATCCTATTAGGAAAGTGCTACTCACTCATTTCAAGATGAGGAAACTAGGCACAGAGTAACTTGCTCAAGTTCACAAAGATAGTAAGAGGTAGAACTAGGATCTGAACCTAGGAAGTCCATGGCCCAAGTTAATTAGTAATAATTATAATGTATTTTATTATAATTATTACTCATAATTATTAATCAGTATCAATCATCCATAGTAATGTCTCTAAATGGTTAATCTGAAGTAATATCTATTCCTATTAAGCTATCCTTCATGCCTTTAAAATATGCAAAATCCCTGGCTGGCATACCTCACTTGGTTGGAACGTCATCCCGCAAACCAAAAGGTCGCAGGTTCAAGTTCTGGTCAGGGCAGAATGCCTAGGTTGTGTATTGGGTCCTCTGTCAGGGTGCGTATGAGAGGCAACTGACTGATGTTTCTCTTTCACATCAGCGTTTTTCTCCCTCTCTCACCCTCCCTTCCCATATGTGTGTGTCCTTGAATGAGGACAAAACAAATTAAAATAAAAATATAAAACTTTTCAGAAATTTACAATAGTCTATCTTTTCTACCCATAAAATAAATATAACATAATTCAATTTTAAAAGAAGCAAAACAGTAGACCAATGAGTTAAAATATAGCATAAACATAATTTAGCAAACAACTTCATAATTAAGCTTAATAGAACGGGTGCTGACTAAAGACCACTCAATGAAAATAAGCATTAGAGCACAGTCTGGCAATGGGTATTTATAGGAAGTTCTCCCTTAAAAAAGTGATAAAGTTCATTGAATAGCACTGAAAGTTAGCCCCCTTATGTCCATGAAGGGATAGTGAAAGAAAAGACTGGAAGAGGGGACAAATTGTTAATTCTCTAGGCTATGCTAAGGGTCTTACCCTGAAAGCTATGGGAAGCCTATGAGTATTATAAACTGGAAAGTGATGTGCTCAGATAAGTTTCATTTGGATAGAAGTGTAGAGAATGGATTGGAAGGGGAAAGGGCAGAGAGAACAGAGTTTATGAAGTTATTATCATGGTTGTTAAGAGATGATGGTGGCCTGAATTAATCAATGGTAGTGAGGTTAGAGAAATCACAAAATAGATGTGTATTAAAGTTCTATAGGATATGTAAATGTAGAGACAGATTTATTTTAAGAAATTGGCTCATGTGATTATAAAAGCTGGCAAGTCCAGAATCTGCAAGGTAGGATGACAGACTTGGAGACCCAGGAAGAGCCAGTATTGCGGTTCAAGTCTGAAGGCAGTTTACTGACAGAATTCCCTCTGGATCAGGGGAGGCCAGTCATTTGTTCTGTTCCAGCCTTTATGCGATTGGATGAGACCCACCTACATTATAGAGGACAATCTGCTTTACCTAAAGTCCACTGGTTTTAAATGTTAATCTCATCCAAAAAAACACCCTCACATAATCATCCAAAATAACATTTAAACAAATATCTGGACACCATGGCCCTGCCAATTTGACCCTGAGGATTAATTAGATATGGAAACCAAGAAAAGGAGGTATGAAAGAATGTAGTACCCTTCATAAAATAGTGTAAGGTTTCATGGAAAAGGCTAAGTACAGTCTCTGAGCATATCAGTAGAACTAGACACTGAAGGATGGGTAATATTTGGATAAACAGAGGCAAAAGTTGTCAAGTAAAGGAGAATAACATCAACAATAGTGTGTGCCAACATATAAGCTAGCAGGCCTTATGTAAAATGTTTAATGGCCCACAAGAAAGTAGATCATAATCACTAAGAGGTTAGGTCTTAAGTTCAAGTCCCAGATCCACAACTGACTAGCCATATAATCTCTAATATGGTATTTCATTGCTCTTGCCTCAATTACTTCATCTATAAAGTGGAATAATAGTTCCTTCCTTGTTATTGTGAATACTAAATGAAATAACCCACACAGACTGGTGTTATTCATACTCTGTTCTATCAATTATATGCTGATGTCTTTGGCCTCTGGTAAATAGTTCGATGTTCAGTAAATATTTTCTGACATCGTCATTGTCCTCATTGTTATCATTGGCAGGGAAGACTTTGAATTGGAAAACTGTTGGAAATGTGGGAAGACTGTTGGAAAGACAGTGAAGAGCCTTCCAAGTCAGACAGGGGAGCTGTGTTGTGATGAGGTCGAAGAGCCAAAGTGACTGTAGGGATTTGTTCAGGGATTCCCAAGGTAGTGAGCTAGAAGTATAAGAAAGGATAGGTGAATACAAGGTAAATGTACCTGGAAAAGGAGAGTGAAAGGTGAGGGGGGTGGGGAATGAAGTAGTTCATACCTTATTCTTTCATACCTTTTTCTTTCCTTCCTTTCAGGAAGGAAAATTTTTATAAAAGCTATGGAGAAAAAGGCAGTGGGAGTAGCAAACAACAGATTCACTAATGGCCAAGGCTTTTTAATTTTTTTAAGAACAGCACATTTTACCAATGTATAATTATGCATTGATGTTTTTTGACATATTAGGTAATTTCATTCATTCAACTAACATTTATTGCACCATTTCCCAAATAACTGTAATTAAAACATGCACACAGTGATACACTATTTATGTAAATACAAAATTGAGAAAGCTAATTTAAATGCAGCAAAAAATATTTTAAATCAATAAATGCACTCTAAAATGTGTAATAGTATATAAACTATGCAAAGTACTTGGTATATTCTATGTCTCCAACCTTTTATTATATTATATAAATGATAACTTAGGGACCACTAAAAATAAACTAATTAATTTTGTAGATAGAGTGAGGAGCCTTACCCAATATTTATAATATTTGTGAGTAAATCTGTTTTCATGTTTATGGAAGTAAACAAATTAATTACAAGAACTTGGAAGAAGGAATAAAAAGAAATGCATTTTTTATTGCTGTGCAAGTACAGTTGTCTCCATTTTCACCCCCCTATACCCCACCCACCCTGCCTCCCACCATTGATCCTACCCCTCCTTGGTTTTGTCCATGTGTCCTTTATACATGTTCCTTTATGGCCCTTCCCCAATCATCCCCTATTATCCCTCTCCCTCTTCCTCTCTGGTTACAGTCAGGTTTTTTTTTTTTTTTTTTCAGTGACTCTGTTTGTATTGCTTGCTTGTTTGTTTTGTTGATTAGGTTCCTGTTAAAGGTGAGATCATATGGTATGTGTCCCTCACCGCCTGGCTTATTTCACTTAGCATAATGTTCTCCAGTTCCATCCATGCTGTCATGAAGGGTAGGAGCTCCTTCTTTCTTTCTGCTGTGTATTATTACATTGTGTAAGTGTACCAGTTTTTTGACTCAGTCATTAACTTATGGGCACTTAGGTTGCTTCCAGCACATAACTATTATAAATTGTGCTGCTATGAACATTGGGATACGTGGGTTCTTTTGAATTGGTGACAAATGCATTTTTAAAATGGGTATTTTTAAATTGGAAACTGATTAATATTGCAAATATTATTTCATCAGAAACAGTTTTGTTCCTCCTTATATAAGATTGTATGGAAATTAGAATCACCTATTTACTTCTAGGATGATAATATAGAATGAGCTATCTTAGTAAGATCTGATGATACATCAGCCTTCTGAGTGTAAATCAGCAAATTTTATCCAATAAACCTAAACATTTAAATTCTGTGATTACTGGTGGATAGCAATTTTGTTTTCCTCTGTATTCTAAGTTTTAAAATAATTACATCTTATAAGTAAATGAGTTCATTTTATGTTACTTTATTTTAAGCCGAATAGGTCAAAACTATGTTTCCTAATATTCATACCCCAAAGATTAAATTACAGTAATCAAAATTATAGATTAGAATACTCACAATTAGTGGAATTGATCCCAATAGTATTAAAGCTTTTCTACAAGTATAAATTACTGAGGCAGTATAGATACCATCACAAATACTCATCGATGTAATCTGATCACAAAAGCTAAATAAGTGTATATACTTTGTGAACCTAGAAAGGAACCATTGACCTAATAAAGCTTTATCTATGAAGGAAAAAATAATATCTAGCTTATATTCCATGTATTTAAATTGCTTTGTTCCCTACATTAGCAAACATTTGAAGAAATCTATGTTTATTCACAATCAGAATTTTTAATGTTTATTCTCTATGTTTTCTTGGTGGAGATTTATGAGGCTTCTTCCTAAATAAGATTATTCAGTACAGTCAGGTTTTGCCCAGTTCTTTAGAGCTTTTTAACAAATTAAGGTATTTTGTGTATAAATTTGGGGCTTTGTAATTTTTATGAAACATCCTTAGGTTTGTTTTGGGCAACATCATGTCATACTACTGCCATTCACTCAATAAACACTTCTTGAATTTGTAAGTTCAAGTACTAGGTTAAGACAGTGAGGTGTAAGAGGAGTTCTCACAGTAGCAACCATCCAATGGCAGTCACACCCCGCTGGGTGATTTTGATGACTCCTGTGACATGTCATCTCAGACAGATCCTTCATTGGGTTAGCCTTCAATTGAGATGAATTCAACCTTTTCCCCCTTGTAGCCAAACAAACCTGAGTTCAAATTCTGATTCTGCATCATAAACAATGAAACTTTGGGCAATTTACCTAACCTGTTATCCTCAGCTTTCTTTCCTATAAAAACAGTGTAAGAATGGCACCTGCCTAGGATTTTCAGAAGAATTAAATGAGAGAATACACACAAATCTCTTAGCACTTTTCCTGGCACATGGTTACTTAGCACTTACATGTTAAATGTTGTTAGCCCATTAATAATAGTAATTACTTCAGTGAACATATCAAGGGAATGTACTAATGGCAATAATCACCACAGTAAAATCTGGGTTCACTGAAATGCCTGGGGAAGAGATGTTTTGATTAATTTGATTTTACGATTATGTTGAAAGCCATGTGTGTATCCATCTTTATTATTTGTGATCTTTCGGAACTCTTTTTGTCTACAGCCCTCCTCTGACCCTGTCAACCATCTCCCCACTCCCTCCCAGTTTTCTTTTTTTTTTTCTTAGCTTTACATTTTACAGAGATGAACATGTGCAGCATATAGTGCTTAAATATAATTTTGCACAGACAGCCAGCACACAGTATATAGGTCATGAGGACTTTGTTATAGACTCTGGACCATTATTGAAAGTATCAGTGATTGTTGCAGACAGACAACAGAGAATGAGCTTCATACTAATTCCAAAATGCCCTCTAGATTAACTGACAGTTCTAGTTATTTTTTTTTCCTGCAGACTATTTGAGCCACTTATCACTAGAAATATTTTTCTGACCTCATAGTGAAATAATTACATTTTTGGCATCAGTTCACTGGAAGTAAGGGCTAAACTCTCATTCTATCTGTGTTAGCAGGAAAACAAATTTTCTATCTGTACTAAAAATATTCTTTTAAAGAGGAGACAAAAATAAATATGTGAAACAAGATAGGTAATATACTTTAGATCTCATTAAGAGTTCTTACATTTTAAATTCAGAAACTCATTTTGCAAAAACTGTCAAAGCTGTCCTCAATGTGTTGAGCATTTAACAGATTTCATCAGTTGTTATGTAGAAGATGACTAATGCTGGCAGTTGCAGACTTGGCCTTTCTCTGCAGTATGTGCTCATTGTCACACATACCTTATGTAATTTTATGAAGCAGAAACCCATGAAAATATTGGAGCAGGTGGGTGAAAGCAATCAAATTGCCTATGTAAGAAATGACCAAGTCACACTGTAGGTGGCCTAATCTCTATTACAGACATGCTTTGGTTACACATTTTAATACTCTAATTCTTATTTGAGAAAAGTGTCAAATGAATAACAGCTGTTACATACCGACATCACAATAATTTGGCTCTGTTCTCAATCAGATGCATTTAGATTCATGTCAGAAATTACACCTAACAGATTCATGCAACTAACTGTACTGAACACAACTTAGTCTCTAATGACTTTTTTTAAAAAAATTATTTTTGTTCCACCCACATTGAATCCCTGAGTCCCTGGGCTGCTTCAGAATTAGGATAAAATCTGCTGTTACACTAAACATGCAAAAGGATTATTATGGATGAAAACCTTTAAGCGATTTTTAGTTTAATTCCACAAGTATTTATTGAGTGCGCACAGTGTGCTGAACAGGGATGACATATCCTAATCACAGTATTGTTGTTTGAAAACTCTGCACTGTTACCCTACTTAAGCGGTTACTATCAGCATTTCTCCCTCTCTGTGTAGCTCTTCTGTGAGAAATAGTGGTTCTTGCTGCAAATGTGTGCATGTGTGTATGTACCCATTCACACAGGACCATGTGTAGTGTAGAACATCTCTCTTATCATTTTTGTCTCATTTTTTTTTTGTATAGGGAAAGTTCTATTTTTTATGTCTAGTCAATCCTGAGTTACTCCCTTTATACATAATTGATCTATAATTGTAACAGACTGTCTTGACTAGTTAGTGGGAAGAAATGGGGGAAAATGTATCTTAGTTTAAGAAAACAGTTATGCCTTCATTACAATGATGTTAGGAAAACATTATAAACTAATCCTAGAATATGATTTTCATCTAAATGAGCAGTGTGTTTCATATGTGATTTCATAATAACTGAGAAGATGATGATATGATTCATTTGGGAAGCAAAAAATAATAATTCATTTAAATATGCAATTAACTATGGATGGCATAATACTTTCATTTGTTTGAATTAGTACTGGAATCTACTTTAAGTGCACATTGTATATAAAATCCTCTTATTATCAGATATTTTATAGTTGCCAAATTTGATTTAGCCTTCTCTATTTGCCTTGCTCTGGACAGGGCTGCCTGGGAATTAATTAACAGGCTAGAGGCATGTAGCTGTGGGAAGCTGCAGGCATGGCCCTGCTGGGTGGGCCAGGCTCTAGGGGGTTCTTTTGATACCTATGATTCTGTGGTAGAACAACCACATTCTCACAGCATGCTCTGTTAGACTGTGTTGTAATCTGTAAGTCAAAATACATTGTACAAACAAGCATAATATAAACAAAGACACTGAATTTGAGAACAGTCTGACAGTGTCCAGAGTGGGAGGGGAGGGAATTTCAGGGGAAAAGGGGAACGGTTTAGAGCAACAAGTATAAAGGATTCATGGACAAAAACTATGGGGGCGTGGAAATGGGAGGAAGGTGGGGAGGGCTGGGGTGGTGGGCTAGGGCGGGGTAAAAGACAGAAAACTGTACAATATCAACAATTAAAAAATACTGATAAAAAATACATTGTTTTGTTTGGATGTTTAGTCTCTCATATCTTCTATATTATAACCCCCATCTCAAATTTTAAACTAATAATTTTATGCAGTTTACTGTCTGAAGAAAGTTTCCAAATTCCCTGATTACATCCAATGTCTCTGCATTCCTGGTTTGAGTTGCAACCTCTTTTGTTTTCCTAGAACAGCATTTCTGCAAAAGGAAAATGTGTTCCCTCTAGCCCTCTTTTGTCAAAAGCCCTTGCACTTCCTCTCTTTTGTCAATTCAACCTTTTTTTTTGAAATGCATCAGTAGGGAGAGCTTGCCTAGCCTTTGCTAGAAAGTAGTAGCTGTAGGTGTATTTAAACAATCCAACTGGAAAAAGTTTTTTTTTTTCTCTTTTTATTTGAAAACAATTGAAAATGAAAGGTATGTGTCTCAGGATAGAGTGTTTAACTGACCTTATTCTACTGAAATTCAGTATAGTATAAGAAACTGCCTCCCCTATGTTTTCCCCAGTGTTTAAAAAGATGCTTTCTTTGTTTGAGGCAACTGGTTCTGAGTCAGAGCTCTGGCTGGCATAACTGCGATCTAGTATGTTGGTAGACCTCGTTATATTGTTCTTTGCATCTCTTTCCCTTCACTCAAAGAGTCACTGCAGCTTTGTCCTAAGGACTTTCTGATCATATTTTGAGGGGAAATGGAGATCGAACTATGCAGATGGACTATGACAGCATTAACCTTTGAGTGTAACTATACTGCATTCCTCACAATATATAGCCTGTACTTTTTTTTAGTTTAAGCAACATAAATTTTTTTTATTGTTGTTCAAGTGCAGTTGCCTCCATTTACCCTCACCACTCCTACCTCCCACCCTTAATCCAACCCTCCTTTAGCTTTATACATGTGTCCTTTATACATGTTCCTTAATGACCCTTCCCTTTTTCCCCGTTATTCCCTTCCTGCCTCCCCTCTGGTTACTGTCAGTTTTTTCTTTATTTCAATGTCTCTAGTTATATTTTGCTCACTTGTTTGTTTTCATGATTAGGTTCCACTTATAGGTGGGATCCTGTGGTATTTGTCCCTCACCACCTGGCTTATTTCACTTAACATAATGCTCTCCAGTTCCGTCTATGCAGTCATAAAGGATAGGAGCTCTTTCTTTCTCTCTGCTGCATAGAATTCCATTGTGTAAATGTACCATGGTTTTATGATCCACTCATTTATTGAGAGGCACCTAGGCTGCTTCCAACACTTGGCTATTGTAAATTGTGCTGCTATGAACATTGGGGTGCATAGGGTCTTTTGCATTGGTGTTTCAGGATTCTTAGGGTATGATCCCAGCAGTAGAATTGCTGGGTCAAAAGGCAGATTCATTTTTAGTTTTCTCAGGAAATTCCATACTGTTTTCCACAGTGGCTACACCAGTCTGCATTCCCACCAACAGTGTACTAGGGTTGCCTTTTCTCCACAACCACTCCAAAACTTGTTGTTTATTGATGTGTTTATTATGGCATTCTAACTGGTGTGAAGTGGTATCTCATTGTGGTTTTAATTTGTATCTCTGATGGCTAGTGAAGCTGAGCATCCTTTCATATGTCTCTGGGCCCTCTTTATGTCCTCCGTGGAGAAGTGTCTGTTCCAGTCCTTTGCCCATTTTTTCAATTGGGTTGTTTGTCTTCTAGGGTGGTACCATGTGAGTTCTTTATATATCTTGAAGATCAAACCCTTCTCCAAAGTACCATTTGCAAGCATATTTTCCCATACAGTTGGTTCCCTTTTCATTCTGCTGATGTTTTCCTTTAACTGTGCAGAAGCTTTTTACTTTAATGAAGTGCCATTTGTTTATTCTTTCCTTTATGTCCCTTGTTCTAGCAGACATATATCGGTGAAAAGATTGCTGAGTGGAATGCATGAAATTTTCCTGCCTATGTTCTCCTCTAGGACTTTTATGGTGTTAGAACTTATATTTGAGACCTTTATCCATCTTGAATTTATTTTTCTATATGGAGTAAGTTGGTGGTCAAGTTTCATTTTTTTTTTTTTTTTTTGCACCTAGCTGTCCAGATCTCCCAACACCATTTGTTGAAAACAGTATTTTCACTCCATTTTATGCTTCTGCCCACTCTGTTGAATATTAATTGACCATAGAGACTTGGGTTTATTTCTGGGTTCTCTATTCTATTCCATTGGTCTATGTGTCTGTTCTTATGCCAGTACCAGACTGTTTTGATTACTGTGGCCTTTTAATATAGTTTAATGCCAGGTTTGGTGATCCCTCCAACTTTGTTCTTCTTTCTCAAACCTGCTGTAGCTTTTTGGGGGTGTTTATGGTTCCATAAAAATTTTGGAAATGCTTGTTCTATATCTGTGAAATATGTCATTGGCATTTTAATAGGGATTGCACTGAATCTATAAATTACTTTGGGTAGTATGGACATGTTGATGATGTTAATTATTCCAGTCCATGAACATCGTATATGCTTCCATTTGTTTGTGTCTTCCTTAATTTCTATCTTCAGTGCTGTGTTGTTTCCTGAGTACAGGTCTTTTACCTCCTTGGTTACCTTTATTCCTAGGTACTTTATTTTTCTTGTTGCTATAGCAAATGGGATTTTTTCCCTATTTCTGTTTCTGATGTTTCACTGTTGGCATACAAAAATTCCTTTGATTTCTGAATGTTGACTTTGTATCCCACTGTTTTGCCAAATTCACTAATTAGGTAGACTAGTTTTTTTGGTTGCGCCTATAGGATTTTCTATGTACATTATCATATAATCTGTAAAAAATGACAGTTTGGATTCATCCTTTCCTATTTGGATGCCTTTTATTATTTTTTGTGTCTGACCACTGTGGCTAGGACTTCCAATATTATGTTGAATAGAAATGGGAAAAGCAGATATCCTTGTTTTGTTTCTGATCTTAGTGGGAGAGGTTTTAGTTTTTGCCTATTGAGTATGATGTTGGCTGTAGGTCTCTCATATATGGCCTTTATCATGTTGAAGAATGCTCCCTCTACTCCCACCTTCCTGAATGTTTTTATCATAAATGGGTGCTGTGCTTTATCTAATGCTTTTCTCCATCTATTGATATGATCATGTGTTTTTTTGTCTTTCCTTTTGTTTCTGTGATGTATTACATTTACTGATTTGCGAATATTGTACTCTCCTTGCATCCCTGGGATGAATCCCACTTGGTCATGGTGTATGATCTTTTTAACATATTTCTGGATGCGGTTTGCTAATATTTTGTTAAGGATTTTAGTGTCTATGTTCATCAGCGATATTGGTCTATAGTTTTCTTTCTTTCTTGTGTCTTTATCTGGTTGTGGGATTTGGATGATGCTGGCTTCATAAAAAGCATTTGGGTGTCTTCCCTCTTCTTGTATTTTTTGGAATACTCTGTGAAGGATCAGGGTTAGGTCTTCCTTAAATATTTTGTAAAATTCTCCTCTCAAACTGTCTGGTCCAGGGCTTTCCTGTGCTGGGAGTTTTTTGATTACTGCTTTGATTTCACCAGCTGTTGTTGGGCGGTTCAGGCTTTCTGCTCTCTCTTCATTCAGTTTTGGGAGGTTATATTTCTGTGTCTACATATTTGTCCATTTCACCCAGGTTTTCAAATTAGTTGGCATGTAGTTGTCCATAGTAATGTCTTACAATACTTTGTATTTCTGTGGTGTCAGTTGTAACATATTGTAACACACACACACACACACACACACACACACACACACACACACACATATGTTAAGTCCATTTGATTTAGGGCATTGTTCAATTCTTCAATATCCTTGTTGATATTTTGGTTCGAAGATTTATCCATTTTGACAATGGGGTGTTGAAATCCCCTGGCATAAGTATGTTGCTGTCTATATGTTTCTTGAAGTCCTCCAAGATTTTCCTTATATGTTTGGCTGCTCCTATGTTAGGTGTATATGTATTTATAATGTTTATATCTTCTTAATGAATTCTTCCCTTGAGTACTATGAAGTTCCCTTCTGTGTCTCTTTTTGTGGTCTTTATTTTTAAGTCTATTTGGTGTGATATAAGTATTGCTACCCCAGATTTTTTAATCCTGTACATTTCCTTGTAATAATTTTCTCCATCCCTTCACTTCCAGTCTGTGAACGTGTTTGGGTCTGATGTGGGTCTCTTGTAGGCAGCATACCTGTGGGTAATGTTTTTTTATCTATTCAGCTACCCTATGTTTTTTCATTGGAACATTCAAACCATTTATATTGAAGGGTGTTTTTATAGGTACTTATTCATTGACATTTTCCCCAATTGATCCTGTGTTCTTCTCTCTCTCATTGTTTTGTTCTGTTTTGTTTTTTCCTTTCTTAAAGGACTCCATTTAGCATCTCTTGCAGAGCTGGTTTGGAGATGTATTCTTTTGGCCTTCTTTTGTCTGGGAAACTCCTTATTTCACCTTCCATTTTAATTGAGATCCTCATTGGGTAGAGTCATCTTGGTTGCAGGCCTTTGGTTCTCATTACTTGGAATATTTCTTGCCATTCCCTTCTGGCCTGTAGTGTTTCTGTTGAGAAGTAGCTGCTAGTCTTATCAGGGCTCCTTTGTATATTACTTCCTGTTTGTTTCTCACTGCCTTTAAGATTCTGTTTTTGTCTTTGACTTTTGCCATTTTAATTATGATGTATCTTGAAGTGGGCCTCTTTGGGTGCCTCTTGATTGGGACCCTCTGTGATTTCTGGACTTGTGTGACTTTTTCTTTCATCAAATTAGGGAAGTTTTCCATCGTTACTTTTTCAAATAGGTTTTCTATCCCTTGCTCTTCTTCTTCTTCTTCTCCTTCTGGTATTCCTATTATATGGATATTATTATGTTTCATGTTATCCTGCAGTTCCCTTATCCCCTCTTCATTATTTTTTAGTCTTTTTTTCCTTTTCTTGCTCTTTCTGGGAGTTTTTTTCTACGTTGTATGCCAGCTCACTGATTCAATCCTCTGCTTCATCTAGCCTGCTTTGGATTCCTTCTACTGTGTCCTTTAATTCAGAAACTATATTATTCATTTCCTGATGGCTCTTATTGATAGTTTCTATGTTCTTTCTCATGCTGATATAGTTTGCAGTAAGTTCCCCATAGATTCCCTATAGTTTTTGGTAATTCTCTGTGAGCTCATTGAGCTTCCTTATAACCATTATTTTGAGGTCAATATCTGATCATTGACTTGCCTTTATTTCATTTAGCATTCCTTTTGAGGATTCCTCTTTTCCTTTTGATCGGGGGTTCTTTGCCTTCCCATTATTTGTGAGACTCCTCTTATTTACTTCTGCTTCATAAATTGATCTATTTTGACTCCCTACCTTTGTGTTATGAACTTTATGGTAGGAGGCCTATGGGATTCAGTTGGCCAGTCTTCTTGATCTCCTGAACTTGGTGGTCTTAGGTTGCCCTTTATGCTATTTATGTTGGCTCTGTGGATGTAATTGGGTTTTGATTGTTGTTCAGTTGTTCTTTGATGGGCCCTTCCCTCCAACTGGTTGACTGGCAGTCACTCTGCCTGCCACTTCTTGTATGTTGTTGTGCAGATGCTGCCTGAACAAAACCACGGAGCCCAGGGAGCAAACCTATGTCCCTAAAAATAACTCCACTCCACTTCCCACTATCAATAGCAAATGAACCTGTATTAATAATGGTATAAAGAGATTAAGAGTATTATAGCAAGAGAGAAAATGAAAATAGTGAGAAGAAAGAAGGTAAAATGGAAGATATGGGAGGGGCAAAATACGTTAATTTGAAGTAAATTGTAGTATAAAATCTAGTGACTTTATATGCACAAATTTGATGGACAAGAAAGGAATCTTAAAGAACCATTCAGGAAAGAAAATATCTCTTATCATCGGGAAGACCACTACAGTGGTCTTTTTGTCTGGTAGCCTCTGGTACTTACCACTATTTTTTTTTTCTGGATCCTCCTCTGGTGATGTTCGATGGTGACCCCATCTGGCCTTAGATAGCTTGGTAAAGACTACCAGGAATCTACTGCCTGTGGCTGCCTCCTTTGGTTGTTAATCTAGTCACTCTGCACTCAGCAGTCAGGCTTAAGCAACACATAGTTGAGGCAGAGTTCCTCCTGGGGTTGGGACTGTTGTTTCCCCTCAGGCTGCTGTAGGTTGCAGGGGAGTGGACTGCCTGAGCAGTATGGCTGCTGAAGTATGAGGGATGACTCAGCCCTGGGATTCTTTCAGTTCTCTCACTAAAGCTTCCATCCCCAGTCTCTCCTTAAGTGTCTGTAACCCACCCTTCCCTGACCTTTGCTAGAGCCCAGGATAAGTGGCTGCAAATGAAAATTTGTGTGTTGACCCTTCAACCAGCTCTTTATGTCTCCAGCTGTGCATCTCTGGCCAAGAGCAACCCTGCTGCTTTGCACCACCAGTTGTTATCTGTATACTCTTTGGGCTCTGGTATTCGAGTCTGGGGAACCCAGCTTAGGGTTTAGATCCCAATCTTCTCAGGGCGATCCAACCAGCTGCTTAATTATCCATCTGGCGCTGTCACTTATGGGTGTCCATCCAGCCCTCTCCAGGCTCCACTGCCTTACCCAACAGGTTGTGCTGAAGCTGGTTCTTCTGTCTGTCTGAAGTTATAAGTCTTCTGTCTCGCTACTTTTCCGTTGTTTGTTCTGGGTGTTTGCTCCACAATTTATGTTTAATTCCAGCTTGGTCCTGGGAGGAAGTTACTGTGGCTTCCACTCACTCCTCCCCCATCTTTTCCCTCTCAAATGGTTTCATTAGAACTTTGTGCTATACCTGGTTTTCTTTTCTGATTTAAGGCTTTACTTATTTTTACTAGTCTTAGTTTTAGGTCACAACTTTCTCAATCACCCACCCCCTCTGCCCCACACTCTGCTCCAATTGGTACTTGACAGGCTAATGCACTGCCATCATTCAACTTGAGTTTCTTCATTTGAAAGAACACTCCTTTCCTCTGTTGATACCTTGTGATACTTTGGCAGGGGCCTCAAAAACCCTACCACAATGGGTTAATTACTGCACTGCAGACTCTTGGTGTTCTTCTACAGCAGCGGATCTCAAAGTGTGGTCCCTGGATGAGCAACTTTACTATAACCTGGGTTTTTTTAGATATGCACATTTGTTAGCCTTGGCCCAGAATTACTGAATAACCAAATAGGTGGGAATAAGAGGGAGAGCAATCATTTTTTAACAAGCTCTCTAGGTGATTCTAAATGCACATTGAAGGTTAAGAAGCCTAGAGTCCAATGACCAGACTCATCTTTTACAACTGAGACACGAATAGCATTTGCTCAAGGGTGTATAGCTAAGTTTAGTGCTAAATATTAGAGCCTGTCTCAGCCCACTGCTCTTTCTACTGTACTACTACACATTGCTCATGCTTAAACTTGTTTTTAGTCACTTAAATTTGGTCATGGCAAATTAATGTACATGTGAAAGTGAGTGGCTTATCCTCCAAAGTTTGCATTTTTATGCTTTTTGAACCACTGCCAGTGATGTTATCAGTCAGAATCAAGTAGTTTTTAGAGACAAGTTGGGAGGATATCCTTGGCATTAGAACTTTACAGGGAACTGGGCAGTGTCTTTGTGTTGTACAGTATGGCTTTGATGGATGGATACCGCCATGTTTCCGAAAGTACAATACACCAAAATGAACTCAAGCCACTGATTTACTAAGGAATCATCATTTGCATTTGTGTACATGTGTGTTTGTGTTTAGTTTGTAAAATGAATTACCAAAGGATTTCTTAAGTAGCAATGTCCCTGGAATGTTAAAATAGAATTACTTGGTTGTGGGGTAAAGGTATTTAATGAATTACATTAACTGTTTAGGAATACATCTATTGAACAAGTGTACCTTATATTAGTTTTTAATTATTATTATACTTTTTCTATAATTATCCTCATTTTAACATACTTTAAGGCCTTCTGTTCCCTCTAGATGGATGTTCACATATATCATCCAGATAGTAAATAAATATGTCTGAGTTTTCCATTGTTTTAGTTTGACATCTTTGCCCCTCATACCCTCATGGATCTGAACTTAGAGGAAAGGAGATCCAATGCTACTATTGCTTTTTTTCCTGCCTTCAATTTTATTTTTAACAGCCAAACATTTCTCAGTGATCATTGGAGTGCTGAGACTATTATCCTACTAAATCATGGTTGAGTAGATTGAAAAAGTTAGTGCAGCCTCTAAAGGATGTGACTTAACCATTGGGAAATTCTTCTTTGATATGATTTTATGAATGTTAAAGAAAAGAAAATAGCATTAAGAAATTATCAGGAATAATAACTGCTACATCATTTTGAAGACCTTGTAATGTTTTTCAAATATTAATAAGAAACTTGTGAGAAATGGGCAATCAGGATACCCTATTAGGTTGCAGATGGGTTTTATTTTTACCAGCATTGGCTATATGAATTGCATGGCTCACTGCAAAATGAAAATATAGGCCTCTTATTCAAATATTGTTAATTTCAAGATGGCAAGTAGCAGAATATTTAACTAACCATGGGCTCCTTCTGAGCACAGGGCCCAGTGTGAGTGCATGGGTCACAAGCCCAGGAAGCCCATGTTTTGCCTAAGTAATACAGTTAATAAAAGAACCAAAATCTACACCCCTTTGTTTTTGGAACAAAATTAACATTTTAACTTGAATAAAAGTTAGAATCTTTTAACAAGAATCTGCTTCTAAAAAAATCTCTTCCTGCAAGTAACCTCTTTTTTTTTTGTTTCAAAATGTCTATCTGTAGCAAATAGAAAGGGGGCTTTTCCCTCGAGAACTTTTGTCAACAAGTGATCTTTTTCAGCCCTCTCCTGATATATTGAGAAATAGTTCTAATTTCTCTTAAATTAGATGTTAACATATTTCTCTGATAAATACTTTACATACTCTGAACAAACAGCTTCAAATTTCTCACATATTTTGTTGAAGAGATTCCTGTTTCTTTTTTTTTTTATCCCCAGTGGTTTAAGGTATCATATCTACAAATAGTTTAGTTTACATCACAATCTATGTAAGTAATACGATAGGGCTTATAGTATTACATTCTGAAGCGTTATCTTTGGGTCTATTTTCAGTTGATACTGAGTTAACTTAAAGTAATAGCAATCCTTTAAAATTAATTTTCCATGATTGGGTTATCATAAACCATTAGGATGCCCTCTAGATTACCCAGGCCATTTCCCTGCCTCAAGGTATGCTCATATATAACTCTGTAAGACAAATGATTAGATACCATATTTCTATCTGTCCAAGGAGAAGGGATGTGTGATAGTACCAATAATCCTTACATAGGGAGTGATGGTGATGTCCAGGGAAATACCAGCTGCAGTTATATTCCTCACAAGTCCCATTATTCTAAGTTAATTTTTAAAATTATCTTATTGTTATTTGATTACAGTTGCCTGCATTTACCCCCCATGATTCCCCCCACCCCAGTCACCCACATCTCCCTCCCCTACTTCCTCCCCTGATTCCACCCCCACTTGGTTTTGTCCATGTGCCATTTATAGTTGTTTCTGAAAACCCTTCCCCACTTTTTCCCACTATCCCCTCCCACCTCCCTTCTGGTTACTGTCAGATTGTTCTTAATTCCAATGTCTCTGGTTATATTTTGCTTGCTTGTTTGTTTTGTTGATTGGGGTCTAGGTAAAGGTGACATTATATGGTATTTGTTCCTCACCACCTGGCTTATTTCACTTAGCATAATGCTCTCCAGATTCATCCATGCTGTTGCAAAGGGTAGGAGCTCCTTCTTTCTTTCTGCTGCATAGAATTCAATTGTGTAAATGTATCACAGTTTTGTGATCCATTCATTTACTGATGGGCACTTAGGCTGCTTCAACCACTTGGCTATTGTAAATTGTGCTGCTATGAACATTGGGGTGCATAGGCTCTTTTGGATTGGTGTTTCAGGGTTCTTAGGATATAATCCTAGCAGTGGAATTACTGGATCAAAAGGCAGTTCCATTTTTAGCTTTCTGAGAAAATTCCATATTGTTTTCCATAGTGGCAGCACCAGTCTACATTCCCACCAACAGTGAGTGCACTAGGGTTCCCTTTCTCCACATCCTCTCCAACACTTGTTGTTTGTTGCTTTGTTTATTGTTGCCATTCTGACTGGTGTGAAGTGGTATCTCATTGCAGTTTTAATTTGCATCATTCTGATGGCTAGTGATGCTGAGCATCTTTTCCTATCTCTCTGGGCCTTCTGTATGTCCTCCTTGAAGACGTGCCTGTTCAAGTCTTTGACCCATTTTTTAATTGGGTTGTTTTTCTTCCTGGGGTGGCATCATGTCAGTTCTTTATATATTTTGGATATCCAACCCTTGTTCGAGGTATCATTGGCAAATATGTTTTCCCATATACTTGATTCTCTTTTCATTTTAATGCTGTTTTCTTTAGCCATGCAGAAGCTTTTTAATTTGATGAGATCCCATTTGTTTATTCTTTCCTTTATGTCCCTTGCTCTAGGGGACAAATCCCATTGTTCTTCAATGCAATCATTATTCTTTTTGTTTTAATTGAAATTATTTGTGTGTCTTATTTCTTTACTTCAGGCAAAGTGTTTTATTTCTAAACCTAACCTTAATTATATTCTTCCTGCGAAAATTCAAAACAGAAATGTGCTTTTCTAACCACTAGACTCTACCATGTAAAACACTTGAAAACTGTTATCACTTCTGTTCCTTTGCAGTGTGTAGACATATCTTGGTTAATGATTATTACTGCATATGTTTTTCTTTTTTAATGAAAAACTATGGAATTATTCAGTTTTTCTTAAAAGTTCACTGATTTTTATATTTTAGATGTTCTTTAGTATTCAGTATATTCAAAGTATGCTCAGTTTCCTTCACTGGTCCAATGGCTCTAAAACTTATTAGAATAATTTTATTTACTATATGTTTGTGTCATATTAGAAATGTTAGGAGAAAAATTGAATTTTGAGTGTGAAAGTTTCTTTCTTCTTTTATCAAAAGAAAAAATGCATTCTCTGACATTAATAAAAGTCACACTGGTGTTCCCTCTCAAGAAACTTACTAAAATGACAAAGAGCATAAAAAATAATTAGATATTTGGTTGAACAGAATTAGTTGGTTTTGTTATCTGATAAATTTTAATACAGAAAAATAAAATGACAATTGATAAGAAAGTTCAAACATGGCAGATACATTGATATTTGAAGCAATTGTCATTATTTCATGTGTTTATAATAGAAAAAATAAATTTGATTTTTTGCAAAACTTGCTGAATTTTTCTCTGAAAAATACTATAATGAATAGGTGTGTTTATTAAGTTTTCAGTGAGGTACTGGCTGCATCAAGTTTTTGGAAAAACAAATATGTATTTTCCATCTCTAAGTATATTAACTAAAATGATAAGGGCTCAATATTCATTAATGCTTGCTGAGAGGAAAAGAATGAGGTTAGAGATTGTGTTTTGCTCAGTACTGCATAACTTATTTTCACAAGTCCTGCTTAAATTTTGATTTGTAAATCTGTCCCCAGTGAAATCATACCTCAAAAGTGTTTCATTAAAATGACAAGATAAGCCCTGGCTGGTGTAGCTCAGTGGATTGAGCGCGGGCCTGCGAACCAGAAGATCGCGGTTCGATTCCCAGTCAGGGCACATGCCTGGGTTGCAGGCCAGTTCCCAGCAGGGGACACACAAGAGGCAACCGTACATTGATATTTCTCTCCCTCTTCCTCTCTCCTACCCTTCCCCTCTAAAGATACATAAATAAATAAAAATCTTAAAAAAAAAATGACAAGATAAGCTGTCTTGCATTTGTATGCTAGAGTTGGGGCAAGGGACAGAGTTCTGGGAGATCTTGCAAAACAATTCCCAAGCTTTAGTGGAAACAAGCACAAATTATTGGTCTCAGTGAAAAACTGGGAACATCTTCATATTGAAGATAATAGGTGAAAGAATGTGCCAATTGTGTATCGAGCACTGGCTTATCTTGTTGATCTTGTATTGATGATTCACACAGAATTAAAACATGGAAGTTGGACTTATGGAATGTAGGGATTGTTAGAAGGACTGTTATACACTTTAAAGTTATGCACTTTAGAAGATATTTAAAAATGTATATTTTGTTGTCATAGCTTTCTGCATCATGCCATCTTCCATTCTTGTCTACTCCTCTTCTATTATTTTTAAATTGAGTTAACTTGGGTTTATAACATTACCTAAAGTTTCAGATATACTATATTATTATTAGATATTGGTATACATAAAGAACCCCTCTTTTTATTTTGAAATATCTTCTCAGAGAGTCAGAAATGGTTTACATGGCCTCATTAATATATCTCTACATATTAGTTTGAACCATATGAAATTGCTGCTATTTGGGCACTTTTCAGTCTAGAAAAATGGTATTTTAACAATGGTTCAATCTAATAAAAATATGTAATTCACCAAAAAGAAAGGTAATGCACTAGTATTAACCACTTTTTGTTATGTATGAAACTCAACTTTGCCTTAGTTGATCATTTACTGGCTAAGTTTGACATTTAAGAAAATTCTGTAGCAGATTTTTAGCATTAAAGGAGATTTGAAATAAGAAAACCTCCAAGTTCATGCAGGGACACCCTGGGGAATAGGCCTTAATGAAGTCACTTAATCAGTAGACTGGTTTCCTGTGGATACAATTCTGTTTGCAAGTATGTCTTCAGTGAAAAGTGCAGTGTGATTGGTCAATGTATCATTTTCTTTATTTTTTTTCTAAATGAATATGCCCTGGTCATTTTAATGAGATTTAGAATTACTGTGTCATATTTGGATAGAGCTGGATTTTGACAAATTTTCCTAAGCCATCCATTTCAAAATCACCTCTGAAATGAGGACTAATACTCTATCCAGCGCATGTTGACTTCTGCAGGTTTGAGTTTTCCCCAGTTCAGTGTGGGTACATCTTTAAATAGCTTCCTCTAGACTGGCTATAAAGAAGATTTTAGCCAGTCCAAAGGAAGAATGAGTAGATTCTCCAAATATACGTTTTCTTTTTTGTTCTAATATTATATTTGTTTTAGTTACTAAACAAATGTCATATTCTTAACACCTCAAGGTAGGTAATTGCTTTAAGAAATCATGGTACATTCTTTTCCTGAAATGGAAAATCATAGTCCTGTTAAAGACTGAGCATTCCATGCATCATAAGGGCATAGCTAGTGTATTCCTTGTAAAGGATAAGGATCAATTTCCCTTATACAAAAAACCATCACCTGCCACAGAAGTGGAGTGAAAGATCATCCTTACCATTTCTTTGTGTACTGAAGTTCTCCCCTGTTGATACAGGGTATAAATAGGAAATAAACAGTGTAATAAAATCAGGTGGTATGCAAAGATCTCACTGATGACTTTAAGTGAGCAAATCGTAAAAAGAACAGAGTATTGCCTGGTCCTAAATATTTGCCAAGAAACATTTAGTAACCTCTTCACCTTCCACCATTTTGGCAGATACCACTTTTAACCCCATTTTTGAAGAGTATCATATTTGATTCTGAGTTTTTTTCACTAATCTAAAAGAGGGAAAATAATTAAGAATATTGAAAATATCATAGTTCACTTGACAAGCAATGTAAGCACAGTCTTCAATAGCATTTATTTAATAAAATCAGCAGTTCCTCCTTTTATAACATATTTTTCAGTATATGGACCATACAAAAACAACTCACTTTTCTGAATGGCAGATCCTTGGCTTCAGCAAACACTTGGACCATGGCTGCAGTATAATATAAAAGATGGGCTGTTCTGTTTTGTACGAGTCAAAAGTTTGAAGTATTTTTCTCTTTGTTCTTCAAATATATTACATATCAAACAAGTGGAGATTTTTAGAGAGTATTTTGTTTTTGCTTGGATAGAACAGCAAGGCTCTTTATTAGCCAAAACTTCTCTTAATTTTCAAATTTATTAATTTCTTAATTTTCTCTTCATAGAGAAAGAAATACAGTTTCTTTATTTGTAGCAATGTAGTCTTAAGAGGATGACTTACAGTTCTGTTTTGAACACTGCTGTCCACTGAGTAATCACCCGATGGTTGTGTGCTGAAAGCTTGAAGAAGGAAATTTAAAAAAAATAAGGAATGTGTTGAGGGTATGACTGAAGTAGTGCCAATTACCTGTGTCTAGACCTCCCTGCTTTCCTCTCTGTAGCCTACTAACTGTCCCAAGAAGAGACTTTTTTGAACAAATTTGAAATTGTGGATCTTTTTTACTTAAACCCAAGCAAGAAGTTAGGTGCCTATTTACAAGTCTGTCTCTGAGCACAGCTCTATCTGAATGAAAACAAAGTATTTACAAACAGTAGTAATACAACAGTACCTAGATAGTGGCATAGTTACTTCATAAAATAATATGATATAAGCTATGAAAGGTTATTTTAATTTAAAGAAAAATCAAAGAAATGCAGAGGTCAACGAGACACATCAACTTAAAACAATGCACTTTATGAAGTTAAGTTCTTATGAATGACAGTCTGAATGACACTATTTTCTCTGGTTTTACCAGCTTTTAGCAGGTAATTTAAGCATAATTATCATTCTTGACTTTATATTGAAAGAACCACATAATGTTCAGAAATTTACATAATTATATCTCCGAGGTATTGTTGCCTAATTTTGCCATTCTATAACATTTTCTACTAACTGATCAACTCCCATGTAAATCAATGGCATCGATATTATGTATTCAGTAATCTGTGATTATAGACTTCCTCTAATGAAGCACCCTATGCTTCATTGCCCTGTGTTCTTGGGAGCTTTGTGGGTTTCAGCTTTGCAAGATTTGAACTTAGAAGAAGAGCTTTTTTTTTTCCCAGATGAACATTATGAAGTAATGAAGAGGTTACAGTGTCACCTTGATTGTTTGAAATACCAAAAGGCAATATCCCACCTAATATACATACAATTACCATACTACTTTTAATATGTCTTCTTTTCTTAATTTAAAGATTGGATTAAATGAAATGATAGTAGTTGTCCGTTAAATTGACTATGACTGTCTACCTTAGGGAGTTATTTATTTATTTTGAAATTAATTATTTTCTTTTTTATTTTTTTAAATTTTGTTCTTGTTGTTCAGGTACAGTTGTCTCCAGTTTCTCACCAGCACTTTCCCCTGCCCCACCCACCCCCATCTCCCACCTAAATTTTTTCTATTGGATACCATCTTCCTTTTATATAATAAAACATACAACTAAGGTCTATCTAAATTTTAATTATTTAATAAAACAGAATAGTGTGTGTGTGCGTGTGTGTATCTGTATAGATTGTCTAAATTACCAGAATTTAGGTCATTTGCACTTTTAAAGTAGTCACACTAGGAATTTGCCCCTTTGAATAGATCTGGTGAGCTATCAAAGCTATATGCATTTAAACTTAAATGTATACTTTATTTTACTTTCTTGGTTACTTTTTTATTTTAGAATTTATATTCATCTTTTACTTATTAATTAAGCACATGAAGGAAGACATATAGGTGTGAATACTCAGGAAATACAGAAAACAACAAAGAGAAGTAGCCTGGCTGGTGTGGTTGGAAGAGCCAAAGAATGATCTGGAAACAATTAATGAGAACTCTGCAGTTTCATTTGGATCCAATAAACATTAAATCTTAGACAAGAGGATAATCTGATTAAAGTAATAGTTTAACAATGTAGGACAATAGAATTAGAGAAGTCAACTATTGAGTCATGTAGAGGTAATCCAGGTTAAGGAACCAGTGATAAATGCAGTGAGGGAACTCTGGTTCTCTGACGGATTGCCTGTGAAGAAGTGGTATCGCATAGTCACTTGTTGAATTTGGAGATGAAGAAACAATACCAGAGACTATTCAAAGGTGCATCCTGAGGGTTAATAAGAAGTGAGAAAATTATTCTGTGAAGTAATTAGAGTGTGGCTAGGTTGGGGAATCTATAAATGATGAAATTAGTCTTAGACATTGAAGTCTGAAATTATGTGAAATTTGGGAAATAACCTTTTTGGGGGGTTAGCTGATCATTTGGGCCTGAAAAGGGAATGAGAGTTAATACAGGGGTGAAAAAGAAAGCATCTCCATCATAGAAGGGATCTAGAAACCTTGAAATTGAGATCACCTCCCAGAGTCCAAGAAAGAAAGGCCATAGATTGGGCAGTGACACTTTGGTCTGCTTTCTAAATAATCTTTCTACAACTTGTTTTAATTCCATCAGGAAATAGCAGTGAGATTTGTAGGACAAATGCATTCTAGTTGATGGAGAAAGAATCCAAGTATGTTCAGAGTCAAACTGGCTCTCTCTTAGAGCAGACTATTGAACTCCTCTTAAGGAATTATTGAGGGATTTAATCAAGACTTAAAGGTAAATAAATCCTTCCCTCTCCCACTTTGAAATATCAATGTAAATACTATTGAATTATGACAATGCTTATGAGAAATACATGCCTTCGGCTCCTTATCTGAGGCAGCCTGTTAAGCATTGCTGACCATGCTTTGTACCATACTATACTATCCTTTCTCAGACTGGGCCAGAAACTGATTTGACCCATAGACAGCCATCTATAGGCTGATCTGTTTTATTAGAGATTGCATGCCATAGACACTCCCAAAAGGCTGTTCTGTACTGCTTAAATCAGGTTGATACTTTCTCTTGGAGTATTTGGGCTCAAAGCACAGAGGGATAAATTGCTTACAAATGGCAGAAGGGAAAATAAAAACAGATATTAAGAGTAGGTGCACTTGGGTGGAGTGCATGGGTGGGGAGAATGGACACTAAAATATAAAAATAATAACATAGTGGATTTCCACGGCTGTTGTTATAGCTGGAGGATAAGAGTCAAGGTTGTATCTTGAATGTTGTTTCAGTTCTTCATGATGCCACCCATAGAGCCCATACAGTTGCTGAGGCCTGGTTCCTATTCCTTCTTACTTTTGCATTCATCCTTGCATTGTTTCTTGCAAACTGTGTAACATGTTTAACAAGAGCGTTATAACAGTAGCCAATTAACAGATGTTCCTTCTTTTCCTTTTCCTTCCTCAGTGCCCCACCCTACTGGGGTATCTAATAGCTCCATGAGATGAGAGGGGGAGGGGGAGTGAGTGAGGGTTAAACTACAATAAAAAAATTATGGAATCTTCCCAAGATGGCAGTAAGGGACATAAAAGGTGGATTTGACATTGCATGCCTGAGAGCAATGATGAAGAAAATGCAAAACAATTTTATGTTTATATCTTTACTGAATTGAGACCACTCAATAGACTAGTTGATTATACGTGCTTCTCTTCAAGTTGCTTTTGCTTTTTACAAAAAGGAAAAGTGTAAATATCTACCCCTTCTTTACCTGGAAAGAGCAAGCAAAGGAACATGAATAGAGGAGTCATTGGCACAGACAATGGCAGAGAGTTGACTATGAGAGTGGGGTGGGGGAACGGCATTGGGTGAATGATGGGGGAAAAGGGAGGACAACAGTAAATGAACAACAATAAATAAAAAAGTGTAAATATCTTCATGTTTTTAAAAAGATACGCTCCTAAATGTGAAAGGAATGGCTGCAATAAGGACACGTAAGTTTGCAGCAGTGTGCCTTTTATGGGCATTGAAAAACTAAGGGGGTCACACACCTATGCATTCACACACATACAAGAACTTTTGTACTTTACAAAAACAGATGAGTAATAGTTAAGTTTCTGTGAAAAAGTGGAGTTAAGTTGTTATGGCCTATCTGCAGTTGTGCAGGAACTTGGCTGGAGAGTCAACCTGCTGTAGAATCTGGTGAACAAAGGAAGAGCAACACTGTGATTGATTCCAAAGTTGGGATAGCAACTGATGAATTTCCACTTGTTGTCTGCACTCCAAGCATCAGCCAATGGGGAGTACCAGTTGTACAGTTTACAACATTTTTTTAGACTTGGTGCTAGACTGCCATTTTTTTCTGTGCTGCCTGATATTTATTAAAGTTGCCTGTCTTGACTCTCATGGGGGCCATTCTTGAACAGCTACCTCCATTTGCACACTTACCTCAGTGCTGGGCACTGAAGAAAATACAAGGATGCATTTGACCTCATAATGGTGCTTCCGTCTTCCACTAGAGGATATCTGTATTTCTTACAAAGATGGTTAGGCTATAATGTACACTATTACATTCCGGCATGGCAGTCCAGTTGAAGTCATAGGTAAGGAGCTAGGTCTTCTATAAAACTGCTCAATTTATTCCATGTCAGTCAGAAGCTGCTTCTCATACAAGAAATCAGAACTTAGAAAGAAGATCTCCCACTGGCCTTTGAGGAATTTAGTTTTGACTTTTTGTAACTGTTCCTTTGAAACTGGACTTCAAGAACCCCTAGAAATATAAATCCAGATAGAAGTGTAGGTATAATTATTGCCTCATCGTTCTGTTTCATTCTTGGCTTTGGCCCTCTAAATGGAAGCATATCCATTTGAAGTAGGGTTACACTGACTGCTCCTGTTCTTTCCCACCTTGCCCCACCATGAGTCCTTGTTTTACTGATAAAGAAGTTGCCTGGGTCCTTCAGTACCTCAGAGGCAGATTGTGAGCTCCACAAATATCTGTACCTAGCATGACATTGATGTTAGTGTATACTCTAGAGCAGGGGTCAGCAAATGTTTTCTGTAAAGGGTCAGACAGTAAAGGGACAGAAAATGTTTTCTGTAAAGGGACAGACATTTTAGGCTTCATAGGCCAAAAGGTCTCTGTCACAACTACTCAGTTCAGCCAATATGGTATGAAAGCAGCCATAGATGATATGTAATGGATTGAGCATGACTATGTTCCAGTCAAACTAGGTGTTTGGTAAAGGAGCTGAATTTATTTCATGGACAGGACTTTGAATTTGGTGAAAATTTTATGTAGCACAATATACTCTTTTGAATTTTTAGAAACCACAGAAAATGTGAGAACCATTCTTAGCATGTAGGCTGTGCAAAAACAGATGGTAGTCTGCATTTGAACACTAGAACTCTAGAGACATGCTCCCTAGATTCTAATGCTGGCCTCTCACCTCCCAACTACGTGACCTTGCAAGAGTCACTTCACTTAAATATACCTCAGTTTCTTTACCTGGAAAACAAGTTGGTGTGAGGATTCTCTTAGGACAGGGCCTGGCATGTATATTGCAATCCCAATAAATGGAAGATATTATCAATATTCCTACCTGAAAAACACCCATTTTTTCAGACAGTAACTTAGATTTACTTTGGTGGATGGTTTTGAATTGAGTTAAATGTATTCTTTTTCCAAGTTTGTTTTTTCTTCGTTTTCCTTTCACAAGTGTTCTATGCACTTGGTAAATGATTGATCTTGATAAGATAGAGTATTTCAGAGATCTCTTTGAGATATTAATTACTTAAAATATTGAATGTGAGATATTTCACCAGAGGTATCAAGTGTGCTTTTCTGGTAAGTGTTAACATGGAGGCTTATGGGCTGTTTGTTTATTTATAGAATGTGTAATTTTCTTGTTCCAATCCTATAGCATATAGGTAAACTGGAAAGAATGAATATGCATAAACATTGTTTTTTTTTATTTTTTAAATATATTTTATTGATTATGCTATTACAGTTGTCCCATTTCTCCCCCATCATTCCCCTCCACCCTACCCACCCTCTCCCACCCACATTCCCCTCTTTAGTTCATGTCCATGGGTCATAAGTTTTCTAGCTTCTACATTTCCCATACTATTCTTGCCCTCCCCCTGTCTATTTTTTCCCATTATCTATGCTACTCATTCTCTGTACCTTTTCCCCCTCTCTCCTCCTCCCATGCCCCTGTTGCTAACCCTCCATATGATCTCCATTTCTGTGGTTCTGTTCCTGTTCTAGCTGTTTGCTTAGTTTGCTTTTGTTTTAGATGTGGTTCTTGATAGCTATGAGTTTGGTGTCTTTTCACTGTCATAGTTTTATCTTCTTTTTCTTAGATAAGTCCCTTTAACATTTCATATAATAAGGGCTTGGTGATGATGAACTCCTTCAACTTGACCTTGTCTGAGAAGCACTTTATCTTCCCTTCCATTCTAAATGACAGCTTTGCTGGATAGAGCAATTTTGGATGTAGGTCCCTGCTTTTCAAGATTTCAAATATTTCTTTCCAGCCCCTTCTTGCCTGTAAGGTCTCTTTTGAGAAATCAGCTGACAGTCTGATGGGAACTCCCTTGTAGGTGACTGTCCCCTTATCCCTTGCTGCTTCTAGAATTCTCTGCTTCATTTTAATCTTGGCTAATGTAATTACAATGTGCCTTGGTGTGTTCCTCCTTGGGTCCAACTTCTTTGGGACTCTGAGCTTCCTGGATGTCCTGGTAGTCTATTTCCTTTGCCAGATTGGGGAAGTTCTCCTTTATTATTTGTTCAAATACGTTTTCCACTCGTTGCTGTTCTTCTTCCCCTTCTGGGACCCCTATAATTCGGATGTTGGGACGTTTAAAGATGTCCCAGAGGTTCCTAAGCCTCTCCTCATTTTTTTGAATTCTTGTTTCTTCCTCGTCTTCTGTTTGGTTGTTAGCTTCTTCCTTCCGGTCCACTCCATTGATTTGAGTCCCAGTTTTCATTCCATCTCTATCAGTTCCCCATGCATCTTCCTTCATTTCACGGATTGTAGCCTGCATTTTTTCATCTAGTTTGTGAGCAAAATCAACCAATTCTGTGAGCATTTTGATGACCAGTGCTTTGAACTGTGCATCTGACAGGTTGGCTATCTCTTCACTGCTTAGAGGAATTGGCTCTGGGGCTTTTATTTGTTTTCCGGTTTGAGCCATTTTTGGTGGGTTTTTTTTGTTGTTGTTGTTTTGGTTTTAGTCTGGTCCCGGCTATTACGTAGCGAGGGGGTGGAGCCTTAGGTGTTCCTCAGGGCGGGGCAGCCCAGTCGCTGGGTTGTGACGCTATAGGTGGGGGCGGGGTCTGAGAAGGAGCAATGGCGCCTGCTCCGCTCTCTCCTGGACTCTGGCCCTTTCCGCTGCTTCCCCTTCACCTGGATTATCTGCGCACGCAAGCGTGCTGTTACGTAGTGAAGAGTGGAGCCTCTGGCGCTCCCCAGTGCGGGGCAGCCCAGTCGCTGAGTTGTGACGCTGTATGTGGGGGTGGAGCCTGAGAGGAAGCAATGGCGCCTGCTCTGCTCTCTCCTGGATTCAGTCCCCTCCACCACTTCCCCTCCACCTGGACCGTCTGCGCGCTCAAATGTGAGACTACCTGGTCAGTCAGCCAGCCGCCTTGTGCGGCCTCACTGGGTCTGCACAGTTGCCCCGCTGTGCCCGGGGTCCGCCAGCTGCTGCCTGTGGGCCCGGGGACCGCCAGCCGCCGCCCGTGCACCTGGGAACTGCCAGCTGCTGCTGCTTGCGTTCCTGGGTCCGCACCTCCACTTTCTCCTGCCGCGACTCCGCCCCTCTTACCGGTCTGGATGAATGGTTGTTGGACTTCCGTACAGTTCAGTTTTCTATTAGTTCTGGTTGTTTTCTTGTTTCTAAATATTTGTTGTCCTTAATTTTGGTTGTGAGAGGAGGCACAGTGTGTCCGCCTACGCCTCCATCTTGGCTGGAAGTCCTAAACATTGTTTTTTTTAAACTACCATTTACTATCAAGCTGTCATACATTAGGCAAACTACCATAAAGGTACCTCTGGCCAAAAAATATTCTTCACTGAACAAGCTCCTCTTTAAAATGCAAATACATCAAGAAAAGTTAACTCACTAATTCAGTTTCCCTGACAAACTTTTAGATAGTACTTATCATGTAGCTATTTGGGGAGATATCATCCTCTCATCCTTCGCAGTTCATCACTTTGTTGTGGAATATCCATTTATCTTGCAATGCTAATACAGTACCTATTCCAGAACAAATATACCTAAAGCATTAACTGTAAATTAAAATTATTAAGGAAGAGTAGTATTTACTATGGAGTTTGTCAGGGTTGTAACAACTTACTTCACTGTAGGAAACTGTTTATTAAATGTTCTGGCAAGGAAGTAACCAAATGGATGAATTCTCTGACCAACATTTCCCCATATAGTTTTAACTTTAATTGTTCTGAGATTAGTTTAGCTTTTTGGTGTGTACCACTGTGCAAGGCCTTAAACTGGGAGCATAGCGTTTTTCTGTTTTGTTTTACAAATTTTCAGCTGCTGCATAATGAAATTGCTACACTGCCCCTAGCTCATCCTGTAGTTTCTGCTAATTTCTTCTAACCTCCTGTGCCTTCTTTTCCCTCTTCGAAGTTTTCCTCTTTTGAACAGGAACATCTGCCTTCATTATTTCCCTTAGGCCTTTATACATTCTACTTATGCACTCTTTTAATCTCTCTGGAATAATATCTTTATTTTCTTAAACACTTTTTTATGACTGTGAGTAACTTCATAGACTATTATCCTAGTTATCATATGTTGGTATTCCAAGCTTCCCAAGTCCATTTCCTTTCTTCACTTACTTCCAATTACACTGCAAACTAACCAAAACCTCACATCAGGTGGAAGCTTTCTAGATTCTTGTGGATTGCAATACAAGTTGCTCAGGTTTTTGTCATGTCTGTTGATACACTGCTTGGTCAAATGGTTTCATTTTGTTTATTTCTGACTCATTTATGTTTTATTATTATTCTTAGATATTAAGGTCCTGTAGCACATGTTATTTTCATCATATTATGATTGCCTTTTGCCTAGTGTATTACCATTTATTGCTCCGCGTTGAATTATAAGAGCTATTTGTCAAGCCCTGTGCCTTTATTTTTATTTTTTTAAGATTACCAGACAAGGGATTTGATCCCTTCTTCTTTAATATGTGAGCAGTCTTCTAGTTTTGTGTCACCAACAAATCCATACATCTTGCAGCATGGTCTTAATCTGGACCATGATAGATAGTGTAAAACAGATTGAATCTAACACTGATTTTTCTTGTACTCCACTTATCACTGCCTTCCTATGCTGTCAACTTCCATTTGCTACTGCTCATGACCTTGCTTACTAAACCAATAATTCTTTTTGATTTGGCCTTTCACCCTTAATGACAAAAGTAACCATTCCACTTTGCTCAGAGTATAGGTAGAATAATATTTCTCACTGCAAATTAAATTGTGCCCTGTGTATAATTCATTTCTCTCTCACTCTGGTCCATTTTGCATACTACTGTGAAGCTGATCTTAAATGTCACCTTTATCACATCACTGTCTTGCTGAAGATCTACCAATGGCTTTTTAGAGTCAATTGAAGCATTTTCAAACTTCTTTCTTTGATATCCAAGTCTCTTTAGAACTTTGCTCTAATTGACATATCCACCTATAACTCTTCTACCTTTCAACTCCATTGCTCTCCTCATGTTTTATCAAGCACAGCATCTATATTTAATTTCAGGGAGCTACACTCATTCAAAATGACCTCAACAAGTTTCACCTTCTTAAAATTATATGATATGAAAAAGTAAGATTAATATATGGTGGTAGAAATCAGAGCAGAGCTTACCTCTGAATAGTAGGTGCAAGAGGGAGCTTATTGGGGGTGATGGAAATGTTCAATATCATGATTGTGGTCATGGTAACATGGGTGTAGCCACTTATCAAAACTCACCAAACTATACCCTTAAGATCCATGCATTACAGTATTTGTAAATTTATACACACATACACATACATGTGCATACATAGAGCAAGTGACTGCCCTGGCTGGTGTGACTCGGTTGGAGTCTTGTCCCATAAAGTAAAAGTTCCTGGTCAGGGCACATGCCTGGCTTGTAGATTCAGTCCCCAGTTAGGGGGTGTGTGGAAGGCAACTGATAAATGTTTCTCTTTCACATCCTTGTTTCTCTGCCTCTCTTCCTCTCTTCCCCTCTCTCTGGACCCAATAAGTGTGTCCTCAGGTGAGGATTAAAAAAAAAAAAAAAGACCTTTAAGCTAGTGAATACATGCATGTGTGCCAGGAGTCAATAAATATAGATTATAGTGTCTTTAACCAGTCATTATTCAGCCTTTTTAATGTAATGTTTTCAGAGGGTTAAGTCCTAATTCTTCCATGAGTCTTTCCCAACTCCTTGAGTCCACAGACAGTATAGTTTTTTTTATTTTTTTATTTTTATTTTAATTGTTGATCTTGTACAGTTTTTCTCTTTTACTCCCATCCCATCCCACCACCCCATCCCTCCTCACCTCCCTCCCATTTCCACCCCCCATAGTTTTTGTCCATGTGTCCTTTATACTTATTGCTCTAAACCCTTCCCCTTTTCCCTTGAAATTCCCTCCCCTCTCCCCTCTGATGACTGTCAGCCTATTCTCAATTTCAGTGTCTTTGGTTATTTTATGCTTGTTTGTTTGTTTTGTTGATTAGGTTCCTGTTAAAGGTGAGATCATATAGTATAGTTTTGTTTTTTTTTTTAATTACTTAATATACATACGTATTGTCTTACATAGTAGGGTCCTGCCATCAGTAAAAGGTGTTTTGCCTCTTTTGGGTCACTTTACACTGATGGGTTGATGGCAACTTATTCAACTTTGAGCATCTGAACTCGTCCAAAAAGTCTTAATTAAACAATTGAGAATTCAAGGAGGCTATAATAGTGAAGCGAAGCCATTATGCCCAGGTTATTAGGATCTTATGAAATAATCTTTGTAGTATTGGCTTTAGTTTAGTCATTTTTGAGGAGTAATAAACTGGAGTTGGGTCTTAGTTCATAGGAAAGTCCAAGACACTAAGTGTTTAAGTTCCTAGACTAATAAGGGTTATTACAATTAATAATGCTTAAAAAGGAATGAGAGCCCAGAGTATTTTAAAAAACTGTGTAGGGTCAGAGATTTCACCCTACTGACATGCTGACAAATCAGTCTGCCATAGTTTCAGGTGTATTTGCAGAAGACACAAGATCCAGAGTCAGAGACAAAGAACTCATGATACAGTGAGCACTTTAAGCTTCATGTTCACACTGCTTTCCCTTGCCTTCCAGCTCCCACAGGGTGACAGCATGATGGGCCCAAGTAGATACTATGCACGCAATTGGTGTGTGTTACTGCTGAGGAACCCAGGTTTAGGGAACCCAACTCTTTTATAATGGACTGAAAGCAAACCTGCCTGACATGTGTGCTAGAGGGAGATACAATGTTTTGAAAGCAAACAAACTTTCCCTCTACTCTGGAGGGAGACACTATGTCTTTCAAGAGTGTTCATTATAAAACCATCCTTGAAAAAGATAGTTTATAACAAAGGCCATCAATGCTTGTACTCACAAAATGTGCACATATGTGAGAAACCCATAGAGAATAGCCTCTAAATAAGTTTGTGCTAGCCATCAGGAAATAGCTTTGCAAAGAAGTATAACAGAGATAATTAATTTACCTAGTGTTCATTTAACTATGTAACATCTCCAAACTCTTCTGGGGAAATTGTCAACACAATACAGGTAAATATTGATACTAAAAATTGAGATCAGCAAGCACTCAGCCTCCACTGAATGACCAACACTGTTTGAAACATGAAATAGAAGGTACAACCCATGCTTTTCATTTTACCCAAAGATAAGTAAAGTAGCTCACACAGAGCCCACAGGGCTGCATGCAGCCCACCTAGCTCCTTAATGCTGTCTCTGATCTAATTTTGTGATGAAAGATTAGGAAATTGTCTCTGAATCGTTACTTCTTGGAAATGCCCATATGTTTCCATATCAGTGGCTAAAAAGCGTTAACAAGTTTCTCCTTGGTCATTCTTTCACTTAGTAAAATAGGTATTTTAAATTTTAAGAAAGCGTATTTTTCTATATAACTCAAAAAAGAAAAGCTATTTTCCTTTTTGGAAAGAAAAAAACCCTCTTAAGAGATATTTTTCCTAAGTTTGATCACATAGACCAAAACATTAAAAGCACAAACAAAAAATCCCAGCTAGTTACTACTAATGATATCTAAGTAAGAATTAATGTTTCTATGAACTAAGTGAACTGTCAACTTCCCACAATTCAATCACATACCAAATTTCACTGAAATTTATTTAAAATGAAGGATAACTTCTTTCAGATGGTCATGTTGCCTTCCATATTGTTTTAGGAAGACTGAAATATAAATCAGTTCTACAACATATTCATATAATCTTCATTCTTCAGGGTTAAACATTATGTAAAAATCTCCCAGCTCCTTTGAAAGTTATCCAGAAGCAAATGAAACAGTAATGGTGGACTGAAAACAATATATATTTGCCTCCTTTAAAATATCAGTGATTCTTACAAAGACCTGGCTTTTCTTTATTTTATTTTCCTTCCTTCCTTCCTTCCTTCCTTCCTTCCTTCCTTCCTTCCTTCCTTCCTTCCTTCCTTCCTTCCTTTCTTCCTTCCTTTTTTACGAAAACCAGAACCATTTAGCATGTGCCTTCTTTGGTTCTTGGGGAGATGGGTGGAGAAAAATCTTAGATATCACAATGGTTTGTAGACCTCCAAAGGCCACAGTACAGAAGCAGAATGTAGTATATCTGTGGTATTTAATGATGGGAGATTAGGAAAAAGATATCTAAAAAGGTTTCTTGCAGGGGGGCATATGATAATGAAAGAAAAAGTTCAGAAACAGTAATCTAGCATAGTATTTTGATCAATGTTGCCAGATGGCAACTACTAAATTAAGGAAGAAGAATTTTATTGAAATGGTATCCATAATGTCATTGTTATAAATTTTTTTAAATTGTCCATATGCTTTATGTAACATCATCTATACATACTATTTTGTATTCTGCTGTTTTGTATTATATATTCATCTTTCTACATAATTTCATACTGACTTTTTATAAGGACACATAAAATTCTGTTGTATTGTGCCTTTCTTCTGGTGTACTTCTGTAACTTTAAAAATTCCTTCCATGTCTTCTTTGCAGTTTTGCTTCTCCTGATTTCCTAATGAAAGTTGAGATCCTCAGGAATTGCATGTTCTGCCCCCACCTCTTTTCATATACTATCTAAGGGTAATCTTATTTAGCTTCCAACAGTACTCAGATCTCTTATTTTTTTAAGATTGTATTTATTTATTTTTAGACAGAGGAGAGGGAGGGAGAAAGAGAGGGAGAGAAACATCAATGTGTGGTTGCCTCTCATGTGCCCCCACTTGGGGAACTGGCCTGCAACCCAGGCATGTGCCCTGACTGGGAATTGAACCAGCGACTCTTTGCTTCACAGGCCAGCGCTCAATCTACTGAGCCACCACACCAGTCAGGGCAGCACTCAGATCTTTTAGTTCTAGCCCATACTTCGATCCTGGGTTCCAGACTTATGTTTCCAACTTTTCACTGGATGTCTATACTCAGATGTTCTTTAAAAAATAACCTCAAAAGAACTCATCTCATTTTCTCAAACATGTTTATTCTTGGTCATCTAGATTCCTTCACCCACCCAGCCAGGTCCTATTGAAAGTATTAATACTTTAACAATATCCATCCTGCCCATGTACTCTGCTATCGCCTTAGTCCTTTATCTCTTACTTAGATAATTACCTTATGGTCCTAAACATCTCCCTGCTTTTTTCTGTCATGCCATCTTGAGTCTTCCACCACACTGCTATGTGACAAGTCTTTTCAAAGTGTAAATCTGATCAAGTCACTTCCTATTGCTTATGGCTACTTTGCTCAATATAATAGCCAAGAACTACATAGAGCTATTGAGTGCCTGAAATATAGCTAATCGGGAGTGAAATGTGCCAAAATAAATGTGTTAGCATTTCAACACTTGGTCAGATAAGATCAATGTAAAATATGTAATTGTCATACATATTTATTTAAATATTCACTTAATATATTCAAATTGATTTCACTGATTTCTTTTTATTTGTTAAAATATCACTACTAGAAAATTGAAATCTATTTATGTGGTTCAAATTTGTGCCCTACATTGTATATTTATTGGGCAGTGCTGGCTTATAGGGTAATGCCCAAACTATATGATAAAATTATGATCTCTGGTCACCTGGCCATCATATGCCTAGTCCATCCCATCTTCTCCTAACTGCCATGCAAAAAGATTTGGTCTTGGTGTCAGATTGATCCTAGTTCGTTCCTGGGACCTTCCACATGCCAGGTGTGTGATCTGCAGTAAGATGTTTAAAATCTCTAAGATTTAGTATTCCCAGATGAAAAAGAGAGAAAATACCTATTTCAATGTGTTGTTGGGCAGATTAAAAGGTACAACAAATGTGAAGTTCCTACTGCATAAAATTTAATTTTCCTACATACATTCCAGCCTCACCAAACTGCTTTCAGTTCCTCCTTTCTTTCTTATTGTAAAGAGCAGGTGTCTGTTCAGTTCTGTGTGCACACTTAATACTCCTAAAAGTGCATGATCCCCTTTCCCTGTTCAGTCACTAGGGTTCTATTTTCCTTTTATTTTTCCTGTTTCCACCAAATATTAGATCTGAGGACCTCTGTTCCCCTTTATTCTTTTTAATTCAGTATCCTGGCCTGGAGAATTCATTTTAGAGTAAATGATTGTAACGTTGAGGAAATCTCAAGTCAGATGAACAGGAGAATCAAAAAAAGATTTTAGCTTATTCTTGCCCCACAAGACAATGTTTTATTTCTGTGATCTAATACCCTATAGTCAATTCTTTAAACAAAGTATGAATTAAATTTAACTTTGGAATAGCGTCAGAAACAATTTCTTTTCCTTCATTCCTCACTTTTACTTTCGTTAACCCTCCTGCCTCTAAATGCCCCCTACCCCAGACCCACACATTTAGTGAACAACCATTAACTGTCTTGTTAGGGTCCTTTTAATCAGCCAAGCCAGTTGGGAAACCAGACCTCAGCTCACTGCCTTATCACAGTGTAGCAGAGTTTCTGGCAACTGACATTTTGAGACAGATACTCTAACAGATCTTGGAAGTGTTTTTAATGGCCAAAGTTATCAAAGGTGAAGCGTTCTACATACATTTCCACTAGGAATTTCCATAAACATTTTTGGAGTACTCATTTATGTATTCTTCTTTGCAATTTTTTCGCACAGGAAAAGCTTAGAAACAAAGTAACATTCTAAAAGGGATGATGAGACCCTGGCTAAAGTTCCTCGAATGTAAAATGTGGCCTTTGAGGTGATGTGGTCACCTTTTTTTTTTTTTTTTTTTTAAACAATGTCAGCATTTCAAAATGAGAAAAGGATATGGATTAGGTAGGAATTGGATGCAAATGTGTTTCACAAATAGTGTCTTTTGAGATAATCACAGATAATAGGTGAATGCTGAAGGTATTAATACAATCAGTGTTTAACCTTGTGTAACTCAGCTTCATCAAATCACAACCTGTGCATTGATTGCATTAAGCTGGGTCAGTGGTTTCTTGCTTAGGAATATTTTACAAGAATCTTAACACGGAGGCAGCAGTAGCTGATCAGCTGCTGTTTATTTGCGTACTGAGCATGTCATCAATAATACAAAAGACAAGGCCTTTAGGTTGAAAGAACAGTGGGATTGGCATGAATTTTGCTTAATGGTGTGTAATAAGCAAAGTAGTCTGTGGTGCCAGAAACTGACAGGATCCATTATGTTAAAACAGATATATGTCTTCAATTTAGTAGTATTATGTAAATCTGACAGGAGTTTTCTCTTTATTTTCCTGTAGTTTAACTTTAATTGCTCCAAGATTAATTCCAATTTCTTCTTCCCTCCAGAGGGTGATGAGACTGGCGTGATGGATAATCTCCTTGAAGCCCTGCAATCAGGTGCAGCATTCCGAGACCGCAGAAAGCGGATTCCCAGGAATCCAGGTAAGACCCCTCACTGGTATTATAATATGTGAATGTTCAAAACCAAGGGCACCCTCACAACAAAAAGAAAAAAAAAACTTTCCACATGAGAATGTTTTTTTAATGATTGATCTCAGTTCATATGCAAAGTCTCACCAAGCTTCTCCATCTACATGATTGAAAGTTTCAACCTGGTAAAAGTATGTTCGAATAACTGAAAACTTTGCAAAAAAATCAGAAACAAGGGCCCCCACTGTGTTTAATATTAAATACTTTAATTGTTATTTTATGAGCATGTGGTTTGTGGGGAAGCTGTGGTTTAAAACCATATATATATGGTTTATATATATATATATAATTAAATCATTAAAAGTAATTGGCCCTAAGGATGTCACATTAGCTATTTACAGATAATGAAATTGAGACAGTATTTCTTTTTAGCAACCATTTTGGCTTTGCAGTTCAGTCCGTTCTCCATGTTAACAAAGAGAGCAGAGGTGCAGATAATCTAAGATTCTCCCAAAGTCCCAAGTATTGGAACACATGTTTGTGTGTGTTTTTGATTAGTAACAAAGCCACACAATGAAAGTTGATCTCCGGAGCATTAGAAACATGAAAACAACCTGTCTCACTCAAGTGTAACTAGAAGGTTGTTCACGTTCCCAATTCATACCTATGGCTGAGGTAAACAGTAGTTCCATTCAGGATAATCCAAATAGGCTGAGCTATCATCTCCTCTAAGTAAGTTTTCATATTTTTAGTCCATATATTTCTGAAAGTAGAGGAAAAAATTAGGTGTGTTAATTTTAAATGCACTCTTCATGGGCTGTAAAGCTGTATAGAAAAGTAAATAAAAAAGGAAAATTAATAGTTAATATGTGAACTCTACTTCATTTAGAGTAATAAGATTTGCCTTGAATACCCTGCCATTCAAAACCTATTCTGTAATTGGACTGGAAACTATCATATGTCATTAGAATGCAAATTGGAGCCTCTCAAAACCATTGTACCCCAATAAAGCAGCGAAAGAAATGGAGCATAGTGCAGAGCTATCTAGGAAGCTTTTGGCAATGGTGAAATTTTCGGCGTAAGACAGTATAAGTTATATTCATCTTATCTACATTTGGCTAAATCCTGATGGGTTGGTTTAGCCTGAAGGTAAGATATAATTGAGATGACGGAAATGTTTTCATTAGAATATAAGGCTGCCTTGTATATATGAAGACATTGAAGATAGCATACAAAAAGAGTGGAACGCTGGATGAAAGAAAATTAAAATCTACATTTATATGTTCACATTACTTTCTTAAGGTAACGCTGCATGGGACAATGTTAGGAGCACTACTACTCTGTTACTATGAGGTGGCCATTCCAATGATCTTCTGCCCTTGTCTGTGAAATGGGAGTGTTCTACCATGTGATTAGAGGCCCCTTTCACCTCTTAAGGAAAACAGAAGCCTTCACTGCTCTTTGTTGAACTATCAGAGCATTAATAGTCAGTGGAAAGCAAACTGAAATAATTTGCATATCAATTCAGTTCTTTATTAAGCAGTGGATAAGTAAAAGCATGTTATTCTGTGCCGTAACAGAACTGCCATCATCTTTCTAGTCTATTTTAAAAATACATTTGTGGTGCTTGGACAAAACCAAAGAGAGGCAGGATCCAGGGTGGGATGTGGGGGATGGCTGGGATGGGGGGAAGTGGTGAGGGGGAAATGGAGACAACTGTACTTGAACAATAAAAAATGTAAAAAAAACATTTTCTAAGGCCCCTGTCTGAATAGTCTCACAACCACCAACTGGCTCTAGAAAGACTACTGGGAGAGAGCTATCATTACATGGGGTTCTACGAGTTTGGTATTCAAGAGAATACAGTGTTGTAAACTGTGAAACGCTAAGAATATATTCAGAAACTGCATAAATTTATAGTAGTAACTCCAAGTAATCTAAATTGGGATCTCTTTTGAGTTTTAGCTAGAGTGCCTCCATGAATACTTAGGGTCAAAAATGTCATCCTATTTAGCCCCAGCAGTCATTCCCAGTGGCAGCAGCCAATGCAAATGTCCAGCAGTAAAAGGAAGCTAGAAGGCAGGCAGGCAGTTGCCATGATTGGTAGGGCATCTCGGACATCAGTAGAAGAGCTTGGAGTGAGGGAGAGGAAGACAGGCACAGAGTAGACAAGTCTGCCGAAACCACTCCTGAATGATGCTTCTTGGTAGAAGCAACAGCACTAAGGACTTTTCCAGGTTTTCTGCTTGTTTCTGACTTTCCTAGCTAAATCATTTTTTTCCTGCTGGCTGGCTGTGTGTGTGTGTGTTGACTTTCTTAGGCATCTGATTTGTTTTTTCCCAAGATTCCGTTGACTTTATGTTATTACAATTTCCCTGTTCAACACTGGCATCCTTGTTGCTTTCCAACAATCTCCACTTGAACAGGATGGGATAAAATCAGTAAAACCAAATTATTTAAAAAATGGTCTTGGTTGGTATAGCTCAGTGGATTGAGTGCTGACTTCTGAACCAAAGGGTTGCCAGTTCAATTCCCCAGTCAGGGCACATGCCTGGGTTGCAGGCCAGGGCCCTATTAGGGGGACGTGTGAGAATCAACCACACATTGATGTTTCTGTCTCACTCTTTCTCCCTCCCTTCCTCTCTGTCAAAAAAAATAAATAAACAAAATCTTAAAAAAAAAAGCTGTGTTCTCCAAGTAAAGTAAAATAAAATGAAATAGCCAAAAATCTGAAATCAGAATCAGCCACAAACAGCAAAGATGTACTGCTCTGCTTGCTATCTCTGCTATCTCTTGCAGATGGAAGTAATAATATGTAAAATACACAGCTGTACAGTTCTGCTTCTAATTGCAGTGTTTTCAATTCCATATTTAAATGAGGTGATAGTCTGTATTCTTTATTAGAAAATTAAAATGTTAATAAATGGTATAATCAGTTGCCTAAATTAAAGGTATTCTGCACTGAGCCTATATCCCCTCCCCAAGAGTAACCCACATTAGGTAACACAGAAGGAGCTCCTATGTATTGCCTACAGGCAGTTCAGCTGAATGCACTGTTTCTATTAAGGGCACCAAAAGACATTTTAAGGGAGACTATCATATCAGGAGTGATATTAAAAACATTAATACCTGGTGTAGTACAGGCCCTAAGCAGTCAGAATATACACAGGCAATAAGTAGCCACTCTGGTTGTACTAATTCATTCTGGCTGCATATCAACCCAGATTACAGCTTTGCTTATGTGAAACTGAGATTAGGAAATGAGCCCCTAAAGATTCATTAATTCATCACATATCTGTTCTGTGAAAGGTTGTGAAATAATGAAGATAAAACATCCTTAATTATCCTTTTTATCCTTCATATAAGCCTTGTGTCTTGTAGGAAAGATAAAAAGTACAGAAAGACTACAGAATGAGGCCAATGATAGTAGTTATTATACAAAAGGTGTTAACATATTATGTGAGTTCGAAGGAGGGGAATATAACTTATTGGATATATCAGAAAGTCACAAAGAAAAATGCTTGGAAGGATGATAATGGATTTTAGCAGTAGGAGTTGGAGGTAGGGATAGTAGTAAGCATTTTAGTCAAATGAAATGTCATCAAGAAAAATACATAGCTAAGAAAATACAAAGTATTTTTGGAGAATGGCAAATAGTAAAACTAATGGTTCTATAAAGTGTAAAGGTATGGAGACAATTCTAGAAAAGTAGGTTGGTGCCACATCATCGAGTACTTGAATAAGATATTGAGGTGTTAGCATATAATTCTTTAGCCACTAGGGATATATATTGAAGGCTTTTAAGCAGTGAAAGAGTGCAAACAAAGCTGTGTATTAGGATATTTCATCTATAGAAGAGTGAATGATGAGTGAGAATTCTACTCTCATATTCTTAGTCAAAGGAGATAATGTAGGGGAAGTAGAATAATCAGGAGTTAAGGATGATTCTAGGGTTTTGAATGTGATTAGTTTGACGGACAGTTGGGTTACAAGAGAAAACTATTAAGATCAGGAAAGTGACTGCTGATAGAAGATAAATTCTGTTTTGGCTAAGTGAACCTAAAATGGGTGGCACTGCATTGAGGTCAAGATATTTAGAAAAATTTTGTAAATACAGGTGTTGATTTCATCACCTGGTTGATTTTATGAGATTCCTGGAAATGGAGGAGATTGTTAGAGGGGTTAATAAGAAAAAAAAGAGATCCACGATGAGAATCTTGGAAACGCCTCTACTTAAGGGCTAAAAGTAGAACTAGCTAAGAAGATGGACAAGGAAGAGTTGGGCAGGGAGGAGGAGAATGAAGACACTCTTGTTCTAGAAGCAAAGGAAGAGGAAAGTATTAAGAAAGTTAGACATATTGAACAATGACATATACTACAGTGGAATCAAAATGGATAAAGACCAGTGATTTGCCACATTGGAGCTTTCTGGTGACTTTTTAAGAACATCTTTTCAATATTGCGATGTAACTGGGAGCTGAATTAAGGAATAGATAGTGAGGCTATCGGGATTGATAGTATTAGGTCAACAATTGAGCAATACTGTGTGAGAGCCTCCTGGGTGTCATATACTAGGTTAGGTATTAAGGATCCAACACCAAATAGGCCCCTTGCCTCCAGGAATTTACATACTGCTTGAGAAAACATGAATGTGAGCCAGTACAATTGCAACACAATCTTCTTTCTATGTGTCATAACAGATAGGAATTGTATGTTTAACACAGGAAGTTAGAGTAACTTTCCCTACCCCCTCACCTTTGGAGAGCCCTTGTATCCCTAGAATGTGGACTATGCTTTGTAGAAGCTTGGTGGGTAAAAGGAAAGGCTCAGTTTTCCTTAATAACCTAGTATGAATCTATCATCTATGAAATTTGCTAAATCTTTATGTACCCTCTTTGTTGTAGCCTTTGTTAGCTCTTAAGATGCTGTATGTTTTACAACACACTTTATAAAGAATTGCCCATCATAGTTCCTGATTTTGTCATTATAAAATCAAAGGTAAGCTTTAGTGGTAGAAAAACACAGAGAAAAACCTTGAAGTAGTGAAAAGCACACTTAATGTAAATACACAGTGCTGCGTCTGTCTTATTACTGAATAGGTATCAATCCTTAACACTTGCTTCCCCTCCTCTAACCAACTTGACTTCTTCATTCTTTGGACACTCTACATGTAAGTGTATATATAAACAGGCTTCTCAGCAGGAGATAGATATCTAACTTAGTTACTTTGGCTATGGCTAAATTTTGATATATAATTGTAGACATAAAAAAAAAAAAACACAAGAGAAGCATTATACAAAAAAGGAAACCAGGAAACAGAATAGATGTAATTTAGTTTTAGAAACACACAGGGCAACCAAGAAAACAAAATTTGAAAAATGAGAAGAAATACAGGAGACACACAATCTTAATTTTATGGATCTGCAAGATAGCAGTATGAATGAGAATGTATAAGTTACCATTAGAAAAAAAAGATAAGGGACAAGAAAAAATGATGCTCAGCATAGAAAAAAAAATCTAAATATTAGGGAAATACCTTTATGGCAAAACAAAATTTTTCTAGGCCTCTCTACCTCACATAAATAATAAAACACAGATTTTCCTGGCTCTTGCCTCCATGTATACATTCAGGACCTGAGCTGCCTATAAGGGATCTCTGAAGCATCTGTAGAAGTTCTCAGGGAGCATTTCACAAACACAGTCACCCACCACTGTTCCCCAACCTCCTCCTGTAATACCAGGCATTGCCTGTGGCTGGCACTGTAATGCCTTCACAGTTCTAGAGCTGGACAGTGGTCAGTGGCAGAGTGGGAAGAAATTACTCTCTCTTCCTTTATTTTGGCATTGCACCAGTATACCAAGCAGTACTACTCATGTCTCAAAATCTTACAAACATGTTTAGAGAAATGGCCCTCAGTTTTATCAGCCCTCTCAATTTCCATAGGATTTGACCTCACAGAGCAAAGGCCCAAAGACAAGCTAATGCAGATTCCAGGAAGTACTCAATATTATACTCCTTTTTAAAAAATATTCATGCAAGGATATATTTATTGGAGAGAGTAGGGGAGAGAGAGAGAGAGAGAAATGTGAAAGGGAAATATCAATCAGTTCCCTCCTGTATGCACTCCGACCAGGGATTGAACCTGCAACCTTTTGATGTACACAACAATAGTCCAACCAACTGAGCCACCTCAGCAGGGCTTATCCTGTTTTTTGATGACTAAGGTCTGCTGGGGGTTTGTGTTTGTTTTTGTTTTATTATTACTACATCAAGGTAGGTGTTCATTCCAAGGTTTTTACTTCTTTCTCCCTTAGGATGGGTTCTTTCCCATGAGGTTCCTTCATCTTTATTTTGTGTTAGAATATCAGATCAACTAAATTTGACTTTGTCTATAGTATAGTTACTATTTTTTATGTGTAATTCAAATCAGTAAAAATTATGTAATGTAAGCAAATAAAAGCATGTCATTCATCCAGATAATATTTATTGATCAAATAGAAAGATCCAGGCAATAGTGCTAGGACCTTGGAGTGCAAAGAACTCAAGAATCTCATGAAGAAGGCAGATCTATACACAGTAGAAATGCTGTGATAAAAGTTTGCACAAAGTACCAAAAGAGCAACTAACTGCCTAGAGAATTCAAGAAAGATTTCATGATGAAAATGTCATCTGAGCTGTGGTTTGAAGGATAGTTGTGGTTTGAGTAGTAGTTTTGTCGGGACAGGAACAGGAGGAATAGTCATTTTAGTTAAAGGAAATGGCAGATACATGCAGTAGAAATATGGAAGGGTACTGTGGCAATGATGACAAATACATTGCAAAAGCAAAGGGACAGCAGAGGTTTTTAAGTAGAGGATTACAGAATGGCACCCAAGCAAGAGGGGTTGAGGCTGGAAACAGCAGATTTTCAGGACATCTGCATAGATATAGTTATAGAAATCTTGGGATCACCCAGGAAGAGTATGTCCAATGAGAGGTAAAGAAGGCCAAGATTGGTGAGTTTGGGGATTACAACATTTAAGAGGCAAATGGAGAAATCAGCAAAGGACACCGAGGAGAAAAAAAAATATTCAGAAAGGAAGAAGTAGCCAAAGTGATACCTGAAAGACTCAGGGTAAAGAAAATTTTAGAATGGAGAAAGTCAACAGACCTCACATACTGCAGAAAATTAAGTAGAATGCCAACTGAAAATAGACAAATGGGTTTTTCAAGTAGCATGTAACAGTTGACCTTTCCCTGAGCAGTTTTAGTAAAATAGTGAGGGCCAAAAGGTAGATTCTAATGGATTAAAGAATGAATATATTTTGTGCCTTACATACTGGGGTTTTAAGGAAAGAAAGGTAGTTAGAGAATGAAAGATAAATTGTGTTTCTTCCAGAGATTCTAACAGGAAACTCTGTCTAGACACTTTCAAGCATCTTGAATGGAGTTGCCAATCATGTATTATTATACCTAGTTTTACTTCCAAATGTGTGGCCTTTCCCCCTCTTAACTCAATTGTGTGTATTAAGTATATACTGTGTGATATGGTTAAAATACTTTAGCATTCCTAGTGCTTTACAGTTAACAAAGCACTTTCTCATCTATTGTATGATATGTGTTTCATAGCTGTCTAATGCTGAGTTCTAGTCTCCTAAGTTAAAATAAAGGACATTTGTGGCTCGTACAGAGAAGGAGTGGGCAGGGGGTGGAAGAAAGACATTTTTTAGTTCACTATGTAGAAGTAGGGGGAGAGTTGGGAAAGGACATAAAAGGAATGGGCCCATTTTCAGAAAACCATTGTCAACCTTAGAATTAACTGGTTTACAAGTGTTGAAAGTCAGGATTAGGTGGGTCATACTATATGTGTGATTCTTTTCAGAGGAAGGAAAGAAGTGATCAGGAAGAAGCAAAGAGGTGATTAGGAAGAAGCAAATCAGATTCTCCTTAGGCCAGCCATTTATTATTCTCAGTGGTGTTAGCTAGCTTGGTTACCTCTAGGCAATTACTAGAGGGTGGATACTAGGAATCTTGGAGACTTGATCAGCATTCAGGTGACAGTGAAAAATACAACAATGGGTAAGATAATCTTGGGAAAATGAGTAGAGCAGTGGACAAATGAGAAAACAGACTTTCGTGGTTCTCTTAGTTGTACCTACACATTGGAATAATTGTGAGGTACTTCTAAGAAATACGTCTGGTTCCCCTTTGAATGAATCAAATGCAAATCTATGCAGTCAGAGCCTAGACAGTCATATATTTTTAAAAACGAATTGAACCAGCCCTAGCCAGGTGGCTCAGTTGGGTCAAGTGTTGTCTGTATACCAAAAGGTTGCAGGTTCAATTCTCCAGTCAGGGCACATATGGGAGGCAAACAATCAACATTTCTCCTTCACATTGATGTTTCTATCTATCTATCTATCTATCTATCTATCTATCTATCTATCTATCTCTATCTCACTTTCCTCTCCATCTCTCCCTCCCTCGATCTTCCACCCTCCCTCTCTTAAGGCAATAAATATATCCTTGGGTGAGTATTAAAAAAAAAAAAAAAAAACCTAAATGAACCAGGCACTTGAATTTATTGTCTGTAAATGATTCCATATGATAGCAAAGCTAGAATTTTTAAAAAGTAATTTAGGTGAATTTAATGTGCCACACAAATTAAGAACCACCAGTTTATGGGAGTAGCTTCCAAGACGGAGAGCATGAAAGAAAACATAAAGGGGTTGGTTATAGAGATGTGAGGAGGAAAAAGCTAGTGTGCTATCACAGAGGCCAAAGGAATAGAGCTTTTTAAAGAGAAAGTGCTTTCACCTGCTGGCTTACACACTTAACATAATGCTCTCCAGTTCCATCCATGCTGCCACAAAGGGTTGCAGCTCCTTCTTTCTCTCTGCTGCATAGTATTCCATCATGTAAATGTTCCACAGTTTTTTAATCCATTCATTTACTGATGAGCACTTAGGTTGCTTCCAGCACTTGGCTATTGTAAATGGTGCTGCTATGAACATTGGGGTGTGGGTGGGAGGTGGGGATGGGTGCAGGCAGGGGACCGTTGTGGGGTGAAAATGGAGACAACTGTTCTTGAACAACAATAAAAAAATAAAATAAATATAGAGAAAGTGCTGAACAATAAGCAGATAACAATAAGCAGAACAATAAGCAGATGTAAGCAGGAGGGCCAATAAAATAAGAATTGGAAGGAATCCATTAGATTTAGCTATTAAGAACTCAGTGATGACCTTAGCAAAAACGGTTTTGGGAGAGTATTTGGAGGGGGATTAGAGTGGACTAGAAGATGGATTGCACTGAGTTCTCAAATGCTATGAATTTTTAAGACTGCTTAATTTAGTGTCTTTTTTCTATCACTTCTTGTGAATTTTATATTGAAGTGTATACATATATTAGTTACATAATTTTTGTTTGGTTTTTGTTTTCTTTTTATTTATGGAAATTAAATTTTACTTTTGGGACAGACACATACATGTGTTAATCAGATCTAGGTTTGCATTAGAGAAACCAGAAAGAGAAGATTGCTATGTAGTCTGTCCTTGATTATTTTTTGACAACTGGAGAACAAATTGCACACAGACCATTTATGCCCCATTTATATGCAAAATTGTCCTAAGCAAGCACTGATGATGTACTCTATAGAAATTTCAATCACTTTTGCTTGTCTGTTCTCCTACACAATATAATCAGCTCTGCTGCACATTTCTTCATTGGTGATAGTTGCAGGCCAGTAGGAGATAAGGCCAATTTCAGTTGATTTTTTTAAGACTATGAATTTAAAAGGCTTCCTTCAGAGACTGGAATATGGGATATGAGGACAAGCAATTATTATGCAGCAATAAATTTGTCTTGGTAGGTTTAATTCCATGTCAGACACTCACAGACATGCTAATGTCAGTAGCTAAGCTCACAACCACCTGCTTATTTACCAACCTTCAGTTCAGGAATAAGTGGCTGGGACCCTATATGTCAGGCACATGATACCACTGTAATATGAGCAGACATTCTATGCATTTGTAACTACATTAACTGACAAGGTATTTATCAGACTGTCATAAGTACCTTAAATTTTCTGGATAATTAATTGCTTTCAGAACTAAAGAGAAATAATTGTTTGTTCTAATTGGCGCTCATGATGATTGGTTTATATTTCTCTTGTATGGACTAAGTAGTGTATTATTATTTTGCTAAAAAGGGATAAGAAATTGTAATCTGCTTCCTCTTCAGCAAAATTTCATCTGCTTCCCCAGTGGTCAAAGGCAGCAAGATTCACCTGGATATAAATGTACTGCTTCCCTGTCTCCCACTTTTGTGAAATCTTTGGATATACCTCTCCTGTGTGTGATAATTTGAACCTTGCTCCTGGTACTTCTTCTCCTTCTGTCAATTAAATTTACAGGAATAGAAGATGATAGAAGCAAGGAAGAGGGCAGTGGGCATCTTCAGGTTTTCCACAGTACCCTTTTGAGATTCAAGTTCTTATGTTATTCATTTGTATCTTTTGCTTTTGCAAAAACATGAGCCCACACACATACTTTGCACTTAATACAGCTTCACCTAACCCAGGAAGCCTTTTATGGTTATGCTCAGCGTCAACACTCTTAAAGACAAAGATAATGCAAACTGCTAAAATATCATAAGGCTTATAACTGTATTTTACTTTTAAAAGATTGTGATTTATTTTTAGTGCCTGGAATGTAACTCAGTATAATATATTGATAGTATATGCTCTTGATAACTGCTTGTTGAATACTTCACAATTATCAAAAAAATGAATCTACACAAAAGCCTTCTTAATGTATCATATCTAAAGCTGTCTGTCAAGTTTGAAATGTAGGAGATGAAGGAAGTAGAAATTTCATGCTACATCACTGTAAATGGAACTCCATTAAAGCTGAGTTTATTCTGTGGGCAAACCTGAATGTCCGTCCAATGCATGTTACTGTCACATGGCCTTTCCATATAGTAATGTTTAGGCTTGACAAGTGAAGGAAAATGCTGACTCTACATTAAAAAAGCAATATAACTACATGCCATTACTCTTATTTTTATGTCTGTTGTCCTTGCATTTGACTATCACCTCTTTGTTATTCTCAACTCAAATTGTAATTTCCTCTACTCCTACTCCTTAAAGGAGAAAATGCCTAAATACTGCTGCAGAAAATACAGGAAAAAGAGAGTGTCAATAATTGCATTTTGTTGAAGTTGTGCATATCTTCTCGTTTGTCTTTGCAAATATGCTATGGAAGACAAGGGAAGTAGCAGGAGTTAGTGAATCTTTTTAAAATAACATTAAGTTAATTAATTGCTTTTCCAGCTTGCTCACAGCTTTACTCAGGAGAACAGATATTTCTGAAGTTTAAGGGCTCTTATCTAGTTCAGAGGATTATTCTAAGGATTTGAACTGTTTGGTTGAAGGACTTCTAAAATCCAGGATGATATTTTCCCTTTCCACTTGGGGAGGTTTTAGCTTGAGATTTCTAGGTTTAATGGTCTGTTTGTCTTGAGTAGATGTACTATACGGCAAGCAATGCAGTTCTCCCTGGGCAATGAACAGAGATTTTTTTAAATTTCATACATTATTCAAAATTCTGCAGTGGTTTCAGAAAGTCAATGTATATCCTGGACCCAAAGAAATGAAAAAATATAAAAATAAGGATATGATTTCATTTTGTGGTTTGGAAAATTAATATTATTGTACATGGATTCATCTTTAGTGCCCAGTTATAATACCTGTTAGATTTTTAGCAACTTTAGACCTATTAATCAAAAGTGTACATTTGTCATATTTCCTAATAAATCAATAAATTATCTTCAAATATTTGGAGCTAACCTATGAAGGGAAGTTTTTATCAGGAGGGATGTGCAGTATGGCTTTGTATGAATATTCAGTTGTTTATTTTAGTTATGATGTTTGTGACATTATCTCAGTTGTTTATGTTAGCACTACTTTAAGTGGAAGAGATAATAAGAGATTACTGTGCTTTGTACGTATTTGTGGATTTCATTTTGTCATAACAAGTAATTGGCATCAAACACTGTTGAATGGAAATGAAAAAGGACTTTAAAAAACTTTTCTAGCATATAGTTTTTATTTTATGGTTCAAATTTAAGTAAACTCTTGTGTACCAAAAGAGGATGTTAAAGCAAATTCCATTAACAATCCTAAAAACCCACAACATGAAGGCACCAAGAGGACAGCCATTGTTAGTGACTGGGGTATTGGTCCGAGATAGAACATAAATATAGCAATGAAGTTCCAACATAATGAGTTTCTAGGAAATTATTAGAGGATGATTTAAATGTTGAATTCATGTTGGATCAAATTAGGAAGGACAAATGGAAAGAAAAATATCACATCTAGCAATTTAAATACTTTTTTTCAGTTACCAGAAATAGTATCGATCAGTTTGCATGGCTCATTTAGAGCTGAAATTTCCTGGCAGAGGAAGATGCAAAGCACTGAAAAGGGATTATGGTCAAATTGAATGCTATCCACACAGACTCTGTGCATTATAGATTATCCTTATGTTTCCAATTTCTTAACTTTTTTCTTACTTACTATGCTTTGTGGTCCTGGGGCCCTTTGTTCACCACTTTCCTCTATTCCATTTTGCAGCTTCAGAAGAATCCTCTTTCATCTGTTTACCTCCTTCACAACACTGTTCCCCACCTCCATTGTCTCAATCTGGCATTCCTCACATTAGCTGTGGAAAAGAAAAAACAGGGAAATATAATTGTGAGAGCATTGTTTGAAGTCTATTTTACTTCTCTTATGTCTCAGCATTCTCTTTGAAGAAAACAAACAAAAACCAAGACTGGCACTACTTATTGCTCCCAAGAAAACCTCTCTTACTTTGGGCAAAATAGTTCTGGTCTTGGTGACAGGGAGTGGGGCAATGAAAGACATTTCAAAGGGACAGAGAAAAGTTCATCAATGGACCCTTGGCTCCCAGCCCTTTCGGAATTATGATATCACTGCTGGAATTTCTAAGTGTTCCTACTAGTGAGTGAAGCCACAAGTAGATGATAAACATGTTGTATAGCTACACAAATTATTTCATCAACTAATACAGACAATTCTGACTTATATTTTGGTCTCAAAAAGTATACACTGTTAAAAAAAATCTTTAAAGGGGAAAATATGTTTTTATTAAAATTCCTCAAACCACAACAGTTATGTACATCCTGACAGGTAAGAATGTGTTCAATAAAAATGAAAGACTTCTGGATTCAGTAAGTACAGTAGTTTGGCAGGGTTTATCCTTTTAAAATTTTTGTCTTTATAAATTCATTCAAATAAAATATTAGGTCTTACTGGAATAGATCATAATTAGGATAGTTCTTTATTACCAAGGTATGTAAGACACCTTTTTAAAAAATACACTTTTTAAATAGTTTAATTCATATGTTAATTTTTCTTAAATATTTTAAAAACATACACCTCTGTCCATTCAGTTATTCTTTATTTATTTTTAAAACTCCTTTTATTTTTAAATTTTATTTCTTGTCGATTGTTTTTCCTCCTAAAATATATTTTTTTTAATTTTTCATTGGTTTCAGATGTACAGCTTAGTGGTTAGATAGTCATATAATTTACATACTGTTCCCCTTGATATTCTCAGTACCCCAGCTTGCAGACTAACTCCAATAAAAGTGAGACTGCAGTGCATGCACTTCTCTGTTTACTTAAACTAAAGGATGGCCCTTGAGAAATTGCATCTTTTATCAGAAGTGATTTTTTTAATATACAATCATTGTTATATTTTTCTGTTACCATTTAGTCCCCTTATACCCCTCCCCCAAGCAACCACCACCCTGTTAAATCAAATGCAAAAAGTTTTTTATTATTCATTATGCATCACTTTTTAAACTACTATTTATCTTCCTTTCTTGGCCATCAAATAGATTTTGTTCTCTTAGTTGATTTGGCTATAAAAGTTAAATGAGGCATTTTTGTAAATGGAAAAGAAGCTTAATTTTGAATTATGGCTTCTTTTCTGGGCTCTATGTGGTACATGTCCTGGCATAATTGAAGGTAAAAAGGGTAGTGATGATTGGGTTGAATTCATCACAGAATTTGGCTTCCTAATTGTGTGTCCAAGACTGCTTTTGTACCAGTTAGCAATGACCTTTTATTCTAGCCTTAAGGTATGAGATTATTAGAGGCGACTGTTTCTGAAATATATTCTTTCTAATTGTTAGTTTAAGCAACCTTGCTTGAAGTGCTGACTCTTCTTTCGTGGTTGGTTTTTTGTTCTGTTTTGTTTTTCAGTGTGCTGCTTCTTTCCACTAAGCTGCTAAATCTTTCACAGAGGAATTAAATGTAATGTTTTCAGAACCATGAATAGCTTGTGCCCTTTTCTGTGTGTCCTACTTCAGAAATATCACAGCCGCAGTAGTATTACGTGCCCTTGTTCCTTCCTGTTTCTCCAGGAAAACTCCTGCTTTAAGGTAGACTCAAGCTCTTTTATTCTTGGGATTTTCATCTCCTCAATGATGTGAATGCTTCAGTGTTGTTTTTCAAAGCACATTGTTTCTTTCTCATCTTCTTTCACATAGTTTGATTATGCAATTTGTAGGAATGATAGGGATGGGCAAGGGAGGATAGATGAATGTTTATTTACAAATCAATCTTTCCTCTTAGAAAAACAACCCAAAGTAAGGGCTCTATGAATATAGTCACAGTGTGATACCTGTGTGTGTGATACAGGCAGAAAACATCTCCACAGGCCATAAAACGTCAAAAATGCAGCTAAAATGAAAACAAGTCACTGGTACATTTTTTTATGGTACTCTGGTCATTGGACTACATTGTTGCCAAATGAAAAGGTTTTTGACTTGCATTTGGGGCAGAGGAGAGGATTTTGCTGAGGTTTGGCTTGTTAAGCCCCCTCCCTTTAAACCATTTCTTTTGTTATTCTTCCATTTTCTTTCTCCATCCACTTGCCATTTTATTTGTTTCAACTTGAGTATCACACTGTTTATGGCATGGCTACTCCTTTTGAAGTTCATTAAGCAGTGCTCTAAAATTTACTGAGAAAAAAACCAATTACCTAAAATAAAAAAGGTTATTGGACAAATTATTTAAATCCTATTCAAATAATAGAAGGCAAACTTCTATTCAACTTTGACATCTAATTTGAATTATCTGTGCATGCTGTCTGAACGTTGCTACTACTTGTTAAGTTTAAACAGGAAAGAAAAAAACAGAAATACGAGAATAGTACTTCTTTTCCACTAATGTTAAATTAATTTTAGATTGCACAGAACCACATCTTCATTATTAAAGGGAGAAATCCAATATGTACACCAAAGTGCTCTCCTCTTCTGACTCCTTTAGTGGTGTCAAAACTCTGCCTCTGAAGAACAGGGATATTACTATTTTATTATGATATAAGTGTTCTTTCTAAACTAACAACAATGTTAAAAATTCTTTCTTCTTATGTTTACAATTTTCCTTAAGCTAATTGTAACAGAATCCAAATAAGTAATTTGTATTACTGACTACCTGCCACTTAAACTGGAAGGAAAAATACAGTTTTAAAAGAAAAAGAAATAAGCCTGATTTGAAAAGACTATATATCACTAACAATTTTTATATATTACTAAATAAGCTCATTTTGAAACATATAAATACATTAAATTGAAAGTGAACCTTACTTATATGCTAGCACTGGTTATGATTCATGGTTCGCACTGGTGCAAGCTGATATTTTAAAACTGCATAGATTTTTTTTACTGCTTTTGTACACAGTGGTTTCAGCTGTACAAATGATAAAATAATCAAAGGATTGATGACTTAATATACTGGCTATTCTGCTCTAAATATCTTTTATGCTTTGACATTAAATGTCTATCTTGCCTTGGTATCTACCTTTCAAAAATCCACCACCTGTTCCTTATGCTCTTTAACTGGGATTATTAGTCATTTGACAGTACTGCGTGCTGTTGACAGTATCTTAAATTTGCTTAATTTCCTGATATTTTCTGTTATATTTTTTTACTTTTGGATTTTTAAGTGCCAGATTTGTACTTAAAATAGAAAAACCCTCCACCAATAAGATTTAATCATATCACCTAAGTACTGCAGAATTGTCCCAGATGCAATAGAAAGAGATAAAGAAGGGATCACAGATAATAAATTTTCCCTGCTTTCTCCACAAAATTATTACTGCAAGCTTTAAGTCCCAGCTTATTGATAAACATAAATATGGGTTATGTAAGTAAAGCCTATGCCTATTTTTAATAGCATTCAAATCTGGTTTTACTAATTGCTTTAGGCCAAACTGCTTCATAAACAGACCCAAGGCAATTTGAAAACAGGTGTTGGTTTCATAATCTGTTTTTATTGCATATGCCTTTTCTTTTATGATTTTTGTAATCAAAGTAATAAAACTAAATAATATTTCCTGGCTAACTAGCAAGTAAAAAACTTTGTACGGTATAAATGTATTTTATCTTGTGAAACAACTGATGATCATTCAAAAGGAGGATTGTTGAGGAGTGGTGGGAAAAGGTAGTATTTTCAATTGGTTGCCAGGCTTTTAACGAAACAATTCCTATTATAATCCTAGAGAATTTCATCTGACTAAATCCCCAAGGAAATGACAAGCAAGGAGTGAGAGCTATAGTCAAAGGAACAAAGAGTGGGTGGACCAGTATCTGAATGAGTCCCCTGTGGTGCTCTTTAGATGGACCCATTATGCCATGGGGTTAGCACCTCTCACCATTGCTTGTAAAAATGCTCGCTCGGCATTGTAGGATGCTGTATGTCTTACATTCTACTTACTAAAATTGCTTATACCATTTCAGTTGGCTATGGTATTTATCATGTTCTCTGCTCAGCATTACGTTAGCATGGTTAAACCTACAAAGTAGCTGCCTTTTTTTTTTAATGGATCAAGTGATTGTTATGTACTGTGTGAGTATCAGTTCAAGTTTCTTGAGTACTGCATCAGCTAGATGAAGTAGTAAATAAAGATTAGGCTTTAAAAAAAGATTTGTATGCTGTTCATCAAATTCTGCATTGCCTAGAAATAAACAGTGGCTGTAGGACCTTTTTATTTCAATAAAACTTAGATATATACATCCATTGGTGAGCACCTATAAATCTGAGCTTTAATGTTAATGGAAATTGCACATGGGTATCAAGAGGTAAAAATCCTCAAAGATGTTATAAAATCATGTTATATTGCTGTTTTTACAGTGGCTCAAAGCAAAGGGACATAATCATGGACCTTGAATATATACAGTTTTTAACCAACAACACTCTTGAACTAGCTTGGTTGGTTTCTTTTAAAGTGTGTGGAATGGGATATTTTAAAATTATAAAAGCCTCTTTGAAAATATAACTTAATAAAATGAGCTATGCTGTGTGTATATCTGTATAACATATGTACCTCCTTTGGTACCTGGTGATAACTAGGTGTCATTCTAGCATTTTGTCCACTCTCATCTTGGGTTTTTGTTGTTGTTGGTGGTGGTGTTGTTGTTGTTGTTTTACAACTGACACTTTGTCATTCTGTAACCCTCATTTCCCCACAACTTCTCCTCTGATCCCTTCAACTGCATTATGTCTTTCTTCTCTTTCCATCTGGGAACATTTATGTCCCACAATTCACTGAAGTGCTATAATTATGGCCTATATGTTTTATTAATGTATCTCTATGTTGTGCTTTTCTGTGGTGGCACGCAATATTAATGTGATCAGTGTTATTCATTATGCTGTACTGACCATTTTGAGTGACAACTTAAGTCACAGAATAAGCCTCCTCCAGAGTGGCCCACATTTGGTTTTCTTTAAAGGAAGTAGAGGGATTTTATAATGAGCAAAAATAGTGAAAACCTCTCAGAAAATCTACCATTGCTAATATACCATTCCCCCCCCCCAAAAAAAAAAAAAAAAAAACCTACGGTTCTGTTTGGCCAGAGAGAGAAAGGTGGAGATGCAGAGAGCCTTTTAAAGGGCCTAAGCACAAATTTTCTCTCACAGCCACTTACACTGGGTGCCAGCAAAGGGAAGGCTGAGTGGATGAGAGAAGCTTGAGGAGAGTCTGGGGTTGGTGGCTCTGGGGAGAGAACTGAGGAAACAGCCACCAGGATCCCTGTGCTGAGTCATTCCCCATACAGCAGGAGTCATCTTGGTCAGGCAGAGCACTCCTCTGAATGGTGTCAGCCTAAGGGGGAAGCAATAGCCCTGCCCACAGGAATTATTCTGCCCCACCCTGTGGTGCTTAAACCTGACTGCTGATTACTGATTGACTAGATTAACAACTGGTCAGATTGATGGCTGATTAGTTTAACATCTAAAGTGGAAAATACAGAGAAGCAGCCAAAATGAGAAGACAAAGAAATAGACCCCAAATGAAAGAACAAGAGATTTCTCCAAAAGAATTAGATGAAAGCAAAGTAAACGATCAGATAGAGAGTTCAGAGTAATGATTATAGGATACTCAACAACACGAAAAAAGACATAGAAACCATAAAAAAGGATCAGCCAGAAATAAAAATGCAATGTCTGAGATAAATAATACACTAGAAGGAATAAACAGTAGGTTAGATGAAGCAGAGGATCAAATCAGTGTTTTGGAAGATAAGTTAGGAAAAACAATCAGAGCATTTCACACCAAAGCAGCAGAATACACGTACTTTTCAAGTGCACATGGAACATTTTCTAGGATAGAACACATGCTAGGACACAAAACAAGTCCCAAAAAATTTAAGAATATTGAAAGGATATCAAGCATCTTCTCTGACCACAGTGCTATGATTAGCACTGTGATCAATCACAACAAGATCACTGAAAAACACTAAGACATGGAAGCTAAATAACATGTTATTAAACAATGAATGGGTCAACAATGATATCAAGGAAGAAATGAAAAGATACCTTGAAATAAATGAAAATGAGGACCAAACAATCCAAAATCTGTGGGACACTGGGAAAGCAATCGTAAGAGGGAAATTCATGGCAGTACAGACCTGTCTCAAAAAACAAGAAAACCTCAGATAAACAACAAAACTTCATACCTGAGGAACTTGAAAGAGAGCAACAAACAAAGCCCAATGTGAGAGGAAGCAATGAAATAGTTAAGATCAGAAAAGAAATAAATGAAATAGAGTCTTAAAAAATGATACAAAAGATCAATGAATCCAAGAAATCGTTCTTTGAAAACATAAACAAGATTGACAAACATTTAACCAGAGTCATTAAGGAAAAAAGAGAAAGGACCCAAATAAATAAAATCAGAAATGAAAAAGGAGAAATAATAACTGACACCAAAGAAATATGAAGGGATTGTAAGAAAATATTATGAGCAATTGTATGACAACAAACTAGGCAACCTGGATGGAATGGATAAATTCCTAGAAACATACAATCTTCCAAAAATAAATCAGGAAGAATCAGAGAATCTGAGTAGACAGATTATATCTAATAATACTGAAGCAGTAATTTAAAAACTCCCAACAAAAAAAAAGCTCTGAACCAGATGGCTTCATAAATAATTTTACCAAATAATCCAATAAGAACTAACACGTGTCCGTCTCAAACTATTTCATAAAATTCAAGAGGAGGGAAGGCTCCCAATCTCACTTTTTGAGGCGAGCATTATCCTAATTCTAAAACAAGATAAAGACACTACAAAGAAAGAAAATTGTAAGTCAATGTCACTGATAAACATAGATGCTAAAATCCTCAACAAAATATTATCAAACTGAATGCATCAATGCATCAAATACATCATACACCATGATCAAGTGGGATTTATTCCAGGAATGCAAGGATAGTACAACATCCACAAATCAATATATGTGATTCACCACATAATAAAAGGATAAAAACCATATGATTATATCAATAGATGCATAAAAAGCATTTGATAAAATCAGTACCTATTTATGATAAAACCTCTCAGCAAAGTGGGAATATATGGAACATATGTAAACATAATAAAGGTCATATATAAGAAAACCACCACCAGCATCATACTCAATGGGCAAAAAGTCCAAGTGTCCCCTTTAAGGTTGGGAACCATACACGGATGTCCACTTTCACCTCTCATATTCAACATAGTACTGGAAGTCCTAGCCAGAGCAATCAGACAAGAAGAAATAAAAGGCATTCAAATTGGAAAGAAAGAAGTAAAACTGTCTTTATTTGCAGATGATATCGTACTGTACATAGAAAACCCCAAATATTTCATCAAGAAACTACTAGAAGTGAAATGAATTCAGCAAAGTAGCAGGATACAAAATTAATATCCAGAAATCAGCTGCATTTTTATATGGCAATAGTGAACTAACAGAAAGGGAAATTAAGAAAACAATCCCATGTGCAATTCCTTCAAAAAATACCTAGGAATAAACCTAACCAAGGACCTATACTTGGAAAAGACCTGTACTTGGGAAATTGTAAGACACTGAAGAAAGAAATTGAAGAAGATACAAAAAAGTGGAAGCAGATACTATGATCATAGATAGGAAGAATTAACATCATTAAAATGTCCATGCTACCCAAAGCAACCTATAGATTGAACACAATACCTACCAAGATTCCAATAACATATTTCATAGAACAAATATTTCAAAAATTTCTATAGAACCACAAAAGGTCCTGCATATCAACAGTGATCCTGAAAAAGAAGAACACAGTTAGAAATATCACACTACCCAGTATCAAACTATACTACAAGGCCATGATAATCAAAACAGTCTGGTACTGGCATAAAAACAGACAAATAGATCAGTGGAACAGAATAGAGAGCTCAGAAATAAACCCATACCTTTATAGTCAATTAACATTTGATAGATGAAGCAAGCACATACAATGGGCTCCAGATATTTTATTCAACAAATGATGTTGGAAAAATTGGCCAGATATGTGCAGAAAAATGAAACTAGACTACCTTCTTACAGAACAGGCAAGAATAAATTCAAAATGGACCAAAGACTAAAATGTTAGACCCAAAACCACAAAATCATGGAAGAAAACATAGGCAGCAAAACCTTGGACATTGTTTGTACAAATTTTTTATCGGGCATATCTCCCCATGCAAGGGAAACACAAGAATAGACGAACGAATGGGACTTCATCAGACTAAAACATTTTTGCACAGCAAAGGAAATCCTCAACAAAATAAAAGGATAATCCACAGAACAGGAGTACATATTCACTGATACATCTGATAAGGGGTTAATATCCAAAATTTGTCAAGTACTTACAAAACTCAATACCAAGAAACAAACAATTCAATTAGAAAATGGGGAAAGGACCTGAATAGACACTTCTCCAAAGAGGATATGCAGATGGCCAATAGACATATGAAAAGATGTTCATCATCGCTAATCATCAGAGAAATGCTAATTAAAACCACAATGAGATATCATCTCACACCTGTCAGAATGGTCATCATCAATCAATCAATCAATAAACAAGTGCTGGCGAGGATGTGGAGAAAAGGGAACCCTTTTGCGCTGTTGGTGGGAATGCAAACTGGTGCAGCCACCATGGAAAAGCAGTACCCCAAAAAATGAAAAGTGGATCTGCCTTTTGACCCAGCAATCTCACTCCTGGAACTATAACCAGAGGAACCCAAAACACTAATTCAGAAGAACATAAGCTCTCCTATGTTCACTGTAGCCTTATTTACAATTGCCAAGATAGGGAAGCAGTCCGAGTCCATCAGTAGATGAGTGGCTAAAACAATTATGTGACATTTGCACAATGGAATACTACTTGGCTTAAAAAAATTACCCTTTGTAACAATGTGGATGGACATGGAGAACATTATGCTCAATGAAATAAGCCAGTCAGAGAAAGACAAACAGCATGTGATTTCACTCATAAATAGAATCTAATGAAGCAACTGAACTAACAAGCAAAACAGAGACATACTCATAGATGGAGAGCAGATAACAGCTGGGGATGCATTAGGGGGTTGGAGGGATTGAGCATAAAGGAGAAAGGACTCAGGTACGTGGACAACTGCCTGGGGATTGCTGCAGGGAGGGGTATATAAGGGGGATATATGGCAATGGAAAATATAGTAAATATTATATATTAAAAAACAGAAAGTTTTGACATTGAAACTTGGGGAATCTTCAACATGATAGCACATTTTCCATACTTTAGTAAGTTAATCCAAATGTTAGTCACAAATGAGGAACCCTTTTTTATTTCCCACAGCGGCTGTGAAGACTAAATGAGATGGCAAATGTGAAAATTTAATGAAATTTTTAAAGTTTATTTATTTAAAACATGAACACAGTTTAAAGTGTTTAAAGATTATCATCAGTACTATATTAAGCCAGTGCCATTTATTTCTATGTCTTCCCATTACTTCTAGGAAAATCCAAAATTTTTACAGTAGCTGAAAGGCTCTGTGTGATCCAATTTGCACCTATATTACCTGTCTCATTTTGAATAGTTAAAGGCTATGAGGAAATGTGACTCTCAGTTGCAGGACTGTCATGATATGAAAAAGAAAAACATTTTTTGGGTGCATAAATATTCCAGTATTCATTCCCAAAACTGGGGATGCTTAGTAAAATGTGATGGTTCAGATGTGATGACAGATAAGTTTTATTATGATTGTCAGGTCATTACTAGGAAAATAAGTAAAATGCTATTGATTTCATGTATATCTATAATATCTATAATTGATTGAGATAATGAACAATTAAAATGTAAGCCAGAATTTGCGAGATATTTAAATAAATGCAGTAAATATATTCTATTGAACTTTGAGTTGCATTGCTTCTCACACTCAGACTTATAAAGTAGGTCATATTTTCTAAGTGGAACAATTAGAATAAATCTTATTTTAAAGTATCCATCTCTCCACACTCCAGGTTCTAAATAAGTATAATGAAATCCAATCCTTCTGTTACAAGTTAAAAAGCAATGAAAGTATTGCTTGTACCCTGGCCTTTATATTTCAATGTTAGACTTACTTTTTTTTGTATTTACATCTATAATATTGAAAATGCTTTATTTTCTTAGCTAAGCTATTCTAGTGAAGTAAAATTTTGCAAAGAAAAATTATTTTGGATCAAGGACAAGCAACACTAGGAGTTAAAATAGTATTTTTTCCTGATTATTTTTAGTTTTTTTTTTTTTTAATTGTTGTTCAAGTACAGTTTTCTGCCTTTTCCCCCATCCCAGCCCAGCCCTCCCCACCTCCCTCTCATTTCCACCCCATCGTGTTATTGTCCATGTGTCCTTTATACTTGTTCCTGCAAATCTTTCACCCTTTTCCCCTGAAGACAAATACCATATGATCTCATCTTTAACAGGAACCTGATTATTTTTTAACGTAAGAAAAATTTAAATATATGGCACCAATATTTTGCTCTGATAGATTGAAGTTTCAAACATATTAGTTATAAGTGAACTGCAAAAGTAACAGGTCTTTCTTAAGAAACCAGTATAGTCAAATGTACACCTAAGAAATGCAACTTGTTCATACTTATAATAATATCTCCATAAAGATTTGTATGTTGTTATTCTGATTTGTTCCATTACTGGAGACAAATGTATATTTAAGCCTCATGATCAGAGGAGCCATAGCTGTCTTAGCTCTGTCAGAAGCAGAAACATAATATTAACATTTTAATTTTTCACTTGCTTTCATGAAACCTATGAACAGAAGCTGTCAGTGTCTAGGGGCTGTCTTCAAATAAAAAATTCAGCATGCTGTAAAAGTGATAGGTTTTTCTGCTGAGGTCATCCAGAATCTGGCCATCCTGAGAAATGATTGTGGGTGGATTCATATTCTCAAATGCTCTAGGTTCGTATTCTCTTATTATATTTGATTGCTATCATAAAGAATATGACTATGAAAAGGAATGATGCCACATGAAGATGAACATCACTTACAGAATTACAAATTGGTCAGTGTCCCCTTGCTGGTATTTCAGAATTGTCTGACTAACATTATATGGTTTAGTTCCATTTTTAAAAGATAAAACAAAAAACACAATGAAAATGGACTTCTCCAGTATTCTGAGTCATTCATATGGAAAGTAATGGTGGCCCAGCCGACTCATAAGCCCTCTGAGGCTCCATAGATGGTGAGCCCTGGAGGAGACAGAAGTGAGCCTGTTGCATCAGTGTCCCTTGCTTCTGCCCCAAAACTGAGTGAAAAGTGTGTATGAAGGGTTCATTACTGCTCAGAGACTTACATATTAAAATATTGTTGCCTGAGATTTGTAACTGAAGAATGCAAGAGTACTACATTGTTGGCAGCAGAGGATAATATTTAATGGATACTATCAAATAGTACAACAGCAAATAAAGCACTCAGCTGATCTAATGAGCTTTATGTTGGAGTTGAAGATAGCTTTGAAAGTTACTTTGAAGACTCTATAAGAGATGCATGCATTACTTTCTCCTCCCCAGTTCTACTCAAGCCTTAATGAAGAGATAGGAATTCTGGGTTGGGATGAACTTGTATATGCGGTTTCTTGCTTCAGTACCATCAAGATAAAAGTTGAAGATTCTTCTGGTAGAGAGCATCTAATCACTCTCAAGTTGAGGGCAAAGTACCCTGCAGAATCAACAGATTGTTATGTGGATTTTCCTGTTTCATTTTCTCTTACCTAGATACCACAGAGCTCTATAATAAGCACTCATAGTCAGTATTTAGCAGTATTGGAATCATTGAAGGCATACTGGGATGTCATGAATGAAATTGATGAGAAGACTTGGAAACTTGAGCCAGAAACACCTACATGGAGTGCAACATCACACAGAATTGCAGTAGGGAACAATGCTTCAATAAACATAGAGGTAGACCCCAACAACCTACTATGCTTTTTTGGAGCTGACCATGTGGTGAAACTCCTGGGAATTAAGTTGAGCAGAAACACACATATGTGGCATCCAGAAAATACTCTGTTACAACAAGTGAAAGATGTTTAAGAAATTGATTTACCAGCTTGTGCTACCCTGGAAAAATCTGATTTTTCTATGGATTGTTGAATTTGTTATGCCTGTCAACTTGATGATGCCATTCCTGATCAAGTGTGTTATAATTCCCAGTGTAGACAGTCTTTCCATCAAATTATGCTTATATAAGTTGTTGAGAGGAGTACAGACTAGTAGACAGAGTATTTGGTGAATGTCCATATTGTAGTAAGCCAATTACTTGAAAATGTCTGGGAGGAAACCCTGAAATAAGGATGTAACACTTCTGTAAACAACCAACACTTTAAAAATTATCAAAAGGATTTTGTTTGATGTCTTCGGAGAAAATATAAAGCAAGACATACTAATATCAAAAGAAGAAGAATGATGGAAGAATGATGAAGCCATAATAATATACATCTGACTTTGTTTCTTCACTGAGGGTAAACTGGGAAATTTCAAGCCAGAATCCTGTAGAACTTTTTTAAGTCTGTGACATCCAAACCAGTTATAGAAGTGTGTGTGTATACAAAGATGGACATTTTGACTTGTTAAATATATCTGGACTTGTAAAATCTTGATGAGATTCATAAAATGAGTTTGGGAATGACAAAAAGAAAGGAAAAGAAAAGGAAAAGAAAGAAAAGTAATGGCTAAGATTGTTTATGGTCCTGGAATATAGCATGTCCTCCTTAGTAAAGATTTATTGAATGAATGAATAAATGAATCATCTAAATAAGTATGTGCTCTATTTTAGTTATCTATTATATTTTCCTTTGGCCTTTTCTTTTTCCAAGGTTGACCAAATAATTTCAAATATGTTATCATCATATTTCTCTATTAAAATGTTTCACAGTATAAAAGATAATGTTTGCTCTTTGTAGAAAATATGAAAACATATACTATGCAAAGACAAAAATGTCAACTACAGTCTCAATATCTAGAAGCAATTACCATTAACATTTTGGTATATTTCCTTCTATTGTGTATTTCTATGCATACTTTCCATTATTCATGTTATACTTTATACACAGTTGTGTCTGTTTCTTTTTCATATTACTTTGTAAGCATTTTCATATATTAACAGTCTCTTTATTGTTCACCTTTCTAATGGTTGCATATTATATTATCTGGATATATGATTATTCATTTCATCAATCCTGAAATTGGATATCAAACTTGTTTCTATTTCTTCTATAAATAATGCTGTAGTAGACATTTTTATACATACAGTGCATATATTTATAAATCAGCACTTTATCCCAAAAGGGATTCAGAAAGTAAATGTAAGGGAATGATGTCAGCAATATTGTCACCTAGGAGATCCCCTGCTGTCTTTCTTCCTGAGTTGCAATAATGTGGCATCTAACTACAGACAAAATGTCCTTGTGGGAGCTTTGGCATCTAGGTACAAGATTGGGAAACAGTAGTCAATTCCAAGACCAAGGAAAGCTGTTTTGAGAAGGCAGGCTTCCACCTAAGTGGCTGACTCACTGACTGTGGTCCCAGCAATAGACCCAGAAATAACTCTGGACCCCAGGGGATTAAGCTACAACCCCACATGGCCTGGGTCTGACACCAGTGCTTTGTGCCAAGAAACCTGGGAGGAATCACACCTACCCATACCTCAGGTAATAGGCCCACAGAGCATGGTCCTGGCTGTGGACCCTGAAATATCCCATGAACTGCCTCCAGTCCCACTCAGCTGTGGTCCCATAGCTTCTGGAGATAAGGCTGCAAAACTCAGTTTGACAGGAGATTGTGAAATGGCCTTGTAACTGGGCTTGAGCCTCTCCTGGCTGCAGTTCATGAGAAGTCCTGCCAGTCTAGGAATCCAGTAAAAGGCACTCCCATCGGTATCTCTAGATATCTTGAAATTGCCCTGTACCTCCCAACTGGAATCAGGGAGCAGTCAGCCTACCCAGAGACCTGGAGGCAGAAATGCTCATCCATGTCTCTGGAGTCAGTTCTGCAGACCTCGGTACTGACAGTGGACCCTGAAGTAATCCTGGGACTCAGTTCTACCCTCTCTTGACTGTGGGCCTGGGCCAGGGCCAGTCCTGCTTCCCAGAGACCCACCTTGTGACCTAGCAGAAGCCCTCTCAGGGACATGGTGGGACCCACACCCATCCATACACCTCAGCATCAGCCTTGTGACTCAGCTTCAAACAGTATGACTGCAATTTCGGAGGTAATTCCATCAGTTATGGGACCCAAGAGGTGAAGTTATTTACTTGCTGAAATCAGTCTATAGAAACTGAAAGAGGTATTTGCTCCTTTAAATGCACAGACACCAATGCAAAGCTATGTGGATTGTGAAGAATCAGGCAAATATGATGCTACCAGTGGAAACTAATTAAAGCTCCAGTAACTGACCTCAAAGTATTGGAGATCTATGAATTTCCTGACAATCATTCAAAATAATCATTTTAAAGAAACATAATGAAATGCAAGAGAACACAGACAAACAACTAAATAAATCAGTAAAACAATTCATGAGCAAACTGAGAAGCTTAATAAGGAAATAGAAAACACGAATAAGGACCAAACAGAAATCTTGGAGCTGAAGAATACAATGACAGAACTAAAAATTTCAATAGAGAGCTTTAACAGCAGTTTAATTAGAAGATCAGCAAATTTGAAGATTGCTTGAAATTAGCCAGGGGACCACAAAGAAAAAAAAAAAGAATGAAATAGACTGAAGAAAGCCTACATGAATTATAGGACATGATCAAATGAATGAATATTTGCAGTATAGGAGTCTCAGAAGGAGGAGAAAGAGGCAGAGAGTTTACTTAAAGAAATAATAGCTGAAAACTTCTCACATTTTGGGAGACATGTAGATATCCAGGTACATTAAGCTAAAAAAACTACAACCAAGGTCATCCCAATAAAGATTACCTTGAGATACATTATAATTAAAATGTAAAAAAAGTCAAAGACAGAGAGAAGTTTGAATGCAACATGGGAAAAACCATTCATCACATGTAAGAGAACCCCAATAAGCCTAATGGATTATTCAGCATAAACTTTGCAGACCAGAAGGACTGGGATGATATATTCACAGTGCTGGAAAAAACCTAACCAACCAAGAATATCACACTTTGCAAAACTGCACTTCAGAAATAAAGGAAATATAAAGATGTTCCAAGAAAAACAAAAGCTAAGAGTTGTTCATCACTGGTAGACCTGCCGTACAAGAAATGCTAAAGGGTGTTTCTCAAGTTGAAATGAAAGAGCACAGGATATCAATGGAAAAGATATAGAAGCATTAAACTCATTGGTAAAGGTAAATACATAGTCAAATTCAGAATGCCCTAATGTTATAATGGTGGTACACAAATGACTTTTATCACTAGTATAAATGTTAAAAACAATAGTATTAAAGTTACTGTAGCTATAATACTTTGTTAGTGAATACACAATATAAATTAAATAAAGTATGAAATTAATAGCATAAAATGTGTTTTAGTGGAAAGAAGTAAAAGTGTAGAGGTTTTGTTTGCATCTGAAAATAATTTGTTATCAGTTTAAAATAGATTGTTATATCTATACGATATTTTGTATAAGCTTTATAGTAACCACAGAGAAGAGACCTCTAATAGACACACAAAAGATAAAGAAAAAGAAATTAAAGCATACTATTAATACTACAAAAAGAGATTACAAAGAAAGAGAGCATGATAGAAAGAAAGGAACTAAAAAGCAGTCAGAAAACAATTACAAAATGTCAGTAGTAAGGACTTACCTATCATTAATTACATATAAATGGATTAAATTTTACAGTTAAAAGATACAGAGTGGCTTAATGGATAAAAGATATCAAACAATGTGTTGCCCTTGTGAGACTTATTTTAGCTTTAAGGACACACATAGGCTCAAAGTGAAGGGATGGAAAAGGTATTTTATGGAAATGGTAATCAAAAGTAAGTATGTTTATATCAGATAAAACCAACTCACATTGGTTACAAGGGACAAAGATGGTCACTATATAGTGATAAAGGGGTCAATTTATCAAGAGGATATAACAATTTATACACGCACACACACATATATATACATATACATACATATACATATATGTACATATATATACATATATACATATATGTATATATAAAATCTCCAACATTGGAATACCTAAATATTTAAACCAAATATTCACATAAATGAGGGGAGAAGTAGACAGCAATACAATAATAGCAGGCAAATACAATATCCCACTATCAACATTGAATATGAATAGATTATCCAGACAGAAAATCAATAAGGAAATAGTGGACTTGAATAAAACTATAGACCAAATGGAGGACATTATGCTAAGTGAAATAAGTCAGAGAAAGAAAAACACCATATGATCTCACTTATTTGAGGAATATTAAAAAGCTGAACTTCTCCAAACAAAGACTAGATTGGTAGTTGCTAGGTTGTATGGGGGTGGGGAAAGTGAGGATATACCAGTCAAAGAGTAAAATCTCTCATTTAGAAGATGAATAAAATTTGAGGATCTAATATTCAGCATATTGACTGTAGTTAACAATATTGAATTGTATACTTGAATGTTGCTAAGAGACTAAATCTTAAATGTTCTCACAAAAAATGTAACTATGTGAGTTGATAGATCACGATATATACATATATCAAATCATCATGTACACCTCAAAGTTACACCATGTTATAAGTCAATTATATCTCAGTAAAGCTGAAAAAATGATTTATGAGAACAGCTCTAGACAATAGAAATAAACACAAGTGATTAGAAGGAGGAGTAAATCTGAGCCACCACAGTGTCTAAAAAAGAAGAGAAATGAAATGAAATGAGAATTTTTTTTTTTTTACTTACCACATCCAAAGCATTGTGTACCTGGGTCAAATAAAATCTATAATGGCTGAATTTGGACAGATAGAGAGATTGATCTAGTTGTCTAAATCTAAATTTATCTATATATTGTTCACATTCTTTAAACAAATATTTTCAATATTTATTATAGCCAGAACCTGAAGGCACAAAGATAGAACTTCCCTTGAAGTTATTTACTATCTACTGTGGAAAAGAGAGATGTATGACATTAACTATCATGTTGAACCATATGAAATTCTACATTTTTGAGCTTATAAAACTGTCAATTTTATCTGCTTCCACCTAGTGTAGTATAATATGATGAGGCTTAATATGATAACAGGTACATGGTGGCCTGAGGACACAGATTGTAAGCTAGTCGTTCTTTAGATAAGTGATTGTCTAAGTACGTATTGTTGCTACTTATTTGGCAAGAATGAATTAAAGGTAGGGTGTCTTTCTTGTCTGTGTAGGCAGGTGCTAGAAGGTTACTGGGCCCTACTTAGGCATCCAATTAATGCTATTCAGTACCATTGCTGTACAACTAACACCTCACTTCTCTGAAAGTCAGATATTCCAGCAATTGCACCTACCTGAAAAATGCCATTTATTTCTTCAAAATATGACTATAAGCCTATTGAATATGCAAAAACCAAAATATCTCTGAATAGGCCAAAGGAGTATGAAAGTTCTGAAACAATAGCCCATGGAATTTCATCTGAAGAGAGCCTTTCCAATTCCTCACTCAAACAAATCTGTTGACTCTTCTATTAAAGAGATCTGTCAAATTTTCTTTTCTATCTCCCACTCCCACCCCAGCAAAAGGGAGAAAAACTAGTAGTATCAGTAGGGGTGGATAGGTTAAGACCTGCTGGCAACGATAAGAAGTGATATTGCTAGCCAATATGCTGCACCAGTAGAAATGAACTAGTTCTCAAAACAGGTTAAATCTTACAGAAAAACAGCAAAAGATACAACACTGTTTATAACCGATCTTGGCAATGTAAAATACATGTATATAGTTGCTATAAAATCAGAATAAAATACTTCAAAATATTAACAATATTTGTGGCTAGATCATGGTATTATGGATGATTTCCATTTTTTCCTACTTTTCCTAATATTCTTTTGTGACCATGTCCTGATTATATCATTAGAATCAATAAAATAATAATTTAAACAAATTATTAAGATGGAAAAGAACTTTAAACACAGAGTAGTTCTTGTCTACTTAAAGAAAAGACAAATAGACACACCTCAAGTCTGTCCCGAAGGCCTCTTTGGATGGCCACGATAATTATGTGAATCAGTAAAGATGTATTTTCAGTAGATTCTCTTTAGGAAGGCAGCAAAGTGTATAATACATCTTTGAAACGTCCCCATTCAAAGGGGCTAAGATTTTTAAAATGTTGCTATTTCAAAATTTTAAACCCTCAGTAATCTAGATCAACTCATTCCCTGAGGTTTCAGGATAGCTGAGATCTCATTTCAGGTTTTTTCTATTTTAAAAAGAAATTGCTCTCCAGCTAGTCATATGATTAAATCATGCAATATTATTATATCTAACTTCCTTTCCTAAGTGTCCATAGCTATTTATTGAGGCATTATTTTCAGGTGGCCTTGGAAACAAATGTTTAAGTGGTTGCCTTTATTCTTTTATAAATGGCCTTATTGGCTGTTAAAATATATCTTCATTTCTTCAATGCGAGGTTTTAACTGTTCGACGTTGCCCTTGTTGGTTGACCCTTGCATTTTCAGACTTTCCCAAAGTAAGAGAAAAAATATTTACATATTTCCAAACTGTTGTAAGGTATTAAAATCAAATCATAAATTATTCAAGCTATTTGGAAAGTTTCCTGAGAAAAAAATATACACAGAAAGAATATAGTATTTAGAATCATATCTCCTTGTTAGTTGTTTTACAGTTAAAGCACAGTTGCTACTTAATCCTCTCCTCTTAAAAAATAAAAGTCAAACAATAACAACAAAACAAAATAAATCTTAAAAATGAATTCATTGCCCTTGTGGAAGAATCTCAAATGTTATCTTTGCCTTTTACGAATGAAGTACACTTGTAACATTAGCTGAGTCTTCATTACTACTTAGCAGTCTCCTTATTTGTTGCCCACTGAGTCACATGACTTGGTGTTTGTTCTGGATTTGCTCTACTGCCCTCAGTCCCTCAAACTGAAATTCATCTCCATCAATCTCAGTAAATGACCTTATTTTCCAGTTTCTTCAGTTTCCCTCATTATGCATCCCTGTGACCCACATCGTACTTACTCTTCACCTCATTCCTCTTACCCCCATCAGAATCATGCTTCATCAGTTATCCCCTGCTTCTTTTCTTTGTATTGTCTTCTTTTAAATTAATTTCTTTTTTTTTTCTATAGAAATGTCCAGGTCCTCCTTGAACTTTAATAGCAAACCTCAGTAATAAATAGCAAACAGTTAATAAATAAAAATATCCCCAAGCTACTATGCTCTGTCTCCCTGGGGAGGGGCAACTTAGTCACATGAAAGAGGTAAGCTATGTATAGATCTGTATGTATGCACAATGTACAGTTTGTACAATGGGTACAATTTGCATGAACCAGCACCCATGGATGAACCTTATATGGCTATTGGGAGCTTACCTCTTTTAATTTGGTGGTTTAGCTGGAATTTATTGATCCGATGTGGTGTCTTGATGATCATTCAGTTCCCCCCCTTTTCTCTTTATTTTACATTTTTCAAATATATACAATACGGAATACTAATATAACAAACCCAGCCCAACTTCAACAATGATTAATTCCCGGTCAATCTCATTTCATCTATACTCCCACCCTTAGATATTTTCAAGCAAATTTTAAACATTACATTTTTAATCTGTAAATAGTTCTATATGTATCCATAAAATATAAGGATTATTTCTAACAAAATCAAATATTATTATTATATCTTATTGAAAAATAAAAAGATTTATTAACAGATATTCAGCATTCAGATTTTCTTGATTATCTACTACTTCCTCCCTCCCCCCAGTTTGAATCAGGAATGGAATAATTTATTTTGTTGTCCTCTTAAGTTCCTTTTAAACAAGGAGGTATATCTTGTATATATCTTGTCAATTGCTATATAACAAATTACCCTCAATGTTTGGTAGCTTAAAATTACAAGTATTTATTACCTTGAAGTATCTGCATGTCAGGGATTTAGCTGAGTGATTCTGTCTCATTGTCTCTCATAAAGTGGCTCTCAGGATGTTGGCCAGGGCTACAGTCGTCTGTAGGCTTAACTGAGGCTGGAGGACCTGTTTGCAAGCCCTCACTCCACAATTTGGGCCTCTCTCTAGGGCTTCTCAACTCTCTTCACAACATGGTAACTGACTTCCCCAAGAATCAGTGATTTAAGAGGGAGAGCAAAGAGGAAGCCACAGTACTGTCTATGTCCTAGCCTTGAAAATGACAAAGCAACACTACTGGTCAACCCAGAAACAATGTGGGAGAGAAGTATACCAGAGTACGAATACCAAGGGGTTGGGATAATTTAGAGGTTACCTTGGAGACCAGCTACTATATCTCTCAATCCTTCATTCTCTGTTTTTTTTAATTATGATTTTCTGCTGGGATTGTTAAAGCAACCAGGTCACTGATCGGCAGTTTGCATTTGGTTATTGCATCCCACTGCTATCATTTACGTATATCTTTCCCAGTCTCCCCACCCTATCTATTGCCTATAAAATTAGATAAAGCAGCTAGATCACGTTCAGGATTCAATATTTTTGGCAACACATCCTTATAGTACTTGGTGTGTCCTTTTATAATAGAGCACATGATGACTGGTTGAGTCATGTTATATTAGCAGCCACTGCTGATCACTGCCTAGATCCAATAATTCAAAAGAATGAAATGATGGTTTTTCTCTTTTTTATTATTTGGAATATTTCTATAAAGAGAAATGTTCCCGCCCTGGCTGGTGTAGCTCAGTGGATTGAGCACGGGCCTGCGAACCAGAGGATCGAGGTTCGATTCCCAGTCAGGGCACATGCCTGGGTTGCAGGCCAGTTCCCAGCAGGGGACATACGAGAGGCAACCGTACATTGATATTTCTCTCTCTCTCCCTCTCTCCTACCCTTCCCCTCTAAAGATAAATAAATAATCTAAAAAAATAATAAAAATAAATAAAATATTAAAAAAAACATTTATTAAAAAAAAAAAGAGAGAGAGAAATGTTCCCTAAACAGCTGTTTGCTTACATTCAGGTATAATTCATAAATAGAAGGCAAGGTAGTTTCTTGATTCTTTGCCTTTATTTACCAGTTTTCAAAATGATATGTTGGCTCCCTGGCATCCCCCAAAAATAACAAGTGAGGTCTGAGAACCTCTATGGGTATGCTGAAGCACAATCTCCAGGCATTGGAATGTTTAAAAAAAGCTACCTAAAGGATTCTGATTTGTTTCTTTATTAACTTCTACTGGTCTCTGCTCCTGGTAGTTTTGAGATGGGGCCCAGGATTCTGGTTTTGTTTCTCTGTTTGTTTTTTAAATCTCCAGATAATTTTCTTGAGTTTACAATTTGGAAAACACTATAGTAGACTACGCTTTTTCATACTGTAGCTATATGTATCTATTCTGTTTTCCTATGACATACATATCTGAAATTCTCCCTCCTACAAAACACAATTACATTGAAAGTGTACCTAGCAGAGACTCTAAAATTAGACTGCTTGGGTCCAATTTTGGTTTGACAGTTACTAGATTCATGACCTTGGAGAAGTTAATTATCTCTCTGTCTCAGTTTTTTCATATATAAAATGGAAATGATAGTAGGATTCACCTCATCATTGTTTTGAGGACTAAATAAATACATATTGGTGAAGTGCTGAGGACAGCGCTTGGTAAAGATTTCTTTCTTTTTTCTTTTCCTTTCTTTTCTTTTCCTTTTCCTTTTTTCTTTTTTTAGAGAAGGGGGAAGAGAGGGAGAAAGAGAGGAAGAGAAACATCAATCTGAGAGGGAAACAATAATCAGTTGCCTCCCTTATGTGCCCCAAATGAGGACCATATCAACAACCTAGGCATGTGGCCTGCCCAGGAATTGAACCTGTTACCTTTCACTTTGCAGGACGAGCCCCAAAAAACTGAGCCACACTGTTCAAGAAGGATCTTTTAAACACATTATAAAGCTTATCTGTATTATATTAACTGCCATTTATTGACTGCTTCATATATGACAGGCATGGTGGATTATATACATTCTCTAAGTCAGTTACTCCTCATAGAAATTCTAAAAGTTTAGCATTATTCTCATTTTATATATAAAGAAACTGAGTCTACAGGAAGTTCAATAAGTTGCACAGTGTAATTGAGCTAATAAGTAGTGGTATAGGCATGACGTATATTAAAGAGGCAGTATGATTTTTAGGAGTAGAGAATTTGGAGCTAAGCTTTCTGAGTGTAAATCCTGGCACTGCCACTTCCTAGTTGTGCATCTTGGGCAAGTTGCTTAACATCCATGTTTCAGTTTTTTGTTTTTTTTTTTAAAGGTTTAGTTTCTTTTTTTTTTTAATTTTTTTTCTTTTAGATTTTATTTATTTATCTTCAGAGGGGAAGGGAAGGAGAGAGGGAGAGAAACATCAATGTGCGGTTGCCTCTTGTATGTCCCCTGCCGGGAACTGGCCTGGCAACCCAGGCATGTGCCCTGACTGGGAATCGAACCGCGATCCCTCGGTTCGCAGGCCCGCACTCAATCCACTGAGCTACACCAGCCAGGGCCATATTTCAGTTTTATTATCTGTAAAATGAGCGTGACAGTAATACCTACCTCCTGGATTATTATGAGGATTAAATGAATACTTACAAAGTGCCTAAAATGGTACCTAATAAGTGCCTACCTGGTACCTAATAAGCACTCTGTGAGTACTAGCTAGTTGTTATTATGGTTATTAATTATTGGCAATTATTTTAATAGTTTGGGTTTAAAGAAAAGGCAGCAGTTAAGAGGTAGCGATTGAAGGTGCTGGTGAGGAAGGGAGTAAACACAGAAGCATTGACATTTAGGAGAGGAGGAGAGGAGAGCTGTTTCTACCATAGAGATGGACAGGGTAGAAGATAATTGACATCTAGGCAAAGGTGGATGACAGAACTTGTGGGAGACAGACTCATTTTTACAACAAGGTAGGGAGCAAGATCTTCCCATAGGAATAAGAAAAGGAAGATAGAATTTGAAAGCCTATGGAGGCAAGGGAAATTTGGATCCACTTGAGTATGCCAGGGAGATGCAGTACATAGAGCCAAGTTGAGTTTTGTTAATACTCAATCATAGCTCAATTCTTTGAGGCTAAGAAAGTTAATGTCTGGGAGACAGAGATCCCAGGTTTTTGAAGGGGTAGCTCATCAGCCTAGTGAGGCCAGTGACTTCTGCCATAGTTATGTGGGATGGTTATGATGGTAAGTAGAAATAAAGGAATATTGAACAGGAAATCACGAGGCTGGGACCGTCAAATATATCACTTGAGCTTTGCATCTCGGTTAATTTCATTGTGAAATGAGAGAACTACATCACTTTATCTCAAACTTCCCCTTCTAACTCCAGAATTTATTACCCTAATGGTCTGATTCTAGAGTCTAGCTGCAGAAGCAGGGAGTTGCTTGAAATGCCAAAAGTAGGGAAGCAATGGGAAGGCTCAGGGAGGTTTGGCTGCAGGTTCAATAAAAGTGAAGATCAGTGAAGGAACTCATGCTAGTCAGGCTCAATATCTCAATCTTTCCTGCCTTTAAAATTTGTTTCTGGGTTAAAAAAATTAATATTAGCATCTCAATTTTTTTCTTTTTTGTTTTTGTTCAAGTACAGTTGTCTCCATTTCCTCCCCCCACCGGTCCCCATGACCCCAGCCATTCCCACCTCCCACCCTCCATCCTTCCTCCCTTTGGCTTTGTCCATGGGGCCTTTATTCATGTTCCTTGATGACCCTTTCCCCTTTTCCCCCATTATCCCCCTCCCCCCGTCCCCTCTGGTCACTGTCTGTTTGTTCTTTATTTCAATGTCTCTGGTTCTGTTTTGCTCGCTTTGTTGTTGTTGTTGATGTTGATTAGGTTCCCCTTATAGGTGAGATTATGAGGAAGTAAGTTGCCAATTTTTATAGCAGATATTGTGGATATGGTGAATGTAATGGGCTATATGTGATGCTCAATAAAGTAAATGTTACTTATTTTAGTTTATGCATCAAAAATGTTCGTTAAAACATGAAAAATATACCATTTTTACTGATAGGGAGTTATTTTTCTGCTTTTAAGCATAAGATAACAAAATAATATCTTATGCTTTTATGTACCCATGATAACATTACACTTTGGAATAGCTAACTAGTTTCCTTGAATACACTGTTACAGAACTGTTTAATCCATAATTCAGCAGTTTCTTGGCTTCCAAGTTACCATATTGACAAACCTAAAGAAAGTGGTTGGAACTAATTAGCACTCAGCATTATAAAATAGGAAGAATGAAGTAAAGCAGCTTCAATTTTAAACTCAGACCTCTATGAAGATATTTCCTTCAGTTATGGGGATTTTGAAATGATGGGCAGGCTAAGCCAAAACCCATAATCCTTTTACAGTCTCCTACACCCACCTAATAAGCTTCAAGAGCCATTTCCTTCGAGTCTGGGATAGTACCATCTTCCTCTAGGCTTTTCTGTATATAGCTCATAAATTCTTTACTGTTCCCACTAAATACTTTGTTATTTAAAATAGCATAAAAGAGTGTATATAAGTGTTTGTGTGTGTGTGTGTGTGTGTGTGTGTGTGTGTGTGTGTGTGTATACACATATTGATGCATTTTGACTGTAATAATAACCTTGGCCTACAGAGAACTTCAAATTATTAATAATTTCAGAGGAAAGCTTTTTAAGAAAAAGCTTCAGGCTTAGCTGTAATGAGGCATTTGAGAAGGAGGAGGGGATATGTTTGTGTGCATAATGAAAATATTGAACCCTTCGGGATGTTATGAACCTTGGTGTACTAATAAATGATCTTTCCTATTCAGTGTTCCAGCAGGCATCTTTGTACCCTGGCAAAATGCCTTTAGCTCGAATTTTCTTTTAAATATTTCTTTCTCCTGACATTTGCTACTTGGGGTGGGGGCTGCAACAGGGTGAATCTGATGGAAAAAGGACAGTACTAGGACGCTGGCAAAATCGGCGGCTTAAAATAATGAGTCCATTTTCAGCTGAGCTATGCGGTTCATGTGAATTAATTCACCCCTTACAAGTGCTTGTCTGACAATCCTAATTCTCATTCAGTTCAATGAGTTTTATAATTATCATTTAACTAAATAGCAGTAAAAATTGTTTATATTCTGACATTAAGGAAGCTTTTGTAAAGTTCTCTTCCTATAAATCATAGGAAGCTGTTTACTATTTTAGCAGTCTTTGTTTTTCTTTTGGTTTGTGCTAGGTTGCTGTTAAAAAAATATTTTCAGGGTGCTAATTATAGAACATGGTCTAGAGTTGGGTTAGCTGCGTAAGGCTAAAGGACCTCAGTAAAGAATATTTTCACATTTTAATTGGATGAATGTAGGCTTAAACTATTATCATGTTAAACAAGATGAATCCAATGATGCTCAATGGATATAGAGAGATTAATTACTTATTCTTAAGACCTGTGCTGTTTAGTTCCTGGTGATAAGATGGTGATAGAGTACTTTTGCTCAGAAAGAGAGAAATGAAAGCATTGTGTTGATGAGGCTGGAATACAGTGTGAGAACACTAGAAAAATATGTTTCAGATGGGAAGCATGTGGACCATTGCCCACCACCTAAGCCCTGTATTTTTAATTACTGTTAATTTTCATAGTAAAAGTCAAGGTAATATTAATAAACATCATTTAATCATGTGTCTGTTGATTGCAAGGAACCAAAAGCTATTTAAACTGAGTGTTTATTGAAGAGATAGAGACAGGATTATTATTATTTCTTTTTCACCAGGCCCCGGTGCACCAGAGCTTAGGATGGATACCTTTTTGGTCAGGTTCCTACCTAGGTTCAACCAGCTATTACTATTTGTGTCATATGGTGAATAATTTAATTCTCACAACAAGCCTTTGGTTAGATTAAGCACTATTATCATACCCTTTTTTTACAGAAGGGAGAACTGAGGCAAGGAAGGTTGAGTAATATTTCCAAGGTTGTATAGTGCCTGGGGTTGGGCTCTGAACCAGCAAACCATACTCATAGGTGCTTTGTACTTAGTTAGGAGATCTGGTTTCTAGACATTGACCTGCCAGTGTTTGACTGATTTGGGAGGGTATCACTTAATCTCCCTGGGCACTTAGCTCTTCCATGAACAGTTTAAAAGTTATTTTTTAATTTATTTATTAAAAAGGTAAAGAGTGGAATGGAAGCCCAGTAACACATTGTCTTACGGTTTGCTTTGTTACAAGGAATAGAAATCTACTCAAGCTGGCTTGAATGAAGAGGGACTTATTCAAGGATATGATAGGTGAACTTTTGGATATCCAAAGACAGGGAAAAAACTATAGAGTACCTTGGATTGGAAGCAAAACTGAAAAGTTGGAATTATAAGTTGGTTTCTCTATCCTTGAATGGTCTCACTCATTTCTGTCCCTTCTGTCTCCACTGGTTCCTTTGAATATGACTGTCACAGCTATGAGATGGTATAAACGTTATTTCAAGTGCCTATCTTTATGTGACACCAGTGCCTTTAGATTTCTATTCTTGTGACAGAATCTAACTGGCCCAGCCTAGCCTTTGGATTCATTCCCTTTGGGTTAAGTGTCCAACCTGTGTCCAGTCAGCCAGGGCAGAGATAAGATCACATGGTGCATAGGATCGCTGCCTCTCCCAGGAACTGTACGGAAGAGCATATTCTCTGGGAAAGATGTATGGGTAGGGAAGGCAAATGGACTGATGTTTGCTACACCTACAATCCTAGCACTATAACACTTTAAAAATATATTGTATATTTCTCCATAGAACATCATTTTGGCTATGTAGAAAATATTTTACCATTTAATAAGCACTTTATTAAATGATAAAGTGTACCAGTAACTTGACTAGAAGTATATGAGGTGCTGGACCTCCTTTTCTTTATCTGTAAAAATAATGATCTTATCCAGCTTTAGAATCCTGCTACACACACACACACACACACACACACACACACACAGTACATACATATTCATGCATTTATTTAAAGACTACATTGTCTTTATTACCAAACCAACAAGAACTTATTTATCCCAATGTTTATCAGAGTCCCTTGATTTGAGTTAAAGAAGAAATTTGTTATCATTTCTATACAGTTGAGCCTAGTTTTTAACCAAACATTAGTATCACACAGCTTAACTTAATTGCTGAGCTTATTTATTCTGTTTGGCTCTGAAATATTGTATGTTTTCCAAAACTCAAATCTACTCTAATAAATATGCTGTCATGGATACTATTCAAAAGAATGTGAATCTGACTCTGAAGATATCTCAAAAGAGCACTCCTCTAATGTTTCACACTATGATAGAATCATTGCTTGATTCTATAACTTCCAAAGCAACTACACTGATGATGATAGACCTCATTTACCAACACAAGTAGGTTATTGTACAAATCATTCACATTACTTATAGTATCAAAATTATAAGAAAGTTTACCAAATACAAATGTTCAGTTAAATCTCTGTTTAGCCAGTTATGGGACTTAAAAATAATTTGATTGGACTCTTTACTGAAGTGTTAAAAATTAAAAAAAGAAATAATTCTCTCCCATTTGGTTCAACTACTCTGAACCATGATCAGTATACTTTTCTTATGCCCTCATATTAAAAAATATAGATTGAAGTCCTTTACCTAGGTACATTAAAAAGTAAGTAGATAGATTTAGTGCTTCTAAGAGAATGAGAACCCTGCCACAAATCTCCTGAAACAGCCAATTGAATTAATCCATTGTTTGTTGTTTCCTCATAGTTATGCAAAGTGCTACAAGTACAGGCAAATGCCTCAGAGGGTGCGATAGATTTACCAAATCTGTTGTTGCTTGCCTGGTTTTATAACAGAACAAAACAGAGGTTTTTGACTCCTGTCACTATAAAAGCCAAACCTGTAAGACAGATGCTGGTGCAAAAGGAAATAGATTTTATTCAGGTGCTGTGTGATCTGGGAGAATGGTGGAGTCCTGTGTCAAAGCTCACCTGTTCAGCAAGACCAACACAAAACCCAGTGTCCAGAGTTCCTGCTCCAACTTAAAGTACAGTCCTTTGGAGCCTGCAGGTGGATGTTAAGAAGTCATAGTCCACATCCAGGTAGCTCAGTTTTTTCCTGGCTGCTGTTCATTTCGGATTCTGCTCCCTGGGGCCTGGGTGTGGAGCTCGCCTGGCCATGGGACTTGCTGCTGCTAGGGCCACAAGGTTGTGTACTGCTGGGAGAGTACATGAATGCACCAACCAATGCATCACCAGCGGGGCAAGAAAGAGTTTCTTTGTTCCTCTGGGATTATATTAGCTTGGGTGTGAGATGGCTGAAGTATTTTCTCAAGATGACCAATAAACTTTGTGCCCTTTGGGTGGGTCCACCTCCCAACCATTCCCTCCTTTCCCCAGGCTACTCTGACAGGCCTCTTTTGTCAGCACCACTCCCTGCACCATTTTGACTTCTATTGCACTTACGCCTGCCTAGCCCAGGTCCCACCCCCAAACTGGTACTGGAAGTGGGGGGAGGCTTTTTCCTATCCAATTACTTGCTAAATTTTCATGTGCCTGGTCTAAGAACCTCCCTGCTGCCACCATCTTGGCAGATGGGGGTGACTCCCCAGCCCTCTGACTGTTTTCAGTAACAGATTTGTGTTGGTGGTCAGACAATGTCTTATTGTGATAGCTATGGAGCTTGAGTGTGTATGTGAGTGTGTGAAGATATGTCTATATTTGTGCTGCAAAGTTCGGAATCCTTGGGTAAAATATGCTTTATTTATGAAGAGATTTGAGAAAAGTATATATTTTTCTCTTTCCTGTGGATTAAAGTATCTTTTTTTCTGTTTTTTAGTCTTTCTAGATTAGTCATTCTAACTTCTGAGAGGAATAGAAGACAATTTTAAAGCTAAAATTAGAATTCTGTCTAAGTAATATGGTCTGATGAACACACTCTTTATCTTAGATATATAACAATAGATGTTCTAATTAAGAATAAATGATATGAAAAGTCTATCTTAAATGTGGTTTCAGAAATTTGACATACAGCTTTCATACTCTAAAGTAAATCACTTGTTATTTCTAGAAAACTGTGAATAGCTAGACTAATTTCTTTTTCTTGTTATTCCACAAAGATTTGAAACCAATGCAATATCTTTTTTCTAATAGACTAGAATACTGGTTTCCATACTCTTTCTGTGCAATTATACTTTAAGACCTAAGATATACCATGTAGAAAGAATCCTTCTAAATGTGACCCAGAAACTCCCTTTGTGCAGCACAATTTGTGTGTGTGTGTGTGTGTGTGTGTGTGTGTTAATTATCATCCTGACTCATTCCTATCCTACGTTATGTCTCATCTTCCCTGTTGTACAATACAAAGTTTGTCCAGAAGGTATCCAGACATGTGCTCTAAAAACTAGAGACATTTATTGAAGAAGACCAAGATACAAGAAACATTGTACACAGGACAATGACACCTCCATCCCCTTCCAAGTAGGCACCTTGGGACCTCACACAATTTTCCCAGTCGCCATCAACTGCTCCATCGTATTTTCCTGAATCTCATCAACAGTCTGAAATCTCTTCCTCTCAAAGGTGATTTTAGTTTTGGGAAAAGTCAGAAGTCACAGGGAGCCATATCTGGGCTGTAGGGGGGCTGAGTCACCTGAGTGCTTTGATGTTTCCCCCAAAACCTCTGCATGAGACATGATGCATGATTGGGAGCATTGTCATGATGAAGCTACCAATCACCAGTTACCCATAGCTACAGCCTTCTGAATCATCCAAATAGTTTCTGCGAAGGAATGTTCAAGCTTCACACAATATTTGATGCAGATTCATTGCTCTACTTGCTCCATCATTTTGAAAGTGACAACCACACAGTAAACTTGCTCACTCAATGTTGTTTACCACCCACACTGACTAGTGCAGTGAAGTCTTCATTGTTCACTCATGTGAATTCCAGTCCACTCTCCTTGGCTGCTAGGTTACATCAATGTGGTGTAAACCATTCCTGTTATATTAACAATACATGGGCTTTTTCCATACTGACTTTATGTGCTAACTCTAATGGCTAAGGAAAAAAGAGAAAAATAAAACAAGTATAAGGTAAATGATAGTTTTTATAACTTTAAGAGAACTTTAAGATATATTTTACAGTCTACAGGGGAATAAACATAATTTGGTTACATACAGGTGTCTGTCTGGTGTTTTATGTAGCAGAATTTACCCCTTTGGAAAATACTAGCAGAAACTATGTATTTTTCTATGGGAAGACACAATTAGATGCTTAATTTAAACCTGGAACAATGTAATTTGAGCTGATTTACAAAGGGAACATAAAAGCTGAAAAATCAGTTTGACAGCATTCCTGCTGGTATTGACCTTCAATATATGTTTGCAGTGGTATTTGGAGGTCATGCCACTTTAGTCAGATCACTGGGTCTTAGGAGATGATGCCTACAGTAAAACTTGAGTTCACTGCTTGTCAGGGAATGCAAGAAGACTCCCAGGATGAAGGTTCATTAGGTCAGTCTGTAGGAGCTGTCAATCAGACCAAGCTGGCAGGGGGAATCATTAAAAAAATAGATAGAAGCAAAATCATCCCCCTTAGGATGTTTCCATGTTGCATCCCTACTGCCATCACATTGTCCACACCAGAGAGTAGAACATGAGGTCATTTTAATGTCTGAATGTCAGCTTCTGGCCACCATCTCTTAGGAGGTGCCTTCTGCTATCCTCTTTGTCACCTCGAGTGAATAGGATAGAATGATTCTCAAAGTACACAAGGCTATGGGGAGATGGGGACTTTATCATATTCATTAGCCTCAGTATCTTACCACAATATAATATGAATATGTAATAAAGTATAAATTATGCAGTTTTTCTTTAACTCATTTTAATCAGCACCAAATTAAGCTAGAGTTTTATTTGTTAATCCATGTTTATTTCTAATATGCAGAATTAATTACTTCTTCATGAGACAGTACCCTTCTCAGAATGGAGATTTAGAAAATCTATTCCATTAAACATAGTTGATTTTATTTCCAGGTGGCATCCATTAGGACAAACATCATGAAAAGGCCACTAACCAAAATGTTGATTCCCCAGTTGACACCTAGAAGAAAAATAAACTTATGTTTAATGGAGTAGACTATCTAAATCCCTGTTTTGAGAAGAGTGCACATTCATGAATATGTATTCAGTGCTGAATTCAATAGATTCTAATAGTGAAGGACATCCGTATCATAGAAAGTAGCATCTATTCATTAACTTACTACTTTTCAAAGAAGGAAGCAAGAATGCAACTTGGTATGGAATGCTAACAATAACCAGTTCACTCCTTTATTGTGTAACACGAAATTCATCATGACCTGCATGATAACCAATGAAATAAAAATGTGATTTGTGTGCAATCTATAGTCTAATTTTTATCATGAAAAAATATAAATGCACTGTTCACGGTTTTGTTGTGTCCTGGGTGCAGCATAATGGTCTATTTATTTGTATATTTCAGCAAGGTTTTTTTTTTGTTGTTTATTTCTTATTTTCTGCAATAATAAGTCATTCTTGTACAAAAGGGGCTAATCCAAGTTCAGCTACATACATGGCCATATATTTAACAAGATTAGCTGGTTGTACAATGTAACTTTTCAAGATAATCAAATGATGAATTTTTTCAGTAGAAATAAGATAGCCTTTTTACCTAGCCCTCTTTCCTCCTGCCTAGACACCGCCTAAGTCCCATATGTAACCATCTCACTACATTTCCTGCATATTAGGTGTTATCTTCCCAAGATTACAGGAGAAGAAATGGAGGGTTAGAGAAGTGAAGTAGCTTGGCCAAGGTCATAGCCAGTGAGCAGTTGAATCATAATTGGAACACGAGTCTGTCTAATTCCAAACCACATGCTCTGCTATTTCCTCGCAATGTTGCCTTTCACTCTGGGGGCTCATGAAATAGCTTTATGAGATATCTCAGACCTTCTTTGGTCATATTCCTAAGAACACTTGTAACTGAATTTTTAGTTCTTACATCAAATAATACTAGTAATGCACCATATTTTTAAAAAATGTGATTAATTTGTGGAAATATTCGTTGGAATACTTTTTAAGAAGTTTCAAGTCATAGAGTTGAAAGTGCATGCTGTGCTCAAGGCATTATTGATCCTGAGCCATCTCATGCAGGTAGATATAAATCCTGTTCTTAAAGATCTCTGTTGAAAAAGACTCCAGGCTTTGCCACAGTAATTTACCTCACTGCCGAAATGGCTTACAGATAGGTGTACACACATTGTTAGGCCAATGACAAAATGCCTGGTTCCAGTGAAACAAGCCAATAAACTAATAATCCCTTTTAAAATTACAATCTTCAAAGGGTCCCTGGAAATTACTTATAGGAAGTGTATGTAGTTTTACCATTGCTCTAGGACAGGCAGTTAAGTCTGTCCTAGAGAGAGTCACAGAGAGATTTTTATTTTGCATCTGGATTTCCTTTGTGGTTTAAATAGAAGATTTCTAACTTTAATTGTAAATGAATGGAAGTTATGGAAAAACTTATGTTGAGAATTGATATAATTTTTAATTTTTCATATTTGTTTTCACATAGCTTCACTACCATATTTTTCAGACTGTAAGATGCATTTTCCCGCCAAATTTGGAAGGAAAAGGTGGTGCATCTTATAGTCCAAATGTAGCTTACCTGGCTCACTGTGGGAGGGTGGGGGCGTGCCGGTGGAGCAGGGTCACAGGTTATTAAATATTTTACGACATTTTTTGCTTCAAAAGTTTTTTTTCCTGTTTTCCTCCTCTAAAACCTAGGTACATCTTATGGTCCTAAAAATATGGTATTTAGTTTTAGTATCCTATCCCATATTCCATCCTGTGTGTAACTGCTTATTTTTCCTTGTAACAAGACTGTGAGCAATTAGAGGGCAGGAATTGTGTCTTACTCATCACACTCTCTCTAGAAGTTAGCATAATGCTTGACACAGACACAGTCAATAATTATTTGTTGAATAAATGAATTAATTTCTTCAATTGATGCTGCTTGGGCCTTTCTCCTGCTGCCCCACAAGTATATCTGGCTAATTCCTGTTTCTCTGTTTTCGATCATATTATCTCTCTCACCTGTAGTTACCTTTCCTTCTCTACCAATACAAATCCAGGTAGTTCTTCCTGATACAATTAGTCAATACATGAATCCTATTCTGACCATTTTATCACAAAGTTATGTCCCCCATATCCTCATTCTTTTAGTCCCTGTGGGATGCACTATTCATTGTCCTTTATTATGTTATTTGCCAATCTTTTAATGTTGTTTACCATTGTTTCTGTAACCATTATGAGAAGTGCCCCTGTTTTACACTGTTTTCTCTCCCCTTCATAATGACATAATTATAGAGTAGAACAGGAAATGACAAACTGTGGCTTACAGGCCAAATCTGGCCCAAAGTCTAAGAATTATTTTTACATTTTTATCCTCACCCAAGGATGTTTTTTTTTTTTTTTTCATTGCTTTAAGAGGAAGGGAGAGGGAGAGAAACATCAATTGCTTGTCTCCTGTGTGCACCTGGATAGGGGATTGCATATACCTGGACCAGAGATTAGAACCGCAACCTACGTAATGAGCCCCTAATGGTAACCAAACCTGCAACCCTTCAGTTACAGGACAGCACTCCTACCAACTGAGCCACACCAGCCAGGGAGATTTTTATATTTTAAAATGGTTGCAAACAATCACAAGAAGAAGAATATTTTGTGACTTGAAAATTATAGAAATTCAATTCCATAAATAAAGGTCTGTGGAACATAGCCATGTTCATTCATTTATGTATTATCTATGGCTGTTTTGGGACTATGACAGCAGAGATGAGCAGTTGTAACAAGGGCCCTATGCCCCACAAAGCCTGAAATACTACTATTTTCTGGCTCTTCGCACAGAAGGTTTGACCACTGCTGGAATAGGCCATCAATGAGGAGTACTCATGGTTAAATAATTCATTATCTCATGACTATTCCATCATAAAATAAGATACTCTGAAAGGACTAATAATTATGTTATCTTCCCTTAAATAGAGAAAAATAATGTAAAAGCAACACTTTGAGCACAGATTATTCTTGCGTTTTAGCTGATTAAGTACAAACATTTTCAGTATTTCATCTCTGGTAATAGTACCCTTCTCAACGCATGCAGAACCTCTTCCTGTGAGGATTCTTAAAAACAGGAAGGATGATTATCATTCTGGGATGGACTAGATAACCTCTAACATTGTGCACTCCAGTGATTCCTGGAGTCCCCTCTGTATGTAAACCCAGCTTTATTAGAAAGGAGAAATGTGGCTTGTGAAAATGAAGTCTCCTTGTTTGTAACAACTCCCTGATTCTCCTTTGCCAGAGGCCCCAACCCCTCCATTTTTGGTTTAATCTAGTTATTTTAATTAAGTATGAGATAATTAAAGTTCACAGAGTTTAAATCTATATGGTTTGACTTAGTGATAAAAATCTGTGGTTTGTCAGATCTGTGGTTTTCAAGGCATAATCCTGGCTTCAGCCTTATCTGAAAGGTAGTCAGTTTAGCACGTTCGAGGATGAAAATCAGAGCATCTCATTTTTTCAGGCATGACTTACTGTTTATCTTCTGAGGCATAATTTATAATTGACCTATAGAAAATGGGTAGGGTTAATAAGCAGAAAAGGCCCCTTTTTGCATCAGTGCAATTAATTTATTTAGTATGCAGTTACTAGGCCTACAACGTGCATAGGCATACTTCAAATGAGGGAGGAGGAATCCCCAAGCAGAGCATATTTGATTAATGTAAATTATTCCTTTACTCACTGAATATGTAACATATGTTTTTTGTCCTGCCCTCAAAAGCTAGCTCTGTGCCATTAGTTTCTGCAGCAGACAAAGCCTACTGTATCCTGTACTGCATTTTCAGAGAGGTAATTCTAATGACAGCTTGAGCAATTGCCTTAATGAACCAGAAAAGTGTTCTTTTTTTTTATTTCTGTTCATCTACTTAGAGTCATCTGAAATCCAGATTGTCTGTAGATGTTACAGAGTAAAAAAAGGCATGGGTTATCTTATTCATGTATTTCTCCAAGCATGTTAAGAATAAGCCACCAATCAGTTATTTGTCAAGAAAATAGTTTGCCAGTGCTATATAGGTTATAGTCAGTCTTGAAATGCAAGTTTTAGATTCTAAGTATCATGCTAGCTAAACAAATACAATTGTCAAGCTATGTCTCTTAGTCATTTCAGTAAATGTTGTAGGACTTCCCAAATTGAACAGAAAATAGCATTAGTATTGTAAAACTGAAGTGAACAATATGACCCATTTTTCAAAAAATAAAGCACTGTATGTGAGTCATCAGGAAGAGGTTAGAAATCCACCTACCTACACTGTGCTGCATGTAAAATTCAGCTCAATTGTAGCTTTACTTTGTTTTGTTTAAACCCAACACATTTGTAGTTAAGACAAATTTCCTGTCAACTATGTCTTTCATTATAAGTGAAATGTCCATATTTTCTCATTAATTCCAGTCCGTTTAGAGCAGGGGTATCAAACTCATTTTCACCAGGGGCCACATCAGCCTCGCGGTTGCCTTCAAAGTGCTGAGTTTAATATCAACTCCTTAACAGTTAAGGAGTAGTTACAGTTATACAGTACTAAAACTATTCTGGCCCTTTGAAGGCAATCAAGAGGCTGATGTGGCCCCTGGTGAAAATGAGTTTGACACCCTTGGTTTAGAGAAAAGGTATAGCGCATTAACTAAGAAGACTGAGAAAGTTATGTGCAAGTTTTACTTTAAGTCATGAAATATATATGGTACCTGTAATTGACTATGGTGTTTTCATTTATTTCTAAGAAGTAGCTATATTTTTCATGTGGAGTCAAGTGTGGTGGTTTAACACATTAGTATTGTAAAAGTATAAGTTCATACTTAAACCGCACCCCTTAGCCAAGGATTTTCATAAAGTGCCAAAGATTATCTTGGGCTTGTGAGAGAAGTGAAATAGTAAATATATAAACACTCTAAGCTGAAGTCCTTTTTTGTTGTCATCATATGCAGTTCATGTCTGTATCCTGCCTAATCTGAATTCAGTGGTATGTCTCCTGGGCCTGAGCACTGATTCTGAAATTCAACCAATATTTAAGAGCTTAAAAAGTGCTTTTGGGACTACATCAAATTAAAAAGCTTCTGCAAGTCTAAACAAAACATCAGCAAAATGAAAAGGGAACCAACTGTATAGGAAAACATATCTGCCAACTATACCTCAGACAAGGGTTTGATCTTCCAAATGCATGAAGGACTCACATGATTGCACACTGGGAGACAAAAAACCCAATTAAAAAATGGGTACAGGACCTGAACAGACACTTCTCCAAGGAGGACATACAGAGGGCCCAGAGACATACAAAAAGATGCTTAGCATCACTAGCCATTAGAGAGATGCAAATTAAAACCACAATGAGATGCCATTTCACACCAATCAGAATGGCCACCATCACCAAATCAATGAACAACAAGTGTTGGAGAGGTTGTGGAGAAAAGGGAACCCTACTGCACTGTTGGTGGGAATGCAGACTGGTGCAGCCACTGTGGAAAACAGTATGGAACTTCCTCAGAAAACTAAAAATGGAACTGCCTTTTGACCCAGCAATTCCACTGCTGGGATTATACCCTAAAATCATGAAACACAAATTAAATAGAACCTATGGCACCCCAATGTTCATAGCAGCGTTATTTACCATAGCCAAGTGCTGGAAACAGTCTTAGTACCCATCAGTAAATGAATGGATCAAAAAACTATGGTACATTTACACAATGGAATACTACACAGAAGAAAGAAAGAAGGAGCTCCTACTCTTTGCAACAGCATGAATGGAACTAGAGAGCATTATGTTAAGTGAAGTAAACCAGGAGGCAAAAGACAACTATCATTTGATCTCATCTATAAGTGGAACCTAGTAAACAAAACAAACAAACAAACAAAATACAATCAAAGGCATGGAAACAAGGAGCAAACTGTTAGGGACCAGAGGGGAGGGTGCATGAGGGAGGAAAGGAGGGGAAGAGCCTAGTTAAAGAACAAATAATAAATGACCCATGGACATGGACAACAGGGTGGGGACTGACTGGGGGGGTTGGGGGTGGGCAAGGCAGGGGAGAGCAATGGTGAAAAATTGGGGCAATTGTAATAAAACAACAACAAAAATGTGCTTCTGTACAGAACTTGTACTATGAAATACAACTTAAAAATAAAAAACACCTGTGTAACAGAAGTATATATTTTTTCAATTAGAGTAGTACAATAAAAAAAATATATCCTTTTCAGATTACATAATCCGTTATATTAGAAAAAATTTAAATATGCAAATGACTCATTGTATAATTTTCAGAAGGTGAATCAAATAATTACTGAATTGAAGGACTTTTAAACTTCAATTATCATGTGAAATTATATTTCCCTATAAATGTCTCATTGAAATCTCACATTGATTTGTGTGTATATTTGACCACCGAAGTAAGGTCAGGGGGCTATTATAGAATTTAAATTTAATGCCTAGGTAATGGGCACTTGTCCAATTACAGATCTTCATGAAGTTTCTAATGAAAAAGCACTAAAATGCTCCTTATCTCAGCTACATCATAAATGACAAAAACTCAGTTCTCTAGGCCTAATTCAGTGATAAGTGGAAGAGCCACTCTTCCAGTTACTCATTTGTGCAGTTTTCCAAAGTTAGCTTACACATTAACTTCCTTATAAGGAGAAACATTTCCCGAAAGTTAATCTGCTGCTGTTGTCACAGTCATGTCATCCCCAAATAGGTGTGATGTGCACACACTTAAAGCATTCAATTCGTAATACTTTTTGCTATTGGAGCCAAAAATTCTATTCCACAGTTACACTCTCATGGCGATAGCAATTATAATGTATTATTTGGTGAATTTTATTCTTCTTTCAAAATCCCAAAGAAAATGTAACACTCTACTATGTCTTTGAATCTCTGGTTATGAAGATTTGTTTATGTTAATCTGTAACATGTTACTTGGTTTCTCAGCAGCTCTGTTTTCAAGCTGATAATACTAAAATTTGTGTTAATTCACGTTTAGGCACATAGGTGTACTCGAAATCACCTAATTTGAAACTGCAGTTCTTAGAGTTCGCTCTAAGAAAAGGAATTATGTAAAAAACATCTCAAGTGAAATATTGAATGAATTAGTAGAAACATAGTTAAGTTTTTCATACCTCTCCAAATAATGGGCTTGGAAAGTAGTGCTTTTCTACTTTAATTAAAAATCTTGTGCATTTTATGGCTAAGAAGCAAGCTTAACCCTGTAATGGGGAACTCAGATTAAATGCTGGTGCCATTAATTCAGAATAACTAGGTTGAAGTTGTGATGACTTAACGCAGGTTAAAAAAAATAACAACACAAATAAATTCTTGGTTCATTCCTGTGATTTTTCTATCTGGTTTTTCTTTTTTTCAGATTTTTCTTGTTTTGTTAAATCTTCAGTTAGGTTATGATAGAATGTCATCGGACCTCCTTGTTCTTTAACCCCAGTGATTGGTGGTTTTAAATTTCATTCTCAGTAGTCATTTTTTAAATATCACACTTTTTCTGGAAAAAGAGAAAGGAAACAAGAGCTTTGACTTAACACAATGACTCTCAAGGTATTCCAATGATTGGTTTTATCTAAAGTAAGCCTTTTTTCCCCTTCAAGAAATTAGTTATTGACATTGCATATATCATTTTTGAAACAGGAAAGAATGAACTGTGTATTTAAGTTCCCTTATCTATGGCAAATCTCAAAATCCTGAGTCCTTCTTCTTGCCCTCTATCCCCTTTGGGAGCTACTTTTCTCCATGATTAGTTCGTGGTCATGAGAAAATTACAACAGGCAGAACAGCACAGCCAAAAGTGTATGTCTGTCTTACTTTTCTCCTGGTAAGGTGTTTCTTCCCCAGATATCTGAAACTTGAACTAAACCCATGCCCTAGGAAAAGAAAGGTCAAACAGTCATTTTGCTTTCTGAGAGGCTTCAGAGATCAGGACAAAGGAGAGAAGGAATCATCTTGGCATCTACTCCAGAATTGTGCTTGACTGCTAAACTTGTTTCTAATCTCTCTATGGCATGTCATCAACATTTAGAGTATACCTAGTATATGAAAGCAAAATACTAACCATTGCAGGGTTTCTTTAAAAGTGTGCCCTCTGTGTATCTTCTTTGCATTTTCTGTTTCTGCAATTAACTTCGGGAGCCATGGGCAAGCTAGTTAACTTCCCTGGGCTTCAAAGTTGTCATCTGTAAAATGACTGGTCTAGAATAGGTGATATTTATGATCCCTTCCATTGTGAACATTCTATGCTGTGAAATCTCAAGGCTGTAAACTATATGAGAGTAGGAGAGAGTTTTTTTACTCTTTCCTCTCCACGCAGGGCCTAATGTAACTTTGAGTTCACTATCTTGCTCCTGTTATGTGAAGTAGAAAATAGATTTTGAGAACAGCTCTAATATGTTCTGAATTAGATTAGAAATTAGACATTCCTTTTTAATTGAAAGTCAGGTTACTTATGAGGGGTACATATTGTATAAACTTGGATGTTTCAAAAGAAGAACATGTGGGAAATGAATCATTGGGATGGGATTATGTAATCCTACTTAGAGGACTAATACTTTAATAATTGGGTATGAAAAGGTTGCGGGTTGAATTGTGTCTCCCCAAAAAGATATATTGGTGTCCTAGCCCCCACTACCTACAAATGTGATCTTATTTGATGAGCTTGGACTGAATTAGGGTGAGCCCTAAATCCAATGACTAGTATCAATCGTAATAAGAAGGCCATGTGGAGACCCAGGGACAGGGAGACTCCTAGGGAAAATGTCATGTGATGAGAGAAGCAGAAATTGGAGTGATGCAGCAACTAACCAAAGGCTGCCAAGGATTGATGGCAACCAGGAATAGCTAGGAGAGAGGAATGGAACAGATTCTCCCTCAGAGTCGCCAGAAAGAATCAACACTGCCAGCACTTTGTTTCTCATATCTAGCCTCTACAGCTATGAGGGGGTACATTTCTGTTGTTTTAAGCCACTCAGTTTGTGATAATTCATTATGACAGCCCTAGGAAACTAATACAGAAGGCTCAAACACCAGCCTAGGAAGAGTTCCCAAGGTATACAGTTCTATCATTGACCAGTTGTAGATTCAACCACTATAGGACATCCAGCCTCAGCCTGGGACATCTTTAGAAGTCTGAATGGAAATTAATTATTATGATCCGTTTTGGAGCACCTCAGAATTCCTTAAGACATCAGGAAGTATCTTATTAAAACTCTAATCAGCCTGAACTAGAATCCTGTTTGTTATAGCTACTACTGGTCCTTTAAAAGCCATCTTTGACCCAGCATTTCATACCCTCAAGCCTAACGGTAATGTACACAGAAAGACTATTCCTTAGAGTTATCATTCATTTACTGATATACCTTTTTCTACCTTATGTAGGTTTCCTTTGTTTGTCTTTAGTTAACCATTTATACAGTTAGGTACTAAAGATCTTTGAGCACAAAAATAATGTTTCAGAAAATTAAAAAAATGAATATGTCAGTTTACGCAGTTTACTTGCTCATTGAGAATAGCATCTCTCCTATTCTCTACCTATGAAAACCTCATGTGTGCTTCTGCCTTGCATAGCTCAAATCTCATCCACCTGATGAAGGCACCTTCAACCACCCTGTTTTGAAGTAATCTGCTTTCCACAGTTACATTATTTTTGCTTTCTATGTAACGCCTTTGACAGTTAGCAAATAGTATCCTTTGTTATAGTTTTGTTTTTACCTGTGTGAGTTATCTGGACAATGAGGTTGTTCCTAGAAGAAGGGAATTATCATTCATGTTCTTTTGTATCCCTACTCCACTCCTGTAATACACAAAGAGAAGTGTATGGGCATCATAAAGTAAATTGTGATAAGTATTTTTCAATTATGGCAGAATAATTTTAACAATCAACAATTTAATTCAATGAACTGGCTCTAGGCATAGCCTTACACAACTCATTATGTAGCTAAGTAAAGCTAATCTATATTCTAAGATTCTGGCACAGAATTTCTAGTTAACAGTGATTGGCATAATGTATTCTCTTGCCTGTTATTTTCAAGTTATGTTATCACTTTGTGCTCATTTTTAAAAGCAATATTTATAAATATCTCTGATAAAAGTATGACATTGTAGGCCAATGAAAAGAATCACTTCCAGTTTCAGAAAAGAAACTAAAGCATTATAGTATTCTAGAAATTATAGACCTCCTCACAAAAGTGATGGATTAATGACCACAGAACAGCATTATGAAAGCTTGTTACAGTTTGCTTAAACCAGTCTCTCTCTTTATGGCATTCTCAATCTTTTTAAACAGCTAGGATATAATAACATTTTAAAAATTAAAGTATTTCACATAACCAAGAACTTGATATGAAATAAGCAACATTAAGCACAAAACAATTGAAGCTTCAAATACTGGAGTGGGCAAGAATTTTAAACAGGACAAATGAATAAGGATGCAACACTGTTTTGCTTCTTCAGATGCAGTAATAATCAGGCTCAGAGGTTAGCTGGAAGAGATATCATAGAAATATAATGGTTCCCAATACCATTTTTCTCTTGTGACTTTGACTCACAAATGTGAAGCTTTTATTTAGAGATTTGATACACCGCAGCTGCAGATAGCAGAGGGGAGAATTTGGCCAGCTAGCTGGACCCACACATCCATGAGAGAGGGGGAGATTGAGGAGAGACTGGGAGACATTGAGACAGGTATAAAAGGAGGATGGGAGGGGACTACAAAAACAAGAGAGAAAGATTTACATTGCCAAGGACAAATCAATCCTGAAAGTTTCCTGTGCCTGTTGTCATCATTGTCATTCAGATTTAGAAAGCAGACTGCTGTGATAATTGATTTGATGGTCCAGCTTGAGTGGAAGCACTTCTGGGCATAGCAGGCCTCAGAGATGCCAGAAAAGAAGAAAAGGTGAGAATGAAATAATGTACTACTTTCTCCTCAGAGGCACGTGGCCCAGTTTTTAAGAAGAGAAAAACAGCCTCTGGGGTGGGAAGCATAGAATGCAGAGGAAACCTAAATAACTTAGTAATAAATACAAAAATGACCACATAGCTCCAGTCAGATAAAAATAGATGTTCAAACTGAGACAATGAGAGGACATATTTTACTGACAGGTGAATAATAGGGGAGCTTGGTGTAAATAATCTGATTTTTAACAGACTCTATCGTTGGGAATACCTTTTCTGCTGTTCTTTTGTATAGGGAAAAACGTGATTCCTTTTCTCAAAGCCTTTTCATTTTTTAAGTTTTTTTATACTAGTTTAATAGTTCAGAAACAAAAAAAGAAAACAGTAATTGAGACTGAAAAGCTATATATGTGCCTGCATTATCTAAACACCGTTGAATTTACTTCCATGATGCAAAAGGTAATAATGAAGCTTGTCCTTAGATTTGAGTGGAGGGTGGTGTTCAGCCATTGCTTCCTGCTGATATGAATAAGTTGAGAGACTAAAGTGCAGCTTGAAGGGGTAGGGGAGAAAGAGTTTTTTTTCTTAACATTTTATTTTCTTATTTTAGAGAGATGAGGAAGGGGGGGGAGAAAGAGAGGGAATGAAACATCAGTGTGTGGTTGCCTCTAGCACACCCCATACTGGGTATATGGAGGGCAACCCAGGCATGTGCCCTGACTGGGAATCAAACGAGTGATGCTTTGGTTCACAGGCCTGCACTCAATCTACTGAGCCACACCAGCCAGGGCCAGAAAGAGATTTTTTTTTAATAGTGAATTCACTGCCTGACCTCTTAATCACAAATGCCATTTAGACTGTGTGCCCTGTCATGAATTTAAGGACCTAAACAAAACTAGATAAGAGACATGTCTGTCTGTCAAAACACAAATTTTAATCAGAAACTGTCTTTTGAGAACAATGTAATTATTTATGTTCAAAAGTATTTCAATCCTTTACTTTTCCCCTTCTTTCATTTCTTCCCTGCTGCCCTTCATTTCTCCTTTCTCTCTTCTTCTCCTACTCACCTAGCTACCTGCCTTTACTTAAACCTACAGTGAAAGCCTGTTGTCTGGCCTCATTGAATCAGAACAAATTTATTTCATACCTATGTAGTCATTATGCAAATATCAGTACCCTCACATCACATCACAAGTTCTGCTCTCCTAGTAAGTTTCTCAATTACAGTGAAACAGTGAACATTATAAGTTAAAAAGAAAAGAAACACAACCTCAAATATATGACTTGTTTTAAAAAGACTCATGAAATTAATACAGAAAAAGCAATGTTAGTTATGTCATTATAATGCAAGTCAGTACTTTTCAAAGTTTATACAAAATCATCAGCATGAGAATTACCTAGGGAGCTTCTTAAAATTTAGATTCTCAGTCCCTACCCCAAGTCTGCTGAATGACAGTGTATGGCACCCAGGAATCTGTATTTTAACAAGTACCCAATATCATTCTTCTGCATACTACTACAATTTGAACACTAGGGGCATGTGGTTAAAAAGAGCAGTGTTTAATCCGATAAAGCTATATCTGATTCATTTTCCACTCTTATCAGTTGTGTGAACTTAGGCAGATTACCTGGATAAAATTTATCTAAAATTCAGTTTCTTCACGCAACAAATGTACATGATAGGGTTGTTCTGAGGATTAAATATGCTAATTAATATAAAACGCTTAGCACAGTAACTAGTGATTATACTACCAATATATAGTACTGTTGATATTGCTTATCTCTTATGATAGAGAAATAGATTATTTTCTATGGGTTATTCATATTGCCTCCACTTAAAGTAAATATTCAAGTCCACATCAGTGTTAATTTACCTGTACAGTACTTTTTCATGCCTCAAAAAGTTTATAAGATCAATCAAATCCAGTACATCATCTTAACCAATGGAGAAGCAAAACTGTCTTAGACTCAAATAATGGCACACGTGCTTATTCTCATAGAGTAGAATATCCTTATTAATATTATCTATATGTAGGCAGTTAGATGTACACATTATTCATATGTCAATTTGTAATCAAAGAGCGTTAAGGTACTGAACTTAATTGAGCAAGGTGAGGAAAGCCACCTTGGGTATCACCACACATGATACTAAGGGTATCAGTGTGATACTGTAAATACCAAAAGTAATTCAAAGTCTAGCCAGCAGCATTACTTGGCTCACACCCAAAGATAATAAAATATTATCATGTGTAAACATGGACAGTGTTAGTCCTCATAGCCTGGAATAGGGGAAGATTATTAGATTTTTTTTAAAGCATATATCTAATTCCAGTGCTTCTTAGCTCTATCTTAGTTTGGGTTGTTCTAACAAAGACACCATAGACTGGGTGGCTTAAATAATTATTTATTTATTTATTTATTTATTTATTTATTTATTATCACATTTCTGGAGGCTGGGAAGTCCAAAATCAAGGTGCCAATAGATCTCCTGTCTGGTGAGGCCCCGCTTCCGTTTGCGAGGGCTCCACTCTTAAGACCTAGTCACTTTGCAAAGGCCTCACCTCCAAACAGCACGTGTTGAGGATTAGGCTTCAACATATGAATTTGGAGGGGAGATACACAAACATATAATACTCTGGAATATATATATATATTTAAACTGTAATACTCTGCTACCTCAGATAAATCTCTCATCCTCATCACCTGGACATAGAAAATTATAATAAATCATATTTGTCCTATCACAGAGCCTTGAAGTGAGAAGGAAATGTGTTAATAAACTTAGGAACCATTTATAAGCTAAGTCCTATACAAATTTATGGTATTATTTCACATGTTTTCAAATGGACTGAAAGTCCATTTTATAAATGCAATATCAACCTTTGACAGAGATTGCACTCTCATTTTCCAGGGAAGTCCAAAGAATAGAAGAAATTAGAATTCTTCATTCATCAAGTCCTTGTTGTGCCTTGATGAGTTTTGCTTGAGGTGATTAAATTTTATTGATGCATTTTTATGTAGCTTTTGTTGAATGTTCCTTGGTCCAAACACTTTCAGCTCTGTGGCTTTGAAGCTCCAATTCCCTGCTCAATGTCTGAACTTATGAAGCTTGAAATTTGTCATTGACTTATGAGCAAATTTGAGTCAAAACTTGGTATCCTTTAAACATCTCCAGGCAGATTTTCAGCATGGCCTCATTTTTACTGATACAGTTATGTATTTGTAAGTACAAATTGCTACTTTTGTTTCCAAGAGAGCACAAAGTGGTCGTTGCACCTGCCATGAGGTAATTGAAGGTGTAATAAAACACTTGTACAAAAAGGTTTTATTATAACTATCCCTTCCCCCCACCCCTTCCCTCCTTTCCTTTGTGTATAGAGAAAGAGAAGAAGAAATAATGTTATTAGCAGGCTCTGAATAGAGGTAGCATTTCTTTTCCAGAAAAATAAGTTGCATCTAATTTGTGCTTCTTTTCTAAGGAAAAAAAAAAGTGCTTGAGATACTCTGAGTAATTTAAAACAAAAAATTGATGGAAATAGCGATATGTTTCAGACTCCTCATTTTGCTGCACTGCTATATATGCTTTAACTTAAGCAAATGAGTAGTTCTGAATATTCAGAAATAGCTATTGAGAGCCAATTATGGAACTTGCAGTACAGCTATAGTTTTAGTTGCCTAAAACTGTCTCCTCTGCAATTGCTCTAGACCAAGAGTGTAACATTTGGTTTGAATATGTCCTCCTTTGTACCCGTGTTCTTTGGGTACTTTTTGGACTCTAGTGCTAGAAAAAATGAAAGAGTATAAGAAGTGAAACTAAGTGCAATGTAGAGCTTATTGGTCACGTGAACACTATATATGCTGCAACTGGCCTATAAAATCATCTAAGCCAGCAATTTTCAACCAGTGTGCTGCCAAACTTTTTAAAACATGAAATACCTTACTATATACTCAGGGGAACTGACCTCTTCTCCCTTAGATTGTGAAATAAAAAAAAAAAAAATGACAGCAGCCAACACAACAATAGCCATCTGGTACGAACAAATCAAAATTATACCTATTGTTTTGTCAGATTGGCAAAAATATAATATTATTTTGGCATGCTGAAGAATTTTATTAATTAGTTTCTGTGTGCCATGAGATGAAAAAGATTGAAAATCGCTGATCTAGGATATGGGGAACTTCCTAACCACTTGGTGCACTGCTTGTGGCTGTTGTAAGCATTGTCTGGAAATTACTTGTAGAGCTTGATTTTACACGTACTTTTTAGCCTGGCCTACTCATATACCACATATGTGCCTAGTCCAGGGCCAATAGACAATCACTTCCCCCCCTGCCGCCGGAAACAGGAGACTGTTGTTTAAAAAGGCAGTTTCCTTTACTTAGGTGAACAATACAATTTCATGGAGGTTGGTGCACATGTTTTCCCTTGAATGGCTAAATTTCAAAAGGCCATCCTGAATTCCCCGGCCCTCTGACACTATTCAATCAAAAAAGTATTTATGTAATACCCACATAACTGACCGGATCCCTACAGGCAGCTTGAGAGCTAACATGAAAGCAAATACTCCTTATAGACCATGGTATAAAGGAGAAAGTTAAAAAATTCCTACAATTAAGTTATATTAATAAATTTAATGGAAAATAAGATCTTAGAAAGTGACTAAAATGTACTCAAGGTGATGAGAAGGTAAGAAAGAGAGAGGTAATAAAGTCTTTGTAACCATGTTTTCAAAGGAATGCTGTCACATATTAAGTATACAGGCTGAACTCTTTCTTGCTGTGGTGACAATTGCATGCCTAAGCCAAGATTACTGTTTTGTTTCATTTTTATCCCTTCCCTTCCACAGTAATATCCATAGTGATGAGCAGTCCTGGAGAGTGTCAGTCCATTATGTTACGAATTGTTGCCTATTAGGTAACCAAAATGTAAGAGAATTACATCACACTCCATATTGTCCAAACACCGAACAGCAACAAAGACACCCAAATGAAACAAGCTCTGGTCTTTTCAAAACCAAAATGCAAGAAAACCATAGAATTTAAGGGGCAGAAACTATCCCAGAAGGTTATTCCTAGAATTCAGATGCTCAACATAGTAATAGAATTATACCTTTACAAAGAATAAAAGTAACAAGTTAGATTTGAATTACTACCATTTCAGGTCCTAAATTCATTCAATTGTTAAAAATAAAAGAAAGCATAATCATGCTTTAGTTTGCAACTTTCACAGGTGCTAAGACAATGAATGAAAACAGCTCTCTCTAAAACCCTCCTACAAATTGGCACATTCCATGAATAAGTAGTTCCTTGTGACACTGAATTAGAAGCTTTCAATTGATACTTTTGTCTATAAAGGAAGAAAATAATTCTCATAATTTATATTCCATAAATGCAAGTTTAAAACTGACACTTTTTCATTTTTTAAAACTTCAAAATAGAAATGAAAATACCACGTTGAACTGTAATTTTTTTCAGTCCTCAATCTGAAGAGCTTGGACCCATTTAAGGTATGTTGCACAGGAAGACAGTACCCTAATAAATGTTGTCTTAACCTGATTCATTCAGATAATTATGATAATATTGTTAGATCTGTTGGCTGGAAATCAGGACAAACTTGATTAGTCCAAGGTGATTTCAGGAAGGGAGGCAAGCTGAGCATGCTCCGCCCTGAACCTTATTGCCAAGGAGGAAAACGAGAGTCACATTTGAGGATTTGGCCAGGGCCCAGTCAGAAACTATTACTGAAAAGAAACTGATGTATGGTAACCCTCTTTAAGAGAGTAAAAAGAAGAAGTAGAACGGAGTTGATCCTCCACCTCTAGCCTCCTCCACCCCTCAGTTTTTGAGATCATGCAACCTGACCTCCTTTCTCTGGCTCAGCCACTTTGTAACTGTTACCACATTCCTTCCCACATTCTCTTTGTGCTTTATCTTTTGCTTTCTTGCAGTTGTTTAATATTGTATAAAGAGCTTTTTCTCTTAGGAGAAACAGAGGTGTGCCAAAGTTTTGATAGATAATATAACGTTAAGGAAACATGGGGAAAAATAGCAATGCAGTTGCCCAGCCGTGCCTCATCAAAACTAGAATGTCCCAGTTACAGCAGTGGCCCTGGCAGTCTGACATCAGCTCTGGTATCACAATGACCACTCTGCCACTAGTCTTTCTTTTGGAGCAGGTGTCTGTTGCACTGAACTCCAGTTTTGCTTTACTGTGCCTCCTACGTTCATGCTTTGCCATTAGGGTTACTCAGCTAATCCATATTTGTTTTTCTGTCTAATTCTTCTCTGTGCTCTTGACCCTGAATACATTCTCTTTTCTCCTTTCTACATCAAGATGTGTGCTTATTCATGGCTTCTACTGCCATGTCACTTTTGCTTAACATCCTCTCTCTTTGAACTTCCAGTGCTGCCTACCACTTATATTCCTTTCTGCATATGTCTCATTAAATGTCCCCAAGAAGGATTTGGTTGATTTGGTTCAGAACAGAGGGTTCTTGCTAGGAAGAGCTCTCCTGGTAGTCTATAGATACTTTTCTTTGGCACTTACCTATTATGTAACTTACTGTGATTGGGATCCCATGATACCAAGCATTGTGGCCTACATGTAAGGTATCTCTTTAGAAGGAGCCTCTAAGTTATATTTGAAGAAGACAGTGTAAGCTACAGACATCATGCACAGAATATTCTATATTGAGGCATCCCATCAAGGTATTTGAGGTACTAGATTTTTCATTCTTATACCATATATCACTGAATTTAAAATGATATCAGTTGTAAGATATACATTGGTTTATGTACCATTAAGAAAGAAAGAAATGCCGCCAATTAAATGATAGAACACTATAGTTAGATGCATCCCAGTCTCAGGGCTGATATGTGAAAAAGTGTGCTTTTTACAAAAGGTGAAACATGGTGCCTGTCATGTATCTGAGATCATCATGGAGTGAAAGTGGGGTTCAGTGAGCCTCCAGAGTCGGTCCCTGAGGATTGCCCCATGAAGTGGGGTAAATGCTAAAAACTAGGAGTCAGGTCAGAAATCTGAGAGGCTAGTAGGTAATGTCTAGAGAAGGGACAGCCAGATATCTGTCTGCAAAAGAGGAGGAGGCCAGTCTCTGCTCCCAAGTGTGTTTTGGGTCAAGGATATGACAAATATCAGAAGGTAGATCCAAGGGGAGAAACGAGTCTGTTCCCCTAATCGTTAAATGAAAGGAATGGATCAGGAAGGTCTGTTTCTCCTAAGTCCCCGCTTATACTCAGGCATCAATTCAGTTGTTTCTTTTGTATTCTAAAATTACTTTTGTTTATTACTTGAATATTAACTAGATCTTTGGAAGTAGGGTCATGCAGTAAAACAAATGCTGTATTTTGTCTATGAGGTGCCTAAAATAGCATAACCAGGGAGAGTTAAACACATAATTATAATACATTAACAAATAATCTCTAGTTGTTGACTTCTTTTTTGTTATTGGGAGAGTAATATAGCTGGATCAAAATTATGAATCACCAGGACTGTCTTTTAGTCTCCTATATGTTACTACAGCAAATCTCACATTAATGTGATTAGCATGGAAGAAAGTCCTTATCAAATTCCCACTTGTTTCCTGGCAACTGGCCAGGGGCAGCTTGGGTGGTTATCTAAGGAGAGTATTCCCAGGAGATCTTTGCAGCATTCAGGGATGCTTTACTCTGGCTCTGTAGATATGGCAAGTGAGACATCAGTTTGTTAGGACCACATTTCTCACTGTTTCCACCGAACATTTCTTTTTATCGTATATTGCCCCATATCTTGAATAAAAAGGATTAGATAAGAATGCTAGATGAAATAAACTTGGTTAAAGTATGAGTGGAGAACTATCTGTTGGTGAATCTCAGGGTACCACTCATGAGTTCCACAGCTGTTCTAGCCCAGCACAGTCAGTGTGAACTTCAGGTTGGTCTCTTCAGGCCTGTTCCCCTTCTGAGATTCCAGTGCCTAAGATGAACTCATCGTTTCCTATATGCTTCAAAACTACAGTGGTCCCACCTCAGTCCCCCAGGGGACTCCTTTGAAACTATTAACAAGAGCAAGCCTGGCTCAAGAAGATAGTGAAGTGCCTAGTTTTGTGTGTCACTTCATAAGGAAAATTTCAAAGGGGGCCAGTTTGGTTTCTCAGTTATGTTCTGGGGAGAAAAACACAAGTCTCCAATATTGTCCTTACAGCACACCTGAGCGGCCAAACTGATTGTCCTGGACTTTACATATCTGAAGAATGAGCTTAGCTTAATAGTGAAAAAAGTTCTTTCCTCTTTCACACAATACCTTTCTACCCATTATTTCAATAACACCTGTTATACGTATTCTAGATTAGAGTAGCAGTGTCTGTAAGTACACTTGGATTCCACTGTGGCCACTCAATGAAATTCTTTTGAGCAGAATAGTATTTTTTTTTTTTTTTTTTTTTGGCAGAAGTACTATTCAACAGCTTGCAAGTGACTGAAATGGCCTCTAATGGTCCTTTGTTGATATCTGTCTTAGCCCTTGCAGGTGCCTTCTAGGGATCCTGAAACATGTGTTCTTAAAGCCCCCCCTTCCACTCCTGCACATATGCCAGGTCTTCTTGAACCCACTATTCTATTCCTTTCTTTCCTTTGCTTTGTACTCCAAACTTCTATTTTCTACCTCCATAAAGAAAATGGCTAAGGCACAGGAAATGCTTCAGGCTGCTATTGTGTGAAACTAATTTAATGGGCACTCCCCAAATCCAGCATCAGAAATAAAGGTCTCATGGGACCTTTTGGCAGCACTTAAGTGACTGCTCCCCTATGGCTTTGTGCCTGCTAATGTGCGTTCTCCTTCTGTAGAGCAAGGCACATTGATAGGCCACTGTACAAAGATAAATACTATTCTTTGGATTTGTGGATTTTCTAAATAAACTGACAACAGTGGCTAAATATCAGATGACCTGGAAGCCTAAAAGGAAGAGGCATAGAATGACTTCATTCAGCCTCTTTTCAAAAGCACTCTGTATTTGTCAAGTGTCAGAGTTTGTAGAGACATTTAGCAGACAGTGGTCACAAGAAAAAGCAGAATTTTGCTGAGATGTATAAGCTGTATGACTTGTGTTAAGTCATACCTAAAATATTAGACGACATATATTGATCTTGTTTTTAAAAGAAAAATATGTTTTAAGGAGTTGTCTTGTATGCAGGGACACATATGACAATGAAGTATGTGGCATTTTTGTAGTATATATGAAAATGTTGTTATATGTTAGAAGATGGTAATACATTTCCATGAATCAAATTCTGTACATAAAACTAATTTCTCTTTATTTATATTGTGTTCTGTGATAGAGGTTTTTCTTGAGGGTGTGGGGTGGGGAAGCAATAGAAATATTTTCTGACTTTTAATAAATGTGAGTTTTTTAAATAATTATTTTAGTTCAACCATTCACATCTTATAACATAAAATTTTTTAGCTTAGACCTTTGTTCTTTTTCTTATTTTGAACCTCCCAGAATCAGTCAGTTTTGTACTTAAATAAATGAATTCATGAAGTTGCTTTCTTCACAGCATGAGGAGCCAACAGCTAGAATAAAAACAATCAACCTGATATTTCTTGTTGTTGGAAAATAATTATGAGAATATTACACAGAGGAAGCCATGCTGAAAATAAAGGCTTCATATTGCTTTCAAAACTCAAGAGGGATTTTCAAGCATTCTGTTTAGGAGTAATATATAGATGAACCCTTGGAGAACTAATTACGTTGTTTCACATGAGTTACAAATGCATCATTTAGCTGCATTATAGTTTTACATGTGTCCTTTATAGTTAATCATCATTAAATGTTAGAAATGTGAAATTTAAGATGCAAAGAAATCATACTTTTCAAACAAAATGGTTGAAACAAATACCAGTATTTTAATTTGACATCTGTAACTGCTGTACAGATTTTCCTTTCCTCCTTTTGCAACATCAGTGAATGATTCTGAGAACTTCTGTTAATAGAGTTCCCTCACCAAAATCCTAATATTGATATTAAGTGTAAGTTATGAGAGTAATTTTCATGATACCACTTTAGGCTTACTTCTAGAATTTGAGCAGCAGAAACATGTTATTAAAAATTTCATTATTTCTGTAGCTGCCTTCTCAAATGCATTTCTAAAAGTCATCTTTTTTTAAAGCTTTTTTTTTTCTGAAAATCACAATTTCAAGTAGGAACTGAAATTCTAGTAACACAAGTAGAATCCTAGTGCAGAGTCCTAGCAGTAAGTTTTAGTGAATTATTTAGGAGATGAACATTGATTCCCTTATGAATCAGCCCAGTCTCTTTCTCAAAATAGTGTTATTCCCATTAGCCCTGCTATTTGACAGGAGAATGTTATATTGTAAAGAATTGGATATTGGTAAGTAAATAGGCAGAAAACATAGACACTGAATACTTTAACTGAAATGTGATAAACTTTTATAATGCAAACATTTATGGATGGAAAATGCTGTAAGATGAGGAAACACCAAGTAGAAGAAATATTTATTAGCTGTTGGTTACTGAGTACTGAGTGTTGGAGATACTGAAAGGAGTGAGAAATGTTCCCTTTCCTCAAGAAATTACACACTGAGTAGGAACACTCTGAATGGCCAAGAGTGAAGGAAGTCACAATGAGTTGACATATTATGATATAAACAGATGTACTTCAGACTGAGGTCGATAGGCAAAGATTACATGTATTTAAAGTGCCCCTTCATAACTGCCATCCTAAATAATTGCTGATAAAAATCAGCAGGGGAATGGCATAGCTGGAAGGGCTCTTAAAGATCATGTAGTTCAAATCTCTCGTTTTCCAGAGGAGGCAAACTAGGCCCAGAAAGGGTAAAGTGATTTATTCCATGTCACACAGTAAATTAATGACAGTGGCAACTAAAACTCGGGCCTCTTGGTTTTCGGTCTTGTCTTTCAAGAGGGAACAAACATACACTTTTTACTTTTCACTCTCTCCCCATTCTCTCCTTTAATGGTAAAAGCAAAGGCATAGGAAGTCTATGGAGAAGTGAAATTCCCCAAATAAGGAAAGAAACCTTTGATAGGATGCTCATGATGTCAACTAAGAAATTAGAAGACAGGGTGAAAAATTGGTTAAAGGAAGGTGGGGAGCAAATACACAACAGAAAGAAACTTGAGAGAAACCCCACAGCAAGAACAAGAAAATCACAAAGAAAGGATGACTGCAATAATTATCGATTAGCAAATATTTTTATGTAAAAGCAGGCTGAAAATGCCACAAGTCTAATTTTATGCATTCAGTCTGCTTCAATTATTTTGTCAAAATAGTTAGAGTCAGCCATGTTTGGTACCCTTTTATTTAACTGAAGAACTCTCTGTCACCCAGAACATTTGTGTAGCTGCAGAAGAGTGTTGACTAATATGCATAGTGATGACCCTGAGGTAGTGTTACAGAGAAATGAAACGATCCAAATGTAGGGAGTTGACGGAGCACGACTCTTTATTATACGCATGGTCCCAGAGAAGGCAGTCTCCAAATTCTGGGCCCGATCTCAGGGAAATTCCTTCCTTTTAAGCATTATTACATCCTGGCTTCCACGGCAGATGCGGTTGTAAATTTTAACTCCCTTCCCCCCTTCCTCTGATTTATTTCTTCCTCAATCAGGGGCTCAATTAGGACTTGTATCCTGACATATTTCTTTCTACATCAGTGTAATGTCCCAAAGTATCTTCTCAACCATGAAAATCCTATTTCTGTTATGTTAAGCCTACTTTCATTGTTAACTACATTTTCTATTTAAATTGTTGGAAAAATTGGAGTATGTTTAGGACAATGTCTCTACTTATGAATTGTCTTCAGTTCACAACACTTCACATCTTAGCTAAGCCACATAGTAGAGATTCTACTGGAATGAGGAAAGAGCCTATCTTGTCCAACTTGTCCTCCCAGATGTTTGCTTCTGAGGTTTTTGGGGCTTTTTGACTTTCCTTGCTCCTTTTCTGATGAAGAATTTCAGGCTTCCCTGCCCCACTGTTGACCATCTGGGTCCAATGATGCTTTTGAAACAATATGTTGCATGAATAGTTACTTTCTGCTACCTTACAAGTCTTTTTGTATGGTAGTAAAGGGATATTATAATGTTGTCATTGGCTCTCAAATGTCCTTTTCAACTAAGTCACCTTCCAGGAAAGCATCCTGGATCTGTTTTCTAGCAGCTGTTTGAATGTCTCTGCTAGATCAGTCAGTGCTCACAGGAGCTGCCTTTGTGAAGCAGATCCTGCAGGTACTGTTTCTGTCATATATACAATGAAAGCAGTCACCCTAATAGACTGTTACTTGGTCACTTTCTGTGTTGGAAGTGATGTCAGGTAAAATAGAGAAGGGAAATCCAAATTGAATGCATTTCTGTTGAAACCCACATAGATTTAGTAGCAGAAAAAAATACATTAATTTGAAGTTTTGCAGGGATTATCGTTCCCAAAAAAATCAACTTGAGATCCACTACAGTCTTTATCACCACCTAAATTAGATTGTTATATCAGTCTCTAACAGTGAATTACTAATAGGTACATAGATATAGTATAAAATGTATCACATGGCTATAATAAATATAGGTCAAAATTGCAGTTCAGTTAGCCAAGTGCCAGGAATTGTCTTTCCTAATTGGAAATCTAGATGATCGGGTATAAAATTCACATCCTTATCATTTCACACATCAATGGGCAATTGTCTTTACAATTCCTAGGTATATTTTGCAATGAAGGAGCTTCTGATGCCTACATTGAAGAACAGGCCTCCTCTTTGCATGCTGCTGCTCTTCCTTTTCTTTTTCATGTATGCTTTGGGATCATCGTCATTATGGACTATGAAACTACTCATCTTAGGCCATGCTGCCAACAATGGTGACATTCAACAGGGAGAGGTAGTCAGGGAAAAAACATCCAACATCATGCAGCATAGGGTGAAAACCCAAGACCCAGAAGCAGGTTTAGCAAAGACAACTGGGTGCAAGGGACCATTTGAATAAGATTACAAACATCCCAGGTTGTGCACATTAGCCCTGGGTTGAGGAAAAACAAGAACTCAATGACTTCCTTTGTGTAAATGAGCATCATAGAGTTCAGTAATGAAGCCAATAGTCTCACTGCATTTTGAATCCATTCGGATGTCATGTAAAGAATGAACATATGTAGTACTTAATAAAGAAAGGTCAGTTCTGCCATAGTGCTCACTGAAGCATAATGCAGCAAATGAGGTATGGCATTTTTCTCTTTTTTAACTCATCAATCCTAGAACATTTGAGCGTATCTTTTTAGGTAGTTGCTACTTTTTAAAATTCTCCTGCGCCCTGATTGGTGGGGTTCAGTTGCTTGGGCATCATCCCACAAAGCAAAAATTCATCACTTCCATTTCCAGTCAGGACACATGCATGTGTTGCAGGTTCAATCCCCCATCAGGGCACATACGAGAGCCAAGTGATCCATTGCAGCAGACCCTTCTGCGTGGTGTGGGCCCAGCTCCCACTTGGAGATGCACAGGACCCATGCCCATAGTTAGGTTCTCTTGTGGGTAATTAGATTTGCAATGTACCTAAGCTGGCTTTTTGCTGAAAACTCTCTCACCCTGCAAATGCTAAACCTTGCAGGGACCAGTGTAACTGGCTCAACCACTTTTGCCTTTTCATTTGCTAACATCCTTCTTCTGTGATGTGATTAGGGGCATTGGCTCCTTTTGTTGTAACTGGGGCATAGTGAGTGAGGATCATCTTGTAATGTGAGGAGATAAAGAATAAAGGCCTGTCATGTTGTAGGCCACAGCTTTTGCTCCCCTTAGAGAAAAGTCACGCTGTTGTCCTTTTTCCTCCACCAGACTCGGTAGTCCGTGTGTATGGTTTTATTTCATCTATAATGACGCGGACACTGCTGGCCGGTGTCCGCATCAATCCATGTTTTTCTCTCACATTGGTGTTTCTTTCCTTCTCTTTCCCCTTCCAACTCCCTCTCTCTAAAAATAAATATTTTAATTCTCCCGCACCTGTTATAATCTAAATGAACAGCACTTTAAAAACAATTCTACACCTGTACTAACATTAAAAATGCCAAATAATGTGCATATAAATACTGATGTGCAGTTTCACTAATGGGATCTGTGATTTGTCACCACCCTATTTATCAGACTCTAAATGGATTCCTAACTTGCTGTGGGTCTATGTTGTCTCTTATTTTATGAAATGTACTGCTTTGATTATAGTTAACGACCAGCCATTTTGGTAACTTTTTGTTATCAAAAGTACACCATTGGATTCATCATCCTCATCCAAGGAAAAATAGCTTCCTTGATTTTCAGCATAATGTTTCTGGATATCCAATGGCTTTTTTTTTTTTTTTTTTTTTTTTTTTTTTTTTTTTTTTTTGCAGGGGGTGAACTAGAAGGAAATAAAATTATAATCCCAGCATCTGACATAATTCTTGGTTTATACTTTCTGAGAGGTGCAGAAATGACTAAATTAGTTCCAAAATCATCAGAACCGATTTCCATCTAGAACTCATTTGATCTTGTTTTTATTAAAAGTCTTATTCAAGAGTCAGCTCAAATGTCATATTCTTTCGTCATTCTAACTCTCCTCCTCTCAGTCTTCTATCTCTGACTGTCATTAGTTCTATATATATTTCTGTCCAGTGATATTTTTCCTTACCCATTAGCACTTGAAAGGCATCAACTATGCTAACTTTGTTATTTTTCCATTGCTTAAAAGTCATTCATTGAATACATTCATTCATTTTTTAACAAATACTCTCTGTAATCTTCCTACCACTGGTCAATGATCTACATCATAGGTTGGTAAACTATAGTTAGTGGGCAAAAATACAGCCTGTGAGACTGAATTTAATCATGATTTTTATACTTTCACACTTCAGGACCCATTTTCAAAAGTCATAAAAACAAACAAACTAAGAAATATGTGGTAGAGATCATGTACGGCTAGCAAAGCCTAGACTCTTTACCGTCTGGACCTTTAGAAGGAAAAAGTTGCTGGCTCTTGGTCTTAGTATTGGGAATCCAACCAGAAAGAACTCAGACAAAAATTCCCACTTTCAGGGAGCCTCAATTCTATTGTACATCTATTTTACATAGACTAGGATTCCATCTTTGTTATTGCCACACTACTTACATGTAGTGTTGGCCCTTGAACATGGGTCAACTTATTATGTGGATTTTTTTTTTCAATAAATACCTGTGCTGTTTTCAATCTGTGATTGGGAATCCACGTGGATACAGAGGGCCAACTATATGCATCATCTTACACCATTTTATATAGGGGACTTGAACATCTTTGGATTTTGGTATCTGCAGGAGGTGGGGGTATCCTGGAGCCAATCCACAGTGAGTACTGATGGGGGACAAGTTTTGGGAGAGTAAAAGTCAAAAGTTACATGTATATTTTCCACTGTGTGGGGGTTTCAGTGCCCCAACCCCCACATTGTTCAAGAGTCAATTGTAATACATGCTCAATGAATGTTTATAAAATGAATGAATGAGGCATACATGGAATCTGTCCTCCAATATAGACAAACATTTCCATATAATGTAATTAAATGTTGTATTTTTTAAAATCTTTATATTGAGTCTTTTTCTAGATAGTTTTTAGAGGAAAAAAACTGAAACATTACTTGTCAAAGACATCTTATTCTGGTATTTAATAAAATGTTCTCCCATCTTAATGTAACTTTTATTCTTGGTAAAGTTCTGATTATTGGCCTTCCTTATGAAATGTAATCATAATTATATTTGATTCTGAAAGCTCTCTAAAATGGTGGATGTTTCATAAGAGATCATTTTGTATATGTGGCAGTTAAAACAATGAGTTCATCTTCTAGAGAGTCTCTATCCTTGAAATCTCCAAGTTTATGGTGTTGGAGAGCTGGAATTTGGATGAAATAATTTTACATCACATTACAAAAGACAATAGTATGCTTTCCATTTAGAGTTGACTAATATTGTGGCAACTTTTCATAAAGTCAGGCTATAGATGCCATTAATTCTTCAACAGAGTGTGCAGCCCTTAGAAGCTGATACTTGGATATTGGGAATAAGCTGAGGTATGCTCAGAGATGAGTGAAGGGGAAGAAATGGCTAGTGAAAAGAAACCAGAAGTGGAAAGGGTAGTATTTGTGAAGCCAGCAGATTATAGTAATGGCTAAGAGGATTGTGAAATTCCCTTTTCTAGCCCTTAATGGCAAACTATGCCATTCAGCACCATTTCTCCATCCCAGTGTGCCCCCTCAATAGTAGTCAGTTATCCATTATAATACCCACATATCTCCACCCCAAATCATCACTACCAGGAGTAATTTCCCGTACTCTCTGGTGTATTTTAAACATCTCACATGAGAAGTAAATGGGGTACCAGACAATAAAAAGTAAAAAAAAAAATCTCAACATTTAATACAAAGCTTTATTCCCATTGGCCCTTAATCTGAACTGCTCCTAGTATCCTGCAAACTTCCTCTTAGAACAACACTATTGGTAATCTAAATACTTTGCTTTATTAAGAAGTTGCTCCTCCTCATTCCTTGCATAGATTTACAGTTGACAAAATGAGAGTTTAAAATGCTATAATGGAGAATCTTAATTATAAATGAAGGAAATTGAAGCATATTACTGTATGTACTGATTTACTTTCAGTTTCTTGACCTTTGTCAAGACTAATGAGATCACATATCTAGTACAGAAAATGGACAAAAATTTTAATAGACCTGCCTAATTTGCGTTGTTAAGAATTATGTGCAACAGAGTATTATGCCAGCACACCTACATGTCCTATCACTTTAATTGCACCTACTGCTTCCCACCACTAGCCCACCCCCATCCTCTCATATCTAAGGTTAACACATATGAAGTCATTACATCGTGAAGCAGCAAAATGGAAAACTATGGATTTGTTCTCTAAATGCAGAAAGCTCATCCCCAACACAGTTTATAACTAACAGAGCTTAAACTTTTTTTTGGAGGGGGCAAGAATGCTCGGTAATGATGGAAAAGCAACATTTGTTAAATCCAATTTTGGCATGGCACTTGTCTGTGCAAAGGCATCTTTCATAATACAGTTTGAATCTCTTTCCCTTATGTAGCAAAACAAAGAAGGGACTGTTCTGGGAAGATTCTAAATCATTGAACTCTACTACTGAAGGATCATACTCATGCATATAAAATAACCAATCAGGCCATGGGTGTGTTCAATCAGTAGTATTTGTTGAGGAAATATGATGATCTTAGTAATGTGTGAAGTATGAAAGTAGAAAGCATATTCCCTTTCCTATAGAACACAGACTTACAAAATAAAACAATTACATACAACAATAAATGTGTACTAAAATGTTTTCTATAGATGCTGGTATATACATTTTCCAAAATCATCTCAATTCATTATGACATAATGTGTTCACATACATTTTTAGGAAAAAAAAAAAAAAAACAGCCACTGTAGCAAAAGGACCTCAGAGAAGGACAAGATCACTGCAGTTTGAAATATTCTAAGAAGGCTTCACACAGGAGGCAGGACAGTTTATCTTACAAATATTAACATCAGTTCTTTCCAGATAATTTTCTAATTAAACAGTTTGCTATTTCCCCTTGAATTTCTTACTACTTAATTTTTTCTTTTGTCTTCCTTTTCACTCATTCATAATAACCCAAAATTGGAAGCAGTTCCACATCTTTTGGACTAATTTTTATGTTGTTTCAGTGCTGCTTCTCCCAGAGTCCCCATTCAAAACTTTTCACTATGCTAGTTCACGGTAACACGGAATAAGTTATTACAGAGCATTTCAACTCAGTGAATGCAGCATTTGAACCCATTCATTGTGGTTAGGCAGCAAGTCTAATTCTGTTTTCATTTTAAAGACATTTGTTCCATAGTTTGAAAAAGAAAATTACTTAAAATACCTCAACAGTCCATCTTGATTTTTGTATTTTTTTTCCTTTTCAGTGAAATCATAAAAACAAGCAATTCTTGTGTTTGGTGTAAGAAGGTGGCCTACTTTCATTTTTCAGCACATATCTGACCAATTTTCCCAACACCATTTGTTGAATAAACATCTTTAGCTGGTTGTATGTGCTTGCTTCCTCTGTCAAATATTAAGTAACTACAGAGCTGTGGGCTTATTTCTGAGCTCTCTACTCTGTTCCATTGATCTGTGTATCTGTTTTTATGCCAGTACCAGGCTGTATTGATTACTATGGCCTTGTAGTATAGTTTGATATTAGGTAACATGGTTCTTCCAACTTTGTTCTTTTTTCTCAGGATTGCTGTTGCTATGTGGGGCCTTTGGCGGTTCTATATAAATTTTTAAAATATTTGTTCTAGTTCTGTGAAATACATCATTGAAATCTTGATAGGGATTGCATTGAATCTATAGATTTCTTTGGGCAGGATGGACATTTTAATGATGTTAATTCTTCTAATCCATGAACACGGTATGTTCTTCCACTTATTTGTATCTTCTCCAGTTTCTTTCTTCAATGTCTTATAATTTTCTGAGTAAAGGCCTTTTACATCCTTGATTAGATTTATTCCTAGGTATTTTATTCTTTTTGAAGCAATTGTGAATGGGATTGTTTTCTTAATTTCTCTCTCTGTTAGTTCATTATTGGCACATAAAAATACACTGATTTCTGAATATTAATTTTGTATTCTTCTACTTTGCTTAATTCATTTCTCAGTTCTAGTGGAACTTCCTTGGTGGAATCTTTGGGGTTCTCTATGTATAGTATCATGTCATATGCAAATTGAAACAGTTTTATTTCTTCATTTCCAATCTGGGTTCCTTTTACTTCTTCTTTTTGTCTGATTGCTAATTCAAAATGGGTCAAAGACATAAATGTTAGACTCAAAACCATAAAAGTCCTAGAAGAAAACGTAGGTAGCAAAATCTCAGACATTGCTTATAGGAATTTTTTATCAGATATATCCCCCAGGCAAAGGAAACAGAAGAAAAAAAAAATAAACAGATGGGACTTCATCAGGATAAAAAGTTTTTGCACAGCAAAGGAAATCATCAACAAATAAAAATACAGCCCACAGAATGGGAGAACATACTTGCCAACACATGTGATAAGGGGTGAATATTCCAAAATTTATAAAGTACTTACAAAACTCAACACCAAAAAAACAAACAACATGATTAAAAATGGGCAGAGGACCATTTTTACTGGTGAGTGCAGCTTCAGTTCTTACCTGAGCTACAAAACTCTCAAATGTGAAAATAGGGTATTTTCCAAGGAAGGTTTTTTGTGCTATCATCCTCCAGGACCCTTCCTTAAACATTTCATTTCTCTGTAGCTGAGGAAAATACCTGCATACCTTCTAGGTCCTCCACTTCTAGAAGCAGGAATAAGAAAACCCTGAGAATCAATCCACAGAGAAAGTTTCCTCAGCCCTCAGGATTCTTGATGCCAGCTTGCTTTCAAATTTTTGTAAATAATGAGTCATACCTCAAAGGTAATTTTGTGTGTGAAGTGGCTTTCTGAATGTACATAAGTAGTTTCTAGATTATTTGCTATTTTAAATTAGCCATGCCTCTGTTCCTCTCCATTAGCCTAGATAATTGAGAATTGGCTATATATTACCTGATATCCAGAGAAAGAATTGAACATTCTGAACACTACATTTTAATGGCTGCAATTTCAGTTTTGCAGAGCAAGGGCAGGCTACTTCATTTTTGCTCACAGTAGTATACAGATGTGTCCCTGTTTAAGCAAACTCAATAAATGATAATATTATTTTACAAACTTGATAAGCTAAGGTGACTTTCCCCTTCAAGGATCTCTTACATTAAAAAGAGACTCACAGTAGGGTTACTTTACTTAGTCTTTCCTTGATTGCATTTAAAACATCTCTGTTTTAAAGAAAAAAAAGTAAAATTTATGTATAACTTTCCTGGAACAAATATATTATAAATCATTTGGATGTGCAAGAACTGGCTAGAAGATAGTCATTGCCCCATCTCACTCACCAGCTAAATGCCCTGTCTTCTCTTTAAAATGTTTAGAAGCCTTTAAACTGGCTTTTAAATGTTTAAGGGAATAGTAGTCTGTGCATACCCTCTGTGAACCAAAGAAGATGAGGAACACTTGTGACTGCCATTGATAAGGCTGCCAGTAATTTTCAACAGAGGTTACTATTTAAACGGTGGACCACATATCTATCTGTCGATCTTTGTCAGATAGTTTATTTGTTATTCATTTTTCTACAGCCCTTTAGGTTGTTTTTCTTCTTTCCACACATGCATCCTCCTCCCTTCCCCAAAATTCCATTCTAAAAGCAAATCAAGAAATTCACCTATCCAATATGGATAACAAAGATGTTGTTTAGTTTTACTTAGCTATCCTTAGACCTTCTTTTCTTCATAGTCATTTCCAGTTGAAATAAAAAGGATTTTTTATGTATGTGGGAAGTATGGTTGTTGTTTGGGAAACTGTTCAAATTGTATAACTTCAAAGAGTTTCCAAATGTTGCATTTTCAAAAATGTTTTATCTTGTTTTTCTTTAAACTTCTTGCTGCTCTGTGCAGTCCCAGTTGATGACTGAAGGCATTGAATTTTACATCTACATTGTTCTCTGTGTTCCACATACAGTTAGCAGTTATAAAAGTACTTTTATGGAATTAATTATTCAAAGCTGACTTATTTCTAATGAGTTTTTTCAGACCATGATTTTAAAGTATACTCGAATTTCCACATATGTAAATGTTTCCCCCCTTTAGATAGAATGTAGATACACGTTGATTGCATCTTAAGCAGGTCTTGCTTTTGGTACAGTTTGCCAAGTTATTATCCTGGATATAAATTCTATAAGGGCTCTTTATCTTCCTCCTCCCCTCTCAGTTGACCTTCCCTCCTTTTCGGCCCTCCCTTCCTCCCTTCCTTCCTTTTCTGTATGCATTAATGAATTTATCCCTCATGTGATTCCCAGGAAGATTTCAGGTAGTTTACCAAAAAAGGCAATTCAATTAACATTAAAAGTTAGAAGGAAACTTTTAGACAATTACTTGAGATACTTAAATTAAGGATGGTTATAATTATTGAGCATTAAATTTATCTCTGAGCTTCCTAGAAGCCAAGACAGAAAGAAAAGCACAATATATCTTATAGATGTCATCATGACAAAATGAAGTTTACAATGGAAAACATCAACATTGTCTTCAATAGCAGTTTGAGATTAAAACTAGAAAGAGATGACACAAAAATCATCTCTAAAATAGAGATGGTAGAAGATGTTCTTCATGGTCATTCATTTCATCAACAAGCACTTTCTTATTACCTTTCAGTGTTCACTTATGAAGAACAATGAAATTCCATTGCATTCGTGGAATGTATTTGAAAGATGTTGTAGAAGGTATTTATTCTGTAATAAATTCTTCCCGCTCCTCACTCCCCTTTGCCCATTACACAATCCTTACCTTTCGTGACTTTCAAAGTTAAGTGATTGGTGATAGTTTTAGAACAGGAAAAAATTCATTTATTTCTAAAAAGTTATAAAATCTTAATTCCACTTGCAAGCATTTATTGAGCACCAACTTTGTGCATCTCTCTCTTCAAGTTACAATTTCGAATGAACAGCAAACATTAATGAGAACTATTTAGCCAAACAGCCTTTATAGAAGTTTGTCATTAATAGCTATTTGCATACCTGTCAATAGAAGTTATTTGCATATAGGTCCTAAAATCATAGAAATTTAAAGATGGAAGTGATCTTAAAGTACATTTACCAACTCCTTCCTTGCACGTAGAGGAAAAATCTTTTGCAGCTTCATGTATCTCATTAGTAGAAAAGTTGACCCTAAAAATTATACCCTCTGATGATTATTCTAGCACTTTTTCTGCTGTACCATGACATAGAATTGCAGGATTAGAAATGCATTAAAATTGCTGTCACATCCCCACACATGACAAACCTGAGCCTCATGCAATCTTTTCCCTTTCTATACACAACTTACATCCTGATTAGTATGAAAACTCTCAGTTTCTAAGTTTCATAATGAAATTTTTTATATAGCAGATTAATTCATCTTTGATCCATTCAGTCAAATACTTCTGAACTATGTAGTTTATAATTTGAGGTTTATTTGGTTAAAATATCATGACCATTTTCATTAGTACTTTAATTAGCTTAATTTTGTACTTGGGAGGGGCAAAACCAGGAACTGGGTTTTAATGATAACTGAGGTGCAATATGCCTTTTAGGTAAATGGATCCCTGACTTTTTGTTCTTATGTTCAATGTTGGTATTCTGTGTGCTTTTGTTTTTACTAGAAGAAGGAATGCCATCACCGAATTACCAAAAACAGTAAATACATTTCACTTCTGCCCATGACCCCTCCTTTCCTATTTGGGGATTAGATGATTTTCATTGTTCCTACTTACAGGTTTATCTGTCCACCAGCAGAAGTGCTGAACTGAAAGCACAAGAAAGTGGAACCCATGGACACAAGCACAGGATGGAAGGCTTTCTAATACTTTACATGACAGATTCAGGCAGGGCTTGCCAGGTTTATTACCTAAGGCAATGCTATTTCCTTTCATGCCTTTGGAGAACCCGCCCCCCAAAATGGGCTACAAGTTGAGGGAAACCTCTTTGGTCTCACAGGACTTTCACAAACAAGGGCCATTCATTTCAGCCTAGAGGCAAAGAGAATGTCTATTCTTATAAGACTTTTGTTCTTATTGCCTATATACTTTGAAATCAAATTAGTGGCAAATTGGAATGTTTTTCTCTGTCCTTATATACTTCCATAACCCGCCAGCCTTGAATTTTTGAGACCAGTTAGAGGCAAATACATTGATAAGGAATTCCTTTGTTCCTGACTCCTCTCTAGAATGTTCTCCCTTCTCAATATGCATAGGAATGTATTTGAAACATTTCTGATGAATATCAGGAACAAGCTTGAGATAATAACCAAAGTTAAATGGATTGAACATATTCATATCGATATGAATTCATAATCAATTTTATTTAACTATTTGCCCCTTGGAATTTCAATTAGGCAGAGGATGCCTGTGCTAATATTAATACAGCTTGACAAAGGAAATCCTTTCCTCTGATTTCACAGCTCCCAAGGTTATCTTGACATAATATCTCTCATCCACTACCAACCCTTTTGGGCAATATTTAGGGAAAAAGAGGAAAAAGATCTGTGCAGGAAGAACTTATTCAAGTAAATTTGGAGCCATTTCAAAACCAGTTTTGCTCATTAAAAATATTACTTGAGCCCTGGCTGGTGTGGCTCAGTGGATTGAGTGCTGGCTTGTGAACCAGGGGATCACCAGTTCCATTCCTGGTCAGGGTATGAGCCTGGGTTCCTGGCTGGGTCCCCAGAAGCAGCCACGCATTGATGTATCTGTCCCTCTCTTTCTCCCTCCCTTCCCCTCTAATTAATTAATTAATTAATTAATTAATTAATTAATTAATTTTAAATATTACTTGAGCCCTGATGGGGTAGCTCAGATGGTGAGATCATCTTTCCATGCATCAAAAAGTTGTGCATTGGTGAATTGAGCGCGGGCCTGTGAACCAAAAGATCGCGGTTCGATTCCCAGTCAGGGCACATGCCTGGGTTGCAGGCCAGCTCCCAGCTGGGACACACAAGATGCAACCACACATTGATGTTTCTCTCCCTCTCCCTCTCTCCTATCCTTCCCCTCTAAAGATAAATAAATAAAGATCTTAAAACATTAAAAAAAAAAGTTGTGCATTGGATCCATGGGTAGGACATGTGAGGGAGCCAACCGATTGATGTTTCTCTCTCACATTGTTGTTTCTTTCTCTCTCCCTCCCTCTCTCTCTAAAATCAATAAACTTATCCTTAGGTGAGGATTAAAAAATAATGCAACTTGAAATTGATAGCAGGTGCATTTCCTTCTGTAATTTTTCATGACCCATCTCATTTCTGTGTTCTTTTACTTTTTAAATTTTTATGTTTTATTTTTATTTTTAAATTATTTTTAATATGTCTTATTGATTATGCTATTATAGTTGTCCCATTTTTCTCCCCTTTGTTCCCCTCCATCCTGCACCACCCTTCCCACTGGCATTCCCCTCCCATATTTCATGTCCTTGGTCATACGTGTAAGTTCTTTGGCTTCTACATTCCTCATACGATTCTTAACCTCCCCCTGTCTTTTTTGTACCTACCATTCATGCTTCTTAGTCCCTGTACCTTTCCCCCTGTTATCCCCACTCCACCACCTGCTGATAACTGTCCATGTGATCTCCATTTTTGTGATTCTATTCCTGATCTAGTTGTTTGCTTAGTTTTTGGGGGGGTTTATAGGTTAGGTTGTTGATAGTTGTGAGTTTGTTGTCATTTTATTGTTCATATTTTTTATCTTCTTTTTCTTAGATAAGTCCCTTTAACATTTCATACAATAAGGCCTGGGTGATGATCAACTCCTTTAACTTGACCTTATCTGAGAAGCACTTTATCTGCCCTTCCATTCTAAATGGTAGCTTTGCTGGATAGAGGAATCTTGGATGTAGGTCCTTGCCTTTCATGACCTGGAATACTTCTTTCCAGCCCCTTCCTGCCTGTAAGGTTTGTTTTGAGAAATCAGCTGATAGTCTAATGGGAACTCCTTTGTAGGGAACTCTCTCCTTTTCTCTTGCTGCTTTAAGATTCTCACCTTATCTGTAACCTTGGCTAATGTGATTATTATGTACCTTGGTGTGTTCCTCCTTGGGTCCAACTTCTTTGGGACTCTCTGAGCTTCCTGGACTTCCTGAAAGTCTAATTCCTTTGCCAGATTGAGGGAGGTTTCCTTCATTATTTATGCAAATAAGTTTTCAATTTCTTGCTCTTCCTCTTCTCCTACTGGTACCCCTTTGATTCAGATGTTGGAACATTTAAATATGTCCTGGAGGTTCTTAAGCCTTCCTCATTTTTTTAAATTGTTGTTTCTTCATTCTTTTCTGGTTGAATGTTTCTTTCTTCCTTCTGTTCCAAATCGTTGATTTGAGTCCCAGTTTCCTTCCTGTCACTGTTAGTTCCCTATCTATTTTCCTTTACTTCACTTTCCACAGCCTTCACTTTTTCCTCTGTTTTGAGACCATACTCCACCAATTCTGTGAGCATCCTGATTACCGGTGTTTCGAACTGTGCATTTGATAGGTTGGCTATCTCTTCGTCACTTAGTTGTGTTTTTTGTTTTTTTTGGGGGGGTTGATCTGTTCTTTCATTTGGGCCATATTTTTTATTTTGGCATGCTTATTACATAGTAAGGGGAGGAGCCTTAGGTATTCACCAGGGCAGGGCAACCCAGGTCAATCTGTTGTGGTCCTATATGGGGGGGTGGGTTTGAGAGGGAACAATGGCACTTGCTCAGCTCTCAGCAGGCTTTCACACTGCTGACTTTCCCAACTGCTGCCCATAAGCAGTTGGGCCCTTCTGGTGCTGATTTCCACGTGGGTGGGCTTGTGTATGTTCTAGGACCCTGTGGGTCTCTCCAACAAACTCTCCTATGAGGCTGGGAATTTCTCCTGCTGCCATAACCCGCACAGGTTTTTTCAGTCAGAAGTCTGAGGCTTTATTCCCTCATGCTGGAACCCTGGGTTGTGCACTCTGTCTAGCTCCCTGCAGGGGGCCCCTGTCCTGAGTGCCAGATGTGGGGGGGGGGCTCTGCCCACAGAGCCCCATCCCTCCGTCACGGATGAAAACAAAAACTACCATGACATGACTGCTTGGGGAGGAGAGGTGGTCAAACTCTCAGAGGAGAATGACCCAGAGCCCCTTCCTCACTGGGCTTTTATTGAGCTCAAATACACGGGAATACAGGTATGTCAGGCGGCAAGGATCAAACAATGGTTAACATTTCAAAGAAATCTGAAGGCTTAATCTGAATCAGTGTCTGTCAGGAAAGGGGGTTGTAAAACTTTGGGAGACATACTCATTTTCTCCTGGGACCCTTATCGCTTAAGTGAGAGCACTCTTAGCAATACAGGTTTCACAGGACTTTAGGAATTCTTTCTTATGCCCCATCACCCAGGGAGCTGCCCTGGTCGGCACAGGGCTGCACCACTTGCCCTCACAGTTTTAAGCTTTAAGCCAATTAGGAAGCAGAAGACATCTCCCAAATGGAAATGAGGACTCAGGCTATGTCAGAATAGCCGGGGGGCGAGGGTCCATCACATCCTCTTTGCTGCAGCCCCCCGAGTCCTTCCATGAGGCCTCCCAAGTGGTTGTGTCTGGCTTAGGTTGCCCCTCCCATGAGGAGTCTTACCCGTCATTGACTGCCAACCAAGCATTGAGGCCAGAGATGGATGAGGCAGAAGCAGCACTCCTGCCAGGGAGATAAGCTTTGTCTCCTTAGTAGGTCATGTCCTCTTGACAGAACAGACCCAGATGAAGTGGGTCCCTTGGGCTCTTACACAGCCCACCATGGGGCGAGGGTTACATCTCCTGAAACCAGGCTGAACGGTCCACAACAGCTCCCCAGTTATTCATTCTGACTGATCCTCAGATAAATGTGGGACTACCCAGTCCATCAGCTGTCCTCCTCACCTGCTCCCCAGCCACTTCCTTGCCGTGAGTCCTCTCCACCCCAGCTGCCCATCTCCGCCCCTCCTACCACTCTGGGTGAATGTTTCTCCTTTAATTCCTTGGTTGTTGGACTTCCATACAGTTGATTTTTCTGGCAGTTTCGGTTGTTTTTTGTTTTTAAATTTGTTGTTGTCCTTCTTTGGTTGTGCGAGGAGGCAAAGTGTATCCATGTACGCTTCCATCTTGGCTGGAAATCATTTCTGGGTAACAAATATTTTAAACTATTACTACAATTTCCCAGAAATTATTTGGTTCTTAAATTTATTTTCCATAGTTTTTTCATAAAATTTATGATCATCTTTATGTAAGAAGTAAGCAATAACTGGATTTTAGTGTAAACTGTAAACTAGTAGCACCACCCTACTTTTTCTTCTTAGCATTTATCACCCCTGTCATCTAGTTATTTATTTATTGTCTCTCCCTCCCCCACTGAAATGTAAATTCCACAAGAGAAGAAGGTTTTCACTTTTGTTGTTATCCAAAGACTCCTCAATGCCCAGTATCTGGCAAATACTTATAGCAAATTTTAAATATTTGTTGAATTAATGATTAGTATGTCTGAGCCATACAGCTTGTTCATTTCCAGCTCTGTGATGAATATTCTCCTATACCTGAGAAATCTTCCCCAGACTGGACTGTTACCATAATGTTCTTCTGGTGACCAACAAGATAGTACCACAAGAACCATAAAAATGGCTTAAATTCTCTCTGCATCCATGCACCTTTATATTTCATGTAGCAATATGTGGTCTTCACATTACAGACATTTTTTCATTGATTCAATGAATATTCATTGAGAATTAACAATGAGCCAGACACTAGCCCAGAAAGAGACATACACAATTAACATACTGCACTCTTGCCATTACTCCATTAGAGCACAAGCTCAGAAAAAAATATATTTCAGAATCTCTGTCATCTCCACAGTTGTTTGTGGATTTTTCCAGAAAATTGTTTGTCACTGTTGTTTTTATGACACCACCCTTTTCCTGATTTTTCTGATACTTTCTATACTTCTGTGTCACTGATGTTTCCTTTGCTCCATGCATGCTAGATGCCATTTTGACCAAGTTTCCTCCCTGAGTCTTTACTCTTCTTGTTCCCATATTTTTATCTATCATGCATTTGGTTCTTGACTCTGTAGCTTTGGCCCACAATTCTCCGTGGAACCTCAAACTTACATAGCCAAATGCCTGTTGGGTGATTCTACCTGGGTGTTTCACAGGCACTTTCAATTCAATATATCAAAAAAAATTTTCTATATATAGTTTATTTTATTTTAGGGTGTTTTCTTATATTTTGGGTTTTTTTTTTCAAATACAGTTGACATTCAAGTTTATTTTTTGTTTGTTTCTGGTATAGAGCATGTTGGTTAGATATTTACATAATTTAAGAAGTAATCCCTTGATAATTCTAGTACCTACCTGGCAACATAACATAGATATTACAATAGTATTGACTATATTTCATATTCTGTACTTTACATCCCTGTGACTATTTTGTGCCTATTAATTGTACTTCTTAATTCCTTGACTTCTTACACCCAGTCCTTCCAATACCCACCCCTCTGGCAAATATCAGTTTGTTCTCTCCCTATGAACCTATTTCTAGTTTGTTTGTTTATTTTGTTCATTATATTCCACATATAAGTGAAATCATGTGGTATTTGTCTTTGTCTGACTGGCTTGTTTCACTTAGGACAATACCGTCTAGGTCCATCCGTGTAGTCAAAAATAATATTTCATTCATTTTAATGGCTGAGTGATAGTCCATTTGAACATATCAAAATCTTAATCCTGCTTTTTCTTCTAAAATATCTATTTTAAAAAAATCTTCACCCTGCCCTGGCTGGTGTGGCTCAGTAGACTGAGCACTGGCCTCTGAACCAAAGGGTTGCTGGTTCGATTCCCAGTCAGAGCACATGCCTGGCTTGCAGGCCAGGTCCCCATTTGGGAATATGTGAGAGGCAACTGATTTGATGTTTCTCTTCATGTCTTTTGACTTCTCTTCCCTCTCTCTAAAAATAAATAAATAAAATCTTTTTAAATCCTCACCTGAATATATCTCATTGGTGTGTGTGTGTGTGTGTGTGTGTGTGTGTGAGAGAGAGAGAGAGAGAGAGAGAGAGAGAGAGAGAGAGAGAGAGAGAGAGAGGGAATGATATGAGAGAGAAACATTGGTCAGTTGTCTCCTGTTCATGCCCCTACTAGGGAGCAAACTCACAGCCTGGGTATGTGCCCTGACTGGGTATTGAACCTCTGACCTTTCAGTTTATGAGACAACTGTGCAACCAACTGAGCTACCTGACCATGGCAGCAGCTTTCAGTCTTGTCTACTGTCTCACCCACCCATCCTTTCATAACTGGTCATTTTGTCCCTCTGCCTCAACTGCCCCCCTTATTCTTTTCACCTGATTTTCTCCTGTTCATTCTTTAAAACTCAATTTGGCCCTACCAACAGGAGGACTGTACATACAGCCTCAGTTCTTCCATGATACTTTCATCACAGTGTCCTCCGTAAACTCCCACACTGCCTTATGTTGGCTCCTTTCACTGCCTGTGTGTCTTATTAGACTGTGAACTCCTGAGGGACACAATGTCTTACTCATATTTGTAGATCTGGCAGAAAGCATGTCTCTTAGAAAGTAATAAGACCTTCAGAAATGTGTGAATAAATGAAAGATGAATGAACAAAAGAACAAACAGGCAAACAAAGGGTGCCTTTTGAGGTGCAATATTAGGATATCAAAGAATATAAAATTATGTTCTTTCTACTTTAGATATCAATCTTATAAATTGATTAGGAAAAATGAAAACATGAAAGGGCTATAATCAACCAGAATATAAGACATACCTTCTTATATTCACTAGTTTCATCTGACTTGACCTTTTCAAGACTGGTATTACAGAAAGTATCTGGTCCTACATAAAATGCTAGTTCTCTGAAATTTGTATTGAACATTTTGATAGAAACTCGCCCATGGCTTGGTTCCATGTAAGTTCCTTGATGGTAGACCAATTTGCATGACTGCTATAAATGAAAAATGTTTTATACATAGTTCCTACTTCAAAGATATAAATCTGACCTTGATCAATGTCAGCAAACCAGGCCTTTAGCAATCACTTCACAATTTTGACTGTCCAGAGAAGTTCATCATCATCCTTAGATAACTACACCCTGGTATGGCAGGTTGAGTTAGTATCAGTGGAGCCTTGTCAGATCTGTTTCTTAACAAAAATGGCCTCAAGTAAGAATGTGTAGTTTTTTCCTGAGAAAGCTTTTCTTCCCGAGTAGATTGTAGCCTCTATAAATTTCTTTGAAGCACTCATGCAGAGGTTGGTTTATACAGATGAATGTGACACTGAACATAAGGGATTTCAATGGCTATCCTAACATGACCCCTCAAACAGAAGGGTAAAATGCCACTACTCTTGAGGTATTAAAATAGAATCTTTTTCTCTTGAATTCATGGAACATTTGTGATCAGGCCACGTGAGAAGAATGAATGCAAATAGCAATCAATGTTATCATATTCATTTGTCACTTGTTAACAAAATGTGAAGAATAGACATTTAATATTATATTGTTTTTATTGTCCATCCCAGCACAGTGCTGAGTATGTGTTCCCTCCAAAGCATGTTGATCCTCTACCGTCTCCATCTCTAATAGTGATTAGCCCAGTCACCTAAGGTTCAAACCCTTGGAGTCAACTTTGACTCAAGACGTTTGTTTCTGATCAACTAGACCTAGTGATCACCAATTTGGATTTTATCACCTCATACTGTTTTACCCCTAGGTACTCTAAAATTCTCATATTTGACAGAGCCTCTTCCCCTTTCATATTCCCTAGTCTATTCAACCTACTGTACTTGTGCTTTTTTGTGGGATTGTATACAAGCCGTTGTCCCATTTCAGTATTTTCTCATTTCTGTATCTACCCAACTGTAACTCTGTTGTCAACCATTTTAACACTGTACTCAATAGTACTGCTCCTTCACTCACCCAATTCTTCAGTTGCTACTGGCTTTATAATCCCTAGCCTGGAAATACCCATAGACCATTTTCTCCTCTATTACTCCTAGACTAATTTATGGGGCAGGCAATAATAATCAATGATAGTATGTTGATCAGGTCCATAGCCAGTGAGAGAAAAATTGTAACTTCATTAGATAGAATTTTGAAAACAAAACATCTGTCTCAGTACATATATTTGGTTCTGAAAAACTGTGATTTCGTAATTATTGAGAGGTTTCTGTAACCTGATTGCCTAACTGGTGTTTTACATGTTGAAAGTCATTCTAAAAAGATTAAAAACAGAGCACCTGATATACTGACAGAATTTCTTTAGGATTTACATGAATCTAGTCTGACAGAATGGAGGAGTAGAATTGAAAACTAGGAAGAAATATTCAGGTGTAGAATCTCAGCATCCTAATATGTTCCCCCTGGTTAAGAACAACATACCAGCATGTGTTTTTCAAATACAGGTGGTCTCAATCTTACAAATAGCTTGTAGACAGATGTGCAATGCATTATTGTTTGAATCCTGATTACTCAAGTGGGAAAACTTTGCTTAAATGTCAGGTGTTTACAATCCAGAAAGCATTTTCCCACAGAAGCAATGTTATAAATGATGGTTGGCCTCCCCCAGGATAGTCAATAATGTCACTGAAATCCTATACATTTGCAATGGAACAGTAGCAAGCACATTTGTAATACTAATAGTGAAATAAAAGCAATAGCATTGGGTAAGATAATTTTATATTTCTGGCTTGAATGCTAGTATTTAAATAAGACAATGAAGAAATAGATTGAGACTTGTGAAATCTCAGAATAGGACTCAGGAACATTTTTGAAGATTTTCAATGGCACATGTTCTTTAGAAAGCCTAATTGAATTTTAAAACTTATGAACTTTTTGCTTCCATCCCCCTTTTTTTTTTGGTTATAGGGGTCTTATACTGAGATTAACACACTATGATTGAGGTCAGTGATTGACTGGAAATCAAAACAAAGGGGGAGAATGGAGATGTGGTGCTACAGGAAAATTTGGAAAGAGGAGACATATACAGATATTCAAGATAAAAATACAACCATATATGTAAGCAAGCCACAAGCACCACCATCCAAAGGAAAAGGAGTTCTTGCTGTGTAGTCAGTGTTCAGGCCATCCTTTATATATATATATACAGAAAAGTTGAAATATATTAGAGAGGCTAAGCTGAGCCACACTAAAAAGAGATGATCCAGGGAAAGGAGAGTAAACTACAGAGCTTGCATGAGGTGGGATAGGGAGAAAGCTACTTATTTGCTTTTTCTTTCCAGTTTTATAGGCTAGATGTTGGAATGGGGAGGAAGCTTTGGGACTGTGCTGGCTTGAGTATGAAAAGTTGAGTCAGAGAGAGATATATAGACAATTTTTTCAGTTTTGTTGCACATTATAAGTGGAATCATTCTTTGGTGTCCTGGGAGAAAATTCAGTATGTACTTACATTGTTTTCCAACCATGCTTTATTCTGATTGTTACTCGTATGCAGCTCCATGCCATTAGGGAACCATGGGTAGCTTGGCCTTACTTAAGTTACACAGGTGTGATTGATTTCTCAAGATCACACATTGAGCTGTGTGATCTTGAGAAATCCTCACTCAGTGAGGAAGAGGAGATGAGGAATTCCTCATAGCATGATTACTCTGAAGAGAGAGAAGAAAGGGTGAGAGCAGAGGGACATTGAGCCACATAGTTTTCTGTGCCACCCATCAGCTGATTGCCAGACAATTCATTCAACAAATATTTATTGTGCTCTGTGCTAGGCACTGTGCTATACATTTGAAGATACAGTGAAAAATTACTGGGAATACAGTGGTGAATATAACACTGCCTCAGCCTTCACATGGGGGGCAAGTACACATAAGTAAATGGGAAATGATAATGAATTGTGTTAAGTGCTGGTGCTGAAGGACTATTGAATATTAAGGGCACATAAAGAAATGTTATCTAACTCAGACTTTGACAATTAGAAAACAATTCCCAGAGCATTCTAAGATGATACCTAAAAGACAAATAGGGGTGAAACTGGGAAAGAGAAAATGAGAGGCAAATGTTCCTAGCAGAAGAAATAATATTTATGACTCCGTTATATGACAAGGAGTCTGGAGAGGGGAATAAAAAACAGTCAAGGAAAGATTTCTACTCCTGGTAATGATCTAGTAAGTTGAGCCTAAAGAATGCTCTACCGAGAACATCTAAATAAGTCAGATGGAAGACAACAATTCTATCTGAAAGCATGGGAAATTTGCCAAGCCAGACAGGACTTAAGTTAAAGCCTTGAGTAAGGGAAACTCAAGAGAAGTTAGCCATACTTCCCTTTGGAGCATTTGCCAGTTATTTGTGTGTGATACAAAGTCATCAGATGTCTCAACTATCTCATATGGCTGGGAAGAAAATAAAATTGGATGCTGTGCGTGCAGTTAACACTAGAGGGGCCAAAGTCTTGAAGAGAAGGGATGAGTAAAGAAGTGCAATTTGCACTCAGTAGTTCATTTCCTCTAATCATTTGCCAAATTCTTAAGCTGTTCATGGTGAGAGAAAGCCTGATTGAGCAGAAAGTAGGTGAAAAGCAGAGGGGAGTTTTCCCCAAGTTCACAGTTACTGAAGAAACAATTAATGTTCACAACCTTCCATGGAGGAGCAACCCCAGAAAATGCCTCAAGATTTCAGTTTAGACCCCTGAAGAATCTATGCCCTGGGAATTGGGGGTGAATTAGAGGTATACTGACCCTTTAAAAAACTGAACCACAACTTCTACTCATTCTATTCATTCATTAGATTAAGGTAATCTGCCTTTGCTGTAATTGCCTAGTAAGGGTAGGGTTATTTCTGGAGGAAAACAACATGTAGAGCTCCTAGAGCTTTTTCATATAAAATTTCTTTATTCAATCAAATATTACTAGGCACATGAAGAAACTGGACCATGGGAAAAATTAGACAATAGAAACAGACCTACATATGGTCTAGGTATTGACATTCTCATAGACTTTAAAATTATTAAGATCAAAAAAGTTACTGTGATTAATATTTTCAAGAAAATAGATGACCATATGGAGAATTTCACAATAGAACTGGAATCCATTTCAAATAAGAAAATAATAGTCAAACAGCTACGAGAGTGTTACCAAATTAGTGAAGACTGTTTCAATAAGGACAGAGTAGTTGACATTGACTGAAGCTGCAGAGAGATTCTTTGGATGTAGTAACAGGTAGAGTGAGTATCGAGAAGTCCTTTGGATTTTATAAACTGGCTGCTGGTAACTTTGGATGCAAACAGTTTCAATGGAGTGGTGGCTTTAGAGCAATGATGATCATAGTTTTGAAGTGAGTAGGGAAGGTGACTGTGCCAATATGGAAGGCACCATGGCCTTAGTTAAAGTTGTGGTTCATGAATTTATAGTGATATCAATCTATATGGATCTATAATTTTCTCTAGTAACACTCATCATTTTGGGTAGAAAAATAGAAATCATTGGACTATTAGGTTGATTCAGAGTTGGAATTTTGTCAGCCACATTTAAGAGAAGTACAGTGGGGCAAGGGAATAGAGGAATTAGTGAGAAAGGAGATAAGAATGCTTTGTTTTGGTTGGAAGTAAGAGCTAACCCACCTTGGACTGGCTTAATACAATAAGCATTTATTATTGTCATATAAAAAAATGTGAGGGCTCTTACTCTTGGTTCAGGGGTTCAAGTGTGTTAGGGCTAGAATTTTGTTCTTTTTACCTTTCATTCATAGCCACAAGCTAGCTCCTATGGCTTCAGGTATCCTATATGTGTTCAAAGCAAGAAGAATGGGGAAAAGGAAATGCCAGCTCTATCTGTTGCTTTTATCAGGAAAACCTTCACCAGCATCTCACTGCCAAGAACTGTGCTACATATCTTGTTGTAAAGATACTGAAAAAGTGAGTATTTCATTTACTCTCCTCTAAAGGTGAGGGGGAACATTATTGGCAATGATTGTTGGGTTAGCCAACCACTAGTATCTGCAACACACAGCAGATACACTATGGGCTCTAGGCTAAAGAGGGAAAGAAATTAGGACAGGGACAGGCTGATAGCTAAAAACAAAGTAGAGTGGTCCAGAACTGGAGAACATTATGCTAAGTGAAATAATCCAGGTGGTGAAAGACAAATACCATATGATCTCACCTACCAGTGGAATCTAATCAACAAAACAAACAAACAAGCAAAATACAAGTGTAGATGTGGAAATAAAAAACAAACTGACAGTAACCAGAGGAGGGGGGGAGGCATAACAGGGAAAGAAAGAGAAGCATTGTCAAGGAACATGTAGAAAGTCCCCATGGACAAAGACAAGAGGGGGATTGAGTGTGGGATGTGGGGGTGGGTAGGGGGAGAGTAATGGGAGAAAATGGGGACAACTGTAATTGATCATCAATAAAAAAGTGCCTTTTAAACTAAAAAAACAGATATAGTGGGAGTCATTGTATGAAAGAGCTGGAAGCATAGGAGGTTGTGGTCAGAGAACGGGATGCATGAAGCTGTTACTTATCATTGCTGAGGTGGAGTTAGTTGAATTAGTCTTAATTACTACCTTGAATAAGATGGATGTCTGATGTCAATGAGTGAAGAAGATGTGTATGTGTGGGGAGTGTAAAGAATACCCATGAAGGATATTTGGAGTACTAACCACATAAGTAGAAAAAATCTCCAGAAATATAAAATAAATGTTCATTAGGATTTCATTAAAAATTATAACATTCATAATCAAGTTATCATCATCATCTCTTCTTTTTTACAGAGAGCTACCACTTGCCTTTGACCTTGATGTAAAAATTAAAATCATTTACATTATGTGTATGGTGGCAAAATAGGGTGTGACCAAAAGCTAGATTGTTTATTTTCCTAAAGGTTGTCATTTTTCCTGTGGTCAGTGTACTGGTATAAGTGACTTTTCACTTCCATCCCAAATATGGGGATTTCGTTCCTCTCCCTTCCTCTCTCCTGCTCCTATGCATTTCTATCTCTGCTTTCGTTACACTTCCATTTTGCATTCTTTCCTTCTCTTTTCCTCTTTGCCCATTTTTTGTTTCCTATCCTTACTTTTTTTCTTATAGTGGAAATAGTGATACATTGTATAGATTGAAGAAGAGAGCCAGTATATAGAGAACTACTTAGACTCAAACCATGCCATCACAAATCTGAGATGATTTTTAGAAGTGATGTGTATTCTAGTAAAATCTACTCTACCTGAACCTTTACAGACATAGCATACATTATAATTAAAATGCCTTTTAGAGTCTCATTCAGTTTTACAACACCATAATTATATGTGTACATACATATAGCATGGGGCAAAAGTAGGTTTACATTTGTTCATATGGAAAGAGTATACTAATTAATGAATAATAATACAAGAATAAACTCTGTGTTTTGTGTACTCACAACTATAAACCTGCTTTTGTCCACCCCTGTATATGCCAGTAATATTTATGTTATATGCCTGTATCTATATGCATCTGTGTATCATATGCCAATACAATATTTTCTTGAAATAAGTTTCTAAAATTGGGAAAAAAGACTTCTGTGGTTATATAGACTGTTTATTAAACATTGCAGTCCAATTTTTAGAGAGGCGATTAATCATTACAACTTATTAGTCTATCACCATTTGGAACAATAGCTGTTCTAATGTAGTTAACCATGGAAAGAAATGCATTTTAAGTGTTCTAAATTGCATTTCAAATTACTTGTAACTAAAACTCTCTCGAATTTTAAAATTCATTTTATCTTATGAAAAGCTTCATTCAGTGTTTACCTCTGTTGTTGCACTATTACTTTAGATCAGGGTAACTTCATTTTAAAATTACATGTCAAATATAATTTACTCATAATAACGTGAAATGTATGGCTTCACTCTGAGAGAAAAGAAGCCTGTTCAGCATTTTTTAATATATACCTAAACAGAAGTTACAGAATGATTAGATCACATTTGGCCCACCATCAATCTATTTGTAATTTCATAATGCATGTACATGTATACACTGTTATATTTTATTACTATTCTGATGCATTCATTTTTCCAAAAAGGGAACTATTATCCATATCTTTTTGCACAGAAGTACATTTAAACATTGGCACAGGTAAACAACTTACTAAACTAAAACCCATGCTTGGCACAACTATTACTGGTGTCACAGGTTTTACAACTATAATATTTCTGAAAATCTAGTTTAAACACTTTGGAACATCTTTTAGGGGTGAGTGCAGAGGCAGTTTGGCAAGTAGTAAAACTTCTACAATTAATTTTGCATTCCACTCCAGGCCAAATCTTAAATGTCACTAAATCTGATCCCATCTTGAATAGTCACCCAGTATCATCTCCACAAAGAGGTTTTGCTTTCCCACAGTGGGCAAGTGAACAATTTGAAACAAAGGAAATGGCTTTGCCAGCAGTCAAATATTAAGAATGAAAAAGAGTTAGAAATGGTTTAACAAAACCCAAAAAAGTAAATGTAAAATCCAAAAATACAGGCAGCTTTAACTCTGTTCTATTTTTCTCTTGTGATCTTATTTAAAGAAACATATCAATTTCTTGTAAATAAAGCAAAACTCACTAACATACTATAGAAACAATGTTAAAGTGGTATATAAAAAATACCGCTCTTAGAACATGAGTTCCTTCTCATCAGAAGGACCTTCTCTATAGGCTATGTGACTGTGTTAAGGACATGGCAATTGTCAAGAGGGTGAGTTAACCTAGTGACTTGAAAGTAACATGGAAAAGTCTGCTTGTGCCTACTATATTTGATATGTAGAATAGCTAGTCAAATTTTAATCCTCACCTGAGGATATATTTATTGATTTTAGAGAGAGGGGAAGGGGGGAGAGAGACAGACATATAGACAGACACATGATCAGTTGCCTCCTGGACATGCCCTGGCTGGGCATTGAACCTGCAACCCTTTTGCTGAATAGTATCAGGATCATTGATCCACCCAGCCAGTGCACAATTATACAGTGCACAAGCCCTCAAAGTGGGGTTCCTAGTACTCATCTTTTTTCCCTAATTTCTTATTTTGCAAGAATTTCAAATTCATAGAAAAGTTGCAAGAATAATACAATTCCCATGTACTGTTTACTCAGATTCACCATTTTAAACATTTGGCTATGTATGTTTTGTTATGCTCACTTACACCTTAATACTCCAGTGACTGTTTTCTAAAAAAAAAAAAAAAAAAAAGATTATTCTGTCAGGTAACCACAGTAAAATTATCAAACTCAGGAAATTTATCATTACTATAATACACTACTTTCATCTGCTTAATAGCCCGTAGTCCATATTCCAGTTCTTTCAATTACCTAATGATATCTTTTTTAAAAAACTATTTTATTTACTTATTTTTAGAGAGAGGGGAAGGAAGAGAGAAAGAGAGGGCGAGAAATATCCATGTGCGGTTGCCTCTCATGTGCCCCCTACTGGGGACCAGGCCTGCAACCCAGGCATGTGCTCTGATTGGGAATCCAGCCAGTGACCCTTTGGTTCACAAATCAGCATTCAGTCCACTGAGCCACACCAGCCAGGGCTCCAGTGATATCTTTTTTCTATCATTTTCCCCTCCAGTCCAGGATCACACATTGCATTTAGTTGTCTTGTCTTTTTAGTCTCCTTTACTGTGGAACAGTTCCTCATGACATTCATCACCTTGTTGAATACAAAGAATACCGGTCATTGTATAGAACATTCCTCACGTTGGGTTTCTGCCCTGATTAGATTCAGGGTATGAAGTCCCATTTATAATACTACGTACACAAATTGTGTCCCTCTTAGGATTTCACATCTGGAGGCACACAATATCTCCCTGTTCCCAGTCAGTGATTTTAATTTTGACTGCTGGTCAGTGTGTTGCCTGGTCTCTACTTAGTAGATACTATTTTTTCCATTTCAACTAATAAGCAGTAGAGAAATACTTTCAGACCACTAGATTTAATAACTGTTAATGATTCTAGCCTGAACCAATCTTTACCACAGTGGATGTAAGTCATCTTGTGTGAATTTCTTTTGGAATGGGAGAAAACAGAATTTTTTTCTGGTAATTTTCAGAAGAATCCAGAACATTTCCTTCAACAGTGTTCTAATATAGGCAGTTATTTTCTATGGAATTGAAGAGTAGTCTACTTAATGTAACTCAGTTAAAATGAGCAGAAATTAAAATAAAAGTTCTAGAATATATACACACGCACACATACACACATACATATATATGTATATTTACACATATATACACACATATATACACACGTGTGTGTGTGTGTGTGTGTGTGTGTGTGTGTGTGTGTGTGTGTATGCTGTCCCCAGCAAGTTATGGAATAAACTTTCCTAAAACTGCACTCCAGGTATATATAAACACAATTTTATTGCTCCTTGAAAAACAAATGTGCTTTTAACTGGCTTACTGACAGAATTCTGTAGTTTCCAGCTACCTTAGTTTTCTTGAATGTGTTTTATGTACTTTTCAAATTTTCAGCTTCTGCTTTTCCATCCCTTCAACAAATTATCACATCATCCATTTAGTCATGTTTCATCTAATTCATGTATTCGTCTTCTTCCTTCCTTGTGCCCTAAGTCTTTTGTGGATGGGAATACCTAAATTTTAAGTACTCCCTACTCATGCCTAGTCTTATAAATTATGCATATCATTTATTTAATACGTATCTTGGCCATGTATACAACTGAACAGGAGACCTTTCAGACATCACAATGAAAGAGATTAAAGTTATAACAATATTATATTATAAAATAGTTGTATAATAGTTGCTAATTGGCATTTTATATATCTAGGGAATTGTACAAAAGCCATATTCTCTTCAGTGTAACAATTCTATTTGCATCTTTTAATTTAAAATCTAAAGTTTTAATCTTTTCTATTTAGCATTCCACATAACTAACCAAGAGTTTTACTGTTTCTTTAAATATATTTTATTGATTATGCTGTTACAGTTGTCCCATTTCCCCCCTTTAGTCCAGTCCGCCCTACACACCCCCTCCCTAACACATTCCCCCCCTTTAGTTCATGTCCATGAGTTATATATATACGTTATTTGGTTCCTACATTTCCTTTACTATTCTTAACCTCCCCCTGTCTATTTTCTACCTACCATTTATGATACTAATCATCTGTACCTTTTCCCCCTCTCTCCCACTACCCCACTGATAACCCTCTACGGGATCTCCATTTCAGTGGTTCTTTTCCTGTTCAAGTTGTTTCTTTAGTTGTTTTCGTTTTGTTTTGTTTTGTTTTGTTTTGTTTTTAGGTTCAGTCATTAATAGCTGTGAGTTTGTTGTCACTTTATTGTTCATATTTTTGACACTCTTTTTCTTATATAAGTCCCTTTAACATTTCATACAATAAGGCCTGGGTGATGGTGAACTCCTTTAACTTGACCTAACCTGGGAAGCACTTTATCTGCCCTTCCATTCTAAATGGTAGCTTTTGTGGATAGAGTAATCTTGGATGTAGGTCCTTGACTTTCATGACCTGGAGTACTTCTTTCCAGCCCTTTCTTGCCTGGAAGGTCTCTTTTGAGAAATCAGCTGACAGCCCGATGGGAACTCCTTTGTAGGTGACTGTCCCCTTATCCCTTGCTGCTTGTAGAATTCTCTCCTCCATTTCCATCTTGGCTAATGTAATTATGATGTACCGTGGTGTGTTCCTCCTTGGGTCCAACTTCTTTGGGACTCTCTGAGCTTCCTGGACTTCCCAAAAGTGTATTTCCTTTGCTAGATTGGGAAAGGTTTCCTTCATTATTCAAATAAGTTTTCAATTTCTTGCTCATCCTCTTCTCCCTCTGGCACCCCTATATGATTTGGATGTTGGAACATTTAAAGATGTCCTGGAGGTTTGTAAGCCTCTCCTCATATTGTTTTTTTGTTGTTGGTTTGTTTGTTTTGTTTTGTTTTGTTTTTTGAATTCTTGTTTCTTCATTCTGTTCTGGTTGAATGGTTCTTCCTTCTGTTCCAAATCGCTGATTTGAGTCCTGGTTTCCTTCCCATCACTGTTGGTTGCCTGTACATTTTCCTTTATTTCACTTAGCACAGCCTTCATTTTTTCCTCCAATTTGTGACAATTATTCAACCAATTCTGTGAGCATACAGATTACCAGTGTTTTGAACTCTGCACCTGATAGGTTGGCTATCTCTTTGTCACTTAGTTGTATTTTTTTCTGGAGCTTTGATCTGTTCTTTCATTTTTTTGTTTGTTTTTGTGTTGTTGTTGTTTTTGTTTGTCTCAGGGCACCCGTTACATAGTTAAGTTTTACTGTTTCCATGAAAAAAAAATTTCATTGTCCCCATGAACTCTGAATGCTTAGTATATACATATGTAATTGATGTAGGTAAATTATTTACCTGACAACTTTCTAGCTACTTTCTTAAGTCTCTGATATGTTTTACATAAGTAAAAATTATGAAAATTAGGTTTAGTGGATTCCTCCACCAGATAATCAAAGTCAACATTATTATTTGTAATCAGGCATGTAGATAATATGTTCCCTTTATGTGATAAGAAGGGCATTTTACTTCTGTGGTCTTCCCCCCCAAAACATATGACCCCTGCCAAATCAAAAGGAAAACACCAGACAAACTCAAATTGAAGGAAATTCTACTTGACCATTAGTGTTGAATACTGTCAAGATAATCACAAATAAGGAAAGTCTAAGAAACTGTCACAGTCTAGAGGAACTTAAAGTGATATGAAGACTAGATGTGATGTACTATTCTGAATGAGATCCTGAGAAGAACATTAAGAAACAAGTAAGGAAATCTGATCAAGTATGAATTTTACTTACTGATAAAGTATCAGTGTTGGTTCATTAATTGTGACAAACATATCATACTAAGGTAAGATAGTAACAATAGGGTAAAGTGGGCATGGGGTATTTGGAAACTACTATTTTTGCAATGTTTCTGTAAATCTGAAGTTATTCTAAATATTTTATGTAAAAATGGGTTCATTTGGAATATTATATTTGATATGAGATGTGAGGTTAGAAATCCTAAAATCAGCAGAAGTTTCCTGAATATATAAAATGCTATAAATATGTTTTTTATACTTGATAAAGAATAGATATTACCCAAGATCATTACCATCTAGGTTTATGTTTTTAAAATAACAGAGTATGCAAATATAATTTCATATTTACTGACAAAAATTATTAATCAGTATTTCAAGTATTTTATGTTTCAGAAAATATTAAAATAGTAGAAAACACTTAAAAGACCATGGCGCCTATACATGGTAATAGAGGTGAACATCGTTTATACAAACAACAGAGAATACAGTGTTCATTTCAATTTCTTATGCATCCTTAGGGACATCACTATCTAAATGAGATCATTGCCTTACACTTCATGGAGATGACATACAAATAAAACACTTGTAATACCAAGGAATTCTAAGAATTTCAAGGAGTTTACTAATTGAGAAATTAGAAGAAAATGCAGTTAAATGAATCATAAAGAGTATAAGTGTGAATGTATCAATGGAATCAGACTCAGCTATTATGTATAATGTGCTGCATTTTATGAACAGAGACAAAATAAATTTCTTTGAAAACTTAATACCATTTTTTACCTTGAATACTCAATGTAAAAATTTCCATGAATAAGAACCCCATTATTAAAGTACTCAGATGTAATATTGACCATATGTAGCTATATTAGTACTTCTGGCTGTTTAGAATTAAAATATTTTATGAGTCAGATTTTAATTATTTAAAAAAATTATATTGGTCTGATCTTAACACATTGCAACTCCATGAAAATTATCTGCAACGTTTTAATAGCTATTTAAAAGTAGAATATTGTGGAAGTATGACAAATATCCTATAAGACAAATAGCCACTTAATATTTGTACCACCTGAGTATACTAAACTATCAAGACCTTCAAATATTTCACACTAATACTTGTAGACTTTCTGCACTGGATTATTTACCTCATCTTTCAATGGCATTTGTCTGCATACCCTCTCCTCCATAAATCCAATTGCCCAGCTGTACCCTTTTCAACTATGTTTCAATATTGGATAGAGAATCATATAGCCTGCAACCTCATAAAACACTGTTACCAAAGAATATGTCATCAGAGTGAGTGGGATCTGACATAGGCCTGCATCACAGAAAAATTATACGAAATTATGCACAAGTGATTAATTCTAAAAAACTTTCATTTACTACTGCTGAGACACTGTGCAAGAGCCTGTAAAGGTTGAAAAATAAAGCTGAATAAGCTGTGATCACTGTCTTCAAGGAGAATACAAATCATTGGAGGAGACAAATACACAAGGTCTGTCCTGAAGGTATCCAGCCATTGAATATGAAAAGTAGAAACATTTATTGAAGATGGTAGAAGATACAAGAAACATTGTATGTAGGACAATGACTCCTCAGTCCCCTTCAATGTAGGCACCTTGGGACCTCACACAGTTCTCCCAGTCGCCGTCAGTTGCCCCATCATGTTTTCCTGAATCTCATTGATGTTCTGAAATCTCTTTCCTTTCAAAGATGATTTTAGTTTTGGGAGAAGTCAGAAGTTACAGGACACCCAATCGGGGCTGTAGTAGAGCTGAGTCATCTGGGTGATTTGATGTTTCCTCAAAAAACTCTTCATGAGGTGTAATGCAAGAATGGGAATGTTGTTGTTATGAAGCTGCCAATCACCAGTTGCCCATAGCTGTGGCCTTCTGAATCATCCAAATAGTTTTCATGGAGGAATGTTCAAGCTTCATGCAAAATTTGGTGCAGATTCATTGCTGTACTCCCTCAGTCATTTTGAATGTAATGACCACACAGTACACGTGCTCACTGAACAGTATCTACCACCTCTGCTGACTAGTACATTGAACTCATCATTATTCATGCATGCACATCCAGTCCACTCTTGTTGTCTACTGGGTTACATCAGTGTTATCATTCTCATTATATTAACAATGGCTTGACTTTTTCTGGACAGACCTTGTGTATGAAAATAATTTTAATATGATACTTATTCATAATTCTGTAATACAGGTAAAAGCTACATTATATGGAAATATGGAGAAAGGAAGGAATGGATTTCACAAACAAGCATTCATGGCAGAAAACATATTTGGATTGGGCCCTGAATGAATGGTTTAAACTTTGACAAGTAAAAGTAAAATAGGAGAGAGAAGTGTAGGGTGTGAGGTATTTCAGAAGGAGCATGAAAGCAAAATGTATCCAGTATTTACACTGAGACTAGAGCAAGAAATCAGATCATGGAAGACCAAATAGATGACGGGATTTTGAGCAGCCATGGGGAACTATTAAAGGTTTGTGAGCAGTAGAATTTCAAAATCAGACCTGAAATGTTAATGATCTATTGGGCAATAGTATGAAGGTTAGATTGGAAGGGACAGACATGTCTTAGGTGATGCAATAATAAGGCTCAAGTTTATTTTAGTAGACTTGTTAGCTAAATTTTAACAGGTTAGTATGTGTGATAAATAACCTCTGAGGTGGTCCCTCATGATCCCACCTTCTAGTATTCATGCCCACTGAGTGTGGACTGGGTCTAGTATCTTGCTTTTGATGGGATGTCTCTTCTGAGATTAAGTTACAAAAAGACCTGGCTTCCTACTTGGATGCTCTGTCTCTTTCATGGGTCACTAGCCGCCATGTTGTGAAGACACTTAGGCAGTCTAAGGAGAGGTCCACGTGTCCAGGAATCATTGGCTGCCAGCAACCATGTGAATGAACTTGGAAGAATATCCTGCCTTATTCTCTCACCTTTAAAGTATAATGTGCAGCAAATATACTTGATTAGCAACTTTTAAAATTATTTTCCAGTAATTTTTTTCATTATCCAAGATGCAATGAATAGTTACTGTCCTCTACCTATGATACTCTAAAAACTTTGAAAACAAACTCGTGTTCTTAAAAAGGATGAACAGAAAATATGAGAATCTCTGATTTCAAAATAGGTTCCTAAGACCTCTCTTACATATATGGATACAAGGGCTATCCGGCTGCGACATCTATCATCCCAATGATCACCAGGGTTGATTCGGCTGATCTGGCTGGCTAGACAGGTGTCCTCTTCCTCCCTCACCGATCCATGTGCATCCCTCCCGAAGCCATGTGCTTGATGGAAGAGGATGACCCTCCCAACTAGAGAAGAGGACTAGTCATCGATCAAGGAAATACGAGTAACTGCACTCCCCTGGTAGAACCTCCAAACAAGTTCTCAAGGTCCATATAAAAACCTGTATCATTCATTTCTCAAAAAGGTTGAGCCTCCATATGAAATTGAAGACCTGGTCAATGGCTTGGCTGCAGTCTCATAAGAGACGTCGTGCCAGAGGCATCACTTAATCTAAGCTCAGATTCTCAATATAAAGAAACTACGAAACTGTAGATAATAAATGTTTATTATATGCCACTAAATTTGGGGTTAATTTATTAGGCAGCAATAGTAAGTCAAATCCAATATCTAGCCTATTTTGTTTTTGTGCTAAATTACCAAATATTTCACTTCTATAATTTATGTACATGGTATGGCTTAAAAATTACTGGTTTAACATCCAGAATATTCTTCATATTGCTTTTATAATCTTATAAAAATATAAGAATCTTATATTCTTAAAATTTCTTTTATTTGTTGTAAAAGTCCATCCCCCACCCCCATGAAATTCTAGTTGTTTGGGAAGTGCTCATTCCCAAATATTTTTCTTTTTTTTCAAATTAGTATGTTTAATTGTTAATATTGTACAGTTTTCTGTCTTTTACCCTGCCCCCAGCCCTCCCCACCTTCCTCCCATTTCCACCCCCCATAGTTTTTGTCCATGAGTCCTATTTACTTGTTGCTAGGTACTTTTAATTCATAGTTTTTAGAATACTGCTTACTATACCCTGACTGCTGCTGCTTAGGGACTAGATTGAATCAGAACCATGATATTATGGGCCTGCCTTTTTTTTTTTTAATCAGTATTTTTTAATTGTTGATATTGTACAGTTTTCTGTCTTTTACCCCGCCCCCAGCCCACCACCCCAGCCCTCCCCACCTTCCTCCCATTTCCACCCCCCATAGTTTATGTCCATGAGTCCTTTATATTTCTTGCTCTAAACCGTTCCCCTTTTCCCCTGAAATTCCCTCCCCTCCCCCTCTGGTCACTGTCAGACTGTTCTCAATTTCAGTGTCTTTGTTTATATTATGCTTGTTTGTTTGTTTTGTTGATTAGGTTCCTGTTAAAGGTGAGATCATATGGTATTTGTCTTTCACTGCCTGGCTTATTTCGCTTAGCATGATGCTCTCCAATTCCATCCATGCTGTCGCAAAGGGTAGGAGCTCCTTCTTTCTTTCTGCTGCATAGAATTCCAATCTCCAAAATATATAAAGAACTTACAAGACTCTACTCTAAGAAGACAAGCAACCCAATTAAAAAATGGGCAAAGGATTTGAACAGACACTTCTCCAAGGAGGACATACAGAGGATCCAGAGACACATGAAAAGATGCTCGATATCTCTACCTATGAGAGAGATGCAAATTAAAACTACAATGAGATACCACTTGACACCATTCAGAATGGCCCTCATAAACAAAGCAACAAACAGCAAGTGTTGGAGAGGTTGTGGAGAAAAGGGGACCCTAGTGCACTGTTGGTGGGATTGCAGATTGGTACAACCACTATGGAAAACAGTATGGAATTTTCTAAGAAAACTAAAAATGGAAATACCTTTTGACCCAGCAATTCCACTGCTTCGATTATATCCTAAGAACCCTGAAACACCAATCCAAAAGAACCTATGCACCCCAATGTTCATAGCAGCACAATTTACAATAGCCAAGTGCTGGAAGCAACCTAGGTGCCCATCAGTTAATGAATGGATCAAAAAACTGTGGTACATTTACCCAAATATTTTTCTGATCCCTTAATGTTGACAGCTTTTTGAGAAATAAAAGGTACAGGATTTGTATGTAAAAGAGATCTTAGAAACCTATTTTGAAATTAGAGATTTCTGTCCCTGGTTTGTGTGGCTCAGTGGATTGAGTGCCAGCCTGTGGACCAAAGGGTTGCCAGTTCAATTCCCAGTCAGGTCACATGCTCGGTTTGTGGGTCGGGTCCCCAGTAGGGGGTGCACAAGAGGCAACTACACATTAATGTTTCTCTCCCTTTCTTTCTTTCTCCCTTCTCCTCTCTCTAAAAATAAATAAAATCTTTTAAAAAAAGAAAATAAGGTTTCTCATATTTTCTTTCCATCCTTTTTAGGAACACAAGTTTGTTTTCAAAATTTTTAGAGTACCATAATTAGAGGACAGTAACTTTATTCACTGCATCTTGGATAATGAAAACAAAAACTACTGGAAAATAATTTTAAAAGTTGCTAATCAGTTCATTAATCAAGTGTATCTGCTGCACATTATACTGAAACAAATAGAAAAGGATGTTGTGCTAGCCAGAAATTCCTTCTCAAATAAAATCAAAAGTGAAGATAAACTAATTGACTTTTCCTTTGTGGTTGATTTCTATCTCAGTAGATCTATCTCTAAAACATTTAATGAAGGAAGTTGCACCTCTCCATATATCCAAGCCTCTACTAAAATTCTATATTTACAGTAACTTGGTCCTCCAAGATTAATTTGAATTTTATTTAATCAGTATGTTTGTAGTTTCTGTTTTAGGTTTTAATTTGTTTTTATAGCCCACTGACTATTTTCATTTCCTGAATACCAAATACACTGAGAAAATAAGAGAGGAAAACAAATAATATCTTGCTCATTGTATTAAAACAATTGGTTTTGTAACCTAATTAAAAAGATTAAATAGCTTTATATATAACTTGCCAAAAAAATCTAGCACTGGAAAAAATAAATATCTACAGTCAGGATGATTCCATTCATTCCTACTCATTCTCTGTGGTGCTTTAGCTATGATCATGATAGTGAGACATCGTATCCTGAAAAGAAATGCTGTCAAATTTGCACTTGTGATTAGTGTAAACAGGCCTTCCAAACAGGTCTCTGCAGAAGCTCCAAGGTTATCTACCAGATAAAAGGAGTGGCTAAACTCTGACTTAAAACACTATATAGTTCTTCCCTTCCTTTCGTGATATTGACCTTCAAATGTATTGGGATTTTTAAAAATCAAACCTGAAAAAACCTATAGATTCAAAACTGGAATTCATTTGAGTTTCATCAGGTTTCAGCCACACACCAGTCTGTGTCATTTTCCAAAAACAGAGTAATTTAGATTTAAAGCAATGACCTGTGAAGAAGAAACAGGTGTCCTGGAAATTACCTTAACTAAGACTCCTTTGTTCTGGACAGATATACATCATAACTTCTTTTGCTAGGTTATTTTATTTATTTCTTTAATTTTGGCATTCAGTTTCAAAAGAGCCCAGAAAGCTTAAAATATATGTATGTATTTGTGTGTACACACAAACACACAGAGGTGGGGAAAAGTAGGTTTACAGTTGTGCATGCATGAAACAGTTTATTCCTTTGTTGTTGTTGTTCAACTACAGTTATCTCCATATTCATGCCACTACACCCCCCTGCCCCACCCATCCCTGACACCCACCCTCAAAATTACCCCCTTTGGCTTTGTCCATGGGTTTTATACATGTTCCTTGATGACTCTTCCCCTTCCATCCCCTATTATCCTTCTCCACTTTGCTCTTTGCTTAATAAGAAAAAACTGTCAGTTTGTTCTTATTTCAATGCCTCTGGTTGTTTTTTGCTTGCTTGCTTGCTTGTTTTGTTGATTAGGTTCCACTTATAGGTGACCCTATGATATTTTTCTTTCATCACCTGGCTTATTTCACTTAGCATAATATTTTCCAGTTCCATCTACACTATCCCAAAGGATAGGAGCTCCTTCTTTCTTTCTGCTGCATAAAATTCCATTGTGTAAATGTACTGCTGTTTTTCAGTCCACTCATTTACTGATGGGTATTTAGGTTGCTTCTAGTACTTGGCTATTGTAAACTGCGCTGCTATGAACATTGAGGTGCATAGGTTCATTTGAATTGGTATTTAGGATTCTTAGGGTATAATCCCAGCAGTTCCACTGCTGGGTCAAAAGGCAGTTCCATTTTTAGTTTTCTGAGGAAATTCCATACTGTTTTCCACAATGACTGCACCAGTCTGCATTCCCACCAAAGGTAAACTAGGGATTCCTTTTCTCCACAACCTCTCCAACACTTGTTGTTTGTTGATTTGTTTATAATGGCCATTCTCACCAGTGTGAAGTGATATCTCACTGTGATTTTAATTGGCAACTTTCTGATGGCTAGGGATACTGAGCATCTTTTCATATGTCTCTGGGCCCTCTGTATGTCCTCCTTGGAGAAGTGTCTGTTCAGGTCCTTTGCCCATTCAAATGGGTTGTTTGTCTTCCTGGAGTGGAGTCATGTGAGTTTGTTATATGTTTTGGAAATCAAACCCTTGTCCAAGATATCACTGGCAAATATGTTTTCCCATACAGTTGGTTCCCTTTTATTTTAATGCTGGTCTTTTTAGCCATGCAGAATATATTTCTTTTGATGAGATCCTATTTGTTTATTCTTTCCTTTATGTCTGTTTCTCTAGGGAACATATCAGTGAAAATACTGCTCCATGGAATATCCGAAATGTTACTGCCAATGTTCTCCTCTAGTACTTTTCTGGTGTCACAACTTATATTTAAGTCTTTTAACCACCTTGAATTTATTTTCGTGTGTGGTATGAGTTGGTGATCGAGTTTCATTTCTTTGCATGTAGCTGTCCAGATCCCCCAGCACCATTTGTTGAAGAGGCTATTTTTACACCATTCTATGCTTCTGCCCCTTTTGTCAAATACTTATTGACCATAGAGACTTGAGTTTAATTCTGGGTTCTCTATTCTGTTCCATTGGTCTGTTTCTATGCCAGGACCAGGCTGTTTTGATTACAGTAGCCTTGTAATACAGTTTGGTATCAGGTATTGTGATCCCTCCTACTTTGCTATTCTTTCTCAAAATTGCAGCAGCTATTCAGGGTCATTTATGATTCCATATAAATTTTTGAAGTGTTTGTTCTATGTCTGTGAAATATGCCATTGATACTTTAATAGGTATTGCATTGAACCTGAAAATTGCTTTGGGTAGTATGAACATTTTGATTATGTTGATTCTTCTGATCAAAGAACACAGTATATGTTTCGATTTGTTTGTGTCTTCCTTGATTTCTTTCTTTAGTGTTGTGTAGTTTTCTGCATACAGGTCTTTTACCTCCTTCATTAGGTTTATTCCTAGGTATTTTATTTTTCCTTTTGCTATATCGAATGGGATTTTTTTCTTGATTTCTGCTTCTGCTGTTTCATTGGTGGTATACAAAAATGCCTTTGATTTCTGGATATTGACTTTGTATCCGGCTGTTTGGCCAAATTCATTTATTAGGTCGAGCAGCTTTTTGGCCGAGTCTGTAGGATTTTATATGTACACTATCATGTCATCTGCAAATAATGACAATTTTGTTTCCTCCTCTCCAATTTGGATGCCTTTTATTTCCTTTTCTTGTCTGATTGCTCTGGCTAAAACTTCCAATAATTTGTTGAATAGAAGTGGTGAAATTGAACAACCTTGTCTTGTTCCTGATCTTAGTGGGAAAGATTTTAGTTTTTGCCCAATGAGTATGATGTTGGCTGTAGGTTTCTCATATATGGCCCTTATTATGTTAAGGAAAGCTCCCTCTGTTCCCACTTTGCTGAGTGTTTTTATCATAAATGGGTGTTGTACCTTATCAAATGCTTTTTCTGCGTCTATTGATATGATCATGTGATTTTTGTCTTTGCCTTTGTTTATGTGTTGTATTACACTTATTGATTTGTGAATATTGTACTATCCTTGCATCTCTGGGATGAATCCCACTTGATCTTGCTGTATGATCTTTTTAATGTATTGCTGAATACGGTTTGCCAATATATTGTTGAGGATTTTAGCATCGATATTCATCAGCAATATTGGTCTGTATGTTTTCTTTCTTTGCTGTGTCTTTATCTGGTTTTGGGATTAGGATGAGGCTGGCTTCATCTTCAGTTTTTTTGTAATAGTCTGAGGAGGATAGGTGTTAGCTCTTCCTAAAATGTTTTGTAAAATTCTCCTGTGAAACTGTCCGGTCCAGGACTTTGGTGTGCCAGGAGTTTTTTGATGACTGCTTCAATTTCATCTGCTGTTATTGATCTGTTCAGGCTTTCTGCTTCTTCATTCGGTTTTGGGAGATTATATTTTTTTAGAAATATGTCCATTTCACCCTGGCTTTCAAGTTTCTTGGCATATATTTGTTCATATTTATTTTCTACACTCCTTTGTATCTCTGTGTAATTGGTTGTAATCTGTCCTTTTTCATTTCTGATTTTGTTTTTGGGGGTCCTCTTTCTTTTTCTCTTGATAAGTCTGCCTAAAGGCTTGTCTGTTTTATCTTTTCAAAGAATCAACTCCTGGATTTATTGATTCTTAGAATTGTGCTTTTATTCTCTATGTTGTTTAATTCTACTCTGATCTTGATTATTTCCTTCCTTCTACTCGCTCTGGGCTTTGTTTATTGTTGTTCCTCCAGTTCTTGTAGATGTAGGGTTAGGTTGTTTATTTGATATGTTTCTTTCTTTTTTAGGTATGCCCGAATTGGTATGTATTTCTATCTCAGGTCTTTTTTCTATAATTTTGGACTGTTGTGTGTTCATTTTCACTTGTTTCCAGAAACTTTTTGATTTCTTCCTTAATCTCAGAATTAAGCTATTTATTGTTTAACAGAATACTATTCAATCTCTGTGAAGTTGAGTGTTTTTGCATTTTTTTCATTAAAGTTGGTTTCCAGTTTCAGGCTGTTGTGGTCTAAGAAAATGTTTGATATAATTTCAATTTTCCTGAATTTTTTGAGGCTGGTTTGTGTCCTGTTATATGTTCTATCTTTGAAAATGTTCCATGTGCATTGAAAAATAATGTGTATTTTCTTCTTTCAGATGAAAGGCTATATATATGAACTGCATTTGATCTAGGGTGCATTATTCAATGCTGCCATATCCTTGTTGATATTTTGTTTGGTAGATCCATCCATTTTTGACAGTGGGATGTTAAATTCCCCCAGTGTAAATGTGTTACTGTCTATGTCCTTCTTGAAGTCCTTGAATATTTTCCTTATATATTTGGGTGCTCTTATGTTATGTCCATATATGTTTACTATGTTTATATCTTCTTGATGAATTCTTCCCTTGAGTATTATGAAGTATCCTTCAGTGTCTCTTTCTCTGGGTTTTGTTTTGAAGTCTATTTTGTACAAAATCAATATTGGTACCCCAGCTTCTTTTTCCTGTCCTTTGGTTTCGAATTTTTTTCCAACCCTTCACTTTCAGTCTGTGTAGGTCTTTCTTGCTCAGGTGGGTCTCTTGTAGGCACCGTATGTGTGGATCATGTTATCTTATCCATTCAACCACCCTGTGTCTTTTGATTGTAGTAGTTAATCCATTAACATTTAAGGTTATTATTGACAGCTACTTGTTCATCTTTCCCCTTTTGTACCTGTGATCCATGCTCACTCTTTTTCTTTCTATTCTTAAAGCAGTCCCTTTAGCACACAGTTGGCAAACACAGTGCTTATGGGCCAGAGCTGCCCCTCCACCTTGTTTTATCCAGCCCAGCACCTTGTTTCTACCTGGCGATAGCGCCAAGCTCTCACTTAACTGTTAAGCAATAGTTGCATTTATACAGTCCTAACATTACATTTGGCCCTTTGAAGGCAACCATGAGCCTGATGTGGTCCCCAGTGAAAATGAGTTTGAAACCCCTGCTTTAGCATATCTTGCAGTGTTAGTTTTGTGGAGGTATATTCTTTTAAACTTCTTTTGTCTGGAAAATTCCTTATTTTGCCTTCCATTTTAATTGAGAGCCTTGCTGGGTAGAGTAGTCTGGGTTGCAGGCCTTTGCTTTTCATTTATTGGGATATTTTTTTGCCATCCTCTCCTGGCCTGAAGTGTGTCTGTTGAGAAATCAGCTGCCAGCCTTATCAGAGCTCATTGGTATGTTACTTCTTGTTTCTCTCTTGCCGCATTTAAGATTCTCTCTTTGTATTTAAAACTTGGCATTTTAATTATGATGTGTCTCAGAGTAAGTCTCTTTGGGTTCTTCTTGATTGGGACTGTCTGTGCTTCCTGAACTTGAGTCGCATTTCTCCACTCCAGGTTCAGGAAGTTGTCTGTCACTGTTTTTTCAAACAGGGTTTTTGTCCCTTGCTCCTTTTCTTCTCCTTCTGGTATTCCTATGATTCAAATGCTGTTACATTTAATGTTGTTTTGCAGTTCCCTTAAGCTATGTTCATAGTTTTTAGTCTTTTTTTGTGCAGCTGCTGTACCTGGCCATTTCTTTCTACCTCATCTTCCAGGTTACTAATTTGGTCCTCTGCTTCATCCAAGCTGCTTGTATTTCTTTCTCATGTGTTTTTTTTTTCTTTTTTTTTTAATTTCAGAAATTGTATTCTTCATCTCTTCTTGGTTCTTGTTTATGGTTTCTATTTCCTTTTTCATACTGTTGTAGTTCTTACTAAGGTCCTTGAAGTTGTCTGTGAGTTCTTTGAGCATCCTTTTAACCATTCTTTTGAATACCGTGTCTGATAGTTTGCTTGCCTCCATTTCATTTAGCTCTTTCAGTAGGTCATCTTCCATTCCTTTTGATTACAGGTTCTTTCTTTGTCTCCCCATTTTAGGTGACTCTTTTTGTTTGTTTCTGTGAATCCTGATGCTCTGCTTTGCTAGCTGACTTTGTAGGATGAACTTCTGTGATAGGCATTCTATGGGATTCTCTTTGATCTCCTTGTCCAGATGCTCTAGGGTTATTTTTCCTTCCATTTATGTGGGCTTTCTTGTTGTAGTTGGGTTTTACCTGTTGGTGGTTCCTTTGTTGGTAGATTCTCTCCTCCAGCAGGTTTTCTGGTATTCACAACTGCTATCTCATCTCGTATGTGATCAATGGCAGGGTGAAGGCAAAATAGAATAAGACAGTGGGAGAGTATTCTATGGGAATTAAAGTACCAACAAGTAGTGAACAGATAGGAGATCCTTTGGAGAAGTGCAGTGATAACCATGATATTTCGCCCAACTAGGCACTTTTTATAAAAGGTGAAAAAGAGATAAGACTCTTATTAAAGGGGAGAAGGAATGTGAGCTCAGTCCAGAAAACAGAGCACTTGTGCAGGGTTAGATGGTGAGATATAGTGAGATTAAGGGATAGAAACTAGGCATAGTATGTGGGAGAATAGAGTTAACCACAACAGTAGTAAAGCTCAGGAAGATAGTGTAATGGGCCAAGACCAGGGAGGGGTGCTGTGTAGTATTTACAATAATATGGAACAACAATTATTTATAATAATACAGTAACAACAATAATATGACAAGAAATATGTGGTCTAAATAAAAAGAATAGAGAATAAAAGACCAAAAATAGTGTGTTATTGGAATATGATTGAAGTAAGAAAAGAAAAATTAAAATACAATGTGAAAGTGAAAACAAAGAAAACCAGCAAACAATGCAATTAAGCAAACAAAATGAAGAAAACTAAGCAGAAAGAGAAGAAAGATAAAAAAAATAAAAAAGTAATAAGAGTGCAGGCCTGTGAACCAAAAGGATCGTGGTTCAATTCCCAGTCAGGGCACATGCCTGGGTTGCAGGACAGTTCCCAGCAACAGTTCCCAGCAGGGGGCGCATGAGAGGCAAGCATACATTGATATTGCTCTCCATCTCTCCTTCCCTTCCCCTCTAAAGATAAATAAATAAAATCTAAAAAAAAAATTCTCTTTAAAAAATAAATAAAATAAAAAAGTAATAAAATAAAAGAAATAATAATAATAATAATGAAAATAAAACATAAAATGCAAGTTCTGCAGGGTAGCAAAGTGAAATATGTCTCAGCTTCCCAGTTGGTGTTAACCTTCTGATCTCTCTCTCTGGTTCCATCTTTGGTTCTTTGGTCCTTTTACAAGTCCAAGTCTTATTGTCTCAAACTTTGGGGGGGGGGAAAAGACTTCTGACTTTAAATCTGCCAAATCAGTTCTGCTGGTCTTCCTGGCTGTTGTAGGTAGAGGATGGCTGGACTTCACTCTTTTCCTTTCCTGTGGTTTTGTGATGATGGGGCTCAGTCAGGGCTGCAATATTCACCATTTCCCAGCCTCCAGCCCAAGCTCTCAAGTTGCTACGGGGCTCCCACCGTCCATCTGCGCCAAGCTGGTGCCTTTAATGCAACATGTTGTGCTGCCTGTAACGTGCACTGATTAGGAGCAACCTGCACCCCTGCTCCTTCCTATTTGTTGGCCTCTGTGCCACACACCCTCAAAGTCCCTTCCAGGCACTTTAGTTCCCCTATTAAATTAAGTTTCTGTGGGGACTGCTACCCCTCTGAGCCCCTGCTTCCCTCCTTTGATCAGTCCTTGCCATGTCCCTCCTCCTCACTCTTGGCTGTCTGAGGTACTATAATGGAGAGGTTCTTGCACATTGGCTCTGTGCCATGTTTTAGTGAATTTCCCTTGGTTTCTGGCTCCTGTTTTTAGCAAATGATGGGCTTTTCTCACAGCCCAACTCTCTGATCAGTCCCGAGATTCTCTGTTTCATGGTCAGTCATGGCCCAACTCTTCTCCCATCTCCAGGTGTCTCCCTACTCCCTGATCTCTGTGGTACTGTTGAGTAAGTGATCTCAGAGCAAGCTGGGTAATACCCCCTGCTGTGTGTCTCCCACTTCCTCCTTATCCCCCCAGTGACTTCACATATCCAGGTCTCTCCTAGGCTAGACTGGTTTACCCGCTCTGGGAGGGGAGGGAGCTGCAAACTTAGAATCGATGACCCAGTTATCCTCCAAACTCCTACAGCAGCAGGGACTGGAACCACAGCCATGATGCCATAGTCCCAGGCCCAGGGTCCAGCAAACTTCCTATCCACCTACCAAATTTCTTTACAGTCTGTTTTTTACTGTCCTCTGCAATCTTTGACTTCCAAACTTCATATAAGCTGGCATTCCATTTGCTGTGCACTCTGTTCCTCAGAAGATCAGCTAGGTGTCCCAGTTGGGTGCACGAGCAAGTGGGTTAAGCTGCCACCTACCTCGCTGCCATCTTCCAGCCTCCCCTTCCCCTTATTTTTGTATCATTATTTATTAATTATTGTATTAATTATTTGTATTACAATGGTCAACCTACTTTTGCACAAACTCAGGTATGCAAGAATACACAAATTTATACTTCATACACTATCCCCACCACATTATAAGGTTACAATGTCCATTTATTGAGAAGTGAATTATATATTTATTACTGATTATTTAGGATTATGCTAAATTCACAAACGAAAAACAATGAGCAAAGAAATGCCATTGGATATAAAGTATTTTGCTTTCCAAAAGCATTAATTTAAGTAATTGGACCATGGTTATCTATCTGCTCTAGCAGTGAAAGATCCCTAAAGACAATGCTTGTCTTCCATCCTTGTCATACTCAGTATGTTGTTGGCATTAACAAGTATTTGCCCCAAATGGCTCAACTGAGGATCCAGGAGACAGAAATATATGAACTGCTGTTAGTCATTGATAGGATCTAAGTGAAAAATCTTTACATTGCTTTAAGACTTATATGAATGGACATAGTTTCCTATTGTTTTGTGTATTTCTGTCCTGTTTCCCATTCCCGCTCCAAGTATGTGTGTGTGCGCGTGCATGTTAACAAAGAGTTCTAGAAGTTGGAAATGTCAACTGGAATTGTTATCTTTTCAGGAGCTGAGATAAAATATATCCTTTACCCTTGTGCAAAGTCTGCAGTACAATCTTCTGGTAATTAACAACTTGCTGAGGTTAAGTTAGATAATAGTTAACTTCAGAATGGGTTAATGTAATATATTTAATTCTTTTGTATGTTTTTAAAATATTATTGTTTTTTAAAGATTTTATTTATCTCTAGAGAGAGGGAAAGGGAGAGAGAAAGAGAGGGAGAGAAACATCAACGTGAGAGAGATTCATTGATTGATTGCCTCCTGCACAAGTCCCAACCTGGGACCCAAGCATGTGCCCTGAATGGAAATCGAACCAGAGACCTTTAACTTTGTGTGACAATGCCCAACCAAATGAGCCACACTGGTCTGGGCTGTTTTCATGTTTTTAAAATACAAAGAAAAAAATAATAATATTACCAAGTTATTAATAGAAAACTAATCATCATTATGCAATTGATTAGAAGATATAAATATTTAAACCCATTATGTATAAAATGGTAGATACTGCAGAATGATAAAGCCATGAAGGCAAATGGTTGACAAATTATAAGTAGCTGTAAAGATAATCTAGAAGCAAAGTAGTGGTTTAGCAACTTTGTTACAAACTTTTCTCTATAAGTGAAGATGTATGACGTTCAGAGCCTTTTAATCATCAGTCACAGATATTTAAAGTTTTGTATTTATCATAATTCTGTACCATTGTTAGTAATTGTTCATACAACTGCATTGAATTTACTAGAGCAGATACATGCATATGTTCATGCATCACTCTTGAGCTGTCTCTGGAGGAAAAGAGCAAGAGAGTGAAAGAAAGAAAGTGAAAGAACATGAGCAGGGTGATAAGAAAAATAAACCTCCTCGTACTTACAGGCATAGGAAATTGCACATTCCTCACAGGTAACCTAAGTCCTCAATTAACCATGACATTTCCTCCCAAATATTAAATGCCAAAGTAGAATTCTGTTTCTGAAGCAATGTACATTAAAGAATAGTTGAGTCAAGAAGTTAAAGAGAACAGAATTAATTACATTTAGCAAGGATCCAAATCTACTTAGATACTTACCAGGGTACTCAGTAGTTTTTACTGTGGCATTTGCATTAAGTACTTGATTAAAATTGGGATGAAGTGAATTATATAGATACTAGAGGAATCATTATGAGGTCACAGACAAGTACTGTAATATGATAACTGAAGATGGGGGAAGTAAAGGCAAATTTACAACACAGTGGAAAGCAAACTTTTATTCTTTTAAGTCTTCTTTCCAGTGAACATTGCCTACATATCACATGCAATATGAGAAAAGGGAGAGATTACTGAAATATTCAACAGGAAGGTAAAATGATCTAAAATAATTTTTGTGTGACTCTAACCATCTCTTCCATACCCCATGGGAATAAACACTTCTACATTAATATGCCATGGCACACTTGAGCTGGGAAGGGTAGGATAGACCCAGAGTGATGGTTTGCTTTTCCAGTGTTCACATGCATACTTGTGTGTGTATGCAGGCACGTGTGGACATGCCAAGACCATCTGGCTTCATGAATTGCTTTCTAGAAATTTCTGTCTATTATATTCCTTGGACTAGAAGGCAGACAAGGAACATAATTACAAAAACAAAGATACACGAGGTGGTATAATTCTGAACAGCAGGTGTTTTTCTGTTTCCTCTCAAGAGAAATAAAATACATCATGTGTAAATTACCAATTAGGATCATGTTGGACTTTAAAACATTGTTTTACTCTATAAGGATTGTGAAAGAGTGTTGCAAGGGGAGATTGTGAAATCTCCTAGAACATGTTGAGAAAATAGTTGATGGTGGATTTTTCTGGTGCTTTTGGCATATAACCCTCTACATGGAAGCACAATGTGGGCCTAAATGACTTCAACTGAATCAGCAGAGAGCTGATTAGAAAATGTGTTTTTTTATCTGATAAGCATGAGATTAAGTAGATTGCCAGGCATCTTGGAGCTTTTGCCACAGCATTATTAATTTTTTTTTTGTTTCTTTAAAAATACACATTTAATGATTATGATGTTACAGTTGTCCCCAATTTTCCCCCTTTGTCCCCTCCACTCAGCACCCCTCACTCCCTCAGGCAATCCCTACCCCTTTGTTTACGTCCACGGGTCATGCGTATAAGCCCTTTGGCTGCTCCATTTCCTATACTGTACTTCACATCCCCAGGGCTATTCCGCAACTACCTATCTGTACTTCTTAATCCCCTCACCTCTTTACCCATTCCCCCACACCTACCTCCCACCTGGCAACCATTAAAATGCTTTCAGTATCCACGATTCTGTCTCTGTTCCTCTTGTTTGCTTAGTTTGTTTTTTAGATTCAATTGTTGATAGGTGTGTGTTTGCTGCCATTTTATTTTTCATAGTTTTGATCTTTTTCTTTAATAAGTCTCTTTAACATTTCATATAATAATGGTTTGGCGATGATGAACGCCTTTATTTTTTTTTTCTTGTCTGGAAAGCTCTTTATTTGCCCTTGAATTCTAAATGATAGCTTTGCTGGGTCAAGCAATCTTTGCTGTAGGTCCTTGCTTTTCATGACTTTGAATACTTCTTGCCAGTCCCTGCTAGCCTGCAAAATTTCTTTTGAGAAATCAGCTGACAGTCTTATGGGAACTCCCCTCCAGGTAAATAACTTCTTTTCTCTTGCTGCTTTGAAGATTCTCTTTATCTTTAAACTTCGGCATTTTAATCATGATGTATGTTCATGTGGGCCTATTTGTGTCCATCTTGTTTGGGACTCTCTGGCTCCCTGGACTTGCATTTTTATTTCCTTCACCAAATTAAGAATTTTTTTTTAATTTTCTTTTTTTTCCTTTTTTTAAATATATTTTATTGATTATGCTATTACAGTTGTCCCATTTCTCCCCCATCATTCCCCTCCACCCTACCCACCCTCTCCCACCCACATTCCCCCCTTTAGTTCATGTCCATGGGTCATAAGTTTTCTAGCTTCTACATTTCCCATACTATTCTTGCCCTCCCCCTGTCTATTTTCTACCCACTATCTATGCTACTCATTCTCTGTACCTTTTCCCCCTCTCTCCTCCTCCCACGCCCCTGTTGCTAACCCTCCATATAATCTCCATTTCTGTGGTTCTGTTCCTGTTCTAGCTGTTCGCTTAGTTTGCTTTTGTTTTAGGTGTGGTTCTTGATAGCTGTGAGTTTGCTGTCTTTTCACTGTCACATTTTTATCTTCTTTTTCTTAGATAAGTCCCTTTAACATTTCATATAATAAGGGCTTGGTGATGATGAACTCCTTGAACTTGACCTTATCTGAGAAGCGCTTTATCTTCCCTTTCATTCTAAATGACAGCTTTGCTGGATAGAGCAATTTTGGATGTAGGTCCCTGCTTTTCAAGATTTCAAATATTTCTTTCCAGCCCCTTCTTGCCTGGAAGGGCTCTTTTGAGAAATCATCTGACAGTCTGATGGGAACTCCCTTGTAGGTGACTGTCCCCTTATCCCTTGCTGCTTCTAGAATTCTCTGCTTCATTTTAATCTTGGCTAATGTAATTACAATGTGCCTTGGTGTGTTCCTCCTTGGGTCCAACTTCTTTGGGACTCTCTGAGCTTCCTGGATGTCCTGGTAGTCTATTTCCTTTGCCAGATTGGGGAAGTTCTCCTTGATTATTTGTTGAAATAAGTTTTCCACTTGTTGCTGTTCTTCTTCCCCTTCTGGGACCCCTATAATTCGGATGTTGGGACGTTTAAAGATGTCCCGGAGGTTCCTAAGCCTCTCCTCATTTTTTTGAATTCTTGTTTCTTCCTCGTCTTCTGTTTGGTTGTTAGTTTCTTCCTTCTGGTCCACTCCATTGATTTGAGTCCCAGTTTTCCTTCCATCTCTATCAGTTCCCCATGCATCTTCCTTCATTTCACGGATTGTAACCTGCATTTTTTCATCTAGTTTGTGAGCAAAATCAACCAATTCTGTGAGCATTTTGATGACCAGTGCTTTGAACTGTGCATCTGACAGGTTGGCTATCTCTTCACTGCTTAGAGGAATTGGCTCTGGGGCTTTTATTTGTTTTCCGGTTTGAGCCATTTTTGGTGGTGTTTTTTTTGTTGTTGTTGTTGTTGTTGTTTTGGTTTTAGTCTGGTTGCGGCTATTATGTAGTGAGGGGGTGGAGCCTTAGGTGTTCCTCAGGGCGGGGCAGCCCAGTCGCTGGGTTGTGACGCTATAGGTGGGGGCGGGGTCTGAGAAGGAGCAATGGCGCCCGCTCCGCTCTCTCCCGGACTCCGGCCCCTTCCGCTGCTTCCCCTTCACCTGGATTATCTGCACACGTGCTTGTGCTGTTATGTAGTGAAGAGTGGAGCCTCTGGCGCTCCCCAGTGCGGGGCAGCCCAGTCGCTGGGTTGTGACGCTGTATGTGGGGGTGGGGCCTGAGAGGGAGCAATGGCGCCTGCTCCGCTCTCTCCTGGATTCAGTCCCCTCTGCCACTTCCCCTCCACCTGGACTGTCCGTGTGCGCGCTCGAATGTGAGACCACCTGGTCAGTCAGCCAGCCGCCCTGTGCGGCCTCACTGGGTCTGCACAGTTGCCCCCCTGTGCCCGGGGACCGCCAGCCGCCGCCCGTGCACCTGGAACTGCCAGCTGCTGCTGCTTGCGTTCCTGGGTCCGCACCTCCACTTTTTCCTGCCGCGACTCCGCCCCTCTTACCGGTCTGGATGAATGGTTGTTGGACTTCCGTACAGTTCAGTTTTCTATAAGTTCTGGTTGTTTTCTTGTTTCTAAATATTTGTTGTCCTTAATTTTGGTTGTGAGAGGAGGTACAGTGTGTCCGCCTACGCCTCCATCTTGGCCGGAACGCATTATTAATTTTTAACATTGTCATATGGTAACCAGTTGCCAACCTCCTAGTCAGAACACCCACAATAAGTTTTTCAGGCTCCACACAGAGTGTTGAATAAGGGTAGGAGTAGACACTAGTTCAGGTTTATATGATACTTTAACTAGTCACAAGTGCTAGAGGCATAGAGTATCAGGCTAAATTGTGTGCTTGGAGAACTCCAATATATTATGGATATATTACTTATATGTCAGTAAATATGGACATGTGTATGGTAATGTAACTAATCCTAATCTGACTTGATTCTAAAGAAAGGCAATTGTTTCTGGGTGTCAACTCATAAAAGGGTGATTTACTATTTCCTAGTGAGTGTGAAGAAACAGGCCTTCTCAATGTATCTTTTTCTTTGTTTAGATAAAATTTTTAAAGATTTAATTAATTTATTTTTAGAGAGAGTGGAAGGGAGGGAGAAAGAGAGGGCAAGAAACATCAATGTGTGGTTGCCTCTCATGTGCCCCCACTTGGGGACCTGGCCTGCAACCCAGGCATGTGCCCTGACTGGAAATTGAACCGGCAACCCTTTGGTTTACAGACTGGCATTCAATCTACTGAGCAACACCAGCCAGGGCCAAGGGGACATTTTCAAAAGCCAAAAAATAGTGACCCTTAACTGGAACATAGTTGGTTGGAGTATCGCCCCATGCACCAACAGGTTGTGGGTTTGATTTCTGTTCAGGGCACATACCTAGGTTGCAGGTTTGATCCCCAGTTGAGATGAGTGTGGGAAACATGGGATGGATGTTTCTTTCTCTGTCTCTCATGCTCTCTCTCTCTCTCCCCCTTCCTTGCCCTTCCTTTCTCTCTCTCTAAAATCAATAAACACATCTTCAGATAAGAATTAAAAAATACAATAAATAAGATTTCCAGTCAAGATGGAGACACAGGTAGACATGCTTCCCCTCCTTGCATAACCATGGAAAGAGTTACAACCAGATCTGTAAAACAAATAACACCCAGAACTATCAGAAAATCTAATTGTATGGAAGTTCAAACCCAAGGATTTAAAGAAGCCAGTCATCCAGATGGATAGGAAGGGCAGAGTTGTGGAGCTGGGGTGGAGAGGAAAAGGTACGATGCAGACAGTCAGCAACAGCAGAACAGTTGATCCCACATTCATGTGTGGTGGATAAAAATTGAAAGGGATACCTTCGGAGTAAGCCATCCCAGCCCTGGGCCAGATCACACAGCCCAGGTTTCCAGTACCAAGAAGATAAACCCCATTACCTCTGGCTGTAAAAACCAGTGGGGGTTGGGATGGCAGAGGAAACTGCTGGATTTTCACCACTTTAAAGGGCCCACATGGGCTTAAAATACATGCAAACCCCATGGCAGCAGCTGGAAGGGCACCCATCACATATGGGTTGTGGGAGAGCTGACTGGAAGCAGGGCGAGTGCCTGGCAGGTCTCTAGAAACCAGGCAGTGGTACTGACCCTTCTCCCAGCCCCACCCCACCCACACACAGAACCACAACACAGTGAAATGGATTGTCCTACCCTGGCAATTACCTAAGCCTCCACCCCATACAATTTACAGGTGCCTTTTCTACATAGGCCACACCCCTAAGATGGAGTAAAAGCAGCTCTACCCAATACACAGAAACAAACACAAGGAGGCTGCCAAATTGAGGAGACAAAGCAATATGGCCCAAATGAAGGAACAGAGCAAAACCCCAGATAAAGAACAAAATGAAATGGAAATAACCAATCTATCAGATGCAGAGTTCAAAATACTGGTAATTAGCATGCTCAAAGAACTCATTCAGTATGGCCAAAAAATAAAGGAAGAAATGAAAGTTATACTAAGTGAAATAAAGAAAAATCCACAGGGAACCATCAGTAAAGGGAAGGAAGCCAGGATTCAAATCAGCAATCTGGAACAAAAGAAAGAAATATACATTCAACCAAAATAGAATGAAGGAACAAGAATTCAAAAAAATGAGGCAATTCTTAAGAACCTATAGAATAACTTTAAATGTACCAATATCTAAATCATAGGGGTGGCAGATGGAGAAGAGGAGGAGCAACAAATTGAAAACTTATTTTTAAAAAATAATGAAAGAAAACTTGCCTAATCTGGCAAAGGAAATACACATGCAAGTCCAGGAAGCACAGAAAGTCCCAAACAAGTTGTACCTAAAGAGTACCACACCAAAACATGTAATTAAAATGCTAAACATTAAAGATGAAGAGAGAATCTTAAAAGCAGCAAGAGAAAAACAGAGTTACCTACAGGGGAGCTCCCATAAGGCGATCAGCTGATTTCTCAAAAGAAACTTTGCAGGCAAGAAGGGACTGGCAGTAAGTATTCAATGTGATAAAAAGCAAGGATCTACAACTAAGATTACTCTATCCAGCAAAGCTGTCATTTAAAATGGAGAGGCTGATAAAGCACTTCCCAAAGTAAAGCTAAAGGAATTCATCACCAAGACCTTTATATGAAATGTTAAAGGGAATTACTTAAGAAAAAGATCAAAACTATGAACATTAAAGTGACAATAAACTCACAACTATCAACAACTGAATCTAAAAAAAACCAAAAATAAACTAAGCAATCAACTAGAACTGGAACACAATCACAGAATTGGACATTCCATGGAGGGTTATCAGTGGGGAGGGGGAGGGAGGAGAATGGGGGAAAAGGTACAGGGAATAAGAAGCATAAATGGTAGGCACTTATATGCATGACCCATGGACATGAAGTAAGGGGGAGATTGCTGGAGAGACGGGGGTACTGGACAGAGGAGGACAAAAGGGAAAAATTGGGATAACTGTAATAGTATAATCTATAAAATATACTAAAAAGAACAGATCAGCGGTTGCTAGGGGTGAAGAGTATGCAAAGAAGTTGACCACAAAGGGGCACAGAAAATTGTATGTGTGTGTGATGGGGATGATGGAACTGTTCTATATTGTGACTGTGGTGGTAATTGCATAAACTTGGCAAACTATGCACTTGGCAAAATCCATGGAATTTTATACTAAAAAAAAGTAAAGTTTCTTTTTTTTCATTTTTTATTTTATTTTTTTAAATCAGTATTTTTTAATTGTTGATATTGTACAGTTTTCTGTCTTTTACCCCGCCCCAGCCCACCACCCCAGCCCTCCCCACCTTCCTCCCATTTCCACCCCCCATAGTTTTTGTCCATGAGTCCTTTATACTTGTTGCTCTAAACTGTTCCCCTTTTCCCCTGAAATTCCCTCCCCTCCCACTCTGGACACTGTCAGACTTATACTTCAGATTTTTCAGATTTAAAAAAATACAGGGCGTTTAATATGATAAATACATACATACCAAGAATTTGTCAATAAATAGGCTGAGGTCAAGATAAAAAAATGAAAAGAGCGAGCAAGGTAGAGTAGAAAGGAAAAGGGGCTCAAGAAATACTAAGTATTACTATTAGAAGGTGTATCTATTGTCAAGTGCTGTATAACAAACCACTCCAAATTTAATGACTTAAAACAATTATTCATTGTTCTGCATTCTGGAATGGCCTCAGCTGGGCAATTCTGCTCTCCTAAGGTCATTCATGTAGCTGTGGTTTTCTGAAGGCTCTGCTAGAGCTGGATAGTCCAGGGTGGACTCACATGCCTGGTGGTTAGTTGGGGCTGTCAGCCTAGCACTTGTAATTTCATGGCCTCTGCAGAAGGAAGTTCAGCCTTCTTATAAGACCAATGCAGTGTTCCAATAGGTCAAGAATGTAAACTGCACAGTCTCATAAGGCCTAGGTCAGAAGTTACATCGTACCACTGGTATTGCCTTCTAATGGTCAAAGCAAGTCACAAAGCCACCATAGATTAAAGGGGTGGGGAAATAGTTGGAAGAAGCTGCACATATGTGTTCACATTTAATCGTTCACGTAACTTAAATAACTATGAAAATAATGTCATGGCAAGTCTAGTGTACTCTTAAGTGGAATTACTTTTAATGTCTACTATTTTACAGTACTTCTTGTGGAGCCTCTGTTTAACATATTTTGAATGTCTATATGTATTTTATTATTGAATCTCTGTAAAGCTAATAGTCATGAGAAATATTTTTATTTTATTCATTCAATAAACATTAATTACCTGTTAATGTCAGGCACTATGATTTCTCTGTTACTCTCAGATTTATCAGTAGCCTTAGATGTAAATTGATTATTTGCTGCTTTATCATAATAATTGTTTAACTTTCTTTGTAAGTGCTTTACTGACTCTTGATAGAAAAGAGATTAATTCATATTATAATTATTCATCAAAAACATAAGAAATGCCCTTCCTTATCAAACTTCTTCAATTTTCACCCCTCTACTGTCCCAGAGATTCAAATAGCATCACATGAAATTATAGCTGGATGAGAAGCGGGGGGGAAACTAGTAAAGCTTATTCAAGCTGCATTTCAAGTATATAAAACATATTCTCTTCCCAAGAAATGAAAGCTAGTAGAATATTAAATCAATTGTATGCCTACTTAAATTAATACTATGTTATGTGATGGTTAACTGTTATGTAGTATTTAAAACCAAAGTGATTCAATTGTCATTACAGTCAGCAAAATGAATTTTAAAAAATGTTTGTTACTACCTTCTTTTTAGTTTGCTATAGAGTTTCCCTCTGAGGAGAGAGGAGACCAGAAAGAAAATCACTGTACAAAACGAAGGGTTTCCACACCTCCATTTTCCACACCAATTTTAGTGTTGATGTTATTTCTCTATGGAGGTTCTGTGAAAGCTAAAATCTTAAATAAAAAATCACTTAGGTCATGCCACTTTTACTGACTAGAAGTCAGTTTTCCTATAAAATGTTCCACAAGATATTACTTTAATGGCTCTGTTTCAGAGGAGACCAGCCTCTCTAGACTATGTGAGCTTCAGCAGTAGCACTCCTTTAAGTGGGATACTAATGGCTGTGTGAATCATTGGGCTAACTCGCTATTCACGTTTTCATCTTAGAAAAGCAATTTCAGGTCTATTGATAAAAGGAGTTTAGCCTTGACTGGTGTGGCTCAGTGGGCTGGGCATTGCCCTGAAAATAGAAAGGTCACTGGTTCAATCCCCAGTCAGGGCACACGCCTGGATTATGGGTCAGGACCCTGGTTGGGGGCATGCAGGAGGCAATCAATCAATGTTTCTCTCACACCTGGATGTTTCTCTCCCTATCTTTCTCTGTCCCTTACCCTCTCTCTAAAAATAAATAAATAAAATCTTTACAAAATAAAAGGAAGTTAAAAAAGTCTTAAGAAAAAGTAAAATTTAAAAATCCACTCAAAAATAATTTTACAACCCATTAAATTCCCTGAGTATTTAATGTGATCTAGTCTGTGTCTAAGCATTCTGTACCTGAGTGCAATGGGGATAGCAAAGACATATTGAAACAGTCTCAGTACCTGAGGTACTTGAATTTACTTGTGAGATGAACATGGTCACATAATTATGGACTCAAGTTGGTATTTCAGGCTTTCCATGGAATACCCTTCAATGGACCTTTTCTGTGTTTCCCAGTACTTCCCTCATCTACCCCCAGTACTCCAGCCCCACTCCATGATACCTTTCTCTGACTATACCTTACATTTCCCACCTGTGTAGCTTTCCTCATCATTTTCACCCTACCCAATCACTCTTTCAGGCTCATTTCAAACATGAATTCCTTCATGATGACTTTCCTCCTGAATATATATACCACTGCTACCCACTCCCTCCCAAATCAGATGTTCCTCTCCTTTTATCTCCTGATCCCTCTGTTATTGCACTCAATTCTTCTTTGTGTAACAGTTGTCTCTGTATCCTTTCTCCATCAGCCACTGAATTGGAAATCCTAAAAGTGCAAACACTGTTTTGCTCTGTTTCCTCCAGGACCGAACACTCAGTAAGAGGCAAAATAGCTGTACAGTTGAATTAAAAATGAATGCAAGAAAATAGTCTGGCCATCTGTCAAAATGTGTCTTGATGTTGGAGTAGTAGTAGCTTTTTTTCTTGGAAGTTTGATAAAAATATATGTTCCCATAAAATTAATCACTTGTCCAAAATGTAACAGCTAAACTAGCATATACTATGTGTTTGTTACTCTGAATAATGTGTTTATCATGTATGTGAAATCACTTTATTTACTCAAAACTATCGAATTAAATTTCCCCAGTAATTCCTAAGGGCTGTCAGCTACTCATTAAATCTTGATTTTCTCTCAAGAGGAATTAATAATTTTGCCTTTGAGTGAATTTAGAAGCAATGAGAAATAGAGCAGAAATATTTGACTACCCTCTCAGTGGTAAACTGGATATCCAATTTCCAACTTAGTCTTAACCAGTAAAAAAGAATAAATTGAATCCAGAAGCTGTTTTTGTCTTCTTTCTTAAAAAAGATTTTATGTACTTATTTTTAGAAAAGGAGAAGGGAGGGATAAAAGAAAGAAACATCAATGCGTAGTTGCCTCTCACATGCCCCCTACTGGGGACCTGACCCTGCAACCCAGGCATGTGCCCTAGACTGGGAATTGAAGTAGTGACCCTTTGGTTTTTAGGCCAGCACTCAATTCACTGAGCCACACCAGCCAGGTTTTGTTTTTTTCTTAATATTTCCTCCCCTTTTTAGCTGAGTTAAAAATGAAAAGGTATAGTTCTTTCTCAGTGGTTGGGGAAATCTGTTTTCATTTATTTCAGGGAAGTTTCTCAGTTTCAAATGAGAGTTAATGTATGAACAGTCCATATAGCTAAGTCTATAAGGTGATCCTCTGAAAATCAAAGGAAAATTTAGTATGATAACACAGAAATTGATCTGCATGAGATTTGAATAGTTTTTTTCTAAAGGCAAAGCATCCCTCTCCTCCCCCTAAAATGAATTTTATTGTCAAATACTGGTACTAACAATTATTGAAATCACAATTCAGTTTCTAAAAGCAAACTGCCCTATTATTGCCATGCAGATGTTAATTTACATCAAACTAATAAAAATATAGATGTTAATTTTTAGTTTCTGCTACATGTAATGTGTACCTGACATTAGACTGGAAGTTCATTAAAATTAGAAAAGATTGAGAGACATTGATAAATAGGCTTGAAAACTTGTGGGTTTTATATTTTTTTTCTCCAAACACTTTTTTCCTAACCAAAGTTGCATCATGTACCATCCAACAGTACATTTAGCTGTTACAGGGCTGCTGATAGATGCCCATCCACAATGCAGTACAGAATTATAGTCACTTTCTCAGTGAGGAAATAAGGTGAATGTATTTCTATCTGTATTAAGACTGTATGATCCAGTGTGACATTCACCTCCACTTTTCAAAATACCAGGGAGCAGTTTGCTTGAATTAACTGTCTGTTGTTTTTCATGCTGGTTAAGAAGAAATAGTAAAATACCTAACTCCAAATTATTTCTATTCACAATTTCATTCTATGATAATCGTTTATAGATATGACTCACATTCAAAGAATGAGGTCAAATGATGAGGACCCAAGTCAGAAAGAGCCAAATGCTTGTGAATGCCTTTATCTCTTCTCCTGGCTTCCCTTACTCTCACTAGGGATCAGGGGCATCATCTCTCTGATCGATGGTAAAACTTTACAAGAAATTGACTTCTTTGTGGCTCACATATATTACTTTTCTAGCTCAAACTCCACTTAGGGTATGGAAGGTTTTCCCTGGTTAAGTTGCATAGACTTACTCCACTAGATTTTGCTGTCTGAAAGCAAGACAATATTAATGCCAACAAGCAGGACAAGATTAGTATAACAAGAAGCAATAAAAAGCCAGGAAATAAAAGCCAAAATGTAGATAATCACCTGTAGATAATTGAGAGTTATCAGCAAATTTCTAAGCTTGTACTTCAAAAGATGAAGCAAGACCAGCAAGCTCTTACTTTGCATAGGTACCGTTGATGGAATTTCTTCTCAAGTCTGTGCTTAAAACCAGCCTTCAGATTCGAAGTCAATAACCTTTGCTTCTTAGAAGTAACACTAGCATTAGCATCTCCTTTGAGGGGGCTGCAGTTTTCCCAGGCCTCATGTCAGTTTACAGCATCCCAACCTTTGCACCCACACAGCCAACATTTTGGTATCAATGTGAGGCAAGAACTGTCCCTTGTTATTCTCCAAAGAATCTTTTTAGGATAGGTATAATCATCCCCATTTTATAGATGAAGCAATATAGAGGCCCAGAGAAGATAAGTTGCCTACGGTCATACAGCTGCTAAGTGACAGGAATTGACTACACCCCCTCAGTTCTGCCTAATCCTGAATCCTTATGTCTTTGTGAGCTCCTTGTTGTCTCCCTATTTAAGAATCTTATTTATATAATTCCCTCCATAAATATTTATCATATTTGAACTGAGTTGCAGAAAGTTTAGCATCAATCCTTGTTAACTGGTGTCGGCTAAACAGTGCTGTTGGAAATGCTCAAATGACCACTGCAACTAGTTCTAAATTCAAACCCATGCTCTAATACATGACAATAGAAACCACTCTCCTCCAGGAAAAGGAACTGACCTGAGGATGCCAGAGTGCTTTGTGTAACCCAAAGCCAAACTCCCTATTCGTTCATTCATTCATTCCTTCATTCATAGCCTCTCTGTCTTTCCCCCACACAATTTTGGATGGACAAACAATTTTTAGGTCATTAATTTTTTAAAATATGTTCACTGATTTTAAAGAGAGAAGAAGGGAGAGAGAGAAAAGAAAGAGAGAGAGAGAGAGAGAGAGAGAGAGAGAAGAAAGAAAGAAGGAAGGAAGGAAGGAAGGAAGGAAGGAAGGAAGGAAGGAAGGAAGGAAGGAAGGAAGGGAAAGAAAGAAAGAAACATACATCAATGTGAGAGAGAAACATTGATTGGTTGTCTCCCCCATGCGCCCCAACCTAGGATCAAACCCACAGCCTAGGTCATTTTTCATATGGAGAATTTGTATCCTTTTCCCTGATTACATGGTAATACAACCTGCCCACAACAGTGTGACTCACTCTGTTTGCATCTCCTTGAGGTCCTTTCTTGTGAATTTTCTTTTTGTGCCTCCTTTTTTAATATGCTCTAAAGAGCGGAGATGGCCTGTAGCTAGAAAGCATGGTATGTCTGCACGGATCTGTGATCCATGTTGTTTTCCTTAACCATGAAAAAGCATCACTACTTAGTGCCATGGCCCAGTTTTCTAAGCTAATTTGATCGAATGTACAATGGTATGGGCATCGGGGATTAAATACAAGTCCACTTCTGTACAAAGTTCACAATGCCTTTAAAGCAAAGTGATAATATTTGCTCATTTCTTGTGGATGGTTTTTTTCTATATGCCATATAGAATTTTGCTTGTAGTCTCTTGCAAGATGATGCCTTAAAAATAAACAAAAAATCTGCAAAGACTACTGTAACTTGGTCTTGAATATGGTCTGAATATGAACTGATCAAAAGGACTCTAAACCTTTATGTTGCTTTGAAAGTTTTTTCTTGTCACAATAAGCACTTGAAACATGGCCAAGAAATGTACTAACTTACCTGCAAGTGAAAAAAAGTAAATTCATATGTTTGTTCTTTTTTTTAATTTTTATTTTCATTGTTGATCTTGTACAGTTTTCTGTCTTTTATTCTCACCCCAACCCACCACCCCAGCCCTCCCCACCTCCCTCCCATTTCCACCCCCCATAGTTTTTGTCCATATGTCCTTTATACTTGTTCCTGTAAATCCTTCCCCTTTTCCCCTGAAATTCCCTCCCCTCTCCCCTCTGGTGACTTTCAGCCTGTTCTCAATTTCCATGTCTTTGGTTATATTATGCATGTTTGTTTCTTGTGTTGATTAGATTCCTGTTAAAGGTGAGATCATGTGGTATTTGTCTTTCATGCCTGGCTTATTTCACTTAGCATGATGCTCTCAAGTTCCATCCATGCTGTTGCAAAGGGTATGAGCTCCTTATGTTTATTCTTTTTTAAAGATAATTTATTTTAGAAATTTGCTGGGTCATTTTTACATTAAAGCCCATATCAAGAAACCTGCCCACTTATAAAATGATAGGTAAGATTTCTCCAAGTGCTGAGAAATTATTTTATCTAAATTTTAAAAGACACTCATTTAAAAGCACTTCTCACATATGATACTTTGTGATTTTAATGTGCTTTTTATTTCAATTGTTTGCTTGTATTCACCTTACTATGATCCAATTTGCTGATAGGCTGGTTTGCTAAATGGCTTCAATATCTGAGTTTAATTTACTATAAAATAGTTCTTAGAAATTAAAGTTTCAGGTTAAAACTTGCCTTTCATATCTTCTTGCATAAATATATATGTAAATGAGAAAACAACCTAACTTGCATAAACATTCAAAATATTCTATAGATTTTACCTTTGTATTTTGCAATAATTTTAGACTTACAAATAAGTTACAAAAATAGTACAAAGATTTTTATATGCCCTTTACCCAGATTCCCCAAATATTAATATTTTATCACATTTGCTTTATTCTTTTTTATACACATTAACGTGCACACATGAATTATTTTTTCTGAATGTTTGAGAATAAGTTGCAACATGATGCCACTTTACCCCAAACACTTAAGTGTGTACTTCTCTAAAAGTAAAATATTCTTTTACATAACAACAGTAAATTTATCAACATTGGTAAGTGAACATTGATAAAATCCATTCTAATTTATAGACTTTACTCAAGTTTCACGAATTCTCCCACTAATAGCCTTTATAGCAAAAGAAATAATCCAAGAGCATATGTTGCATTTTGTTATAGTATCTTTTCAACCTTCTTTAATCTAGAACAGTTCCCATCCCAAAATGAATAACCTGAATCTAATCATGAGGAAAAAAACAAACAGTTCCACATTCTACAAAGTAATTTACCTCTACTCTTCAGAACCCAAAGTAATGCTTAACCATGTTGTCGAAGAAAGATTTCTTTTTGAAAGTTAAAGAAAAACATTCTTAGACTAAATTTTTATTTAAATATGGGATGGCCATTTCAAAACGTAGCATTATGTAAGAAGTTAGGGGAAATCCATCTATTATATACATATTTCAGACAATTGTTTGTTCATTCTGAACAACATTTCTTCCATGGGCTTTTTAAAAAGATTTTTCTTACTTATTTTTAGAGAGAGGAAGAGAAATATCAATGTGTGGTTGCCTCTTGGGCACCCCACAATTAGGAACCTGGTCTGCAACCCAGGCATGTGCCCTGACTGGAAATTGAACCAGCGACCCTTTGGTTCACAGACCAGAGCTCAATCCACTGTTCCACACCAGCTGGGGCTCTTCCATGGGCTTTTAAACTAAGAACATTAAACTGCTTGTGGAGTAATTTTTTTTTTTCTAACCTCTGCCTCATGACCATCTCCCACCACCATACCTATGACGACAACAGTGAACTTTGAGCCCAAGATTCTAGAAGAAATCTACATGGCATGCAAAGTTCTTAAGAACCTTTCTTCTTAGGAGGGATACATAAAGGAAATTGGGAGACCTCATCTGCCCAAAAGAACTCCCACATATTCTCTCCCAATCCAGGTTGCATTCAGTTAAACAAGATGTTCCTGTAAATATAAATACCAATGAGACTATCTAATGCTTTCAGGATACCACAACTTCATAGTAATTATCCACTCTGACTACTTTCTGGATTGAATAAATGAGATATTTCATTAAGGAGCAGGGAGAATGGAAGAAGTAAAGTAGAACAAGGAGTGTGTAGTGAAAGGGTGTCTTTTGCTCTTCACCTAGGGAATTACGAACAGCAAGAGGGTCCTGTACATCCACTAAGAGGCAGGGAAGGAGTGTTGAAAAATAGGTATAAGGCCAACTACTTTGCAGTTTTGCCTGATAACAGCAACCTAGGCAGCCCAGGCCTGGTTTCTAGTTTGACACAGCTGCAAATGATGATAAACTATCAGTAACACTTCCTGACTATATATGACTGCTTTAATTTTGAAAATAAAATTTTCACTATTATTATTCACTAAGACAGGTGTATCATGGTAGGTAACTTTTTAAAAAAATATTTTCTTTGTAATTTGTTTAATCCCATGGCTATTTTTAGAAGGCTCTAGGAAGATTTCTTAGTCTGATTATTCCCAAAGCATAAAGTCTCCCATCCTGGCTATTCTATTGTACATATAAGTTTCTCCCTAGGGAATTTTTAAAAATCCCTATCTTCCTTCTCTTCATTCTCTAGAAATGGCGTTATGGAGGTAAAACAAATTATAGCATGCAGTCTGGAGATTTACTCAAATGTTCCAAAGTTGTGTATGAAATATTTGACTTAGTGTTTTGCAAAAGTAGCCCTGACCTAAATAAGTAGTGATCATGGCAAGAGTATATAGACTTAGAGGACTAATTTTAGTCCACACCTGTATGACTTTGATCTAGTCAATAAGCCTCTCTGGACATCAGCAATCCCTCCTTGCATGAAATGAGGTCATTGAACTATGATTCCTACATTCTCTCCCAATATGTGAACTCAATAGTTTTGAGTATAGTAGTACCTTCTCATTTGCAATTTCACCCTCTATGGCTTCAGTTACCTATGGTCAAAAATATTAAATGGAAAATTCTAGAAATAAACAATTTATAAGGTTGTTTTTAAGAGAGAGGAGAAGGGAGAGGGAGAGTTAGAGAGGGGATGAAAGGAAGAGAAACATCAATGTGAGAAACACTGATTGGTTGCCTCCCTTATGTACCCCAACCATGGATGAACTCAAAACCTGGGCGTATGCCCTGACCTGGAATGGAACCCATGACCTTCGGTTTATGGGATGGCATCCAACCAACTGAGCCAGATAGGCCAGGACAATAATTCATAATTTTTAAGTTGGGTGTAGTTATGAGTAGCATGATGAAATCTCATGCCATTCCACTCCATCCTGCCTGCAACATGAATTATCTGTTTGTTCAGCATCTCCATGCTGTGTATGATAAGCACTCATTAATTACTCAGTAGCTGTCTTGGTTATCGAATCAACGGTCATGATATCTCAGTACTTGTGACCCTATTTTACTTAATAATGCCAGATTCACATGTCTTTTATTGCAGTATTTTGTTACAATTCTGTTTTTTATAATTTTATCTTAATTGACTAAGGTGATACTGGTTAACAAAATTATACAGGTTTCAGGCTCACAGTTCTACAACACATCATCTGTGTACTGTATTGTGTGTCCACCACTCCAAGTCAAGTCATCATCCATCACCATTTATCCCCCCATTATTAATTATTGTTGTTAATTTCTTACTGTGCCTGATCCATATATTAAACTTTATCATATATACATATATATAGAGAAAAATAGTGTATATAAGGTTCAGTACTATCCATGGTTTCAGGCATTCACTGGGGGTCTTGGAATGTTTCCTCCACAGAGAACTACCATGTAGGAATTTACAAAGCCACTTAAGGGGGGAATTCTATTCATTTATTGATGACGTATTTATTGAGTTCTTACTATATACTACACTGAGTAGAAATGAATGCCTTAACCCTACTAAGTTCATTTTTGTACATATCTAGAGAAAATAATGTGAACAGGTTACATGTAAAGTCAGGAAGTTAACATTGGAAATAGTTAATAAATTGAATCAGCAATTAACACAGCCTCAATTAAACAGTGGACTTCCAAATGGATGGAATCATAACATTCAGAGCTAAATTATATTTGAGAATACATTCTCTTAGAAATAGGTTTTCATGCTCTGCACTATCACCCCAAAATACAACATCTAATCCATTACACTTTTCACTCATTACCATTTTCTTTTTGAAAGTACAAACTTCTTTCCTATAACATAAAGTGAAAAGAAAATCTCAGGCTGGATAGACTTTGCATTCATGGTAATACAACTTCATATGGAAAAACAATATATATGTTCCTATCTTAAAAACCGAAAGAAAAAGAACTTCTAAGTGCTAGAATTATGAAAGGCTGGAAATAGTTGACTTCATAATCATTATTGTGGGTATTAGTTCACTAGGGTTGCCATAACAAATACCACAGATTGGGTAGTGTAAAAGACAGAAATGTACTTCCTTGAAAGTCTGGAGATTTTTTTTTTTTTGAGATTTTATTTGTTTTTTAGAGAGAGGGCAAGGGGGGAGGGGGGTGGTTGCCACAACCCAGGCACGTGCCCTGATCAGGAATTGAACTGGTGACCTTTTGCTTCTTAGGCCAGCACTTAATCCACTGAGCTATATCAGCCAGAAGAAGTCTGGAAGTTTAGAAGTGAAAGATCAAGGTGTTTACAAGTTTGGTGTTTTCTGTTGACTCTCTCTTTGGCTTTCAATGGTTGCCATCTCCTTGTGTCCTCACATGGTCATTCCTTTGCCTATGTTATCTGTGTCCTAATCTCCTCTTCTTATAAGGACACTATTCAAATTGGATTAGGGTGCATCCTAACAACTACTTTTTAATTTAATGACTTCTTGGAAGGCCCTATTTTCAAATACAACCTCATTCTCGAGTAATGGGGTTTAGGGCTTTCACATAGGAATTTGAAGGAATACAATTCATCTCCTAACACTTGCTAAATTTCACAACAATTAATATGGAATTATGTTATTCTTACTTCTGTTTTGTGCACTGAATAGAATTTAATTTTTATTGTACAGTCACCTTTCCCATGTATCAGCTTATCACAGTGTGCCAAGTATTCGAAATGTATTGCTACAAAATATATCCTAATTAAGGTAATATTCACAACATTCTCATAGCATTTTATTTTTCCTTGTTAAACATAACAGAGAATTGGATGCTGTTCACATGTTACAGATCAGCCAATAAACCAAACATTTTACCATCCTCTGTGTTGGTTGATAAGGATTTAGGGGGTGGTGTATGCCAATGATAAATTTTATTGCCCTTAATTTGAGGACTCCCTTAAATACAAACACCATGGCCATTTTACTTGGGATATTATATATGCAGCAGTGTTTAAAGCTGAAATAAAAATTCTTAGAGGGAAAGTATTCAAGCGAATTGTGGCCTGGTGCTGAAACACAAAATAGCAACTTTTGACATTGTACCAAATCCTTGATTCTGTTCTCTGTCTGACTATAAAATACTTTATGTAATGACTAGGTTAAAACAAATTGTTGGGAAAATGTAAAAGTAAAAGTGTTTTAAGGAAGTAAGATAAAGCATAAGGCCTAACTCCAGTGATATACAATAGATTATACAGTTATGGTGCCAGACAACCTGGGTTTGTATCTTGACAATTTCCACTCATTTAACTGTGCTTTTCTGTACCTCAGTTTTTCATCTATAAAAGGGGGTAAATGATGATACATTAATACATGTTTGATGTGATTGTTAATAAAATAATTTACATAAGGTATTATGCACAGACTACATATAGTAAATTCTCAACAATTTCTAGTTATATTTTAGTGTATGTGTATATATGTACATATGTACCTGTGTTTGTATGTACTTGTACATATATTATGCATTTACATACATATTATGTGCACATACTAAAGTCCATTTGTATATTATGCAGCCTCCGTTTGGTATACTACTGTTATATGCAGTCCAACTAATGGCTACTTCTCTTTTCATAGGGGATAAACTAGCAGGGACATAGATGTTGTTGGTGGAAATCAGGCTTTTCCATGGGATCATGAGGAAAGCATTTCAAGGACCCATGTGTGGAAGATTGTGATGTGACAAGTGTTATTTCACTGGAAATAGAAGCTGGCCCTGGGATTCCAATATCCCATCTCTATTCATTCCACCATGAAACAAGTCCAACCATGTCTTCAACAAGCCCAAAACAAAAGCCAGTGTCCAGAATTTCTGCATCGTATTAAAGCTTAGTCCTTTGGAATCCATGCCATCTGCTGCAGGCCCCAGTAGCTGCTACATTCACATGGTTGCATGCTCCCAGATGAGAGAGCATGTACGTGAATGCATGGGATGAGTGTGTGTGTGTGTGTGTGTGTGTGTGTGTGTGTGAGAGAGAGAGAGAGGGAGAGGGGGAGGGGGGGAGGGAGAGAGAGAGAGAGAGAGAGAGAGAACATCTTTGTTTCCCTGAGATTATATATCTCAGGCTTGGGAAAGACTAGAAGCTTTTTCAAAATAACCAATGAACTTCCCAAGCTTTCGTGGGCTTTTTGATGGGTCCACCTCCTAGTTCGATTGATATGCCTCTTTGATCACGCACCTCCCCCTGTGCCCCCGAACAATCTGGTACTGGGAGGTGGACAGTGCTCCTGAGGAGATTTCCTGTACTCTTAGGATTAAGTCTCCTTGGCAGCAGTTTCCTGGAGTGTGTGAATGAGTCTGTAAATGCTATAGCTTCCTGGCTAGGCAAATGGGTTTATGCTCCCCACTTTATTAAACTCAATGTCTAATTGCCTGTGCTCCCCTGTCTTATTAGTAATTAGCTAACTACCTATAGTAACATAGGAGTTGGTGAAATCAGTCTCAAATGGAACATCTTTCTGTAATTAGACATATTTAGTGACTAATTGTCTCGTAGACACTACCTCTAACCTATAGGGAAATTGTTGCACAGAATCCAAATCCCTTCCATCCACTCCTCTAAGTGCTGAGAAATCTGTTGATAACATATAAAGCTATGTAAATGTCCCTAGATTTTTCTTTAGTCTACATATGGCCTTTATGTTTCACTCATTTTTAAGCTCTTAGAAGGTTGAGACTACATATCTTCCTCATACAACTTCAACCATACCTGATACAAGTTTTCTCACAACTTAGACACTGAAGAAATTATGAAGTCTGGTGAGAACCCGCAACTAACCCATAATTTAAGAAACTGAGAAACTAAAGATGTTTCTTGCTCTGGACCCATATTAGTCAAAAAGGTTCACGAAATCACTGAAAGGCAAGAAAGAATAGTGGTTTCTACAAGGACTACAGAGAATTACCTAGATTTGAATCCTAGCTCTGCAGCTTAGTATCTATATGACTTGAGCAAGTTGTTTGACTTCTCTGTGCCACATTTTCCTTATTTATAAAATGGAGATAATAAAATTATATCAAAATTTGTAAATGTTGGGGTAGCCACTTTAATATTGAAGATGGAAGAAAATATGCAACAGTTTTGACATATTATGCTTTATTATTTCAAGAAAGGTAAAAACACAACTGAAATGCAAAAAAAAAAAAAAAAGATCAGTACAGTGTATGGAGAAGGTTCTGTGACTGATAAAACATGTCAAAAGTGATTTGTGAAGTTTCATGCTGGAGATTTGTCACTGGACAATACTCCATGGCCAGGTAGAACAGTTGAAGTTGATAACAATCAACCTGAGACATTAATTGGGAACAATCAACATAATACCATGTGGGAGATAGCTGACATACTCAAAATATCCAAGCCAATAAACTTATTGGTAAAAATGAAAAATGTATCTTTTATTTTACAGAAAAAAATACATACAGACATTTTGGCCAACACAATAGTTCTTGGCACAAAGTAAGTGATAGCACTTACTCTAAGTGTATGTGACATAAATAAAATCAAATGTCTGGCATCTCCTAGCTACTTAAAACACTGGTCCAAAAACTTGTGTATTCCACACAGGTCTTCTACACCATAATCTACTATAAATCTAGTTGAGATCTCCCAACTAGGTAGCTGTAGGTGTTTCAGAAATTTTGTTGAGGTTTAAAAAACAGAGTGGTGGGACATTTGGTATGTTTCTTTGATGCTTTAAAATCTGCATTTATATTTCACTGCCTGGCTTATTTCGCTTAGCATAATGCTCTCTAATTCCATCCATGCTGTCGCAAAGGGTAGGAGCTCCTTTCTTTCTGCTGCATAGAATTCCATTGTGTAAATGTACCACAGTTTTTTGATCCATTCATTTCCTGATGGGCACCTAGGTTGCTTCCAGCACTTGGCTATTGCAAATTGTGCTGATATGAACATAGGGGTGCATAGGTTCTTTTGGATTGATCTCACCTTTAACAGGAACCTAATCAACAAAACAAACAAACAAGCATAATATAAACAAAGACACTGAATTTGAGAACAGTCTGACAGTGACCAGAGGGGAGAGGGGAGGGAATTTCAGGGGAAAAGGGGAACGGTTTAGAGCAACAAGTATAAAGGACACATGGACAAAAACTATAGGGGGTGGAAATGGGAGGAAGGTGGGAAGGGCTGGGGCTGTGGGCCGGGGGGTGGTAAAAGACAGAAAACTGTACAATATCAACAATTAAAAAAATACTGATTAAAAAAATAATAAAATTAAAAAAAATCTGCATTTATAGTGCCTACATCATTAATAGATGTCTCTTTTTGTGCTTACACTCTGTCATTACTCATCCCTGTTTTGACTTTAAATTGTCAATGGAGGAAAGGAAGAATATGGTTCTCCTTGAGTTCTAGTGCTTCTTTATAGTCATAGCTTTATGGCCATTTCTTAGCCAGCTAAGATTTAGTTGCATGCCCATTGAATCTGAATTGTTCAGAAATATCTTTACCATTCTTTTTTAGTCTCTATTTGATTAGTTTTCACTTGGATATTTATTGTTTGCATCCTTCTACTGATTTGGGGCTTTGTTTGTTCTTTTTCTAGTTCCTTTAGGTGTAAGGTTAGATTATATATTTCAGATTTTTCTTTTTCTTGAGGTAGACCTGATCACTACAAAATTTATTCTTGTAACTGCTTTTGCTACATCCCATAGATTTTGGAATGTTGTGCTTTCTTTTTTATTGTCTGAAGGTATTTTTTAATTTTCCCTTTGATTTCTTTTTTGACTTTTATTTGTTTAGTAGCATATTGTTTAGCCTTTAAATGTGTGTGTTTTTTCTAGTTTTCTTTTAGTATTCTAGTTTCATACCACTGTAGTCAGAAAAGATATCTGTTCTGATTTCAGTCTTGTTAAATTTATTGAGACTTGGTTTGTGGCCTAACTTGTGATCTCTTCTGGAGAACAGTTCATGTGCACTTGAAAACAATGTGCCTTCTGTATATATTTATTAACTACATACAATAGAATATTATTCAGCCATTAAAAAGAATGAAGTCTTGCCATTTATGACATGGATGGACCTAAAGGGTGGTAGACTAAGTGAAATAAGTCAGACCAAGAAAATATATACTGCATGATTTCACTTATACATGGAATCTAAAAACAAAACAAATAAGTAACAAAGAATAAAAGAAACAGACTCATAAACACAGAGAAGAGACTGATAGGTGCCACCAGGGAGGAGATGGGATGAAAAGCAAAATAAATGAAATGTAATAAAAGGTACAAACTTCGAGTTATAAAATAAACAAGTCATGGGGATATAATGTACAGCATAATAAATGTAGTTAATAATATCATAATAACTTTGTATGGTGACAGATAATTACTAGAGTTATTGCAATAATTATTTCATAAGGTATATAAGTTGAATCACTATGTTGTACGTGTATAAATAATATAAAATAGTCAACTATACTTTAATAAATAAAAACAAAGAGCAAATGCAGTCTTTGTTTTCCTTCAATTTTGTTTTACTCTTCAGCTCTTAAGTGAGGGAGATTAAAAGAGAAAGCTAACTACAAATATGAGAGTTGAAATATTTTTATGAAAATATCATTATAATAAATGCAATAGACTATATTTTAATAAGGGTGAGTTGAAGAAAGCTTTATTAAGAAAATTAGAAACAGAGATTAACAAAATGACTTAAGATAAAAAACTAGCAACACAGTGTCAGTGCAGGAACCAGACAGTAAGTCAGAAAAGGGATTTTTAAATTATAAGCATGAATAAAAGGTAATTTTATTTTTATTTGAAAAAGTGTACTATAAACAATATTTTTTTATATATAACTATAGGCAGTGGTTATGTTTGTATAGCAAAGGCCATGTTAATGAAATGGCTAGAGAAGTAACATCTTACCTGTTTTTATATACGGGCCCACTGTGTGCACTACTGTAATTTTTGTTGGGAACTTACACTGAAATAGGTTTTATAAGAAACAGCAATAATAGCTACAATTCCCATTACTTTACCATTCTACCATAGACTGGGGAACATTAATATGTGAGTTCTACAATAATATGACACATTTTAGAGCACAAAACAGCAGCCAAAACTTCAAAGACAATTTCTTACCATAAAAAAACAATTTCACTGGTTCATTCATGATTCTAAATCTTTCACCTGTGGCTTTGAGATATCTACTCTATTCCCAGGGAGAATGATGGAAGAGAGAAGCAGTCATTTTTCTATGAGTTTTATGTCTGTTTTGACCCCTCCCTGTAGCCAGAATCATCTTGGAATTAAATATGTATGGAAGTTGTAAAGAGACTCTCCAAATGCTGACTGAGATTCTTACTTGGCAGAGAAGGATGGATGTTTTGGAGAATGCACTGGACATAGATCTTTTACCAAGCAAAAAAAAAAAAATCTAAGAGGATGAATGTTAAGTCATTTATCATCCATGTACTATATTCATCCAATGAAACTGTATTGGGCACTGTATTAGTTTTGTAGGGCTGCCATAACATATTACCATAAACTGGGTTACTTAAAACTCCAGAAATTCATTCTCACTAGAGGCTAGAAGTTTGAAATCAGGGTGTAAGCAAGGTTGCTTCCTTGGGGAGCTTTGAGGGAAAATCTGTTCCATGTCACACTTCTTGCTTCTGGTGGTTTCCAGCAATCCCTGGCATTCCTGGGCTTACAACTGCAACACTCTAATTTTGGCATCTATTGGCATATGACCTTCTTCCCTCTGTGTGTCCTCTGTGTCTCTGTGTTGCCAAATCCCTCTGAATAAGGACACCAGTCATTGGACTTAAGGCCCACTCACATCCAATATGGCCTCATCCTGATGTTATTACATCTGCAAGTAACTTATTTTCAAAGAGGGTCACATTCATGAATACTGCAGGTTAACACAACAGCATGTCATTTTAGAGGACACAGTTCAACCCACAGTAGGTGCCTTCATTTTACCAAATACAATGCTAGATATTGGGGATAGAAAGATGAATAACTTATACTTTCTGCCTTCAAGGACCTCACTCTGGTGTTATACCTAAATATATAATTATAATACAATGGCATAAATAACATATATCTCAACAAAATGCTGTGGGAAAACTGAAATGGGTGACTAACACTTAGTTGACTAAAAAAGCTGTATTATGGAGCTGTCTTTTGAGGCATAAGATAAAGGATATTGGAGTTCTTGGGTGAATTCATGATTGTGACTGTGCAAAGGACATTCAGAAGAAAAATAATAATGCATATAAAAATATGATGTTATGAAAAGACCTAGAATCCTTCAAGAAAAGCAAGGCATTTATGTAACTGGACTGCAGATTTAGTTGCAGGAACTGGTGAAATACATAGGAGAAAATGAACAGGGTGGTAATTGGTAATGGGCCTTCTATTTCATGCCAAAGAATATGATCTTTATAATACTATATACTAGAAAGCTTCTACCAATGCCCTTTTACAAACTTTTTAATTCTTAAAGTGAAAAACTATGGATTTAAATAGTATCCTAAAATGAAATGAAACAGTAGTTAATAAAGCATCTTGCAAAATTGGAAAGGCCATTGGATTCAGAGATAATTATTTGAATCATAGAATAATTTTAAGGAAATGCATTTTTATTAATCTTGGTATGATCAGGAACTCCTACTAAGTTAACAAGATTCAGTCATTCAAACCATTGTCTCATAGAGGTCCTTAAAGATTCAGTTTTAGTGAACAAATATGGCTAAAGTGTAATTACCATATTAATTGGTTATATATAAATTGATGCTTTTAAAGTACTTGAGGGGTTTTGAAAAGTTTGTTCTCTTAAGCATTTTAAATATTCTCATATTCTTATTTATACTATTAATTTTAGATTATCTATGGGGAAGGAGTTTGCTAAACAAAGGTAAACTTTGATCCCACTTCCTGGGCAACAGATGAATTCTGAGTTACTCATTTTTTTCTTTATTCAACAGGCATATATTGCTTAACATCTGTAAACCAGATCTGTCCTCAGTGGCAGGGATTCGAAGTCATGAGAGGAACCATTACTAACTACCCTTGTCTTACTGACAGTCTAGTTGGGGGGACCAAGGTGGAAACAAATAATCACTCTAAAACTTGAGTTGGATAATGGTGATTTATATGTGTTGCTGGGTGAATACAGTAGAAGAAAAATCCAATTTGTTGTGGGAGAAGAGAAGCAGACTATCAGAGCAGAATTATATTTAGGTTGAACTTTGAAGGATAAAAAGTATTTTTCCTAGTAAACAAGGAAGCCAGACTGTGTAGTCGGTATCCTACTATTGGGCACAGATCTTTAAAACGGTGGGAGAAATGAAGGCTATGCCACGCTCCCAGAAGTACAAGGAATTGAAAGTAGTTGGCTTGACATACAGGTATGAATGGACAAGGTGAGAGATGAAGCTAGGGAGCTGAACTGCAGCCCAGAACTGTTCTAATACAAAGGCATTTGAACTTTTCTGTTATAGGATCCGTGTGTGTGTGTGTGTGTGTGTGTGTGTTATAAGATCCACTATTATATATATGTAATATATATTATTGTATACGTATATACCATATATACATATATTATTGTATATATGTAATTACATATATGTAATAATATATGTATGTTACAGGTTATAGGATCCGCTTTTTATATATATATTATAAGATCCACTATTTTACATGTGTTATATATGTAATATGTATTACTATATATGGATATATGTAATTATATATGTTACAGGTTTTAAGCAGAAAAGGACCATGTTCAAATTTGGGTTTTAGAAAGAGACCTCTGGGAGCAATTTGGAAGATGAGACTAAAGCAATTGTTTTCAAACACTTTTTCTTTTATTCAGAGAAAACTTTTCCAAGTAAAATCTTACATGTAACCAAAGTAGATAAAAGATAAGAATGGGACTTTATTAGAATAAATGTATGTATTCAAATGTAGAGCATCTATCTATTTATGAGGTCTATGAATACAGACTGCTTCAAACTAAAAAGTATGCAGTTGGGGGTTATAGATTACAGCTCTTGTGTTACATCAAATTCATCATCAAAATTGCATCTGAGGCCTATGAGAGCAAAATTTCTGTATGTAAAAATAAACATACTTTCGTCGGCCAGAAGCTTTGTGGCAGGCCCCAAGTTAGGCATTAAAGATACAAAACTATAGACAAGTCCTCAAGTAACCTTCAGTTTAACCTGTATGAACCCCAGAGGGCTACTGTAGTAAAGGCATTAATATCTAGTTAGTGGTGAGGGTAAATCTTTGTTTTTAATTTTTTAAATATATAATCTTTATTATATTTTTCCTTTACCACTTAGTCCCCTTATACTCTCCTCCCTGAACAAATCACCAACCTGTTATCCATGCCTGTGAGTCCTTTTTCTTTTTTTGCTCAATCCCTCCACCACCTAACCTTCCCCCCCACTAGCTGTCATCTGTTCTCCATCTATGAGTCTGTCTCTGTTTTGTTTGTTAGTTCAGTTTGTTCATTAGATTCCACATATGAGTGAAATCATACAGTATTTGTCCTCTTCTGACTGGTTTATTTCACTTAACAGAATTTCTCCAGGTCCATCCATACAGTGAAGCAAAGGGTAAAATTTTCTTCTTTTTTACACTCAAGTAGAATTCCATTGTATAAATATGCCACAGTTGTTTTATCCACTCATCTATTGATGGACACTTGGGCTGCTTCCCTATCTTGACAATTGTAAATAACATTGCAATGAACAGAGAGGTACTTCTGTTCTTTCAAATTAGTGTTTTGGGTTCCTTCAGATATATTCCCAGAAGTGGGATTGCTGAGTCAAAAGGCAGATCTATTTTTAATTTTTTGAAATATCTCCATACTGCTTTCCACAGTGTCTATACCAGTCTGCATTCCTATCAATGGTGCAAAAGGGTACCCCTTGCTCCACATTCTCTCCAGCACTGTTTGTTGATTTATTAATGATAGCCATTCTGACGGGTGTGAGAGGACACCTCATTGTGGTTTTTATTTGCAATTCCCTGATGAGTAGTAACATTAAGCATGTTTTCATATGTCTGTTGGGCATCTGTATGTCCTCTTCGGTGAAGTGTCTATTCATGTCCTTTACCCATTTTTCTAATTGGGTTGTTTGTTTTTTGGTGCTGAGTTTTGTTAGTACTTTATAAATTTTGGATATTAGCCCTTTATAAGATGTATCGGCAAATATGTTCTCCCATTCTATCGGTTATCTTTTTACTTTGTAGATGATTTCCTTTGCTCTGCAAATCCTTTTTATTTTGATGTAGTCCAATTTGTTTATTTTTTCTTCTTTTGTTTCCCTTGCCGGAGGAGATATATCCAATAAAAATGTTCTACAAGCAGTATCCAAGATTTTGCTGCCTATATTTTCTTCTTGGATTTTTATCATGTTGGGTCTAACATTTAAGTCTTTGATCCATTTTGACTTTATTCTTGGGTGTGGTATAAGAAGATGGTCTACTTTCATTTTTTCCCACATATCTGTCCAATTTCCCCAACACCATTTATTGAATAAACTATCTTTGACCATTGTATGTGCTTGCTTCCTCTGTCAAATATTAAGTGACTATAAAGGTGTAGGCTTATTTCTGAGCTGTCTTTTCTGTTCCATTGATATATGTGTCTAGCATAAAATGCCAGTACCAGGCTGTTTTGATTACTATGCCTTGTAATATAGTTTTATATTAGGTAACGTGACTCCTCCTACTTTTTTCTTCTTTTTCAGGATTGTTGTTGTTATGTGGGGCCTTTTGTGGTTCTATATAAATTTTTTTTATTTTTATTTTATTTATTTATTTATTTATTTTTATTATTTACTTATTTATTTATCTTTAGAGGGGAAGGGAAGGAGAGAGGGAGAGAAACATCAATGTGCGGTTGCCTCTTGTATGTCCCCTGCCGGGAACTGGCCCGGCAACCCAGGCATGTGCCCTGACTGGGAATCGAACCGCGATCCTTTGGTTCGCAGGCCCGCGCTCAATCCACTGAGCTACACCAGCCAGGGCCTGTGGTTCTATATAAATTTTTGAAATAATTGTTTTAGTTCTTTGAAATACATCATTGGAATCTTGATAGGAATTGCATTGAATATATAGATTGCTTTGGGTAGTATGGACATTTTAATGATGTTAATTCATCCTATCATGAACATGGTATATGCTTTGACTAGACTAATTATAGTCATATAAAATCATGTGATAGAAAATATAGGAATGAATGATATCACCTATCGAATGAAGCGTTAGACCTCACTTAATAATCTAATCAGTTCCAGCTGGTGTGGCTCGGTGGCTTGAGTGCCAGCCTGCAAACCAAAGGGTCTCAGGTTTTATTTACAGTCAGGGTGCATGCCTGTGTTGCAGTCCAGGTCTCCAGTAGGGGGTGCATGAGAGGCGACCACACAGTGATGTTTCTCTCCCTCTCTTTCTCCCTCCTTTCCCCTCTGTCTAAAAATAAATACATAAAATCTTCAACAAAGAAAACACTCATAAAAATAATAATCCAATGAAATTAGAATGTATATTCTCTTTTTCAAGTATGTCATTTTCCATTTCACTTTCTCCTTGAGACCCTGATGATACCATAGGATAAACCCTTAGGTCCAAGTCCAATTACATTTTATATCCTAAAATGGGCCATTATACTAAAAAGAATTTTATTATGCCATACAGTGCAAAAAGTGCTTTGTATTATGAATGTGTAGGCCTAACTTTAACACACTCATATATCTCAGCATTCCTTATAGGTATTTGAAGCAGATGAGGTGGAGAAAACCTTTCATTTTCTGTTTCTGGGAATATGTTGGTGGTGGTGATATTAGGATATTGTTATTGGACATTTTTGCCACCCTCTTTTAGTGCTTATTACTATGCAACTTCCAAAGTTAATGATATGTTTCATTTGATTTAGTATCACTGACATAGATCAATTACTCTTCCTCTTTTCTTCATTGTCTTGTTGTGTGTATTTGTTTTGCTTTAAAAGAAAAATCAACAGTTAAATTGCTAGTGATAGACATCAGTGGAAACATTTTTAACAAATGTGTAAAGATAGTTTATATTCCCTTAAAGTCTGTTATTTTTTCTCTTTTTTTATTGTTGTTCAAGTACAGTTGTCTCTATTTTCCCCACACTACTCCTACCCCACCCCACCCCAGCCATCCTCACCTCCCACCCTCAATCCTACCCTTCTTTGACTTTGTCCATGTGTCCTTTATACATGTTCCTTGATGACCTGCCTCCCTTTTCCCCCCTGTTATCCTCTCCCACCCCCCTCTGTTTACTGTCTATCATGTATTCTGTAGTATAATGCCTTTTAAATACAACTCAATCACAGTAGACTACTGACTACTGAAGAGCTGACTGCTACCTAGTACTTTCATTTGATGGCCTTTCTAAGTAATTACTTGTCAGAAAGGCAGGTGAATGGATGAAAATATCTATTCTGACACCTCCTGAAATGTGTTAGTTGACTATATCTGTTACATCACCCTGTACACATTTGGCAGCACTAATTACAATGTTAAGTGACCTTTTACTTTACGTGACATTAAACTTGTGCTCCTTGATCTTTGATCCTCAAGCAGGCCTTTCCCCAGCACCCTCCTGTATCTTTAGTACTGTATTAAACTCTTGAATCATTATCCATCTTGAGGATCTGCCTTGCCTTAGAGGTGCTCTGACATTTACTAACACTTCCCATTGGACTTTGCATACATTTCCAGATCATGGCAGTGTCATTTGATATCTTAGTTTTAAACAGCATTCAAGTGGCTTATGTTGAAGAGCCTGAACTGAAAATAAAATGATAAAATAAAAACAACAAAGGTATTTTTTCTGTGCTTATTAAGATGGCAGCAAAGACTGCTCTACCCAGTAAAGCTATTATTTAGAATTGAAGGGCCCATAAAGATCTTCCCAGAAAAGAAAAAAACTAAAAGAGTTCATCACCACCAAACTATTATTACATAAGTTATGAAAGGTATTTATTTAAGAAAAGAAGATCAAAACTGTGAACAATATAAATGGCAACAAATATGTATCCACCCACAATTGAATCTAAAAAATAAACTAAGGAAACAAGAAGGACAGAGACAGAATCATGGATGCAGAGAGCGTTTTGATGGTTTCCAGATGGGAGGGGTGTGTGGGGGAATGGTCGAAGAGGTGAGGGGATTAAGAAGTACAAATAGGTAGTTACAGAATAGCCATAGTGATGTAAAGTATAGTATAGGAAAAGGAGTAGCCAAAGAACTTATATGCATGACCCATGGACAAGAACAATGGTGTGGAGATTGCCTGAGGGAGTTTGGCATGCTGGGTGGAGGGGGCTAGATGGGAAAAATTGGGACAGTTATAAATGGCATTGTCAATAAAATACAATGTAAAAAAGATGACATGGAAAAATACTTAGATTTTTTAAATTATATATACATTCAGCCCTGGCTGGTGTGGCTCAGTGGATTGAGCACTGGCCTGTGAACTGAGGGGTCATTGGTTCGATGCCTAGTCACAGCAAATGCCTGGGTTGTGGGCCAGGTTTCCGGTCAGGGTACTTGAGAGGCAGCCACACATTGGTGTTTCTCTCCCTCTCTTTGTCCCTCCCTTCCCCTCTCTAAAAATAAAGAAAGAAAATAAAAACCTAGGCTTCTATTACAATCTACTTTGCATCATTGACATGAAGAAAGGTGAAATTTTAGAAAAGATCAACTATCACTGTGTGGAGCATTTTTTTCATTGGATGATAATTTTACACTTAATATTTCCCCTTCAGTTGCAAATATTATCACTTTACTTTGAGGAAGTAGTTTATTCTACTTCCTAAAAGTTTAGGAACTCGAAGTAAGAGGGTTTGCAGTTGTGAGTGCACTGAAAATGAAATGCCAAGCTGCCAGGGAAACACTGTAGGGAGCTCTCTTCAGGTTTCATGAGTTGGCAGAGAAGTGGCAGATGAGCTTCCACCTGGGTAAGGTAATGCATTTAGGAGGGAAAAAATGAGGGTAAAATAAGCCAGGCTGCATTCACTGGCTGGAAGACTCTGACTTCTCAGTTCCAATCTTGCAAAGGATCCTAAAAGTGACTGGTAACTGTTCCCTGAAAACTTTAGCTCAGAAAGGTCAGCATTCTGCTGGTCAAGCCCCAAAGAGAGAGAAACATACTGACATCATAACAGAAGATGTGCGACTTCCTTAGTACAATACTGGTACTTCACGAAAAATTACAAGTAATTATGGCTGCTGCTCCCCTTTAAAAAGCTGCTGCTGCTGCCTCATCTGACTTGAAAAGGCATTTATAATGAACCAGCTAATGGTGAGGATTTCTGGTTATGAAAGGCTTAAACAATTAGGATACCTTGTGTTGGGAAAGAAAATGGTTGAGTGAAGTTATGCTCAGAGCCCATCAAATCCTGAAGCCATAAAAGGTTTGGATAGGATATATGCAAAACTTTACCAAACCCAAGAATATTGGAAATATGGAGTATCAGAGGTCAATGACAAGGAAGGAGACCTAGTATACATAGCATATGGAATAAGTTAGCCCAGAAGTTATAAAGAACTAGCATGTATAAAAAAGTGAAGTGATCCAAGTTAATCACTGTAGATATGTGGTTAGCAAAGAGAAGGTTAGGGAAGCAAAGGAAGACAAAACTTGTTTTTCTATAGAGCATCCCTACTCTTGGCAGAAATAGAATCATGAGGCTCAAGATCACTTACTGCATGATCTTGAGCAAGCTTTTTAAATTCTTGGAGGCACACTTTCCTCATTTGCAAAAGGGATTCATAATACCTAACCTATAGGATTTTTTAAAGAATCATTGACATATAATATATGCAAGTGACTTACATGGCACTGAGCAAGTGCTAAATAAATAAATGGCAGCTCTTACTATTATTGTGGACCAAATGAGCCACATGTACCAACCTGGATTCAAAAGCTTATAACAAATTTGATGGATAACATGTGCCTGCATTTTCCTAATATGATGTTTTAAAAGTTTCTTTTTTACTATCTTGGATATAGATATCCTTTTAGAAATGTAGATGAAAGAGTAAAATGTCTAATTTTGATATCAACTTTTATTAGAATGTATGCATGTATTCAAATTGCATATAGTGTAAAATAATATCTTTCTGTAGAAATATTGCTTTTTCCTTCACTGTCTCATTTTGTAAACAATTTTGTTCAATTTATTCACATATATCTCTGTCATAAGTGTATCTATAGGCATGAGAGCCCATGTTTGAGTTCCCTAACACTTTTATGGAACACACTGCATTCATATCCATCTAAGTTGTTAAATAGATATATAACACTTTAATTGGTGCATGATAGCATTTCTGTCATTTTTATCCCAAGCTGCAAATATCCATCTACATAATTCTAGGTCAGTTGATTATTCTAATAATTCTAAATGTACATATTTTTTTATCTTCTAGCTATTCACTGAATTTCAATTTTAAGTGATCTTTCGAATGCTTTTTTACACTTGCCACTGTTAGGTCATATCCTGTAAATAATTCTTAGGTCTGTGTTATATTCCTTTGTCCCCAACTCCTCCCCAGTTCTGTACATTTACCTCCATAATCACCTAAAAGTCATTAATTGAGGTTGTCCCAGGCTAATTTGTGTTCTCCAAAGCATACCCTAATAGCATTATTAAGAATAATTTAGAAAAGGCCCTTTGCATTAAAGAATTTGTAAATACTTGAATATTAGAAAGTTTACCTTTTCTTTTCTTAGACATAACTGAGTAGGGATGCATGTGTTATATTTAGGAAGATAGGGATATAAAAATTTTTGAAATATTTACCCAATTTCATGACTTTAAAAGCATTCCAGTTTCTTATTTTTATTCCTTCCTCATATTTGTTAAGTGCTGGGAGGATTTAAACATGCAGAAGTCAAAGTTATTGCCATTATAGGAGTTTCCAGACCTTGGAGAATATTCATTCAAGAAAAATGTATTGAACATCTACTATGTGCAAAGCATTTTCAGAGAGAAAGATATGAATTGCAGCTCCTATCCTCAACAGCTTACAAGCTATTCCAGGGGTTTCAAACAAATATGCAAATAATTCTTGCACCTAAGAAAACTAAGAAATCTATAAACTGTTCTAGGGGATTTACTGATAAGAGAAGCCATATCCAGTTGAAAAATATCAGAAAAGGCTTCAAGAAGTCAATGTTATTTAAGATGAAACCTAGAGGTAAGATATTCCCAGACAGTCAGAGTAAAGTAGTGGAAAGGGAACCAGAACCTGCTGGGAGAGTGAATCACCTGAGGAAAAAGTGGAAGAAAAGCAAGAAGGATGTTCAGGAACAATGAGTAGTCCATTTAGATGTAAGTAGAATTTACGGGAACAGTAGTGAAAATGAGGGTGTGAGGTTAGACGGGATTGCAGACTTCAAGGCTATGCTCAAAAAAAGTTTAATTTTTTCCTTTAAGCAATAAGGACAGATTTATTATTAACTGGAGATGGAGTTATATGATTGGGTTTGTATTTCAGTTATTTGGGGGATTGATTTGTAAAAATAACTGTGAGGAGACAGAAGTGCCTTAAGAGACAGAAGAATAGATTGAAACAAATTTTAGAGATTTATCAAGAATTGGAGACCATTAGGATATTGGGTTTCAAAGGGTAGGAGGATTGATGATAATTAGTTACATAGCCATAGCATTTAGTTAGACAGGTTTGGAGGAGTAATCAACAAATGTGGTTATGTTTATGCTGGCCATAATATGTGAGGGGCCTGTAGACATGGTTCACAAGGCAGTTCACATAGGAAGAGAGAAAGTTTATATGTGAAAAACATGCACAGGAAATCATCACATGGAAACACACACAAGTAAAGAAATTCAAGTTAAAATAACTGTAGGTAGCAATATATATCTACTAGAATGTGCAAGCACTATGTGAGTTGTTAGAGGAGGTATACCAAACAAGGTACAGTTTGATGGTAGTGCCGTTGCATGATAATTCATGGAAATGTGTACAGGAAACAAGGTTAAGTGGAAGAATTAGATCACAAGAGAGTATATAAACAATGATTACATCTATAATAATATGTGTATGTTGGCACATATTGGAAGAGAATTTGAAAGAATGTAAGTAGTTTAATGTTCATTTGCATTTTCTTTCTAGTACAGTTATTTAAGTGCATTCTAATTTGAAAGAAATGGGATGAAAAATGATTCCTTATCACAACCCTAAAATACATACACATACACACATCTTTGCAAATACATTGTGGTAGAATATGATGTGCATTGTTTGTGAGGTTGTAGCATTATCTATAAATCAGGGATGTAATTGAAGCTGTAGTTCCTTCGTTATCTACCATAAGTCTGAGGCAGTTTTTGATTGCTGCTTATTATAGCAATGAGAAAAGAGGAAAACTTCTCTGCATCAATCCTGACAATCTGCAGTTTAAGTCCTTTTAGATTATGAGTACTGTGCCCCCACTAAGTAAATACAGAAAGTATTACTTATTCTCTCTACCTTCCTCTGAGTAGTCAGTAGCACATTCTTGACCTTTATCTGTCAGGTTTTTAGTTGTTTTTTCCTCTCCAGAGCTGATACATTGACATATATTTATTTAGCGCATACAGCTAACAATCTGATTTATATTCAGCTAAGAAACTGAATGGATTTAACCATGTGTTACCCATTGTTGCTTGGCACACTATAGAGAAGATTTCACTTAATCTTGATAGTAAGCATCTGAGGTCTGAAATATTATCTGTATTCTTACATGACAAAAAGTAGGTATCAGCTCAGTAGGTGGTTCTCCTCAGAGCCTAGCACAGTGCTCTTTCTTTTCTGCCATGGTGCCTTTTTAAGTGGCTATTAAACAACAAAAAGAAAGCACACTGCGTGTTATGGTTCATAGTATAGTTTTAAACATATAAAATAACTTATTAGAGAGCAGCATATTTTAAATAACAACAAGTAGTTGACACAGCATTACATAATACAATACATAATGCAAACAAGGAAATTTTTGAAGTAAGGCATGGAAAATCATAAAGTACGACTAAATGGATGCCTCAAGTGGTGATTGGTACAATGAAGTATATTAACTGTGAGAATGTTTTCTGACTCAACATACAACACTGTTAAGACTGCATTGATATGGTTTAAATGCTAGTATTTATGTGATGGCTGAAGTGCTATTGAGACTGGAAATGTGCACCAGATAACCAGTATTTTAAGATGGGGACCAAGAGGTGGTGCTGGTATGAATCATGTAAAAACACGAACTGGAAAACTTCCCTGTTTAGCAGAAGAAAAGGAGTCTAGCAGGAAAGGTAAAGAGTTTAGAAATAGGAAATATGGCTATAATGTAATGAGAGTCATATACACAGTGGAGCAAAAGTAGGTTTATATTGTTCATATGAAAAATAATACAGGAATTAATAAATATTAATACAAGAATAAACTGGTTTCATGTCTTTACATCTATAAGCCTAATTTTGCCCCACCCTGTACATAAGCCATGTGTATACAAACATCCACCTCCTTCTGCACTACTCACACTATGTTTGTGGCCTTCAGGAGTAAGAAACCTTGATGAGAAGGTAATTGTTCAGAAAAAGAACTTGAGTTGAAATCAGTGAAAGGAACAGCATTTTATAGCATTTTAAAACAAATACACAATAGTAAGTGGCATGAAGAATGAATGCCAAAACAGTGCTTTCTAGTTAATTTCCAAATATCTCTATTGACATTTGTGTATCTCATTCAGATTCCAGAGAATAACTAGAAACAGAGACTTTATGAAAGAGGGCTCTCATTTAACTTGTCCACCTGTCAGTTGGCTTTCAATTCAATTTTATTACCAATCAACTTAAATTAAAATACCCATACACAGCTCATAGCAAAATACTGTAGACAGTGTCTCAAATACTGGAACACATACTCTATGTAAATTACATTAACATTAGGACAAAGATTGACAAAAACAATGACACTAAACATTTATGTGATACCAGTAACGTTAAGCTTCTTCTATCAACAATGTGGAACATGATGAAATTACCAGAAAGGGCAGTACATTGACTTTTCTCACTTGCATTCACAACTAGAAGAATATTTAACTTTTCAATTTTAACTATGCATAAATCCAGTGCCTTTTAATAAAGACATAGTGCCAACATCAAATATATCTTATATATCACAACATTTATATATGTGTGCATGTGTGTATGTCCATAACCATCTATCCATCCCAGAGTGCATCTCACCAAGGCACTAGCCCAGGCAACTGTGTTCTTTTCTTTTCAGGTCTTTGTACAATATAAATGTGTACTTTAAGGACTTCGTGTACAGGGCATGATGTAAATATGTTTTGGGTCCATCAAAATGCAGATTACAGGATATATTTTTTCCAGTGAACTTTTTCTTACCAAATAACTCAATTTCTTAATGTTGTTTTATAGGAGTTTTAAGCATATTGTTACCCTCTAATTACTTCTTTATATTAGTTATTGTATGGGATAATCAGAAGATGATAGTCTGTCATGTTATTGCTATCGTTGATTCTGAATATATTATCCAATAAATGAAGGATAGAACAATTACGGTTATATAGTTTACTACCTTAAATCCCATTTCCTGCTTTAAGCCTCTCATTTTCATATCTTTATTATGTAGGGTATTTATGACAAATCAACTCTCCTTTCTGGAAGTCAGTATCATCATTTATAAAATGAAAGGTTAGCCTTCACTAAATAATCCATAAATTCTCTTCCAGCTCTAAAATTCCATGTTCCATTGACTGTCTCTAAACTATTACATCATACAAGTTCATAGGGCTCTATTTAAAAGTGGATATCTTTTATTAAGCACTTTATTGACCTGCATGAATTGAGATATGATGTGGTATCAAAAGACCTTTCTGCTTAAGACAAATACTGTATCATATCAACTATATTTGGAATCTAAACAAAACTGAACTTGTAAAAATGGAGAGTAAAATGGTGGTTACTAGGAGTCAGGGGGATGGGAGGAGAGATAGGAAAGATGTCGTTTAAAGCTACAGACTTGCACCTAGTAGGCAAGTCTTGAAGATCAAATGCACAGCATAGTGGTTATAATCAGCAGTACCATATTACAAACTTCAAACATTCTAAGAGATTGGATATTAATTATTCTCACCATTAATCAACATGTTGTACACCTTACACTTACCTGATGTCATATATCAAATATACTTCCATTTTTTAAAGAAAAAAACTTCTTTTGTGCTTGAATCTATGATAGATAAGTTTAGAAATGTTTAGCCCCTAGAGAGAGAAAATACAGGACTAATCAGTCTTCAGTTTTATGATAAAATAGTGACGAATTTTCATTCTCTTCATAAAGGATAGACTAAAAGTGAACAAACGGTACCAAATAACAGGGCGACTAATGTAATGGTACATCAAAAAATGCTGTAGATTCACGGCCAAGATGGAGGCATAGGTGGATACACTGTGCCTCTTCACACAACCAAAATTAAGGACAGCAAATATTTAGAAACAAGAAAACAACCGGAACTGATAGAAAATTGAACTGTACAGAAGTCCAACAACCATTCATCCAGACCGGTAAGAGGGATGGAGTTGCAACAGGAAAAAGTGGAGATTGGCAGATCTGGGAACGCAGGCAACAGCAGCTGGCAGATCCCAGGTGTACAGGCAGTGGCTAGTGGATCTCGGGCATGGAGTGGCAACTTTGCAGACCCAGTGAGGCCAGGCAAGGCAGCTGGCTGACCAGGTTGTCCCACATTCATGCACAGATAACTCAGGCGAACGGGAAGTGGCGGAAGGGACTGGAATCCAAGAGAGAGCAGAGCAAGCACCATTGTTCCCTCTCAGACCCCGCCCCCACATACAGTGTCACAACCCAGCAATTGGGCTGCTTCACCCTGGGGAACACCTAAGGCTCCACCCCTCACTACCTAACAGCCATGACCAGACCCCCCATAAAAACCCCAAAAATGACTCAAATGGGAGAACAAATCAAAGCCCCAGAGCCAATTCATCTAAGTGATCAAGAGATAGCCAACCTATCAGATGCACAGTTCAAGCCCTGATGATCAGGATGCTCACTCACAGAACTGGTTGATTTTGGTCACAAATTAAATGAACAAATGAAGGCTATAATAAGTGAAATGAAGGAAAGTGCACGGCGAACCAATAATGATAGGAGGAAAACTGGGACTCAGATCAATGGAGTGGACCAGAAGGAACAAACAAACAACCAAACAGAAAACAAGGAAGAAACAAGAATTCACAAAAATGAGGAGAGGCTTAGGAACCACCAGGACATCTTTAAATGTCCCAACATCCGAATTATAGGGGTACCAGAAGCGGAAGAGGTAGAGCAACAAGTGGAAAACTTATTTAAACAAATAATAAAGGAGAACTTCCCTAATCTGGCCAAGGAAATAGACTTCCAGGAAGTCCAGGAAGCTAGGAGAGCCCCAAAGAAGTTGGACCCAAGGAGGAACACACCAAGGCACATCATAATTACATTAGCCAAGATTAAAATGAAGGAGAGAATTCTAGAAGCAGCAAGGGATAAGGGGACAGTCACCTACAAAGGAGTTCCCATTAGACTGTCAGCTGATTTCCCAAAAGAGACCTTACAGGCAAGAAGGGCTGGAAAGAAATATTTCAAGTCATGAAAGGCAGGGACCTAAATCCAAAATTGCTCTATACAGCAAAGCCGTCATTTAGAATGGAAGGGCAGATAAAGTGCTTCTCAGATAAGGTCAAGTTCAAGGAGTTCATTATCACCAAGCCCTTATTATATAAAAGGTTAACAGGACTTATCTAAGAAAAAGAAGATAAAAAAATGGACAGTAAAAAGACAGCAAACTCACAGATATTAACAACTGTACCTAAAACAAAAGCAAACTAAGCAAACAGCTAGAACAGGAACAGAAACACAGAAATGGAGAGCGCATGATGAGGGTTGGCAACAGGGGAGTGGAAGGAGGAGAGAGGGGGAAAAGGTACAGAGAATAAGTAGCATAGATGGTGGGTAGAAAATAGACAGGGGGAGGGCAAGAATAGTGTGGGAAATGCAGAAGCTACAGAACCTACCACACATGGACATGAACTAAATGGGAATGTGGGTGGGAGGGTTTGTGCAGGGTGCAGGGGAATGATGGGGGAGAAATGGGACAACTGTCATAGCATAATCAATAAAATATATTAAAGAAAATAGACAGAGGAGGGTACGAATAGTATAGGAAATGTAGAAGCCAAAGAACCTATATGAACAACCCATGGACATGAACTAAAGGGGGAAGGGATGTGCAGAGTGGAGGGGAATAAAGGGGGTAAAATGGGACAACTGTAATAGCACAATCAATAATATATTTAAAAAATGGTGTAGAAACTGGAAATGCTTAAAGGAGGCAACCATTTGATGCAAAAATATCAGCTAACTTCCCCTCTAGTGTCCTTAAATCTAGGAGTCTCAACATATGAGGGTGTGAAGAAAGATTGGAGCTGTTTCTCACAATTCAACAGGAAGGCATGTTATATTTTAATTTATATATTTATTATTTTAATTACTTATATTTCTGAGATATTTCTCCTAAGAGAAAACGCTAAGATCCAAGGTATAGAATATTAGCATTTAAAGATACAGACATCATCATTGGTTAGATTGTATACACCCAAAGTTAGATTATATGCACACATTTATATGTAGTTAGTTTACATGTGTCAAGATGAACCAACAGGATCCAATCCACCCCTTCCTCCACACAAACTGATTTATAGTCTATAGTGAAAAGGGGAAAGGAGACCATTGTGATGTCACTTACTCTTTTTAAGGACATGAATTCACTGATGAGTAGTGTACTGGATCTGTAAAATTCTGGAGACCAATAATATTTTCATGCCTTTTTCTGTAGGTAAATGTTTAAGTTATTTAATAATCATTAATATAAAGTGAAAGAATGGTTAACGTTAGAGCTGCTGATAAGAATGACAGTTATGAAGGAACTGTGACTTAGCAGAATCAGTATATTCAGTCAGAAACTTATGAATTATATTGTATCTATTAATCTTTTTAATTGCAGCACATTGAATAAAAATAGCTGTCCTTTCTAAATAATTGTCAAGCAAAAGTTCAAAATTGAGTAAGTCATAGTTGGTAGGCACAGAGGCACGGCTAACAGGTAATAATGGGCTCATCCAACTAATGTCAAGTCTGAGGTTTTTTACTCTTTTATGATGAAGATCATAAGTGAGCAGTAAGGACAACAACCCATTCAAGAAAGAACCAGTCTTAAAGTTTGCTCTCTCTTTTTTTAAAGTTTTTGCATAACATATTCATTTCCATTTAAATGTTGCAAAAAGCTGAATTGCAAATGTTAACCAAACATAAATAGAAATGTTGATATTTTATTTAACCTAAAATAGTAATTATAGATAGGCTGCTTTTATGATTATCATATTGAAAATATATCACTTTACATTGGGAATACGGGGGAAATTGCCACTGTGATGGTATAATAAGAACATTTGTTTTGAGTGCATTAAAAATACAGTAGATTATTATTGCAATATAAGGAGGGAAAGTTCTTTGCTTTTGGCAGTCTGTCAGTGGATGCAGCCTAGGAATAAAAGTATGGTAGCTGCTTTATATAAAACAGTAGGAGAAGGACACAAGCTCACAGAAATTTTTTCCAGCTGCTGTTATTCAAGAAATTCTTTTATAGAGGAGAGGCTGCTTTATTTTTTCATTCCATTTTTGCTTCCATCTCTGAATCCACTGCTTTCATGTGGCATCTAGAGTGTCTGTGATGGCAGCCTGTGCAGTTCTTATTTAAACTGCCAACTATTAAAATGGATTGAGTTGAACCAGAGGAGGAGACTAGCCCCACTGTGGCAAATGCAGTTTTATACCCCCTCTTTAAGAAAATATTGTAAGGAATAGCTTACAATAGTTTCCCCTAAGACTTTCATCTAAAATTGTTAGATTGTAGCCATGTAAAAGAATCCTTATTGACTCCTGTCAGAAAGTTTAGAAGAGGAGATGAAGAGACTTGTCTCCTGACTTTCTATGTGCTTTGTCAAATCAGACACTTGGAGCAGAAGTATGCAGTAAAGGCTGATGTCAGGGAATGCCTAACACAGGAACTTTTGCCTGTCTCCTGTGGCTTTCTTTTTTGGTTGTTGTTACAGAATCATATTGGATTGTAAAATGATGGGAGTGTGACTGGACACAAACACTTTTATTGCAGGCTCAGCAACCATTACATATCATTAGTGGAAGGAGTAAAGGGGGACCATTTTGATGTCACGTTGATTCTTTGTAAGGACAGTTTCATTCAAATTCTGGAGACTTGCAGTAGTTGTGTGCCTTCTTTTTCTGTAGGTAAACATATAAGCTTTGAATAGTCATTAATATAAACTGAAAGAATGGCTGATGTTGGAGTTGCTGTAAAGGATGCCAATTATAAAGCAACTGCAACTTACCAGACTCAGTATATTTCCATATCAAAATATAGTATCTTTTTCTTGCCTAAGTGTAAACTACTGCTAATGTACCATTTTGGTTAAAGTTAATGTCAAAATCCAATATTTCAAAGGTAATAATGCTTTTTATTAAGAGACAGAGTTTGACCTAAACTTTTCACCTATAAAAAGCCATATTCCTTACACATCAACTCTAAAGTTAGTCCCATTTTCTGACTTTTCTTTTTCTTTATTCACCTTGCCGAAGAATGTCTGTAATTGGCTTGCTCTGCAAAGTGTTTCATTTGCCCTTCTGAACATTAATTGTTTTAAGAATCTGAATGTATGATGGCAGGGAGCACAAGGTTTACAATTTCAACCGTCTTCGTGCCCCACCTCCACTGTGAAATTATCGCTTCTGTTTTGAGTATCCTAGGGAAGAGTGAAATTGCCAGGATGTAACTGGTCCCAAAAAGCAATGTAAACAAAGGAGTCATTCCAGGAAAGACCCTCTCTTTGTGCCCAACACGGATCTTGGCCCTGCCCTACTTCTAGGCATCTAACATATCCTCAGAGTCATTTCATCTGTATTGTGATTTTTAAAAGTGAAGAACTTTGAGATATCCCATATGGTTTCAGACAAATCAGACAATCATGTCCTAAATATTTCATTAGTCAGAATAATTAAGTTGATCAATTTTGGGAGCAGTGCAAGCAAAATAATGGGGTCATTGAACCAGTGAGGCTCTAATGGGAACTTGAGCTCATTCAGATATCAAATCTAATAATTGTTCTATACCTATATGCACAGTCCCATTGAGCAAATTCACATTAAAGGTTTTAGTGGAACACTTTCAATACTGTGGTCTAAAGGGACTTGCTACTGCTTTCACAAGAAAGCAAGAATATTTTTTAGCAATATGTTTTTCGTGATGTGTTAACTAAGCTCTGAGTGTTTATGTTGGTGCCTGTCCCTATCTAGGGAGGAAGAAGAGGGATATCTGTATAACTAGGAATGGATTTTGAATGGTTTTACCATTTAAAGATAATAAAAGTGCACCTAAGCATTTGCCACATGGAGGCAACAATATATAAGATGACTGACCTCACTGGACTATGTGTGTGTATGGGAAGGGGGGCACAGTACATACAGATTTGGAGAGGGGTTGTTAAACAACCTATGCAACCTACTAGAAATTATCCCTTAAATGTTTTTAATATGTGGTATAAAGCATGATTTTGGTTATTGAGGTATGAAGTAACAATTAGGCATTGTATAGAAATGCAGTATTTCATTTGTATTTCACTATATAAGTTATATAGTGCAAATTGACTGCTTTTTATTCTCCTATAAGATACCTAAGGAAAGTTGACAGACCTGAAGTTTTTTTAAGGATCTAAGGAATGGAAAGATGAATTTAGTGCTGCTGTACAATGACCGTTGAACTAACAGATCTTCAATAGAGCTCTCTTATTTGAAGTTTCAAAGCACACAGGAAAATTAAAAGATTGGCAATATATACTGAACGACTAGGAAAGACAGATCTGCCCAGACCTCTTTACCAAAAAAGGCTATCATAGCTGAATTAACTTACCTAAATAATATATTTTTAAGGTTTTATTTATTTATTTTTAGAAAGAAGGGAAGGAAGGGAGAGAAAGGAAGGGAGAAAAACATCAATGTGTGGTTGCCTCTCATGCGCCCCCTACTGGGGACCTGGCCTTGCAACCCAAGCATGTGCCCTGACTGGAAATTGAACCCTAACCCTTTGGTTCACAGGCTGGCACTCAGTCCATTGAGCCACACCAGCCATGGCCTAAAGAATATTTTTAATACATACACACAAACTTATTTATGAATATTGTGCTCTGATATTTTTGCTTTCTCTGTGGATAAACAAATGTGTTCATTTATGTTTTCATTCAAAAACCATTTATTGAGTTCCTGTTATATTCCAGGTGCCAACGAAACAGATGCAAATGGAAGTTTCTTCCTTACTAGAGTTTGCAGTAAAGTGGGGGAGACAGATGGCATAGGGAAAGTCACATGTACAGCTGAAGCTGAATCTTGAAAGATGAGTAGGAGTTTCTTGGGCTGGAAAAGAAAAAAGGAAGAGAAGCATGTTTCAGGAAAGGGAATAGTGTTCATGGAGGAAATAGGAGATGATGATATATTCAAGGAATAGAAAGGAGTTCAACATTGCTAAAGTATAGGCAAGAGAAGCTGTCATGTGAGGCTTTGGATAATAAGGAGTTTGATTTTTCACTGCATGGTTGATAAGGAGACATTTCCAGATTCTCCTAGCAACATGGAAGGCTGACTGGGTGGGTGTGAAGCTAGACATAGGAGAGATTTGATAGGAGTCTATTATAAGAACAGAGACAATGGAGGAAGGTCCTGCATTAAAGCTGTGGCAGTGGAGCTGATAATAAAGAAAGAATAGAGCCAAGAATGATTCAGCATTCAGAATTGATTGAACTTGTTGAGCAATTGGATATGAGAGTGAAAAAAGTGAAGGAGTCTAAAGTGATGGTTTGTTCTTTGTCTTTTGTTTTTATGACTTGGTGTATGAAGGCTTTTGTTTGCTTGCTCTGCTGCAACAAAGTACCACACACTGAGTGGTTTAAACAATGAAATATATTGTCTCATAGTTCTGGAAAATAGAGGACCAAGATTGTCAAGGTGTCAGCAGGACTGTGCTCCCTGTGAAAGTATTAGGGAATGATCTGTTCCATCCTACCTCAGCTCCCGGTGGTTTGCTGGCAATATTTTGCATTCTTTAGTTTGTATAATCATCACCCTGTTCTCTGCCTTCATCTTCACATGTCATTCTCCATTTTTGACTGTGTTGCCAAATTTCTCCTTTTTGTGACACCAGTCATATTGGATTAGAACCCATCCTAATGACTTCATTGTAACTTGCTTACCTCTGTAAAGACACTATTCCAAATAAGTCCACATTCTGAGGTAATGGGGGATAGAGATTCAACATAAGAAATTGGGGTGGGGGGGGAGTTCAACGCATATCATTTATCAAAATAATTAAACATGAAAAGGAGAGAATAGAACCAAAGAAAATGATCTTGAGTGTGAGTTATCTTCGAACCAATCAGGAGAAATATTTAGAAGGTGTTTGAAGTTGTAGCCTAAAGCCTAGGAAATGTAGTAATGAAACTATTAGCATAAAGGAAGCAGAGTAGTTAAAGTTTTGCAAATGAATGGAGAGTAGTTCATAGAATATGTAGACTGACATGGGAAGGGGAAAAGACTAAAACCCTGAAGATTACTAACACATACGGTACAAGGAAAACAATGGTAGCTTTTAAAAGAAACAGAGAAGCCCTGGCTGGTGTGTCTTAGTGGATTGAGTTCTGGTCTGTGAACCAAAGGGTCATGGGTTGGAATCCCAGTCAGGGCACATGCCTGGATTGTAGGCCAGGTCCCCAGTGGGAGTGGGGAGTGTGCAAGAGGCAACCACACACTGATGTTTCTCTCCCTCTCTTTCTCCCTCCCTCCCTTCCCCTCTCTGTAAAACTAAATACATATTTTTGATCTTCTTTTTCTTAGATAAGTTCCTTTAACATTTCATATAATAAGGGCTTGGTGATGATGAACTCCTTGAACTTGACCTTATCTGAGAAGCACTTTATCTGTCCTTCCATTCTAAATGACAGCTTTGCTGGATAGAGCAATTTTGGATGTAGGTCCCTGCTTTTCAAGATTTCAGATATTTCTTTCCAGCCCCTTCTTGCCTGGAAGGTCTCTTTTGAGAAATCAGCTGACAGTCTGATGGGAAAGAAGATGAAAAATATGACAGTGAAAAGACAGCAAACTCACAGCTATTAACAACCACACCTAAAGCAAAAGCAACCTAAGCAAACAACTAGAACAGGAACAGAACCACAGAAATGGAGATCATATGGAGGGTTAGCAACAGGGGTGTGGGAGGAGGACAGAGGGGGAAAAGGTACAGAGAATAAGTAGCATAGATGGTGGGTAGAAAATAGGGGGAGGGCAAGAATAGTGTGGGAAATGTAGAAGCTAAAGAACTTATAACACATGGACATGAACTAAAGCGGGGAATGTGGGTGGGATTGGGTGTGCAGGGTGGAGGGGAATGATGGGGGAGAAATGGGACAACTGTAATAGCATAATCAGTAAAATATATTAAAAAACTAAATACATAAAGTGTGAAAAAAGAAAAGAATAAGAGAAGAATCATACAAAATGGTAATTTAAAAATTAAGGAATGGTGGTAATTAATATACAAGCCAAGAGAGAAGAGAGCTACATGGAAAGAATAATTGTACAACTGTATGTACTACAGAGAGGTCAAGGAAAATAAAAACAGAAAAGAAATTCTAATTCTTAAGGCAGGAATGTGATGATGATTCAGAATAGGCCTATTCATAAATACAATCATCATGGTACATACCCTGTATTTTCAATAGAATTTCACTCTTTGTATTGCTAGAGAAAAGAAGAGAAGGTATTTATGCCTCATAACATTTTGTACCTACAGAAATTGTGTTTTTCTGCATGATGCAGTTCTTCTATAAGAAAGCATTCACTGTCAGTGTGAATCCTTTTTTAGCTATCAAAATGTAGTTGAATATTTGTGACAGAGACTCTTTTAAAAGCGAAACATACAAATTTTGCCTTAGTCTTGAAATTCTGATATTTATGGTCATTGTATTTTGTGATTAGTGCTTAGAATAGGATAAAATGGATCATCTCAGAATGAGATTGTAATGTGGCTGTTCAGAACAGAGATGTCTAAGGAAGTATCTTTTCTTTCAACTCATTGTCTGTTTTTATATGGTCAACATTGGTGCTCTTGGGGATGCTAAATGTCATTTTTATGTATATTTTACAATCTAACCATACATACTTTCCTTTTCTCTAAATTCCCCTAAGAGCACAAAACTATCTGCTGACCAATTTCAAAGATTCACAATTAGACCCATAGTAAAAAAAAAAAGTATTGAAAAGATAGGGTACAATTTATAAACTATTGTCCCATACCAATATGTGTATATGGGAGCAAATGACACACTTTTATGTCTATAAGTCCTTAGGAAAGTTTTATTCATAGAAAGGGAACAAATAGGTATATATTAAATGGCTATTTAGTTTCAAAAATGCTAATAAAGAGATAGAAGAGATGTATTCTCTGATCTCTTAGAAAGGCAATATGTCAAGTGATGGTGAAACTGGCTAAAATTGAAAGCTGAATTGTGTGATACAAGCTAAGTTTCTACTAATGGAGCCCAGAAGAGAGAAAGAACAATGAGAAACAGAAAGGTCAGGGAGGTAGGCTTTGAATTGGGCTTTGAAGGATGGGTAGACTGTAATAGAGAGGAGGGAGAAGGTCACACAAGCAAAAGTCTGGAATATGCATAGACGTGTTCTGAAGCCAACCTAACTGGATTTAAGAGTGAATAGTAGAGAACAGGGGAAAATCTGATTGGATAGAATGGGGTTTCTGTAAAAATAAATAAATAAAACCAAAACAGAATGTATGTGATTTCTTTTCTTTTACTTGTTTAGCTTTCACAAATTTTAGAGCCAAATTCATTACATATATATTCTAATCTCCCTGAACTACTCACTTTACAGTGAATCTGTTCACTTTTGTCTCCATATGCCTTATCTTGCAATAAATTTTAATCTGTAAGCCCTCCAAAGTCCTTTTGAAAGTTATTTTAATTTTATTGTTTCTCTTTTTTCCACCACTTCAAGTAATAGTTGAGCCAGGTTTGTCTTTTTTTTTTTTTAGCATAGTTCACATACAATATAATATTGTATTAGTTTCAGGTATATAATATAATGATTCTACATTTATATGCCTTAAAATGTGATCACCATGACAAGTGTAGTAACCATCTGTCACTGTTCAAAGCTAGTACTATATGACTGACTATATTTGCTGTGCTGTACATTACATCCATGTGACTTATTTATTTTATCACAAAGTTTGTACCTCTTATTCCACTTCACCTGTATTAGCTATCCTCCCTCCCCTCCCCTCTTGCAGCCATCAGTTTGTTCTAGGTGCCTATGAGTCTATTTTTGTTTTGTTGTATTTGTTTTGTTCTTTTAAGTTCCACATATAAGTGATATCATACAGTGTTTGTCCTTCTCTGACTTGTTTCACTTCACATAATACACTCTAAGTCCCTCCATGTAGTTTGAAATGGCAAAATTTCATTCTTTTTTATGGTTGAGTAATATTCCATTATGTCTATGGGGGGAAATGATTCACATCTTTTTTATCCATTCATCTACTGATGGACACCTACATTGTTTCCATATTTTGGCTATTATAAATGATGCCACAATGAACATGGAGATGCATATATCTTTCCAATTATTTTTTTCTTCAAATAAATACCCAGAAGTGTAATTGAAGGATTATATGGTAGTTATATTTTTAATTTTTTGAGGAAGCAGAAACTTTCATGCCCTGTTGGTGAGGTTGCAAACTGGTGCAGCCACTGTGGAAGTTAGTCTTGTTTTAAATCTGTGGCAGCCTTTTGAGCTGGGCAATGAGTTTTCTGCTCAGAAAGTAGGTTGGAGGATGCCTTTAATGGAGGAAAATCTAAGTATAGTGATTAGTCTAGCTGGAGCTTTGTTTCTCAAATTTTAGTAATAAAAGGTATCTATACATTCATTTTGAAGGAAATCTAATTCCTTGGTGTCTCTAATAATTGATTTAAACTATTATTAATACATTGTTACTTAAATATCAAGATGTATAAAATTAGGCATAAACTCCTAATGCTTTAAACAATTTTAGTAAAGCAATAAAACAGATAAAAACATTAATGTGACTACTGATGCTAGACTTAATAGCAGAAAGATTTAGTTTTAGATCCAATTACATATTTTGACTTTATTGATAATAGTGCAGAGAATCTTTATTATATAAGTGGACTAGACACAATGGTATTAATAACTTCAAGGCTTCGTCATTTAACTCAGTGCCATCAGACTCCACATTGAATGAAAAGTGTGATGTTGGAAAACTCTCAAATTTAAGTTTTAATAGGGTGTCTCCTTGATAATTTTGTAATGTTGTCTTGGTTACATAAAGATAAGGCTAGGACTGAAATTCTTCACAACATGGATATATAATGCATTTATTGCTAGAATCAGGAACAGAAAAAAAAGTTGTTGAGTGCATATTCATTCCTCTATTTATAGCTACTGAATAGTTGCAAGATGATCCACAAAGACTATATTCTCATTGTATATTTGCTCACATCATGAAGAAGGTAGTGACTTCTTTGTCACAGATCCTTATAGGTCCAGTTTACCTATGCTATGGTATAAAATAGTATCACACTCTGGGGTGACTCAGTCTCTGAGGAATTTTATTTATGTTATTGTGAAGCTTTCTTTCAGTATACTGTGATGCTGTCTGGCTTTTTTTTTTTTTTAATTAAATTTCTTGGGTGACATTGGTTAATAAGATTATATAATTTTAAAGTGTACATTTTACCACCTATAGTCTCCCTCTGTCACCATATATTTTATCTGACTACTCAGTTTTCATATAATACTATATATATACATGTATATGTATATGTGTGTGTATAAAATCATATATATAACTAGATATAACTAGATATAACCATGAGCAATACACTAATTACTTATAAGTGATACAAATTATGTTCATGTCAATATTTTTATATGAAAATGAGAACACAAAACTTTAATTATACCCTGCTTTAAGAAATCGTAGGCTAGTGAGCTTTATTGACTATTTTTTTTTAACACAGTTGGCTAAAATTTTAGGAATCGAATCATGTAAGTTTTGTCTTTGTTATATCAAGCTCTTTTAGAATAGAAACTTACTCAGGACACTTTAAGAAACAAAATTGGTTTCACTTCCTTCTGTGTTTCTGTTCATTCTTTTTATTTCTCTTTCAACTTGTCGATTACCCTATGAATAGTGTCTTTCATCACAAGGCATGTCATGTGTTACTAGCCAGCCTATGAATTGGCTGCCCCTGAGGGGGACAGATGACCATCACATTCAGTAGCCTCTGTTGTGCTGGTGGAGGGGCAGGAAAGCCTATGCAGTGCTGGCTCCTTAAGTAAAAAAACGCAAGCAGTTTCAACCAGGAGTGGTATGTTGGGCTTGTCAGGTACAATGACCTGAGATAACTGTTTTTGCTCTGTGAAAATATCACCTCTTTCAAGGTCATGGGAAATGCAAGTGTAAGTTACATTCATTGCCTCCACTTAACTCCTCAATCTTCAGCAATATGGATTCTGCTCATCTTATTTTACTGAAATTGTTCTCATTAATGTCTCTAATAATCTTCATATTTCTAAAGCTGATACTTTTTGTTATACTGCATGTTTCTACAGAATGTGATATTATTGCTTATTTCATTTTTCAAATGCTGCATTTTTCGCACTATAAGACACACTTTCCCTCCCCCAAATTTGGGAGGGATAATGGTTATTAATGCTGCTGTTGAGTTCTGTTTACATTTACATTGGTGAAATATTATGTTATGTTATTAAATATTTTACCATGTTTTTTGCCTCAAAAAATTTTTTTCCTATTTTCCTCCTCTAAAACCTAGGTGCATCCTACGGTCTGAAGAATATGGTATTTACTCTTCTAATTCTATAACATATGCTCTAATGTTGCATTCTGTACCTCTGAATAGTCGCTGTCTCCCTCATGGATTCCTCTTCCTATGCTCATCTATTAAATGCTAGTGTTTCCAAGAATTGATCATCAGCCCACTGCTCTTCTTATTCTACATAATTCCCTGCATAAATGGCTTCAGTTACTCTATATGATAAATTTCCAAAGACTCTCATACTCTTTCCAGACCTCTCCTTAAACCTCAGTTTTATAACAGTTAATTGCCTGCTATAACGCTCTACCTGGATATCCTAAAGGTATTTCCAACTTGAAAAATCCCAAACTGAACATACCATCTCATCTTTGAATGTAATTTCTCCTCCTCTTGTATACTGTTGATGGAAGCTCCACCCTTGCAAATGTATAAGGTAGAAATTTTTGAGTTGTCTTTAACTTTCTCTCTATTCCATGTCCAATAGTCTTGTCCCTTTTAAGCCCTTCTCCACAGCATGGTCACCAAATTGAAGTATCTTAATTTTACTCCCTATTGAGCATCTAAATACCAAGAGCTTAAAAATGGCACACGAGACTATCCATGATCTAAGTCCAATCAATATTGATTTGCTTATAGCCACACACATATTTGCTTCTCATCTGTGTGTCCCTATCCTCACTGTATCTCTCTTACCTGGAATATACCAGGTCTTTCCAGAAAGTATCCATCTGTGTAATGTGAAAAATAGAGACATTTATTGAGGAAGATACAAGAAACATTGTACTTAGGACCATCAAGCCTTGGTCCCCTTCAAAGTGAGCACCTTGGAACCTCACACAGTTCTCCCAATTGCCATCAGCTGCCCTGTCATATTTTCCTGAATCTCATCAAGAGTATGAAATATCTTCCCTTTCAAAGGTGATTTTAGTTTTGGTTAAAGTCAGAAGTCACAGGGTACCAAATCTGGGCTATAGGGGGGCTGAGTCACCTGGGTGATTTGATGTTTCATCAAAAGTCTCATCACGAGAGATGATGCATGAATGGGTGCATTGTTGTGATGAAGCTGCCAATCACCAGTTGCCCATAGCTGTGGCCTTCTGAATCATCCAAAGTTTCAATGGAGGAAAAAGGCTTCTGTACCATCTGTTTGCATCTTATCCCATTGTCCCCAAAGTGGCTAAAACATGTACAACATTGCACCTGTACAAATGCTGGTAAGAAACAGTTTAATACTTTTTGCCAATACCCCCCCCACAAACACACTACCCGCATTAACCAGGAAGAATACCCATATACTTGTCTTTTGAAAGTGGGTCTATATTATTTACCATCAAAGGGCAGTGATGTGGACTCCATCCAGTGGGGTCCATATGTTGTGGCTGCAACGAACAAATTCACACAGACTGCAGAAGTCCTGTGGAGAAAAAGGGCAGCATGGCCACTCTCTGAGTGAGAGAGCATCTTGACCCTTGCCTGGACAGGCTTTTATTGCTTTCTAATAGCATACATCAAAGAAGGTTCTCATTCATTATGCTCAGGTTTGTTTTAGGTGATTATTTTTACAGATAACAAAGGAAAGGATGTTACTGATTACTTCCTACAGATTAACAAGGCAAACATATTGCAAATGCAAGGGACCAATAAGAGTGATTGGTCTGGTTACACTCTGTCCTTGGGAGAATTAGCACAGACTTTAGGAGTTACTTTAAAGGTGTGCAGTAAACATTTGGTGCTTCAATTCAGAGTGATGGAGTTTTAGCAAAAGCAAGTCTCAAAGCTGCCTAGGTACAATGCAGGCATGCTTTCCCGTAGGAAAGCTGATCCATGGGTCTGGTTCCGGTGTGCCATCTCGTGCCTGCCAGTTTTCCAACAGGGCTGGGATTCATTTGCCATTGCCAAGTGGATTGGTTCCCTATAATTCCCCCCTTGTTTTTAGTTAGGACTGCCACAAACCTTGCTACTTGCTTGTCCCTTATATGACCCTGGGAAAATAATCTGCAAATGCAGCAAAGTACACAATGTATTATTAGAATCAGTAAGCAACTGGCAGCTCTGAAGACCCACATTCTCAGGTTAAGTACATCAAACCAATTTTGGAGGTTTAGTCACAAAGATTATCATGGAGGGTTTGGAACACTTTCTGTTCAGTAAGGCATTTGATGTCATTGAGCTGTTAGTGGAGCTCAAGCCGAAGCTGATCAATTTGTCCTCTGAGATTGGTAGAGAACATACCCTGAAAGTGATGACAAATATCTGCCCAGGAATGCTGGCTGGAATTTCCACCTCAGGGGGGTGACACACAGCTTAGAGAAGTCTGGGTGAGGAGAGTCCAATGGAGTGGAGATGGGTCTCAGCCAGGGAAGCCTTTTCTGTGATACAGCTTCATCCTCTTCGCTGCCAGCTCCAAAGGTCCTTCTGGAGAGTAAATGCAAGCATACCTCATCCCGAAGTCAATAGTTCAACTGGGCCTTCCCATTTTCCTTCCCCTAACAGGTCTTTGTATAAGACCAAGGGATGTGGGCCTGCAAGCCTGTTTTGCACAAGGTGTTTGTCTATGGGTGACTTCAGATTATCATCACAATTCAAAAAATTGTGTGTATATATTGTTAGCATGGTTAAATTCCTGGGGTATGTTTCCTGAATCCCCCTTTTTTGTTTATTTAATAATATTTTAAAGGTTTGGTGAGCTCTTTCAACAACTGTTTAACCTGTACTATTATAGGGGATACCTGTTTTATACCAAATTCCCTATTTTTCTAAGAAAACCTAAGTAGTTTGTGCAATGTATCCTGGGCCATTATTAGTGTTGATTTCTTGTGGACAGCCTAAATGGCTGAAGGCCTCAAGCTCTAACATTCTTTTTTGAATTTGTTATGTGTAGGTAACTTGTTGCTGCAAAGGAATTTTTAAGTCTCATTAGATATTAACCATTGCAGTAAAGCTCTCCAGATGATGTCATGACGCATACCTCCTTATCTTTCTGGATTTTTACCTATCTTTAGAGAGAGAGACAATGTCTAGGTTCACTTCTTAAGACTAGAACCACATAAACAAGAATAAAAAAAATAAAAATACATAAAATGTTCACAATAACCCCTTCAAAAAGACTAGAACTGTTAGAATTTAGAATCTAAGAATAATGAAATACTTTTGTAAACATCAACAGTATATGAAGACGGTTTTAGTTGTGTTGTAAAACCAGTTGAATTATAAGCCATTATTTTCTTTTTCTTGTTTTATTTTTCAATTACAGTAATTATGTATACTGTAATTAGTTTTAGGTATACAAAACAATGATTAGGCATTTACATAACTTGTGAAGTGATCAACCTGGTAAGTCACGTATTCATCTGACACTATAGATTGTTAGAATAATATTATTGACTATATTCCCTATGCTGTACTTTCATCCCTGTGACTATTTTATGTAACTACCAATTTGTACTTCTTTATTTTAATCTTCACCTGTGAATATGTTTATTGATTTTAGAGAGAGAGGAAAGCAGAGAGAGGGAGAGAGAAACATTGATATGAGAGAGAAACATCAATTAGTTGACTCCTGTGCGCACCCTGACCAGGAATCAAACCTGCAACCTGGGTATGTGCGCTGACTGGGTATCAAACCCATAGTCTTTTGGTATATGAGACAACATTTGAACCAACTAAACCACCCAGACAGGGCCAATTTGTACCTCTTAATCCTATCCCTCTTTTCCTCCATCCTCTAACCCCTACCATATAGAAACCATCAATTTGTTCTCTGTATCTATGACTTTGTTTCTGTCTTGTTTATTGATTTTGTATTCTAGATTCTGCATGTAAGTGATAGTGTATGGTCTTGGCTATTATAAACAATACTGCAGCTAACACAGGAGTACATATATCTTTCAAATTAGTGTTTTGAATTTCTTTGGGTAAATACCCAGAAGTGTAATTTCTGGATCATATGGTAGTTTAATTTTTTTTTTTATTTTTGAGGGACCTCCATACTGTTTTCCACAGTATCTGCACCAGTCTGCATTCCAACAGTGTACTAGGGTTCCCTTTTCACATCCTCACTGGCACTTGTTGTTTGTTGATTTATTGATAATAGCCATTCTAACAGGTGTAAGGTGATATCTTGTTGCAGTTTTTCTGATAGATATTGAGTCTCTTTTTATGTCTGTTGGCCATCAGTATGACCTCTTTGGAGAAATGTGCATTCAGGTCATCTGCCCATTTTTTAATCAGATTTTTTGGTAAGTTATATGAGTTCCTTATATATTTTGTATACTAACTCCTTATTGGATATATCATTGGAGAATATATTCTCCTATTCAATGGGTTGTCTTTTTGTTTTGTTTATTGTTTCCTTTGTTGTGAAACAACACTTTAGTTTGGTATAGTCCCATTTGTTTATTTTTATTTCCCTTGCCTGAGGAGATATATCAGAAAAACACATTGCAAAGAGAAATGTCAGAAATTGTATTGCCTATGTTTTCTTCCAGAAGTTTTAGGTTTTCAAGTTTTACATTTAATTCTTTGGTACGTTTTACATTTATTTTTGTATATGGTGTAAGAAAGTGATCCAGTTTAATTCTTTTGCATGTGCCTATCCAGTTTTCCCAGTACTTTTTATTGAAGGGACTATCTCTACCACATTGTATATTCTTGACTCCTTTGTTATAAGTTAATTAACAGTATAAGCATGGGTTTATTTTGGGGTTCGCTATTCTTTTCCATTGATCCATGTGTCTATTTTTATGCCATTATGTGCTGTATTTACTACTGTGTCCTTGTAGTATAGTTTGATACTAAGTAGCATGATACTTCCAACTTTATTCTTCTTTCTCAAGATTGCTTTAGCTATTGGGTTCTTTCACAGTTCCATATAAATTTTAGGATTATTTATTCTAGCACTGGGGAAAAGGCCATTGGTAGAAATTACAATGAGTTGGTACATTGCTTTGGGCAGTATGGACATTTAAATGATGTTTATTCTTCTTATTCATGAACATAGTATATTCTTCCACTTAGTTGTTTCTTCTTTAGTTTCTTCAATGTCTTATCATTTTCTGTGTACAGGTCTTTTACCTCCTTGGTTAAACTAATTCCTAGGCATTTTACTCTTTGTGATGCAATTATAAATGAGATTATTTTCTTACTTTCTGATAGTTTATCATTGGTGTATAAAATGCAACTGATTTCCAAATATTAATTTTGTATCCTGCTACTTTGCTTAATTTATTTATTAATTCTAACATGTTTGGTGGGATATTTAGGGTTCTTTCTAGACAGTATCATTTCATCTGCAAATAATGACAATTTTACTTCTTTCTTTCCAATTCAGATGACTTTTTATTTCTTTTTCGTGTCTCATTTCTGTAGCAGAGCCTTCCAATACTCTGTTGAATGAAAGTTGTAAAAGTGGATATCCTTGTCTTGTTCTTGATCTTAAAGAAAAAGTTTTCAGCATTTCACTGTTGAGTATGATGTTAGCTGTGGGTTTGTCATATATGGCTCTTATTATGTTAAAGTATGTTCCTTCTATCCCACTTTGCTGAGAGATTTTATCATATATGGTTGGTAGATATTTTCAAAAGCTTTTGCTGTATCTGTGGATATGATCTAATTATTTTTTTAAGTTCACCTGTTTATGTTTAATTATTTTTTCTTTTTTTAATTTTTATTTTTTAATCAGTATTTTTAAATTGTTGATATTTTTTATTCTTAATTTTGTTTAAGTGGTGTATTGTATAAATTGACTGGCAGATATTGAGCCAATCTTGCACCCCAGGAATATATACCACTTGCTCATGGTGTATAATTTTTTAAATATATTGCTGAATTTGTTTTGTTAATATTTTGTTGAGGATTTTTGCATCTATGTTCATCATGGATATTGGCCTACAATTCTCCCCTCCCCCCCATAAGGTCTTTGCCTGCTTTTGGTATTAGTGCAATGCTGGTCTTGTAAAATGAGTTTGGGAACTTCCCACCCTCTTCAAGTTTTTTTTGGAATAGTTTGAGAAGTGTATGCATTAGTTCTTCTCTGAATATTTAGTAAAATTCACCTGTGAAGCCATGTGGTCCAGGACTCTTGTTTGCTGGGTGTTTTTTGATTATGGATTCTATTTTATTAGTAGTTACTAGTCTGTTCAGATTTTCTGTTTCTTCCTTGTTTAGTCTTGGAAGATTGTATAGTTCTACGAATTTATCCATTTCTTCCAGGTTGTCCAATTTGTTGTCATATTATTGTTCATAGTATTTTCTTATAATCCTTTGTATTTCTTTGGTGTTGGATTGTCACTTCTGCTCTTTCATGTATGGTTTTACTTATTTTGGCTCTGTCTTTTATGCTTGATGAGTCTGGCTAAAGGTTTATCAATTTTGTTTATCTTTTCAAAGAACAAGCTCTTAGTTTCACTGATTTTTTTTATTGTTTCTTTAGACTCTATTCTGTTTATTTTCACTCTCATCTGTGGTATCTTGGGAGGGGTCTAGTGCAGGCCAAGGTCAGCAGTGTTTGTGCTAGGCTTGGGGCTTCCTGGTAGGAGTTGTAAAGTTATCCGTTGTTGGTTGCCACTTGTGCTAGAATTTGAGGTGTTTGAGAGAGGCTATTGTAAGCCATTACTTTCTGATGAGTGTACATACTGTGGCCCTTATTTCAGCAGGGCCAAAAATGGTACCTGATTTTTGTCTCTTTTTTTTGCTTTCTGTTATTGTGTACTAAGTGATGGTATAATCAACTTAATTCAGATGATTGAATCCCAGACTGTTCTTTTATTAAGTTGAGAAAAGTAAGTGCTTTTTATCTGAAAACAGAAAATTTTCCATCTTACTAGGTTGTTTTCCTAATTTGCCAAATGAATCATGCTTAATGCCAAAAATTCAGACATGGAAAAATATAAAAGAAAAAATATGATCCTACCACTCAGAGGTAACCACTATTGTGATTGGTATATATCCTTCCAAACTTGTAAAAATTATATTTAAAAATAAGAATATGATATATTCTTTTGTAACTTGCCTTTTCCACTTTACAATGTGGATCTCTTTCTGTCAAGTACATGTAGATCTATATAATAATTCAGTGTGGCTGCATTGTATCCTAGTGCATGTGGGTCCTATGTTTTACAATATAATTCCATGATGGACATATAGGTTATTTACAACTTTCAGTAGTAAGAAATGCTGCAAAAATCAATGCACAGCCGTTCACAGTTATAAATTTTTCTAATTATGTGAGGATTGACTTTGTTCCAGTAGACTTAAAAACCAGGAAAGATTCTTTGAGATGTATATGATAGGTAAGTTGCTATTAAGTGGTCATTATTTTAATTCATGTGTAGGCTTGGCCTGCATTCACATTGTGCACAGATTTTATTAGAAACTAAAATTACAAAAGAACTTCTGCCAGTTATTAATATGACATTGAGAAACTGTGTTTTAACTCTATCCTAATTACCCATATTTAAAACAACTGCTGACTGGCTTCTACATTAAGAGACTATAGTTTAAAACAATGGCTCTGGTATCTGCTAATGTGTCTGTGATATTAACCATACAGTTTGCCTTTATCCATATAACTTGTTAAATAATTAAATAGCATGGGGAACACTATTAATAGGAAACACCTGTTTATAGGCTTGTATAATTTAGCTTGTAGATTAATATCTTCTCTCCTCAAAATCAGAGCCAGTGGTACATTTCTGTGTTCTGGTCCTTTTGGGTTCTTGTTTGCTTAGTCTTTTATAGATTCAATTGTTGATAGATTTTGCCATTTTATTGTTCATACTTTTGATCTTTTTCTTACATAAGTCCCTTTAACAGTTCATATAATAATTGTTTGGTGATGCCGAACTGCTTTAGTTTTATCTTGTCTGCAAGCTCTTTATTGGCCCTTCAATTCTAAGTGTTAGCTTTTCTGGGTAGAGCAGTCTTGGATATAGGCCCCTGCTTTTCATGACTTTGAATATTTCTTGCCAATCCCTTCTAGCCTTCAAAACTTCTTTTGAGAAATTGGCTGACAGTCTTATGGGAACTTCCTGGTAGGTAACTAACTTCTGTTCTGTTCTCTTGCTGCTTTTAAGATTCATTCATTCTCATTCTCTCTCCCTCTCCCTCTCTCTCTCCTTTCCCTCTCCCTCTCCCTCTCCCTCTCTCTCTCTCTCTCTTTTGGCCTTTTAATTATGAAGTGTCTTGGAGTGGGCCTCTTTGCATCCACCTTGTTTGGGACTCTGTGCTTCCTGGACTTGCATGTCTATTTCCTTCACCAAATTTGGGAAGTTTTCTTTCACAATTTTTTCAAATATATTTACAATTTCTTGCTGTTTCTCTTGTTTTGACACCCCTATGATGTGAATGCTGGACCTGCTAAACTGTTCCAGAGGCTGCTTATACTACCCTAATTTTTTTGGATTCCTTTTTCTTCTTGTTCTGATTGGTTGTTTTTGGCATCCTTCTGTTCCACATCATTGATTTGATTCTCAGGCTTCATCTACTTTACTGTTGTTTCCCTATAAATTGTTCTTTATTTCTACTAGTGAATCATTAATTTCTGACTGAATCTTTTTTGTGCTGCTGAGGTTCTCACTAATTTCCTTGAGCATCTTTATAAACAGGGTTTTGAACTCTACATCTGATAGATAGCTTATTTCCATTTTGTTTATCTCTTTTTCTGGCATTTTGATCTACTCTTTCATTTGGGCCATGTTTCTTCGTCTCCTCATTTGGCAACCTCCCTGGTGTTTGTTTCTATGTATTAGGTAGAGGTGCTTTGACTTTCTGTCTTGGTCATGTGGCCTAATGTAGTAGGTGTCTTGTAGGGTCCAGTGGCACAGCCTCCCCTATCTACCAAACTGGGTACTTTGTGTGGGCTAAGTATACCCTCCTCTTGTAGTTGAGCCTTGGTTGTTACTGACCGGTCAATGGGAGGGATTTACCCAGGCCAGTCAGCTGCAAGGATTGGCTATGAATATTGACCACCTACCTCCACCCTCTGTGGAGGATTAGGTGTGCAGGGGTAGGGTGATGATGCTCCGAAATTGTCTGTGGCTGTCCACTGGGTGTGCTGGCCCTGGGGTTTACCTGGTGATGCAGGCCAAGGTCAGTCCCCACCTGTGTTTTCCCAGGACAACCCTGCCCGAGCTGTAAAGCAATCTGCAATGGCTGCTGCTCGTGCTGGGCTTGGAGATCCTCAGGCGAAACCAAGCTGTGAATCTAGGCTGGATACTGCTAGTGCTCAGCGTGGAGCTCACTGAAGCCAGCTATTGCTTGTTTTATAGGATCTAGGAAATCTGCAGCATGAGCCAAGACAAGCCATTCATATGGAAAAGCAGTCTGGGTTGACCCATAAGTTGGGTGGGGTTGAGTCTCTGAGGATCCCCAATGCAGGTCAAAGAGTGGTAGCCAGGTTGATGGAGTCTCGGATATGGCACAAGCTTGCCAGCTCTGTGGGGGGAAGATTTAGAAAAGGGACAATGGCCTCTTCTTGCTTTGATGGCAAACACTTCAGTTTCTCCCTGTGTGCCACTGGTGTCTTTCAAGCTGCTACCCCAGTGCTGTAGCTCAGAGGGAATGAGTCTGAGTAGGTGAGTCCACGTGTGGGGTCTTTATGAGGAGCTATTTGGGGATCAAGAAGTTTCTTCCACCAACTCAATCTCTGCTGACTTTTCAGCCAGAAGATATGGGGGCTTATCTTCCTGGCACTAGAACCTTGGACTGTTGGGGGGGCCTGATGTAGGTCTGGGAATCCACACTCCCGAGATATCCCTTTCAAATTTTATCCACCACACATCTGTGCTCCTTCCACATCTGTACTCCTCCTGCCAGTCTGGATGGATGTGGTTTCTTTAATTCCGTAGTTGTCAGACTTCCATCCAACTTGATTTCTGATGGTTCTGAGTGATGGTGGTTCTATATTTTAGTTATAATTTTGATGTGGCTGTGCAAAGAGGCGAACCATGTCTGCCTATGCCACCATCTTGACCAGATCCACCTATCTTTTAAGGCCTAATTAGGATGACATTCTTCCTGACCCCCCAGCTCCTGAATTCAAGGGATATGATTTTTCTCTATTCTGAACCTCCATTATACTTAGAGTGTAATAGATCCTATGACACATATAGTTTTCTGTTATAGTTGTACATTTACGCTTTCCTGCCTAATAATTTATGAGGTTGCCTGTTACGGTACATTGTAGATAATTCATCCATTAAAATTTGTGAGTGGATGAAAGGGTGTAAGGGAAGGAGGGAGAAAGGAAGGAAGTATGGGTTTCCTTTCCTTTCCTTTCCTTTCCTTTCCTTTCCTTTCCTTTCCTTTCCTTTCCTTTCCTTTCCTTTCCTTAGATTAGTGACAGGATATATTCCCTGTGTATAAGCAGTATAGCAGAATGTGAAGTGGAGGATCAGATCCTGATTCATTGCTCATGATTTGATGATTAATCAACAGACAGTTTTTGAGAAACTATATTATATGGAATCTGCTGTGATTGACATCTGAGTGCCTCTGTTATAGTGTGTATGGCTTATCTGTTGGTTTACTCTTTAATGTAAGTTACACATATATAATTTACTTGGCAACTTTTCCAACTATTTTCTAATATTCTTCATATTTTTATTTGTTGCCTTTTCCATATTTTCCAGATGTGCAGGCATTGTCGACTTTCAAACTCATAGAGAGAAAATTTGTCTTAGGACCCAATTGCATTTCCTTGTATAGAAGCAAACATAATTCATGGCTAATATAGAAAACCAAGCACATTTTTTAAAAAATCTGTTCACTGGCTTTGACATTGTGCCCAAGATAATCAATAGCAAGGTCTGTAGCACTTGAAATACTGAACAATAGACTGATTTTAGTTTTTTTTCTGAGCCCTGCTTTTCTAAAATACTTTGAAATTCTCAAGTTACCAATTATGTAAATGCTAGTCATTGAAAATCCCAAGATGTTGTTTGTACATATCATGAAAATATCATGTTTATGATAGATAAAAGTATTGCATAGTTTCTACATTTGTAGCTTAATATGGATTAAGTTGTTAGTGCCTTGAAGTAATATTATTGTTATACTATGTAGTTATACTTTTATCACATATGTCAATCTTCCTAAAGTTGCTATAATTGAGTTTGTTTAATAATGTACCTTTGTATTATACAAGACTTGATATTGTGCAAAATATGAGGTTTATAATAGAGATAGAGAGTACAGTTACTACCTGGCAGGGAGGATAACAATAAAGTGAAATATAGAAAAGTGATTTAATCTCACTACTTTATAAACATATATTTTATGTTTTATAAAATATAATTTGTTTTTCCCTCTGCACAGTAGAATTTCATGCTGATAACAAGCTACTGAATTAATAAATCCATTGCAACTATTGAGAATTTTCCTCTAATAACATAATGAATGCTGAGCATTAAGACGAGAAAAAGAAAGGCATTCTTTGTACAGATATTACCTCTAGCAGATATTACCTCTAGCAGATCTACATCCCTAAGCATAGGAAAAATACCAGCAACATACCCTGAGCAATATCAATATGAAAATAATTTGTGCATTTCAATAAGCTTATTTTATTCCACACAAAAGCATACCATTTCCTGGAACATATTTGCTTATTTTCCAATTGGAAAGACATTTAGGGGTCTATTTTGTTATCATTACATGTGCTTAACTCCAATTATAGTTAATGGGAGTTGTGTGTCTATAGTCACAGTAGCCTCTGAATTACTTTAACATTATTACTTTTCAATACCATCCTCCTTAAAATACTTTCATGTCTTCTACCAAACTTAACTACTGTGGTAATCTGGGTTTCTATTTTCTTTGCATGGATTTATTTGCTTGTAATAAAAGATATAGATTACACAATATGGTCTGTTTCTAGTTTGAATATTATGTCATTGAGATTAGAAAAGGGCTAGAACTATTTGTTAGGTGGAGGTAATTGACTGGCTTCTAGACATACATTTTTCATAGTACCCTTGTATGCAGTTCTGTTGGAATCAAATAATGTGTTCGATATAGATTAATATTTCTGGTTTCTAGTGGAAGCCAATTTTGTAAAAACATAGAAAACATACCAGAAAATTAGATTTACAACCTAGAAACACTAGACTTTATTATCAACAGCCAACAAACTATACATTTAATTTCAATTATTTGTATTTTTGACAAGGCAAAAATAATGATAATAAGAGTACTATAAAATCTCTACATAGATTGGGTGATATTCTTTTTTTCAGTGCTGGTCTCTTCTGTATTTACAGAAGAAAAGTGGTCAGACAGTAGAAAAGTGATCAGAATGGAGAGAAAGAGGCTTTTAAAAATCTTTGAGAAAATGAGAAACCTGAGGAGAACTGTTAAAAACATCATTAGGCTCCTGGCCGGGTTGCTCAGTTGGTTGGAGTGTTGTCCCATAAACCAGAAGGTTGCTGGTTCAATCCCCGGTCATGGCACATACGTGGGTTAGGCTTTCATCCCCAGTCAGGGCACATGCAGAAGGCAGCTGATCCATGTTTCTCTCTCACATCTATGTCCCTCTCCCTCTCCCACCCCTCCCCCATCTCTCTCTAAAATTAATGAACATATCCTTGGGTGAGAATTGTAAAAAAAAGACATAATTCCAGACTTTAGAGTCACTTGACTCATTGGCACTCAGGAAATAGACACCTGCCTAGCCTTACTAGGGACTAGACACCTGCCTAGCCTAGTTAGTACACACTAGGTTTGTTTTCAAACTGTACTTTTTCTTTTCTAGGATTTTTTGTGATGAAAGTATGATGTAGAGATCCAAAATGTGCCCTGAAAATACATGTTTGAAATGAAAATATAAATTATGGAGTATTATCTCCACTGGGTATTAAAACATATTATGAGGCTGAAATAATATGGTCAGATGGTACTGGCAGCAAAATAGTTAGAAAAATACTTAGGTCAATGGAACAGAAACATTCCTTAGTATAGATAATTTATTATAAAAGAGGTATCATGAGTCAGTGTAGAAATTCATGATTATTCAACAAATAGTGCTGGGACAACCCATTTCCTCTTTGCAAGAAAAAAATTCAAGCAAGCAATGTGGAAACCTATCTGACGTGGCACAACAAAGTAAATTCTAAATCATTTAAATAATTTAGTGTAAAAAAAAGCAAACCTTGAAGAAAAAGAGATATAGTTGAATGTGTATCAAATATCTCTGGCTACAGAAAGACTTAATTTTGCATACTTAACAATGCTACTTCTGTTACAGGAGAAACCTGGTTCTTCTTGCCAGTGCAGTGCAGAATTACAGATCAAGTCTTTTAGTGTGCAAGCAGGGTTTATTAGTGATATGTTCTCATGAAAGAGAATGGGCCTTGCCAAGGTGGAAGGTGAAAGGCATAGGTTAAGGGAATGGCAAGGTAAGGGTGGCAAAACACAAGGGCAGGAGTGGCAAGAGCATCAGGTCCTTTGTTCTGAGGACTTCTATAGTTGGCAGAATAGGGCTGAAGAAGTTACATATTGATTGGATGGTAAAGGTGGAGCCAGTTTTCTCAGGGAGACATGACTGCCCAAACTTAGGTATGTGTAGGGGTTCATTAGCCCGAATCCTTACATTGCTCCAGACTACATCTGTTCATCGTGTTGTGAAACAGATACATGATAGGAGGCAGTCAACTAAAGTTGAGGAAGCTACCCAAAGTTATTTATGGCTCTTTCTGTAAGCATTAGGGACTCTCTCATAAAATGGATAGTAACCAGAGGAAGACAATTAACCGAAGTTGTTTTATGGACTTTTTATTTAGGCACTATGGACCCCCTCCTCTTCCCCTTTCCAGGCCTTGGGATGAATACACAATTTTAAGGCTTTCTTTCCCAGATAGCAGAAATGACACATAGAATTTCAAGGGCTTCCCTCCTCCCATACTAACATAGTGTTCCTTGTGATGTTGCAACACCTGGCAACATTATTAAGCCAGGTTCAGGACTGCTGAGTTAGTGGGTGAGATCTGTCTCCCTCCTCCTCCTCCCTGCCTTGGTTTGCTATATATCCTCCATAACACTTCCACACATGGTATATATTGTGGGGAGGCTCCACCTGCAGGGCCCCGCCCAGCCACCATGGATGAGAATAAGTCTACCAAGACATGATCTGCTTGGGGAGGAGAGGTGGCCAGTCTCTCAAAGGAAAAGGGCCAAGAGCCTTTTCCTCAATGGCTTTTATTAGGTCCGTTTTACACAGGAATACAGGTAAAGCTCATTAATCATTGTCAGGCAGCAAGGATCAAAAAATAGATAACATGCAAAGAACTCTGAGGGCTTATTCTGAGTCAGGGTCTGTCAGCTAAAGGGCTACAAAACTTTGGGAGACAAACTCATTTCCTGCTCGGACCCTTATCATTTAAATGAGAGCATTCTTAGCAAATCAGGTTTCACAGGATTTTATGTATTCTTTCTCAGGCCTGATCATCCGGGGAGCCTGCCCTATCCAGCACAGCCCTGTACCACCCTCTGTCATTGTTTCAGGCTTAAGTGGAGCAGAGCAAGGCAGCCAAGAGATAAAGAAACTTCTCCCAGACAGAATATCAACTCAGGCTGTGTCAGGATAGCTGGGCGGGGGGGGGGGCAAGGGTCCATCACCCACTTTTGCTGTAGCCCCCTGAGTCCTTCCCACATGATCATGCCTGTCTTAGGCGACCCCTCCCTTGAGGGTATCTTAGCCATCATTGGCTAACCGACCAAGCATTGGGGGGCAGTTATGGATGAAGCAGAAGCGACGCTCCTGCCAGGGAGATAAGCTTTGTCTCCTTAGGGGCTTACAGTCTGAAGATCACTCACTCAGCCTTAGCCATAGGGGGGTTACTACTCCTGAAATAAGGCAGAGTGTTTCCCAACAATATATAAAGATACAACTATAAGGATATTCATTGTGAGGTTTTTTATAATAGAAAAAGTGGGAGCAACTTAAATGTCCAACAGTAGAGATATGGTTAATCAAATTGTGGTTTATTCATATAATATAAAGGAAAGTGGCCATTAAAAATCATGTTTTCTCCAAAATATATAAAGAACTTACATGACTCCACTCCAGGAAGACAAAGAATCCAATTAAAAATTGGGCAAAGGACCTGAAGAGACACTTCTCCGAGGAGGACATACAGAGGGCCCAGAGACACATGAAAGGATGCTCAGCATCACTAGCCATCAGAGAGATGCAAATTAAAACCACAATTAGATACCACTTCACACCAGTCAGAATGGTCATCATAAACAAATCAACAAACAACAAGTGCTGGTGACGCTGTGAAGAAAAGGGAACCCTAGTGCACTGTTGGTGGGAATGCAGACTCATGCAGCCACTGTGGAAAACAGTATGGAGTTTCCTCAGAAATGTAACAATGGAACCACTTTTGACCCAGCAATTCCATTACTGCTGTGATTATACCCTAAGAACCCTCAAACACCAATTCAGGAGAATCTATGCACCCCAATGGTCATAGCACAATTTACAATAGACAAGTGCTGGAAACAGCCTAACTTCCCATTGATAAATGAGTGGGTCAAAAACTGTGGTACATTTATACAGTGGAATTCTATGCAGCAGAAAGAAAGAAGGAGCTCCAACCCTTCATGGTAGCATGGATGGAACTGGAGAGCATTATGCTGGTGAAATAAGCCAGGTGGTAAAAGACAAATACCATATGATCTCACGTATATGTGGAACCTAATCAACAAAACAAACAAGCATGCAAAATACAACCAGAGACATGCAAATAAAGAACAATCTGACAGTAACCAGAGGGGAGGGAGGAGGAGGTAATGAGGCAAAAAAGAGGAAGGATAATCAAGAAACGCATATAAAAGAACCATGTACAAAGAGAATGCAGGTGGGAGAGGACTGAATGTGGGAGTTGAAGGTAGGTAGGATGGAGGTGATTAATGGAGAAAAATAGCGGCAACTGTAATTGAACAACAATAAAAATAAAATTGGTTGTTTTATAATTAAAAGATAGAGTTATCTTTATCAGTGTGTGGAATGCAAACAGCTACTCAGTAGACATTTCCTGAAACAATCTAAAATTCCCTTGGTTTTCTTAGCCTAAACTCAGTAAACCTAGTCCTCTATTTGCTCAGTATGCTGGATATAGTGCCTTACCCATTGGTGGTCAGTCTTCCACACTCTCACTTTTGAAGAGCTTTGGAGAACACAGAACTCACAGTAAATTACAGAGGGTTTCTTTTACTTTGTTTTCTATCCAACTAATTTGCATTAAAATGGAATATTTGTAATACAGTGTGCAGTATATACCAGGCACACTTTTTTTTGTTTCCCTACTGGGAGTGTATAATGCATTGTGTTAGGTTGCCATTTGATGTACAACTACATGCCTATGAAGCACCAGGAAAGAAACAGTTCTTCCATAGATGACAGATGGACACCTAACCTGGTGGGGAATGAGTAATGGACATGGCCTTTTTATCACAGTTTTTCAGTTTTAACCTGACTTACTCATGCAGCTTTGTATGAGTAATGCCAACTATGTGCACTCACCTTATGAGGGTCAGACCACTAATTTTTATGCATTAGTATTTAATACTATAAATATAGAAGTTTTTATCTAAAAAAAATTAGTGATTCTCAATCTGCTTCAAAGAAGGCATGAATCCAAGCATGAAATGTTATAATCATTAGATTGTAAGCTATTAGAATGTGAAGAGAGATGAATATATATTTGTTACATATACATATAACATATTATAATCTAACTTACACTGTAGCCTGATCCATACAAGTCTAGAGAATAAATATATATATATTTCTACCAAAATTATTTTTAATGCAAATACAAAGAATGGTAAATAAATCACAAAATTCAGATCGGTCATTGCCATCATTGTTTCTAATGGCATTTTTTCATAAACAAGGTTGTAGCCTGATATTTTAAAAACATTAACTGGTGATTTTTATAGAATGAACATAGGGGACTGATTAGGTACCATAAAATTAGAAGAGAGAGAAGAAGGAAGAATCGAAAGGAGGAAGGAAGGGAGGAAATATAGAATATTTCACTTTTGTGTATGGCAAGAGTTGGGTTTGGACCCTGAACCAGTGTTTGTCTTGCCTTTCAAAAGCTTCAGTATCCTTTTCTCAGTCCATTTTGACCTGAAAGTTTATTTTCTTACACCAAATGCTACCAACTAGTTGCAGGTTGACATAAACCCTTACATTACATCATTTAATCGACAGTGAGGGATTATATGGGGTGCCAGTGGCATTCCTGCAGTGAGCGTGAATGTCAGTTTTACTTTAATGTGTAAGACCACCAAGGTGCAAGCCTCTTTATGAGCTGGGACACGCCTCAATGATTAGTACCAGCATTCTCATATCTGGTAGCTTTAACACAGAATTCTTACATGGCAGCAATGCAATGGTAACTGTTCTATTTATAACCTCACTTTTAAATGTTTTATAAGAAGTTCTAAACCATACCATATGCAAACCAGTGCCATCTAAGTAATAAGCCCTTTATCTAAGAATGTTATCCTCAAGGACTTCTAGTCAAGATGGAGGCATAGGTGGACACACTGTGCCTCCTCACACAACCAAAATTAAGGACAATAAAGATTTAGAAACAAAAAAACAATCAGAACTGATAGAAAATTGAACTGTACGGGAGTCCGTCAACCATTCATGCAGACCAGTAAAAGGGGCAGTCACTGCAGGAAAAAATGGAGGTTGTCAGACCCGGGAACACAGGGGGGAGCGGCTGGCAGATCCTAGGTGTGCAGGTGGCAGCTAGCAGACCCCAGATGCACAGGCGGCAGCTAGCGGACCCGGGCACAGGGTGACAACAGTGCAGACCCAGTGAGGCTGCGCAACGCAGCTGGCTGACCAGGTGGTCCCACATTCATGCCCAGATAATCCAGGTGAAGGGGAAGCAGTGGAAGGGACTGGAATCTGAGAGAGAGTGAAGCAAGCTCCATTGTTCCCTCTCGGACCCCACCCCCACACACAGCGTCACTACCCAGTAACTGGGCTGCCTTGCACTGGGGAACACCTAAGGCTCCACTCCTCACTACTTAACAGGCACAACCAGACACCCCCCCCAAAAAAAATGGCCCAAATGGAAGAACAGATCAAAGCCCCAGAGCCAATTCATCTAAACTACCAAGAGATAGCCAGCCTATCAGATGCACAGTTAAAAGCCCTGCTGATCAGGATGCTCACAGAATTGGTTGATTTTGGTCACAAATTAGATTAACAAATGAAGGCTACAATAAGTGAACTGAAGGAAAACACACAGGGAACCAATAGAGATGGGAGGAAAACTGGAACTCAAATCAATGGAATGGACCAGAAGGAAGAAAGAAACAACCAAAGAGAAAACAAGGAAGAAAAAAGAATTCACAAAAAATGAGGAGAGGCTTAGGAACCTCAAGAACATCTTTAAACATCCCAATATCCGAATTACAGTGGTACCAGGAGGGGAAGAGGAAGAGCATGTGGAAAACTTATTTGAACAAATAATAAGGGAGAACTTCCCCAATCTGGCAAAGGAAATAGACTTCCAGAAAGTCCAGGAAACTCAGAGAGTCCCCAAGAAGTTAGACCCAAGGAGGAACACACCAAGGTGCATCATAATGACATTAGCCAAGATTAAAATGAAGGAGAGAATTCTAGAAGCAGCAAGGGATAAGGGGACAGTCACCTACAAAGGGGTTCCCATCAGACTGTCAGCTGATTTCTGAAAAGATACCTTCCAGGCAAGAAGGGGCTGGAAAGAAGTATTCCAAGTCGTGAAAGTCAGGGACCTACATCCAAGATTGCTCTATCCAGCAAAGCTTTCATTTAGAATGGAAGGGCAGATAAAGTGCTTCTCAGATAAGTTCAAGGACTTCATCATCACCAAGCTCTTATTATATGAAATGTTAAAGGGACTTACCTAAGAAAAAGAAGATAAAAAATATGACAGTAAAAAGACAACAAACAGATATTAACAACTACACCTAAAACAAAAGCAAACTAAGAAAACAGCTAGAACAGGAACAGAAACCCAGAAATGGAGATCATATGGAGGGTTAGCAACAGGGGACTGGGAGGAGGAGAGAGGGGGAAAAGGTACAGAGAATAAGTAGCATAGATAGTGGGTAGAAAATAGAGAGGGGGAGGGCGAGAATAGTGTGGGAAATGTAGAAGCTAAAGAACTTATGACACATGGACATGAACTAAAGGGGGGGATGTGGGTGGGAGAGGGTGCGCAGGGTGGAGGGGAATGATGGGGAGAAATGGGACAACTGTAATAGCATAATCAATAAAATATATTAAAATATTTTTTAAAATAAAATAAAGGTTTTTTAAAATAAAGAATGTTATCTTCACATTTTAGCCGAATTGTGATCCATATCCCAAACTAAATATTGGATTTTTTTTTAATTTTTTTTAATTTATTTATCTTTAGAGGGGAAGGGTAGGAGAGAGGAAGAGGGAGAGAAATATCAATGTACGGTTGCCTCTCGTGTGTCCCCTGCTGGGAACTGGCCTGCAACCCAGGCATGTGCCCTGACTAGGAATCGAACCGCGATCTTCTGGTTCGCAGGCCCGCACTCAATCCACTGAGCTACACCAGCCAGGGCGGATTTTTTAAATAGTATCTTTAAAAGGATACCCAAGTAATCCATCACTCAGAGACATCTCTGGAAAGAGAAAATGCCTCTTTTATTCTCTCCCCTCAATGATATTATTGCAGGTAAGGCACTTTAAGTTTATGGCTTATTGGTCTGGTGCACTCTCACCAGGGTGTTAATGAGCCCAACACCATGGAAGCCAGTTAGCTTTCTTCGCTTTGTGTACTGACCACAGACTACTAGGAGTCAGTCAAGAGATACCAGCACAGATGAAAAAGACACCATGGCAAAATCTCAGCACTTCTCACAGTCCATCCTTCTCATGGGAGAGACAGGTGTGTTCCTTTCATATCATCATCTTAGGGAGGGAATGAATAGTAGCTTGGGAGGCTCCAACATTTACTTCAGAACAGAGAGGCCTGCCATTTAGGCATTAACTTTACAATATAATCCCCCATCATTGATTTGCCCTGTAACCTTCATTGGTAAAGCAGAGATAGTAGGATATAGTGAAATGGGCTTACCTCCTAGGGATGTTGTGTGAATTAGCAAATTTAGGAGTGTGAAGTGTCAACATTTATGTAAGTGCTGGTGGTTGCCATTGTTTCTAAGGACCTACTCTCATTCTAAATAGAGACTAAGTATATTATGCTTTTGTCAGAAAGTGATTTTCACCCACATCAGTTGTGTTTAAGCTGAGCATAAAACAGGTGATAATCTTTTCCTTTTCTTGCTCTTTCCGGCTGCTTTTTTCTACTTTGTCCTCCAACTCACTGATTCAATCCTCTGCTTCATCGATTCTGTTTTTCATTCCTTCTACTGTGTTCTTCAGTTCAGAGATTGTGTTCTTCATTTCCCCTTGGCCCTTTTTGATAGTTTCTATTTCCTTTTTCATGTTGATATAGTTTGCAGTGAGTTCATCGTAGCTTCCCTGTAGTTTCTGGTAGCTCAGTTGCCTAATCAACAAAACAAACAAACAAGCATAATATAAACAAAGACACTGAATTTGAGAACAGTCTGACAGTGACCAGAGGGGAGAGGGGAGGGAATTTCAGGGGAAAAGGGGAACGGTTTGAGCAACAAGTATAAAGGACACATGGACAAAAACTATGGGGGTGGAAATGGGAGGAAAGAGGGGAGGGCTGGGGCAGTGAGCTGGGGGCGGGGTAAAAGACAGAAAACTGTACAATATCAACAATTAAAAAATAATTTTTTTCAAAAAAACAGGTGATAACATAGTAGTGATCATCTCAATGCAGAGATATAAACTTTTTTCCTATGAAAGCTAAAACTATTTTCAGCAACTTTCAATACTTTAAAACGTTGCTTTCCAAGCTTTGTGCCAACAGTTATCTCTACAATGATATTTTTCCTGTGATGGTTGAGGGGAAGGGAAAATATTCATTATTCATTCCTATTATGACTATATAATGTATTTAATTTGTTTTCATCATACAATCAGGCAAAGACTCAGTAGCTGGTTTGATTGCCACATATTGCAATTATTGTAAAAAAATTAAAATACACCTCTTTTTTGCTCTGTCATGCTGGTGTCTTATAGAGGTAGCCAATATACAAATTGAAAACTCATGGGGAATTGAAGTAGTTACCAAGAAATTTTGTTGTCACTTGCTATTTCTAAGGGGATTGTGCTTGAGAAAATTCTTCCATTTCTTGTATCACTCTGACTTCACTTACCAAGAAAAGCTATTTAGTGCTGATTGCAGAACTCTTGAACTCAGCCTGGCAGCTGCAGTGCGAGATTCTCAGATCTGGGCTCCTTGTTAGTTATTTACATATTCATTGGAAGTGATTTTTTTCATGACTATTTGAAACGCTTTCTCAACCTGACATCCTGTAATAGCTGACCCCTAAAGCTGACCATGTTTTTGGTTCTTTTTCTCTTTGTCTTACAGATAATAGACGGGTACCTTTGGAAAGGTCGCGCTCTCGCCACAATGGAGCTATCTCATCTAAGTGATTCCTGATGCCAAAGAATATAAAAATATTTAAGTATATAAAATCACTCATTTTGAGGATGACAAAACATGCAGTCAAGGAATGAAGAGGAAATATATGCATTTCTGCAAAGATCAAGCTAAGCCATATGATATAGCCTGCATTTGTAAAGAGCTACTGCAAGACTCCTCACACAATTAGACTAATATGAATGTAATCATTGAGGTTATAAAATGTGTGTTCCATTTTAGTGTAAAGATGTGTATTACTTGTTGTTGTGTGTGACCTGATTGTGATGGTGAAAAGTGTAAGAAACTGTAGAGTTCTGAGACTTTCAAAAACATCCAGTTTGTCAAAATTTACAATGTTACTCATATTTGCAGGTCACCCCCTGAAAAAAAGGAAGAAAAGAGAGGAATAGAAAGAAAAAATTTCTCAATGTCTGCTTCTGATTCTTGTTACACAGAAAATGAAAAGGCTAATGAAACTGTGCATGTTAATGATTTGGAGAGGCACTAATGTTGCATACTCTGTAAGAGAAGCCATTTTAAAAACTCAGAAAAGTACTGCTTCAGCCCCATCAGGTTATGTAGAATCTTATCTCAAGCGAAAGCTGATATATCCATCTACTTTGGTTGAAATTAACTTATCCTTAATCTAGAGTTTTAGCATGATATTGCAGGTACTTATCATTGCTAAAACTAAACCAAAGTTTAACAGAAGCAGTTAATAAGATTTAAATTTTATTTAATGAAGTGTTTTTTAATTATGCACATATATCTACTTTCTACAAATACTTTATATGGCTATTTTTGAGAAAAACTTCACATTTTAATGTTTATGCTAAGGATAAACCTGAAAATTCTATTACCTTTATTTAAATTTTTAAAGGTAAATATTGATTCCTAATCTCTGTGGTTTTTTTCTTCTCTCTATCACTTCTTTCTCCCATGACCCCCTTGAAAGCAGAGAATAGAATTCTAGAAGACCTGAGAGGGAAAAGATTTCTCTCTGCAGGAGGCAGCAGAAAACTAAAAGGTCAATTGTTTTAGCTGCCTTTCTACTCCCCTTTCCAATTCTGCCTTGGTGGTCTGAAGAAGAAGAAAAATGTATGTATGTGTATATATGTGCATATATTTATATCTCCTGTTACAGTAATTCCACATCCCAGTGACTAAGTGAACTTTTTAGTCATCATACTTACTTACCTATATTAACAAATTAAAATCATGCTGCCATAAACAACTTTAGGAGGAAAATAAGCTTCACGTTTTTCTTAAATCAATGAGAGAATAAGAATATAACATAAATTGTCTATTATTTTAAAATATGCATCAAAGTAAGATGGTATAACTTCTCTGCAGTGCAATTTTAAGATTAATCCATGCAGATGATTATTGTAAAAGATTTCTTATGTGTACATATCTAATATAGAGAATCCTATTTCTCCTCTAAAGAGCATTGTAGACGTTCAGAAAGAACAAAGGACTGACTTGTCAAGTCAACCGTTGAGATGAAGGAAATAAGTGACCAATAGCTCTCGGTTTCCTATATACAGAAATATAATGACAAAAACTGCTGCCTTTTCCTCCAGTGCATTCTTACTTGGAAAAATACTTTAAAAAGCTCTGAAGCTGCTGCAGTAGAAAAATAAAAAAGAATTACAGTATCTGAGATTTTACAGTTTTAGCTCAAGAAACACACATAGGCACACACAAATTTAAGGGGCATATCAATTTCTCAGTTTTTAACAACAATAAAATATAGGTTCTACTACTTTATGTAAATACTTAATGTGTGTATTTTTGATGTCACAAAGTCATTTCTGAAATCTTCATGGTATGGCTTCTTTAAATCTTTTCATAGCTTTTTATTCTGTAGGAGAATGGTATTTTGAAAGGTTAACCCTGACTAAAATTAAGGGGTATTTGACATACCATGTTATCAAACTGGTCAAGGTAGAAATACTAACATGTATCACCTTTTCCAGGTGTGAACTTGCCTTATTTTATATTTTGTGGAAAAAAGTGAAGTACCATTATTAATAAATTATATATTTGTATTTAGAGCAATCCCACATGCTTCCCACAAATATTATGAAGCCTTTTCAGGGTCTTTCATGAAGTTCCAATAACTGAGTTCAGGGAATTACTTCACAGATTTATAATGGTCCTGCTCTAGCTATTTGCAGTCGAGATTTAAAAAGTATCACCAAAAAAGTACATAGTGTTGTTTCTAGTAATGAAACAGATTATACCAGGGGTCCCTAGTCACCAGACCACATACCAGTAGCATCCGTGGCATGTTAGGAAGTGGATGAGCAAGCAAACCTTCACTTGCATTACTGCCTGAGTTCTGCCTCCTGTCCTCCCAACCCTCCAACCCTGTCCCTAGAAAAATTGTCTTCCATGAAACCAGTCTGTGGTGCCAAAAATATCGGGGACCACAGGATTATACTAAAGTGTTTTGTTGGGTTTATTACTACCACTTGTGAGAAGCACCAGTTTATGAAGATTTCCTTTGGAACGATTTAAAAAATTACAAAACCCTTAAAATGTTTACTAGTTTTATTAGTTTCCTTTGGCTGCTATAACAAATTATTACAAACTTGGTTGCCTAATACATCAGAAATTAATTGTCTCAGTTCTGATGATCAGATATCTAAAACCAAAAACCATGCTCCCTCCAGAAGCTCTAAAAGAAAATCTCCCTTTGCCTCTTCCAGCCTGTGTTGACTATTGGCATTCCTTGGGTTATGGCCACATTTCTCTGCTCTATTTTCATATTCCCTTCTCTGTGCACCTGATCCCTCTGCCTCTCTCTCATAAGGACACACTTAGGTGGCATTTAGGACCCACTCAGATAATCCAGGGTAATTTTATCTAAAGGTCCTAAACATAATTACTTCTGTAAAACCTTTTTTCCAAATAAGGTAACATTCACAGGTTCTAGGGATTATGTTACAAATATTCCCCTTTTTGGAGACGATCCTTGGCCCACTATAGTCTTCCCTCTGTCCCCCACCCCCAATTTTAGATCTGTCCTAAATGCAAGATGTCTTCACTCCATCTCAACATTCTCTCCAAGTCTTAACCCATTACAGCATCATCTAAGTTCAAAATTTTGTCCAAACATCATCAGTTTAAAAGTCCCAAATATCATCATCTAGATCATCTAAATCAGGTGTAGGTAAAATTTGGGGGGCAAAATTCCTCTCCATCTATGGATCAGTATAACAAGAAAAGTTATCTGCTTCCAAGATACAATGGCAGGACAGGCATTGGAGAATAGTTGTGGATTGGTATTTCAAAAGGGAGAAAATGGAATGTAGAAAGAAGTCATCTGTCCCAATCATTTGCAAAATTCAGACAGCAAAATTCCCCTAGGTTTCAAAGCCTGACAGTAATCCTCCTTGTCTCGGGGCTCCATTCTTTAGGCCTGTAGCTCTGCACTCTTGGTCCATGGATTGAATCTCTCCCTCTCTGCCCATGGCTTTCACTTCTGCTTCTGCTTGCACGCTTGGGCCTCTGCCTCTGTACCTGCAGCTCTACTCTACAGGTGATCCTTTACATTGAAGGGTAGCACATGTTTGCTGTTTTATCACCTTGTTTGCTGCCTGTAAATGTTTAGCAGTCTTGACAACTTTATCTCATTTTGTCACATCTCTGTCCCTTTCAGGCCAACCTAAAAGTGTTTCTGCTGGTGTAACAGTCTAAAAAACACTGTGGGCCTCCCATGTATATCACATTGATTCAATAGTAATACAAGAGCGTCCTCATGGATCATTGCCAGATAGCCCCATCTCTATTCCTGGCTTCTGTTGAGATGGCTGAGTGGATCCATGCTTAATTATTCCAGCACTAGCCAATAATCATCTAGCCACATGTTTGGCTTTATCTCCAAAGCACACTATGCTAACAGTGAACCTGCTAATGTTAGCATCTTTTACAATCTGAATAGGCTCAGAATTTCCTGAGTCACCAAGTAGTGGTTTCTTTCTTTCTGCTTAATAGTTCTTCAATTTCTCTCTTTCCTCTTGTATTTTAATATAAGCTCAAGAAGAAACTAGACCATACTTCCAAGCTTGGCTTAGAAACCTCAGCTACATATTCAGGTTCATCACTTACAAATTCTACTTTCCATACAACCATTGGAAATAATTCATATAAGTCTTATGCTGCTATATAACAAGGATCACATTTCCTCTAGTTTCAATAAAATGTTCCTCAGTTCCTTCTAAGCCCTTACTAGGAGAACCTTGAACATTCATATTTTTACCAACAGTTTATTTAAGGCAATCTGTGTTTTTCTATCACATGCATCAGAATTTTTCCAGCCTTTACCCATTATCCAATTCCAAAGTCATGTCTACATCTGTAGGTATTTGATATAGCAGGACCTTATTTTCTAGTACTAAACTCTGTATTCGTTCCTGTGGCTGCTGTTACAGATTACTGTAAATGTTATAGCTTAAATCAACAGCTATTTATTCTCTTATTTTGGAGGCCAAGAATCCGAAATTGAGGTGTTAGCAGGGCTATACACCCTCTGAAAGCTCTAGGGGGAAATCTCTTCCTTGCCTCCTCCAGTTTCTTGTGATGCTCTGCTGGAATCAGTCTCTGCTCTGTCTTCACATCACTTTTCCCTCTGTGTATCTAATCTGCCTCTGCCTCTCTCTCAGAAGGACACTTGAGATGCCTTTTAGGACCCACCTGGTTGATTCACAATAATCTCCTCATCTTAAGATCTTTAACTTCATTTGTGAAGAACCTTTTTTTAAAATAAAGTAACATCACAGGTTCTGGAAATTAGGACATGGACATACCTTTGGGGAGTCACCATTCAGCTCACTACAATAGTCATTGCAGATAAATTTACTTTTCACTTTTTAAAATGCATCCTTGGTGCTCAAGCCAAATTCAAGGTTGTCTCTAAAAGCTATTGTCTGCACAGGCTACTGCATGCTTTGATATTAAATGGCTAAACAGGCTATTCTAAAATTTGGTTGATACTTTTGCTTCTATGGCCAGTTTGTTTGAAAAAATAATTGGTTGCAATTCTTAGCTCATCTCTTCTGCCCCTTGTATGGAATCTTTGACTAAATGTCTTCTATGATGCATAATGCAGGCATAAAACTACCTCTGATACAGAAAGGTTCTTTACAAGCTTGTTTTAGATATTGTGAATCCTTCAGCTGAAGGGAGAGGTGACAACAAAGCCTGCTTGAATGGAACTGACGGAGATTATATCCATGCCAAAATACTCAGAAGTATTTCAGTATCAGTAGAACTGTGGATCCATTCTCTCATATTGCCTTGGAATAAACACCTGTCTCTTTGAAGGACCAAGAATGACTTGCAATTTATATGTAATGCATACTTATTCAATAAAGTAAAGATATACATTAAATGTTGCGCTGCCTCTGATAATTGATACTAAGAATGAGTGAAAAGGCACAAATTCAAGTATTGAAGCAGGATATAAGCATGTTCTAGAAAGATAAACTTCAACTGAACAGAAATGCAAGAGTGTTTCTATAAGGACCTAGTCAGGTGAAAATCATGGGATGCATTCAAAGACACACATACCTGTGGGAATTATAAGATTTTCTTGAAGTGTTCTTCAGCACTGCTTGCCAGAATAGTGGAGAGATATTTGCACAACTTAAAAGTCCAGATAAGTCAGAAGGGTAATTTACATCCTCTAGAGAAACTGTTTCCACAGAAAAGATTTTTATTTATTTATTTTTTGTCTCCATTATAGAATGAAAGTAAGTGGGCTTCAAGTGCTCAGAGGAGTAAAAACCTGGAATGAGTAATTTAGGATTATAGATAATTATTCTCTGAAGGGCTTTCAAAAGAATTTTTCATCATAGGTGGGCCGACTTGAAGATGAAGGGTTGTACAAAGTATAACCAGATCTATAAATGATAGAGTCTAAAGTACCTGGCAAAACTATTGTTTCCCTTGGAATGGTTTGTTCCAGGAATCAAATACATAGGCTTTTTCTTCCCCAGAGGCCCAAGTAGTCAAATTCCTTAGTGGGGAGTCTTAGAAACAGTACCCACAACTAGGGGAATTGGAGCTTAATGCCAAGATTTCAAAGGAAAGTGGTAACCTGAATACTGATACATATGCAGTGCATATAACATTCAGCATAGTTTTGATTTATAATACAAAGAAAACTATAGCCAAAGATCCCATTTACAGACTGCATTTATTTAAATGTATATAACTCCAATAGCCACAAATAAAATATTATTACAGTTAGCATCCATTGCAGGGAAAAACAACTAACAATTTCATGAATTACACAAATTTTGATGTTGGCCCTAGTTCTTCTTGGAGATTGGCCAGAGTTTAATTTTTAGCCATGATGGCCTTATATCTTGGCTAACTGAGGCTCAACCAATATTTTCACCTATATTTTGGCTAATTGACATCCAGACATTTTCACCTTTTGATGTTTATGAGCAAAGCACAAGAGCTATTATACAATTAGAAATAGTAATAAACCTCAAGTTTCTCTACTTTGCTATAGCTTCCAATGTGGCTATTTTAATCACTGAGTGTGCATTTCATGCGCATTGTTTTTCAGGACACAATTATTAATTAAACATAGCTGATGACTTCAGGGATTTCAGTCTAGTCGAAGATGGGACAGGTATAAAAAGAATTGTAATTCAAAGTGCCAAGAAATAGTAGTATCAAGAAGGCCTATGAGAGATCAGACAAAAACAAACTATTTATATTTAGAGAGGTGAGGTGAGGTAGGTATTAAGGTGGGAAGCAGGTGTCAGTACAGATATTTTGGCAGGATGGTATTTGAACTGAATTTTAAAGGGTAAGTTGATTTGGAAATGTGGTTTTATTCATTCAGTCAATATTTAATGACCATGTACTGTATGCCAGCCACAATGCTAGACTCTGAGAACATAAAAGTGAACCAGATAGATATAGTCCCTATTCTCATTCAGCTTACTCAGCTTTTTGAGGAAGGAGGGAAGACATGAGCAGAAGTACAAACTTTGATATGCATATGCAAGGAATATTGAACAATTCATTTTAACTGGAGTATTATGCCCATGAAAGGCAGAGTGGTCATGTGGTTTGGGCTTGATTTTATAAACGGTAGGAGAATATCAAGGGATTTTGTGGCAAGAAATAATACTTAAGGAAAATGACACTGGAAGGTCTGTGTAGGACAGAGAGAGGAGAGGTCACAAAAGGCCTACTTTGTTGGGGGCTCTTGCCAAAATACTTTTGGTAAAAAATGAGGGCCTAAACAAGGGTAGCATCAATGGGGCAGATCCAAGTGGCATCTAAAGAACTGGCAAGTAAGTAGGTTTTGAGGGTATGAAGAAAGGGAAGATTCAAATCTGACATCAAGGTTAAGAGAATAATTGAACACAAGGAGAATAGCTACTCTTTGCAGTTGTAATACCACGTGTATGCACAGCTGCAGCTCTGACACTGGATACAATTCTATTATCTGTACTGTTGAATGGTTCATACAAGTTTTATATACAAGGAACATTAAGTCATAAAGACATATAGCAGACAGGAGAACATGATTCTGCACAAGAACTTATTCAGTGATATTATAGTGATTATGGTAATAAGGGCAAAAGGAGTTTCTCCAGGTTACATTTTTTACTTCCCTTCTTATTCTCCTTATCTCTCACTTTCCTATTCTCTTCTCTTTTCTTTTTAATAATGCTTCAAAGCAAAACATTGAATGGCTGTTCAAAGAAACAAAGAACTGTTGAAGACTGAGTGGACATTAAAACGTACTGATTCACTGTTGGCCTCATAGTGACAGGAAAGGTATTTAGATAGAGTATAATTTATGGAAAAAACTCTAATTAATTCACAACTAGGACTTCTTAAATGTCTGGTTAATATTTTATGCAATACATTCAAGAGATTGTTGAACAATTATTACTCTCTAGAAGAACAACAAATTCTCCTATTTTATTATTTTCCTAGGACTCTCTCGGACTTCTAAACTGTGCCCAAGTCTATTCTTTTTAGGCTAAATACCTTTCTATTCAAAGAATCATAAGCTTTCCTTTCTCAATACATTTAACTTCTGGGTACATGTGACACTGAATGGCTTTATTTTAGCAAATATTAGCTTGTTTGGGAAGAGTAAGTGGTTTATGATTCCGCTTCATCTCCCCCCTCACTTCCTACAAATATCTTTTGTTATTGTCTCTCCATTTTCCTACAAACAACTGAATATCACAATGGGAATTAAGTTGAAAATACTAAAATACTATGATTTTTTTTCTAAGAACAGTTTTAGGAAACCTATGACATGTAATAGTAGAGTGGCCTAGACTTGATAAAAAGAAAATCAAGTAGACTGAACAATTGGTAGCCCTTATGGTGGCACTTGGGGGGGTGGAGGAAAGGGCAATGCAAGAAGTCATGAATAAGACACCATAGCAGAATTTAATATAATGATAAAAATGAAAAGAGTCTTTCAGATTTCAATGGCCTTTTGACTCCAGAGCATCTGGGACGAAAAGCCGACTTGCTGTGACCTTATATTGTGTGGTGCTTTGTACTTCTGAAAGAACTTCACTTTTCATATCCATTCCAGCATCTTGTTTCCTCTCAGTCTACAAGCACCCTCAAATTTCCTCCATCCAATTAAACAGTAACTTCCTTGTGAATCTATCATTCAAGGCTACTATTGGCCATCTGATTGCCAATACCTATTAATTCCTCTTAATCCTCATCCTGCTTACTTTCTCCCACACTTCCACAAGGTAAACCTAGCCCTATATACTCCCACCACTCAGAAGACTCTTTAGTTCCCTTTATTTGTGGTTTTCTTCACATGATACCTAAATATAGGTGGTATCTCCTGTGTTCATTTGTATTCTCCCCATAGCTGAGGTCATCTTAGCCATTTACATGGCTTCGACAATTTCCTTCCAGCAGATGACTCTAAGATGTCTCCTGAATCCCAGAACCACTAAACTCAGTATATTTCCAACCAAATATATTCTCCAGAAAACCAATCCTTTTATTCAGGTTGTCATTATGTGCACTACAGTTTTCCCAATCTTTTAGGCTAGAAATGACAGCAGCATCTTGTATTATTCCATCTCTCCTAATATCCAGTGAAGTACAGAAGTTGGTCTCCCTGTTTCAGTCCTTTACCTCTTCAATCCATCCTTCACACTGCTAGAGATTGCTTCCTAAAATGCTTGTTTTGGCCTCCTTCAAAAGTTTTGATTTTTGCCTTTAATTAAAATTAGTATGGACTTCAAAGATCCCAGAAGCAGACTCACACATAAGCTTCAAGCCTTGTTACCATCCCTCCAGTCATGGAACTTGCCAATGATAAAGAAACAGACATACAATTACATCCCCAACATGTATATACCTTACATGCCATTTTATGTACATACAATTTAGTCTGGTATGACCACACTGCCCAACTTCAAGGAGCAATGCCACCTTTCCAAAGCCTGCCTTAATGCTCCTTCCTCCATTAAAATAAATCATGTTATCTATGCTCCCACAGCAATCTGTTCATACTCCTACTACAGCCCATATTTCATTCTGCCTTCTACTAGAGTTGGCTGTCTGTGTCCTTGACTAAAGTGTAAGTTTCTTGATGGTGATAACTGTCTCATTCATTTCTGGGCCTTTAAACAAAGCCATTGCTCAATGAATTAATGTGTAGTGCCAATTCTAGGTGAATTAAACAAATGAAAAAGAATGTTTGGTACAAGTAATGGACAATCGTAGCTAATTTCCTCATCCAGGTGAGAGTATAGCCTTCATTATTGTCCTGGGAACTGCAGGACAGTCTAAGGCTAATGTTGAGGACAAGCTCCCCCAACTGTAGATGACTGGAAGTTGATTTTAGAAGAGTGCTTTCAAGAGCTGATAACTGATTGAAGACAAGGAGGAAGGTTTTTCTCTCCAAGGTCGAGCTTTTAACAAGTATCTGTAATGTACACTGAGGGATTTGGCTGTATTCCAATTATGCTAATGTGTTTTATATATGGGCCGCCAGCATCCAGGAATCACCTCCCTAAACAATTTAATAAGTGTAAATATCAAGGCAGAATTGTAAATGCAGAACTTATTTGTAACGTAGCAACCTTGTTATTATCAAATGTCATGGGGTATAAGTCACACCAATTATGCTGCCCACTTTTTACTACATTTATTTTACTTTTTAAAAGTGCAGTATACTCCTATAAGCTTCTACCCTGGCTGTGTGTTCTAGAGTTACAAAAGGCAGGAACTTTAGGGTCACAGAATTAATAGGCTTCCCTAATAGTAGAGGGACCTCACGGGTCTTTGACTCCACCCACTGACACAATATTCTCAATATTAGGCTTTAAGTTTTGGGAACTCGTGGGTTTCTCATACAAGAGATTTCATGATCTAGAAAACAGAATTGTTGCTTCCTTCTCCCTCCCATCATCTGAGCATGTCGATGTGTGTATGTTCTCGTCATGAAGAAGCTGACAATTTTGCAGGAAGCCTTCGAAGTCTTGATTGCCAGCTTGATGTGATGCAGTTCTAGAGGCACCTCTTAAGTGAATTTTTGGCAAGTGAAAGTGAGAGAAGTAGACCTGATTTTTCTGATTTGGACCAGAAAGGCATCCACTACACCCAGCCCACAATTCCTTTTTTCCTGTAATCTCTTTCTCCTCCCCCTTTTCCACTTTTCATTAGTTACTTAGAAGGGGAAGAGTCTCTCTTACTCCATATAACTAAGCACTCAACAGCAATAGCCCTCCTTTATTTCAAAGGATTTCTTCCAGTCTCTTTTCAGGCTTCCCTGGTATTAGGTAGGAAAACTGCCAGGCCACAGAAACCTGTTAGTTAGTTATTGTTAAAAGTTTGAAAAGTATCACTACTTCCAAAGTTTCCTTGAAAGACAAGGAACAAAAAGAATAAAATAGCACTTAATTGTTGCACCCAAGTTCTTCCATAGCATTACTTCCCTAAAGCCAGCATCCCCCTACATGTTTGGTTTTTAACCATGTTAACAATAAGCTATTCATTTGTTCATCACTAATTCCACAAATAACCACTGAGCAACAACTACATGTCAGGCATCATTTAATGTGAGCCAAAATACAGGTGATCCAGATCTTCTTGATGAGCTTACAGTCAAGCAGAGCACATCAATGAAAAGCAAATCTATATTTGATTGCAATTGCATTAAGTGCCTAAGAAGAACATAATACAGTTACTTTAGGAGAAAATAATGGTGTATGTGTGTATGGTGCAGAGGGAGGCTTAAATTATACCCAGCCCACCCATGTGATCAAGAAAGTTCTCTGTGAAGAAGTGATATGTAATTGGAGACATAAAGAATGAGTTGAAGTTAAAGAGGGGGTGGGGGGGAATACAAAATGCGGGCAACTGTAATTGAACAACAATAAAATAATTTTAAAAAAGAATGAGTAGAAGTTAACATGAAAAGTGAGCATTTGTGTTGAGTCAATATAATACAATTAAATCCATATAATGGGTAGTGTATTAATCAGCTTTGGGTAGGTTATGCTATGGTTACAAACCATCCCCAAACCTCAATTTCCACAGTAAAGGTCCATGTGGCGGCTATAGTTTATCTGAGTCTGTGCTTCATATACCTCCTTCATTCCAGGACCCTAGCTGAAGGAGGACCCCTTACTTGGGCATGCCACTCTTATGACAGAGGGAAAAGTGCAAAAAAGGCTGCCCCATTCCATGGCTTTCAACTGCTTCTCATCACATGTGGCAGAGGTCACTTTGGCTCACATTCCATTGGGGAAAACAATGGCTTTTACCCATACTCCCCCTGCTGCAGCCATCCCAACTTAACTCACCCTTCTCTGAAAGGCTCCATTATCTAGATAACCACTGACCAGCAGAAATCTAATGCCAACCACAGATAGACTTTTAAATTATCTAGAGGCTATATTTTAAAAAGTAAATACAAACCAGTGACTTTGATTTTAATACAGTAAGTCCTTTTTTAATGTTGTTAAGTTCTTGGAAACTGTGACTTTAAGTGAAAGGAGGTTTAACAAAACCAATTTGACCATAGGCTAATTGATATAAGTAAAAATTCCTATGGCATATTTCTTGTCACAAAAACTTCTAAATAAAGACCCCCAAACACCCCTAATATTAAATACTGAAATAAATGTGAGCTATACATACATTTAAGAAAGATGAATAAAAACAAATAAGATCACTATTTTCCAACCCACTAATTCCAATTCAGGGTCTTGGGTGACCCGAGTCTGCCCTAGCAGCTGAGGGAATAAGGCAGAAACATACTGGACAGGATGCCCTTCCACTACAGGGCCACTCACACACATATACACACAAACACTGGGACAATATAGGCATGCCAATTCACCTTACATGCACATATTTGGGGTATGGGAGGAAACTGAAGTCCCTGAGGAAAACCTACACAGACATGGAGGGAACATGTAAACTTCACATAGAAAGTGGTCCCAGTTGGGCATTTTTTTTGTCATCAGTGTTAGAACAAAATGACATTGGACTAAACGACATTGTTCAAGGACCTGCTGTATATTTAAGTTAAACCAATATATCCAAAATATTATCCTTTCAACATATAATCAATATAAAAACTATTGGTTCTTTTTTAAGCCTTACCCGAGGACATTTTTTCATTGTGTTCAGAGAGAGAGGGAGGGAGAGAAAAAGAAAGAAAAAGACGGAGAGAAGAAAACATTGATTGCATGCCCTCTCATACATGCCCCGACTGGGGATCAAACCTGCAACCTGGGTATATGCCCTAACTGGGAATTGAACCCACAACCTTTCAGCCTACGGGATGGTGCTCCAACCTATTGAGCCACACAAGTCAGTGCAAAAATTATTAATGAAACACTTTACATTCTTTTTCATTCTATGTTTTCAGAACCCCATGAGTGTGTTACAGCACATCTCAATTTACATGCAATAGTCACATTTCCAATGCTCCAGAACTACATGTAGTTAGCAGCTGCCATATTGAATGGTACAGATCTTACCCTCACCCTGTGGCTCAAGGCAAGCAGTGTCCTCTCCTTGAAATACAACACACTTAAACCATCACCTCTGGAGATGCTACCTTCAAAAGACTCAGCTCATAACTCACATGCACTAAGAAGTCTTCCTGGATTCTCTCAACTAAAATTCATCTTTTCCTTCTTCCATATTATATCATACACATCATTTTATTATATATCTTTAAGACTTGTGAGTAGATAATACAGTCATTTGTTTCAAAACTCAAGAGAGTACTGAGGGATATGCATATAATAATACCTCCTCCCACCAGCCACCATAATTCCTTCCCCTGCAGACAACTAGTGTTATTAGATTTCTGTGTATCCTTGCAGATACACCTTATGCATATACAGATGCATAAGTAAACATCCATTTTTCCTCTATCCTTATGAATCAAATGGCAACATACTAAACATACTGTCTTATACCTTACATTTTTATACCTGAGAGTCTATATTGAAGATCATTCTATATTAGTACATAAAGCACACCTGTCTCCCTTACAAGGCTGTAAATTCTTAGATATAGATTTTGTCTTTTTTTTTTCTGTATACTTACATAGCTCAGCACCTTGGACTCTGCTGCTATACATATTACTTAGTAGCTGATCATTAAATTGAATTGCTTAAAATATTACCACATTAATCTCCATAAAATGTTCTTTTGCATGTGATATCCACCACACCCATCAAAAACTGATTAACTTCTAATTGCCAGAAGGACACATTTCACATTCAAGGACCTTCACAGTCTGAGACACATTCCCTTCTAGACTAATCTTTACTCCTTAGAGACATACCCCTTGCTTTATTTTAGGGGGAGGGAGGAGGAGTATTTATTTCTTTTTTGTATTTTATGTGAGTCTTTTAAATTTAATTTTTACTGCATTTTCCCATTACCATTCAGTCCTCTTATACTCCCCTCCTTCCAGCAATCACCACACTGTTGTCCATGTCCATGAGTCCTTGTTTTTTTTCTCTCCATCCCTTCTGCCCTTACCTCCCTGTATCCTAGTTAACATCCTGCTTTCCATGTATGAGTCTGTCTCTGTTTTTCTTGTTAGTTAGGCTGGTTCATTACATTCCACATAAGAGTGAAGTCATATCATATTTGTCTTTCTTTGACTGGCTTATTTCACTTAGCACAATGTTCTACAAGTCCATCCATACTGTTGCAAAGGGTAAATTTTTCTTTTTTATAGCTAAGTACTATTCCATTGTGTAAATGGCCCATAGTTGTTTACACTCATCTACTGATGGACACTTGGGCTGCTTCCATAACTTGGTGATTGTAAATAGCACTGCAATGAACATAAGGGTACTGATGCTATTTCGAATTACTGTTTAGGATTCCTTCAAACATATTCCCAGATGTGGGATCACTGGGTCAAAAGGCAGATACATTTTTAAATTTTTGAGATCTCTGTATACTGCTTTCCACAGTGGCTACTCCAGTCTGCATTTCCACCAACAGTGCAATAGGGTTCCCCTTTCTCCACATCCTTGTCAGCACTTCTTGTTTGATTTATTGATAGCCATTCTGAGAGGTGCGAGATGGTATCTCATTGTGCTTTTAATTGACACCTCTCTGATGATTAGTGACACTAAGCATCTTTTCATATATCTATTGGTCATCAGTGGGTTGTCTTTCTATTTAGTTGATAATTTCCTTTGCTGTGCAAAAAACATTTTAGTTTGATGTAGTCACATTTATTTATTTACTTTTTTCTGCTTCCCTTGTCTGGGTAGCTATATCTGATAAAATACGGCTACAAGCAATGTCTGAAATTTTGCTGCCTATGTTTTCTTCTATGATTTTTATGGCTTTTGGTCTAACATTTTAGTCTTTGATCCATTTTGAATTTATTATTGTGTGTGGTGTAATAAGATGGTCTAGCTTAATTTTTCTGTATGTATCTGTCCAATTTTCCCAAAACCATTTATTGAGTAAACTATCTTTTGTCCATTTTATGTGCTTGCTTCATCTGTTGAATATTAATTGACTATAAAAGTGTGGGTTTATTTCTTGGCTCTCTATTCTGTTCCATTGATCTATGTGTCTGTTTTTATAACAGTATGATACTATTTTGGTTATTATGGCCTGATAGTATGGTTTGATATATGGTAGTGTGATTCCTCTGATTTTCTTTTTCAGGATCATGGTTGCTATGCAGAGCCTTTTGTGGTTACATATAAATTTTTGAAATATTTGTTCTAGTCTGTGAAATATGGCGTTGGAATATTGATAGGAATTTCATTGAATCTATAGATTGCTTTGGGTAATATAGATGTTTCAATTATGTTCATTCTTCCTATTCATAAACACGTTATGTGCTTCCACTTATTTGTATTTTCTTCAATTTCTTTCTGAAATGTCTTATAATTTTCTGAGTACAGGGCTTTTATATCCTTGGTTAGGTTTATTCCTAGGTATTTTATTCTTTCAGAAGCAATTGTGAATAAGATTGTTTTCTTAATTTCTCTTTCTGTTACTTAATTATTGGCATATAAAATGCAAATGGTTCTGGATATTAATTTTACATCCTGTTACTTTGCTGAAATCATCAATCAGTTCTAGTAGTTTTTTCGTGGAATCTTTAAGATTCTCGATGTACAATATCATGTCATCTGCCAATAATGACAATTTTACTTCTTCCTTTCCAATGCTTTTTATTTCTTCTTGTTATCTGACTGCTGTGGCTAGGACTTCTGGTACTATGCTGAATAACAAAGGCCCTCGAGGAGAGAAGATGGCAGCATGATAGGTGGGAGTGGAGCCCACTTACCCTGCCACTTAGCCAATCTTCTGAGGAATAGAGCAAACACCAACAGTACCCCAGCATATATGAAGATTGGAGGCCAAAATTGTAGAGGGCATTGAAAAATCAGACAGTAAAGAGATTGCTTCAGGACAATCAGGTCCCTGAGACCAGTGCAGGGACCAGGGTGGCTGCAGCCCGAGGCCTGGAGCCCACCAGGCCTGCTGCAAGATTCTTGGGAGAGAGCCAGGCTGGGCTGTGTGAGAGGCCAGGTGCTTGTTTGGACTGGTGGGCTTGAATAGGAGGAATTTTTAAAAATAAAAAGAGAAAAAAGAGGCACTCCATAGCTGTTCAGGGAATTCTCCGCAGCAGCCGCACGCATCCTGCACCACTGGACAATGCATACCCAGTCAACGGCCTGGCTGCTGCAGGCACCCACACTCTAAGCACTGGGGATGGAGCACCTTCCACCTTGCCCCTGCACCCAGAGCCCTATAGGGTCAGATGGCAGTTCCCAGAAACACTTGACTCAGCGGGGACCTGAACTACCCTGAAGGGGTGCTGAGAGTTCCTAGCATCTAGGACAGCAAAGAGCAAGAAGATGGTGTGTGTTGCCCCTAATTGGTGTAACTCAAGGACAGTGCAACTGGTGGACTAAATGACTAGGCAGGACACAGAAGGGCACTGAGAAACTGGGCTGGAGGCTGGATGACAGTGAAGAGTGCCACTCAGGAAGGGAGAAAAGTGAAACAAATCCCTCCTCATCCTGACCCAGCCAGGAAGACAAGCAGAACTGGCTTGATCGGTTTAAAGCCAGCAGAAGGCTTTTTTTTCTTTTTTTAATTCCTACTTCCTTCCTGTCCTTCATTTTCTTAAATTCTTCCTTCCTTCGTTCCTTCCTTCCTTCCTCTTTCCTTTCCTTTCCTTTTTATTCCTTCTCCATTCCTTATTTTATTTATTTATTTTTATTAATTTTAATTTTTTAATCCTTCATTTATTTTCTTCTTTCTTTTTTATCCCTTATTCCTTCCTTTCTTCCTTCCTTCCTCCCTTCTCTTTCTTTTGTTATTTTTCCACAGGCAAGACAATAAAACCTGGAGCTGTGAAAAGACCAGAGTTAGACCCAAACAGGGGTCATCCTGACAACAGAGACAGTGAGACAAATTCCACTTTGCAGCTCCAGAGAATTTGCAAGGTGGGAGTGGTGAACACCAATACACCTGCTGGAAGAGGAAACGCACCAACAAAGGAACCACCAACAGATAACAACAGAAGAAGGTGAAGGAGGGAGTGGAAGCCATACTAACCTGAACTCAGGACCAATACGGAAATACAACTAAACAGTGGAGAAATTGCCAACAACAAACAACTGAACCAGAGTGAGGGAGAAGCCTCAAAACCTTGTACTCACAGAAGAATCAGCTTCAACACGACCTGTCCACACCTGGACAACAGAATATAAGATGTGGTGGATGGAGTGACCCTCAGTTAACCAGCTGGAAGAAAGGACCCACCAAAGAAACACTCAACATCAATCAAAACCCAAAGACATACAGAGAGCCAACATAAATAACAGCCCAAGACCAGCAAGCACAGGAGAACAAGGAGACTGCACCACTGCGTCTCACAGGTCTTCTACCATAGAAGTTCACGCCATAAACCCAGAGAGTCAAAACAGATCAATTTAAGAAGTAGAGGCTAACAAGAAGAGTCTCCCAAACAATGGGAAGACAAAGAAACAATCCCCAAATGAATGGAAAGGGGGAAGCCCCAGCAAGAATATTAAATGAAACAGAAGCAAGTCAACCATCAAATATAGAGTACAAAGCAATGATTATCAGGAAGCTCAATGAGATCACAGAGCATTACCAGAAACTACAGGAAAACTATAATTAACTCACTGAAAACTATATCAACATGAAAAAGGAAATAGAAACTATCAACAATGACCAAGAAGAAATGAAGGATACCATTTCTGAACTGAAGAACACAGTAGAAGGAAACAAAAGCAGAATCGATGAAGCAGAAGATCAGATGAGCGAGTTGGAGGACAAAGTAGGAAAAAACACCCAGAAAGAGCAAGGAAAGGAAAAGAGGCTCAGAAAGAATGAAGAGGGGTTAAGAGAAATGCAAGAAAATATGAAATGAAATAATATCTGTATAATAGGGATACCAGAAGGAGGAGAAGAAGAGCAAGGGATAGAAAACCTATTTGAAAAAGTAATGATGGAAAACTTCCCTAATTTGATGAGAGAAAAAGTCACACAAATCCAGGAAACACAGAGTGTCCCAATCAAGAGGAACCCAAACAGGCCCACTTCAAAACACATCATAGTTAAAATGGCAAAATTCCAAGACAAAGAGGGAATCTTAAAGAAAGCAAGGGAGTAACAGGAAGTAAAATACAAGGGAGCCCCAATAAGGTTAGCAGCTGACTTCTCAATGGAAACGTTCCAAGCCAGAAGAGAATGGCAAGAAATATTTCAAGTAATGAGAACCAAAGGCCTGGAACCAAGACTACATTACCAAGCAAGGCTTTCAATAAAGATAGAAGGCCAAATAAGGGGCTTCCCAGACAAAAAAGAAGTCTAAAAGGATACACCTCCACCAAAATAGCTCTGCAAGAGCTGCTAAAGGGACTGCTTTAAGGGGAAAAAAAAGGAGGGAGGGAGGGAGAGAGGGAGGGAGGGAGAGAGATAAACACAGGTATGAAAAAATGGCAATGAATAAGTACCTATCCATAATAACCTTAAACATAAATGGATTAAATGCTCCAATCAAAAGACATAGAATAGCTGAATGGATAAAAAAGCAAGATCCACACATATGCTGCCTACCAGAGATCCACCTCAGGACAAAAGACCTACACAGACTGAATGTGAAGGGGTAGAAACAAATTTTCCAAGCAAACAGATAGGAAAAAGAGCTGGGGTAGCAATACTCATATCACACAAAATAGACTTTAAAAAGGGCCATAAAAAGAGAACCAGAAGGTCACTTAATAATACTCAAGGGAAGAATCAATCAGGAAGACATAAACATTGTAAATATATATGCACCCAACATAGGAGCACCCAAATACATAAAGAAAATCTTGGAGGACTTCAAGAAAGATATTGGCAGCAACACAATTATAGTAGGGGATTTTAACACCCCACTGTCAAAAATGGACAGCTCTTCCAAACAAAATATCAACAAACATATCGTGGCACTGAATAATGTCCTAGATCATATGGACTTAACTGATATATAAATAAAGGGAGTATTTCATCCCAAAGAAGCAAAGTATACATTCCTATCAAATGTACATGGAACATTTTCAAAGATAGACTACACACTCGGACATAAAACAAGCCTCAGAAAATTCAATAAAATTAAAAACATATCAAGCATTTTCTCCATCCACAAAGGACTGAAACTAAAATCCAACCCTAAGGGGGAAAAAAATGAAAACTCAAAATCATGGAGATTGAATAGCATTTTATTAAACAATGAATGGGTCCAGAATGAGATTAGAGAAAAAAATCAAAAAGTTCCTGGAAACAAATGAAAATGAACTCACAACCCAAAAGTTACAGGACACAGTGAAGGCAGTTCTGAGAAGGAAGATCATACCAATACAGGCCTACCTAGAAAAGATAGAAATATTTCAAACAAACAACCTAACCCTATGTCTACAAGAACTCGAGGAACAACAACAAAGAGAACCCAGAGCAACTAGAAGGAAGGAAATAACCAAGATCAGAGAAGAATTAAATGTCATAGAGACTAAAAGCACAATTTTAAGCATCAATGAATCCAGGACCTGGTTCTTTGAAAAGATAAACAATATCGACATAAAGGAAAGAATAAACAAATGGGATCTCATCAAAATAAAAAGCTTCTGCACAGATAAAGAAAACAGTATTAAAATAAAAAGAGAACCAACTGTATGGGAAAACATATTTGACAATGATACCTCAGACAAGAGATTAATCTCCAAAATATATAAAGAACTTACAAGACTCTACTCTAAGAAGACAAGCAACCCAATTAAAAAATGGGCAAAGGATTTGAACAGACACTTCTCCAAGGAGGACATACAGAGGATCCAGAGACACATGAAAAGATGCTCGATATCTCTAGCTATCAGAGAGATGCAAATTAAAACTACAATGAGATACCACTTGACACCAGTCAGAATGGCCTTCATAAACAAAGCAACAAACAGCAAGTGTTGGAGAGGTTGTGGAGAAAAGGGGACCCTAGTGCACTGTTGGTGGGATTGCAGATTGGTACAACCACTATGGAAAACAGTATGGAGTTTTCTAAGAAAACTAAAAATGGATCTACCTTTTGACCCAGAAATTCCACGGCTTGAATTATATCCTAAGAACCCTGAAACACCAATCCAAAAGAACCTATGCACACCTATGTTCATAGCAGCACAATTTACAATAGTCAAGTGCTGGAAGCTACCTAATGGCCCATCAGCAAATGAGTGGATAAAAAAACTATGGTACATTTACACAATACAATTCTATGCAGCAGAGAGAAAGAAGGAGCTTATATCCTTTGCAACAGCATGGATGGAACTGCAGAATATTATGCTAAGTGAAATAAGCCAGGTTGTGAGGGACAAATACCATAGTATCTCTCCTTCAACTGGAACATAGTCAACAAAAGAAGAAAGCAAACAAAATATAACCAGAGTCATTGAAATTAAGAACAATCTCACAATAGCCAGAGAGGAGGGGAGTGGGGACAGTGGGGAGAAGGGTTTTCAGGAACTACTATAAAGGACACATGGACAAAATCAAGGGAGAAGGTGGAAGCAAGGGAGGGAGATGGGTTTGGATGGGGTGGGGGGAGGGTTGGGGAGAAAATGCAGACAAGTGTAATTAAACAGCAATAAAATAGTTTTTAAAAAATCTATGGTACATGTTTACTATATTTTCTAACATACCTTTGTATTTCTTTGGTGTCCATTTTCATTTCTCCTCTTTCATTTCTGATCTTTTTTTTATTTTGGTTCTCTCCTTTTTCCTTGATGAGCCTGACAAAAGTTTTGTTAATTTTACTTATCTTTTCAAAGAACCAGATTTTGGATTCATGGATCTTTGGTATCACTTTTTTTTAGACTCTATTTCATTTATTTCTGCTCTGATCTTTATTACTTCCTTCTAGTAACTTTGTGCTTTGTTTCTCTTTTTCAAATTACTTTAAGTGTGAAGTTATATTGTTTATTTGTGCTTTTTCATGTTTTTTTTTTCAGATAGGCCTATAATGCTATGAATTTCCCTGTAAGTATTGCTTTCCCAGTGTCCTGTAAATTTTGGGTTGTTGTGTTCTAATTTTCATTTGTTTCAAGGCATCTTTCAGTTTTTTCCTTGATCTGGTTGTTGACCCATTCATTGTCTAATAACATGTTATGTAGTTTCCATGTTTTTTGCATGTTTTTCAGTGTTCTTGTGATTGATTTCTAGAATCATGATATTGTGGTCAGAGAAGATGCTTGACATGATTTCAATCTTCTTAAATTTATTGAGACTAATTTTGTTTCCTAACATGTGGTCTATCCTAGAAAATGTTTCATGTGCACTTGAATAGTATGTATATTCTGCAACTTTGGGATGAAATGCCCTGAAGATGTCAATTAAATTCATTTGATCTATTGTGTCATTGAAGGCCACTGTCTCCTTGTGTTGACTATCTGCCTGGAAGAGCTATCCATTGAAGTCAATGGGGTGGTAAAATCCCTAATTATGACTATTTCTCTTGATCTCTCCCTTTACATCCATCATAATTTGCTTTACATATTTAGGTGCTCCTATGTTGTGTGAATAAATATTTACTAGGATTATATCCCTTTTTGGATTGTCCCCTATAAAATCACTATGCAGTGTCCTTCTTTGTCTCTTACTATACATAGCCTTGGTTTTAAAGTCTATTTTGTCACATACAAGTAGTGCTACCCAGCTTTTTTTCTCTTTTTCATTTGCATGAAATATCATTTCCATCACTTTACTTTTAGTCTGTGTGTATCTTTCGATCTGAGGTGGGTCTCTTGGAGGCAGCATATATATGGATCTTCTTATCCATTCAGCTACCTTCTGTCTTTTGGTTAGAGCATTTAAGTCATTTACATTTAAGGTAATTGTTGATAGATAAGTATTTTGTGCCATTTTATTGTTAGACTGTTTTACTCTTTTATTTTCCTTCCTCTTTTTGTTCTTCTTCTTAAAGCTAGCCCTTTAACATTTGTGCAGTACTGGTTTGTTGCTAACAAACTCCTTTTGTTTTCTCTTGTCTGGGAAGCTCCTTGTTTCTCTTTCAATTTTAATGATAGCCTTGCTGGGTAAAATAGCCTTGGTTGTAGGTCCTTTATTTTTATCACCTTGACTATTTCACACCACTCCCTTCTGGCTTGAAATGTTTTTGGTGAGGAATCAGATGACAGTCCAATTGGTGCTCCCTTGTAGGTACTACCTGCTTTTCTTCTTGTGGTTTTTAGGATCTCTTCTTGTCTTTAAGCCTTGCTATTTTAATTATGATGTATCTGGGTGTAGACCTCTTTGGTTCCAACTTGTTTGGGACTCTCTGAGCTTCCTGGACTTGTGTTTGTTTTTCTCTCACCATATTAGGGAAGTTTTTAGTCATTATATCTTCAAACAGGTTCTCAGTCCCTTGCTCACTCTCTTCTCCTGGTATTCCCAAGATGCTAATGTTGTTGCACTTCATGTTGTCCAAAATGTTTCCTAAGCTTGCCTCAGTTATTTAAATTCTTTTTTTCTTTTTAGTGTTCTGCTTGGATGTTTTTTCTACCTTGTCTCCAAAGCACTCATTCAGTCCTCAGGTTCATTTACCCTACATTCCATTCCTTCCAGCATAGTGTTTATTTCATAAATTACATTCCTTATTTCAGACTGGTACTTTTTTATGGTTTATATGTCTTTTTGCATGCTTTTGAGCATCCTTATAATCTTTACCTTAAACTCTCTTTCAGACACTGCTTGTGGCTAACCCTGGTCAACCTATTTGGAGCTATCAGTGGTCCACAGAATGTGGCTCCCTCTACTGGGCCTGCTTTTGTGCACCAAGGTTGGCTTTTATCAGCAACAGGCCCAGGGAAGTGTCAGCTGAAATCTCGTAGAGCTCCCAGAGATTTGTCTTAGTTTTTAAACTAATCAATGATATAACTTCAAGGTGTAATATGCAGCCTGGCTCAAGCTCCACAGGGTAGGGCAGAAGGATTCCTGCAGGTGGGGCTATTGCTTTCCCTCAGGCTGAAGCCATCTGGAGAGGAGTGCTCAGGTTGAGAAGATGGCTCATGCAGTATGAAGAATGACTCAGCACAGGGATCCTGGCAGCTGTTCCTTCAGTTGTCTCCCCAGAGCCACCAAACCCACACTGTCCTCATGCATCTCTAGTCCACTCTGCCCTCCCTCTGCCAGACCCCAGGATAAGTGGCTGAAAATGAAATTTTGTATGTTGACCCTTTAAGAGGCTCTCTAATAATCTACAGCTGTCTCTCCCTGGCAGCCAGAAACCCTGCTGCTTTTCACAGCTGGATGTAATCTGGGTTCCTTTCTGTCTCTGGTGTTATAGACTGGGGAGCCCAGCCTAGGATTTAGACCCCACACTCCTTAGAGGACTTCCCCAACTGTTGAAATATCCCTCCAGAACTTCAGCTGCCACCCATGGGAGCCCAGGCAGCCCTCTCATGCTTCCTCTGCTCTCCCTATCAGTCTCATGGTAAAGTGTTTTTTCCCCTATCTGTATGTGGTTATAAGGCTTCTCTCCAGCTTGTGTTTAGTTGGTTATTCAAGATGATTTCTCTGCAATTTAATTGTGATTTCATATTGGTTCTGGGAGAAGGTTACTGTAGCTTTCACTTACTCCTCTGCCATCTCGGATCCACCCTTTGCTTTAACCAACATGTGTCCTCACTGGAGCTTTACCACAAGACAATATGTATGGTTGCTTATATGTGTGTGTGTCCATGCATGTGTACACGCACATGTATTTTACCAATATCTTCACCAACTAGACCATAAATTTCTGAAACATGTATTGTGTCCAATGCCTTTATTTACCCTAGGACAACACCTATAACCCTGCAACCCTCCATGTGTACTGGATGGACTTAGCAATGTCTTTCTTCAGGCCCTCTTCTTTCCCTTTCCTTCCCTTGCACCTGGACTATACCAGACTGGATGATAATTGCCCAGATTCCACATTTTCTTTTGGCAGAGACAGAAGACAGCTTGTTTCTCTAATCTAATTTTTATTTTAAGTCATTCTTTCATTATTCAAGTGATTTTTAAGCCAGAGAAGTAGGAAGAAGCAATGACAGGTGTCAAAGCACAAAATAAACATAGTTCTTGACAGGGAGTTTTTCTTCCCATTTTTATGCTTTTGTCCAGAAGTCCATTTATTTAAATCTGAAATCACAAACTTTTCATAAGTCTCAAACAATTGAAACTGCTTTGAGAGTCACATCAAAAGCAAGAATACACTGCTGTTGGTGGCTCACATTTGAATGAAACCCAAATAGTACTTAAATATGATCAGTTTAAAGATAGCAAGCCTGACAATATCTTCCAGTTATGGAGGACTATGTAGAAGGTGCTACGCTAAGGCTTTATACTCTTTATTTCATTTAATCTTCACAACCATGCTGAGATAGGTTCTATTATTCAAATTTTACAGAGGAGTAAGCTGAGGCTCAGAGAGGTAAGGTGGCATGATCAATATTTTTATTAGGAAGCAATAGAAGTAGAATTTGAACCCAGGGAATATGGTTCCAGAACCCATGCTGTTAACCACTAGCCATATTTTCTCCCTTGCCTTGAGAAAGAAACTAATTTTCTGCTGTTTATTGCTTGAAACCCATCTATTTGAACACCTGAAGAGCATAAATGCAAACAGTCTCTTATCTACCTCTCCTTTGTTTTCTTTGCCCTTCACGTGGTCTAGTGTTACCCATACTACTTTTCCCCTGAGCCTCTTCATACTTTCAATGCCTACTAGATAGAGGGCTCAATATCTAGATTTTGTATCTAGAATGTTTCTTGTGACACAAAATATGCTCCATGAACAAGAAGCACCAGCTTCTCCAAAGAACTTGTTATAAATAAAATATTGCAGGTATAACTCTAGCCTCCTGAATTTGAATCTGCATTTTAACAGATTCTCAGGTGATTCATGTGCACACTGAAGCTTCAGAAACACTGCTCTTCATCTTCTGGAGTACTCTCTGAGAGATTCCTTGTTGGAATATTCCAGAAACAAAAGTCTAAAATCTATGGCTTGAAAGGAAGGGGATTATTTGAGTCAGTCAGAGGCCATGCTAAGTATAGATTTTGCTGTCTTTGGAATAAAAAAAATATGTGTGTAAAATGAAAAGACAACTACACATTAGCCATCATTTTCTTACCATATTTAATTTGTCCTCTCCTGGTGTCTCACACTGCCATGACACTGACACTTTCTTTTCTATAATGATGGAATTTTTCATTAAAAGCATCAGAATATTTTAGGCTGGATAATCCTTTGAAAATTAATTTTATCTGTATTTATAGGCATCCAGTTATTTGGTAATGACAAAATGAGAAAAAAACCTGCCTCTGAAGACATATGGAAGAATAATTAAGTTAATTTACAAGAATTGCTTTAATATTGGTATACCGAATTGTAGTGTCTCACTCAGTTCTCTTGGTCTAAAATAAAGAAAAAATACAGGAGTGTGAAAAAGTAGGTTTACAGTTGTTCATATGTGAAATAATATAATTTTCAATAAATAATAATACAAGAATAAACTGTGTTTCACATACAACTGTAAACCTACTTTTGCTCACCCCTGTATATTACCATATTCTATATTATACTTCTGAATGACTGGAAATTCTGCCTTATAATGCAAGCCTATCTTCCACATTATCCATGCAATAGCTGAAGAGAGATCCCAGAAGCGGCTCCTCACTCTACCCGCAACAAGTAATCGCTACTCTACTCACTCCTTCAATTTAAAATGGAAAGTCCATGTTCAGAAGCAAAGTTGTTACCCGCTATTAATTTCTCAGCTCTAAAAAACTGACCATGACAGAACTGAATTAGAGAAGACATTCAGAAACAGGACACAAGACAAGAAAAGACCAGGAGAAGGTCCAGGTTGGGGAGAGAGTAGCTGAGATATACAGAGGTCAAAGTTGCTTACCTTCTGGTGATGTTTCACAACAGTCCTGCTGGCTGCCAACTTTTGCTATGGGTTCAGTACTACACATGCCCAGGAAGCATCTGGGGTAGGAAGAGCACTGCTACTTAAGGTGTTGTGTAATATTGCTCCTGGTACACTTTGCCCACTGCTTCCCACCCCTGCCTGCCTTGAGGGTGCCCACTTATCTTTCTGAAGGGACTGGCTTGGTCAGGCCTGCTTTTGCTTTTTGAATGACTCAAGTCTGAGCCGTTCATCAAGAGGAGGGGACCCTGTGAGAGGAATAGTCCTTTCAAGTCAGAAGAGTGGAGTTGCATTCTAAGGGACCATTATCATTCCAAGACATTGGGCTGAGAGTTATCATTTCATTATTTTACTTTTAGAAAAACTACTCTCTTAATTTTTTTCTTTTTTTTTGTTTTTTAATCAGTATTTTTTAATTGTTCATATTGTACAGTTTTCTGTCTTTTACCCCACCCCATCCCACCACCCCAGCCCTCCCCACCTTCCTCCCATTTCCACCCCCCATAGTTTTTGTCCATGAGTCCTTTATACTTGTTGCTCTAAACCGTTCCCCTTTTCCCCTGAAATTCCCTCCCCTCCCACTCTGGACACTGTCAGACTGTTCTCAAATTCAGTGTCTTTGTTTATATTATGCTTGTTTGTTTGTTTTGTTGATTAGCTTCCTGTTAAAGGTGAGATCATATGGTATTTGTCTTTCACTGCCTGGCTTATTTCGCTTAGCATGATACTCTCCAATTCCTTCCATGCTGTCGCAAAGGGTAGGAGCTCCTTCTTTCTTTCTGCTGCATAGAATTCCATTGTGTAAATGTACCACAGTTTTTTGATCCATTCATTAACTGATGGGCACCTAGGTTGCTTCCAGCACTTGGCTATTGTAAATTGTGCTGCTATGAACATAGGGGTGCATAGGTTCTTTTGGATTGGTGTTTCAGGGTTCTTAGGATATAATCCAAGCAGTGGAATTGCTGGGTAAAAAGGTATGTCCATTTTTAGTTTTCTTAGAAAAATTCCATACTGTTTTCCATAGTGGTTGTACCAATCTGCAATCCCACCAACAGTGCACTAGGGTCCCCTTTTCTCCACAACCTCTCCAACACTTGCTGTTTGTTGCTTTGTTTATGAAGGCCATTCTGACTGGTGTCAAGTGGTATCTCATTGTAGTTTTAATTTGCATCTCTCTGATAGCTAGAGATATCGAGCATCTTTTCATGTGACTCTGGATCCTCTGTATGTCCTCCTTGGAGAAGTGTCTGTTCAAATCCTTTGCCCATTTTTTTAATTGGGTTGCTTGTCTTCTTGGAGTAGAGTCTTGTAAGTTCTTTATATATTTTGGAGATTAATCCCTTGTCTGAGGTATCATTGCCAAATATGTTTTCCCATACAGTTGGCTCTCTTTTTATTTTAATACTGTTTTCTTTAGCTGTGCAGAAGCTTTTTATTTTGATGAGATCCCATTTGTTTATTCTTTCCTTTATGTTCCTTGCTCTAGGGGACGTATCAGTAAAAATATTGCTGCGTGAAATATCTGAGATTTTCCTGCCTATATTATCCTCTAGTATTTTAATGGTGTCATGGCTTATATTTAAATCATTTATCCACCTTGAATTTATTTTTGTGTATGGTGTAACTTGGTGCTCGAGTTTCATTTTTTTGCATGTAACTGTCCAGTTCTCCCAGCACCACTTGTTGAAGAGGTTATTTTTGCTCCATTTTATGTTGCTGCCCCCTTTGTCGAATATTAATTGACTGTAGAGACTTGGGATTATTTCTGGGCTCTCTGTTCTATTCCACTGGTCCACGTGTCTGTTCTTGTGCCGGTACCAGGCTGTTTTGATTACAGTGGCTTTGTAATACACTTTGGTATCAGGTATTGTGATCCCTCCTACTTTGCTCTTCTTTCTCAAGATTGCTGCCGCTATCCGGGGTCATTTATGATTCCATATAAATTTTTGAAGTGTTTGTTCTATGTCTGTGAAATATGCCATTGGAACTTTAATAGATATTGCATTGAATCTGTGAATTGCTTTGGGTAATATGGACATTTTGATTATATTAATTCTTCCGATCCATGAACATGGTATATGCTTCCATTTGCTTGTGTCTTCCTTGATTTCTTTCTTCAGTGTTGTGTAGTTTTCTGCATACAGGTCTTTTACTTCCTTGGTTAGGTTTATTCCTAGGTATTTTATTTTTCTTTTTGCTATATCGAATGGGATTTTTTTCTTGATTTCTGCTTCTGCTGTTTCACTGTTGGTATACAAAAATGCCTTTGATTTTTGGATATTGACTTTGTATCCAGCTATTTGGCCAAATTCATTTATTACGTTGAGCAGCTTTTTGGCCGAGTCTATAGGATTTTCTATGTACACTATCATGTCATCTGCAAACAATGATAGTTTTGTTTCCTCCTTTCCAATTTGGATGCCTTTTATTTCCTTTTCTTGTCTAATTGCTGTGGCTAAGACTTCCAATACTATATTGAATAGAAGTGGGGAAAGTGGACAACCTTGTCTTGTTCCTGATCTTAGTGGGAAAGATTTCAGTTTTTGCCCATTGAGTATGATGTTGGCTGTAGGTCTCTCATATATGGCTTTTATTATGTTGAGGAATGCTCCCTCTATTCCCACTTTTCTGAGTGTTTTTATCATAAATGGGTGTTGTACTTTATCAAAAGCTTTTTCTGCATCTATTGATATGATCATGTGATTTTTGTCTTTGCTTTTGTTTATGTGATGTATTACATTTATTGATTTGCGAATGTTGAACCATCCTTGCATCCCTGGGATGAATCCCACTTGGTCATGGTGTATGATCTTTTTAATGTATTGTTGGATGTGGTTTGCCAATATTTTGTTGAGGATTTTAGCGTCTATGTTCATCAGTGATATTGACCTGAAGTTTTCTTTCTTTGTTATGTCTTTATCTGGTTTTGGGATTAGGATGATGCTGGCTTCATAAAAAGAGTTTGGGAGTCTTCCATCATTTTGGATTTTTTGGAATAGTCTGTGAAGGATAGGGGTTAGCTCTTCCTTAAATGTTTTGTAGAATTCTCCTGTGAAACCATCTGGTCCAGGGCTTTTGTGTGCCGGGAGTGTTTTGAGTACTGATTCAATTTCACCAGCTGTTATTGGTCTGTTCAGGCTTTCTGTTTCTTCTTCATTGAGTTTTGGAAGGTTAAATTTTTCTAGAAACTTGTCCATTTCACCTAGATTTTCAAATTTCTTGGCATACAGTTCTTCGTAGTAATTTCTTACAATCCTTTGTATTTCTGTGGTGTCAGTCATAATCTCTCCTCTTTCATTTCTGATTGTGTTTATTTGAGTCCTCTCTCTTTTTTTCTTGATGAGCCTGCTTAAAGGCTTGTCAATTTTGTTTATCTTTTCAAAGAACCAGCTCCTGGATTCATTGATCCTTAGAATTGTGCTTTTAGTCTCTATGTCATTTAATTCTGCTCTGATCTTGGTTATTTCCTTCCTTCTACTTGCCCTGGGCTGTCTTTGTTGTTGTTCCTCGAGTTCTTGTAGGCGTAGGGTTAAATCGTTTGTTAGAAATGTTTCTGTCTTCTTTAGGTAGGCCTGTATTGCTATGAACTTCCCTCTGAGCACTGCCTTCATTGTGTCCCATAAGTTTTGAGTTGTTGTGAGTTCATTTTCATTTGTTTCCAGAAACTTTTTAATTTCCTCCTTAATTTCATTCTTTACCCATTCATTGTTTAATAGCATGCTATTCAATCTCCATGATTTTGATGGTTTGGGGATTTTCCCCATCAAGTCGGTTTCTAGTTTTAGTCCCTTGTGGTCAGAGAAAATGCTTGGTATGATATCAATTTTCTTGAATTTGTTCAGGCTTGTTTTGTTTCCTATCATGTGGTCTATCTTTGGAAATGTTCCATGAGCATTTGAAAAAAATGTGTATTTAGTTTCTTTGGTATGAAGGGCTCTATATATATTAGCTAAGTCCAATTCGTCTAGAGTACTGTTCAATGCCACAATATCTTTGTTGATATTTTGTTTGGAAGATCTGTCCATTTTTGACAGTGGGGTGTTAAAATCTCCTACTATAATTGTGTTGCTGTCAATATCTTTCTTGAAGTCCTATAAGATTTTCTTGATGTATTTAGGTGCTTCTATGTTCGGCGCATATATATTTACAATGTTTATGTCTTCTTGATGGATTCTTCCCTTGAGTATTATGAAGTGACCTTCTGGGTCTCCCTTTATAGCTCTTCTTTTGAAGTCTATTTTGTCTGATATGAGTATTGCTACCCTAGCCTTTTTTTCCTGTCCATTTGCTTGGAAAATTTGTTTCCAGCCTTTCACTTTGAGTCTGTGTAGGTCTTTTGTCCTGAGGTGGGTCTCTTGTAGGCAGCATATGTTTGGGTCATGCTTTCTTATGCAGTCAGCTACTCTATGTCTTTTGATTGGAGCATTTAATCCATTTACATTTAAGGTTACTATTGATAGGTACTGATTCATTGCCATTTTCTTATCTGTGTTGCTCACTCTCTCTTTTCCTTTCTTTCCTTAAAGCAGTCCTTTTAGAATCTCTTGTAGTACTGGTTTGGTAGAGGTGTATTCTTTTAGACTTCTTTTGTCTGGGAAGCTCCTTATTTGTCCTTCTATCTTGATTGATAGCCTTGCTGGATAAAGTAGTCTTGGTTGTAGGCCTTTGGTTCTCATTACTTGGAATATTTCTTGCCATTGTCTTCTGGCTTGGAGCGTTTCCATTGAGAAGTCAGTTGCTAACCTTATCGGGGCTCCCTTGTATGTTACTTCCTTTTTCTCCCTTGCTGCCTTTAAGATTCTCTCTTTGTCTTGGAAGTTTGCCATTTTAATGATGATGTGTCTTGAAGTGGGCCTGTTTGGGTTCCTCTTGATAGGGACTCTCTGTGTTTCCTGGATTTGTGTGACTTTTTCTCTCATCAAATTAGGGAAGTTTTCCATCATTACTTTTTCAAATAGGTTTTCTATCCCTTGCTCTTCTTCTTCTCCTTCTGGTATTCCTATTATACGGATATTATTACGTTTCATGTTGTCTTGCATTTCTCTTAACCCCTCTTCATTTTTTCTGAGCCTCTTTTCCTTTTCTTGCTCTATCTGGCTGCTTTTTTCTACTTTGTCCTCCAACTCACTGATCCGATCTTCTGCTTCATCGATTCTGCTTTTCATTTCTTCTACTGTGTTCTTCAGCTCAGAAATTGTATTCTTCATTTCCTCTTGGCCCTTGTTGATAGTTTCTATTTCCTTTTTCATGTTGATATAGTTTGCAGTGAGTTCATCATAGCTTCCCTGTAGTTTCTGGTAGCTCATTGAGAGCTCATGGAGCTTCCTGACAACCATTTCTTTGAACTCCTTATCTGATATTTGAGTTGCCTCTGTTTCATTTAGCATTCTTTCTGGGGCTTCCACCTTTTCTTTCATTTGGGGATTGTTTCTTTGTCTTCTCATTGTTGGTGAGACTCTTCTTGTAAACCTCAGCTTCTTAAGTTGATCTGTTCTGGCTACCTGGGTTTATGGTGTGAACTTCTGTGGTGGAATACCTGTGAGATTCAGTGTTATTGTCTTCTTCATGTATCCTGGTGTTCACAGCTTCCACTGTCTCAGCTGTGGGAATACCCCCTCTTTTGGTCCAACTCTGGTTTTTTCACAGTTCTAGGATTTTTTTGCCTCACTCTTGGGTATTCAAAAAGAGAAAAGAATAAAGTGAAAAAAGAAGAGAGAAAAAAAAGAGGAAGGAAGGAGAGATAGAATTGGAAAGAAAGGAAGAAGGAATAAAGCCAGAAAGAAGTAAAGAGAAGCAAAAGGAATTGAGGGATAAAAAAGGTAGAAGTAATAACAAAATAAAAAATATATAATCAAAACAAAACAAAAAGAACCCCACAAGTACGAAAAACAAACCAAAACAAACAAACAAACAAAAAACCCAACTAAACAGACAAAAAACAAGTATCAAAAAAACCCACAAAACAAAATGAAACAAAACACCCCCCCAAAAAAGAAGAAGAAGAAGAAGAAGAAGAAGAAGAAGAAGAAGAAGGAGGAGGAGGAGGAGGAGGAGGAGGAGGAGGAGGAGGAGGAGGAGGAGGAGGAGGAGGAAAGAAAAAAAAAAATCTCTTGCTATTTTCACACAGGCCAAACTGGATTTTCTGGACTTGCTGGCTGTATCAGGCTGTGAGGCAACTCGTACCGCTTTTCTCCCTGTTCCTCACTCAGTCAGCTTTGGGCTACTGTCCTCAGTGCCAGCCGAGCACTGACCCCAGGGCTAATGGCGCACTCTCCATGCAGGGCCTTGGGTGTGATTTCTGAGCCTCCTGCTGGGGGCGAGCTTTCCAGAGTTTATGGGTTTCAGCTGGAATCTCTTACAGATCCATCCCTCCCCGACCCTATTGCTGTGAGCTCCGGGTCTCCTACAGGGCGCGAGCGCCCGCCCGAGACTATGGGCGTGGGCTCCGGGAGTTTCCCAAGTTGCGCGCACTCACCCCAGGATCACAGATGTGAGCTCCGGGTCTTCCAGAGTCCCCTTCTCTAGTTGCAGGGTTGCCTCCGGCCGCAGGGCCACTTCCAACCCAGTCGCAGAGCCGCCTCTGGTCGCAGAGCCGCCTCCGGTCGCCCGGCCGCCTCTGGTCGGTTGCAGAGCCGCCTCTGGTCGGTTGCAGGGCCCCGTCCGGTCGCCGGACCGCCTCCGGTCGGTGGCAGGGCCACCTCCGGTCACCCGGTCGCCTCTGTCCAGTCTCAGGATTGCCTCTGGTCGCTCGGCTGCCACGTCTAGTTTTCCAATGTCTGCTACGGATTTTGATCTCCTATTTTCATATATACTGTGGTATTGTTGGCTATCTGCTCTGTTCCTCTGTAGATCAGTTAGGTTTTTCTCCCATGTGCAGGAGGAAGGACAATCCGCGTCCTCCTACCATGCCTCCATCTTGAACCTCCTACTCTCTTAATTTTTGCTCTCAGTGACCTCTGATGTACTACTGACTTCAATCTCGAAGTTATATAAGTATCTGTCTCCAGTTTCTGGAATGAAGCATTGAGGTTAACAAAAGAAATTTCAACTGGAGGCAGTATTTGGTAGCTAACAACATGGCACTGCATCCCACTTTCAAGAGTAGAGGGGAGATAGTGTGGGCTCTCTTGGTTGACAAGCCTTTAAAGAAAGGAATTATCAGCAAGAAGCAGATGTGGGTCATAATTATTAATATTTTCATACACAAACTTCCTTCTGATGGGATTAATGCCTTCTACATCTATGACCTCAACTGTGAGGGATGATTTACAGGGCATGAACATACACATATATCCCAAAGAATTCCCCAAATGCCTTCACATCTAGCATCTTGTTTTGGGCACACAACAGCTCTGTGAGGTCTATGGAGGTTTTCAAACACTGTTTGTGAAAAAGCATCATTTGAAAGCTAGAGCTTCCAGCTCTGTTGGTACTATATGCAAGATGCCTTAAGAGCAGCAGGAGATAGAGATAGAGATAGAGATAGAGATAGAGATAGAGATAGAGATAGAGATAGATAGAGATAGAGATAGAGATAGAGATGATAGAGATAGAGATAGAGAGAGGTAGAGGTAGAGGTAGAGATAGAGAGAGATAGAGATAGAGAGAGAGAGAGAGAGAGAGAGGTAGAGGTAGAGATAGAGATAGAGATAGAGATAGATGATAGATAGATACAGGGAGAGAGAGAAGGAGGGAGAAAGAGAGAGGGAGAGAGAGGGGGAGAGGAAGAGAGAAAGAAAGAAAAGAGAAATAAAAGAGCAGGAGCTTTCGGCACTGCTGTTACTATAGGTGGTAAGCACTATTCTTTAACTACCAAGGATGTGGGGAAGTAGCTATGTGCTTCAGAAGATGGGTATCAGGGACTTTCTTCCTCAGCTTCATGCACTCCTATTTCTTCACTTTGACTCTTTATTGAAAAATGGTGATATAAATGCACTGTTTCTACATCTTCCTTCTTCCCACCAACCCCAGGTAGTATTTTCACCTCCATAGTTCCCATAAGTCTTTATATCTAGGTTCGAAAATGTTTCTTGACTTTTTAAACCTTTGCTACCACCTTTTTAATTCTTGCCTGAGGATACATTTATTGGTTTTAGAGAGAGAGGAAGGAAGAGAGGGAGTGAGAGAGAGTGGGAGGGAGAGAGAGAGGGAGAGGGAGAGAGAGGGGGGAGGGGGGAGAGAGATGTGTGTGAGAGAGAGATATGTGAGAGAAACATTGATTAGTTGGCTTATGTACATGCCCTGACCAAGGATTGAACCTGCAATATAGGTATATGCCCTGACCAAGAATCAAACCCATGACCTTCTGCTGCACAGCATGATGCTCCAACCAACTAAGCCACACAAGTCAGGGCACCTGTGCCTATTTTTCATAAATATCTTGCATGCCCTGCCATTCATTCCCTCTCACCTGCTCTTTGCAAAGATACTGATGTACCCATTCACACTCAATTGAGAGTTCGTTCTCTTGGTTTAGATAATCATCATCTTATGTCTACAAGCAATGAACTTTTTACTGATCTTTATTTTCTGTCTTAAGAGATCAACATGCTTATTTTTTTCTCCTTTATATATAAGGTGATAGAATATGATCTTTCAAAGTATTTCTCTCCCATCCTGATTCTAAAACATAGATCCCTTTGATAATAACTGCTCTATTATTACTTATCAAGTTTTATTACATGTATAATAGTTTCTATGCCTGCCCCACTAGACTGTGACCTTCTTGAGGACAAGGATGTAATCCAGTTGTTTGATGTATCCTTAAATGCCAAGCAGAGTGACGGATAAGTAATTGATGTACATTAAATATGTGTTGAATGAACGAATGAATAAACAGTGCCAGAAGAAATCTTATTCAGTGCTGCTGCATAATTTTTCTGGTATCTTGTTCTGTTTTTAGCAAAAGTACAACTTGGAAGTGTTTGATTTCTTTAACATCTGATCCTGTGAACAGTGTCAATAAAAACAAGGTTTCTCTTCTTTATTCCCACAATTCTGTCTTTTATCCCATTGAAGCTTTACTGCTCAGGATCTATATGCCTCCACTTGGTTAATTATATACTTCCTTCTTTCATCTTGAGTCTATTAAACCAACAGTAATTGCCCAGAATTGAATGCATTAACTCTAAGAATCTAAGTCTACTAAAAAAGGGGCTGATTTCTCACTGTAATATGTCATAAAAAACATAATATCACATACTATATTACATAATCATAGACACCATATTACATATTATAATATGTAATAATACTCAAAATGTTGATTTTGTAATTTAGAAGAGGTTCAGATCAGCTCTACTGGTTAGCCTACCACCCACGCCCGAACTTGAAATAGCTTAGTATTGTTAGTTGTTTACATTTTTCTTACATTGACTAGACATATGTGTCACAAACCATTTGGAGTGAAGAACTGCAATTTATGTTTTGATTTGTTTTTAATTTTCAATTTATAGATCGTTTTATAAAATATAATAAAATAAATTACTAGAAAATATAATAAAAGGGCATACAAATGAAAAGCCATTTATTATTTATTTATTGTTAACATCGACAGACGTGAAAGTACTGTGTCAAATTCCTGTAATGTTCTCAAATGCTTACTTTCAACAGCTACACTTAACTCATCATGGATCATCATCAGTCTACATGATGAGACCGTGTACTTATCCAGGCCTCAGCCAAGCCTTATTATGGTCTTAATTACCTTTGGACCCCCAGAGGCAAGTATACATCATGCATAATTATTAGAGATGATTTTCTAAAAATAATTAATGTGTCCTTGTTTAGAGGACTATCAACCTTTGTGAACATAAGTTAGAATTGATGTTAGTGACCCACCACTGTAACTAAAAGTACAATCTTGAGAGATAGACTTGGGGTAGAATTCTGGTTTAGCCACTTACAAGCTATGTGTCTGTAAGCAAGTTATTTTATCTCTCTGTGCCTCAGTTTCTTCATCTATGAAGTGGAGATAATTAAAGTATCTGTATCATAGGGATGCTATGAGGATTAAATGATGAGATGCATTTTAAATACTTGGTGATTGTATACAGTTGAAACTAATATAATATTGTATGCCAACTGTAATCATAAAATTTAAAAAATGATTAAAAATAAAAATGTTATTTTTAATTGAGAAGAATACTTGGTGAAATGTCTGGGAAATAGTACAAACTCAGCAAGGTTGGCTATTATTGCTATATTCCCAATAAATGTTATTAATATTCCCTTCACTTCATGAGAGATGAAAATTCCAAATTTGCAGTCCCATAGATTCCTCATCTGGTGACTCTGGGATTACAGAAACTGCTTCATACAGTGTCTCAGGCTTGCAGGACTGCTTTCACAGGCATGCTGCCTGTTCTCTTCCTCCTTCTCCTACTCAAGGGGATTGATTATCAGTGCTCCTGAGAAGGCTTCTGTATCCTAGTGAATTCAATCTATTTACTTCTCTTTCCTTGCACTCAACCAGCTAATTCTTACTTCTAGACATTTTTACAGGACAATTCTTAACCTAGTATGCCCACTCCTTCCATGTCACAGGCATTTGCCTTGTTTAAAGTCAAACTTTATTGTTCATCAGAACCACTTGGCAAACCTGTTAAGCATGCCTGTTCCTCAACATCACCCCTAAATTCTCATTTTTGTAGCTCTAGGTTAGGGCTCAGGAATTTGAGTTTTTATATGGCCTCCCCCTCCCCACTGCTCCAAACTCAAAAGACATCAACTTTTTGTACCAAAGATTGGGAAATAATGTTCTATACAAGAACACAAGTTAACAACACTGGGCTCAATTATCCAGATTTATTTAAATGGCAATAATTTTAATAAAGTAACACATTATTAATTCAGCTACATTAAAGTAGAATTCTTGATGACTGGATAGAAGTGAGGCTGCCAAAGAGAGAGGTGGGGGACTGAAGATGAATCTGCCTTCAATATGATAAGTAGAGCTAGCCATGCATTTTTAGATAGGTGTTGAGTGAGTAATTCCTTGCTGATTTATTCACTGAATAAAAAGTTCATTGATTAGTCCATTCAGGGCCTCACCTACCATTTGCTCTTACTTGGATTATACCCTAGACTCTTACTGGTCTTCCCACACCTCCCCTCCTGTCCAATAGTTCATTCTCTACTTACATGCTTGTATGAACTTAAAACTAAAATGGTGGTTATATCACCTAAGTAAAACCTTTCAGTGGTTTCCTGTTGATCTTAGGACAGAGACCCAACTATTTATCAGGGTACACAAGGCTCTGCACAGTCTGGCCCTGCATACCTCTCAAGCATCATCTTATGTCTCTCTCTCCCTTGCTCTCTGTTCTTTACACGTGCTAGCTTTGTTCCAGCTCTGTGACGAGACCCCAGAGCATATGCTCTTCCATGGATTTGGAATGTTCTTCCAAGCATCCATCCCCTGTCCAATCACATAGCCACACAAACCCCTACTTATCTTTGGATTTTGGCTCAAATGTCTCAACCACAGAGAATCCTCCTTATTTTCCTACTCTAGGATAGTTCCTTTTGCTAGATGCTTTCAGAGAATCATGTTCTTTACTTCAAAATATTTGTGCCAGTTTGTGACAATACAATTACTATTACTGGTGTAAATATTTGATTAAAGCCCACCTTGTCTTCTAGACTGTAAGCTCCCTGGAGTACCAAAGCATATCACTATACCCTTTGCATCTGGCATAGTGAATAGCATATATAATAGTCACTTAATATTTAAGAAAACGGGCAGGATGAATCCCTTCTATTTCTTCCCAGGCAGACCAAAATTATCCAAACTTCTCTACTTTCCTCTCAAAGGAACACTATCTTCACACCGTGTGTAGAAATATGTGAGTGACATGATTTCAAACACTTATACAGGAAAGACCCCATTCAAGGTAATAGGATTCAAAACTTATCCACTTAAACCTTAAGTATTAGGTCAGCTCCTTCAGCCAGGGGACCAGACAAGCATGACACTGAGTACCCGTGCCTATACACCTCTGCACTATATAGTTCCCTTGTTCCTAGAAGCCACCTAGACATTAAATGGTAACAATGGGATCCTTGTTCAAGTCATTAAGTTTCAGTTCAGCATGGTCAAATCTTGTTAGCTATCACCTTAACTAGCCAGTGTCATCTATGCTAAACAATTGTATTTCAATTAAGTTATCCATCTTACTCTTTCTAGTATGTATGTAATTATAGTTCTTACAAGTGAAATTAAGTAGTGGGAACAAGAACATTCTGGTAATGGTGATGGAGAATGAGTGGATAGTGCAGTGTGTTATGTGTCATTTCTTAGCACCAGATACTGCTCAGAATTTCATGTAAGTGGAGCCAGCATTGGACAGAAGAGCCACTTTAACAACCTGGAAAGCTTCAGAGTTGAAAACTATTAACTTCTTGTCTCTAGGCATCTGTGTCAGCCAGAAAAAAATCATAGAAACAAAAAAATTCAGGACATTTGGGCTGGGGGATCATTGAAGACCTAGATTTTTAAAAATTCTGACTGATTCAGTGGGCTGCCTTAGGAATCTCAGCATAGGAAAAATCATATAGAATCCTGACTCTGAATGGAGGCATGATAGGAGAATGTTTTTGTCAGTGAAAACCTTAACTACAGAGCAACTAGACAATTCAAATGACTTTATAATTGGTCATCATTTTCCAAACATTCTAATATCACAAGTTTTCCCTGTAGTCCATCTGAGACAAGGCACATCACAGGAAGAGCTTAAAAGTGATTGGACTCACAATTATTCTCTCTGCTCACTTATTCTGTCCTTTGGATTTTTTTGCAGTTGTGGTTATTTTATCTGTCCTCTTAACTGATGTTAGAAGGGATATTATTTAACATCTGAGATGCTGTTGGCGGCACCTATAATCCTTAGTAAGTTGAATAGCATTCAGCAGGGTTTGCAAAGACACTTTAATATAATGGCTTTTTAGAAGATCAAAGATGATGGAGGAGTAAGTGGAAGCCATACAAGCCTCCTCCCAGGACCAGTCTGGAGTTACAACAAAATTGTAGAGATATCATTCAGAATAACCAATTGAACAATAGTAGGAGAGAAGCTTTACAGCCACAGAGAGAAGAAAACTCTTCACCACAACATGACTGATATGGAGTATGGAGGAGACATGAGAGGGCTGGCTGGGCTTCCATGGGCAGCAGCTGAAGTGCCAAAGGGAAATTTCAACAGCCAGGGTGTTCTCCCTGAGTAGAGTGGAGTTTGAACCCCAGACTGTGCTTACCAGCCTAGAACACCAGAGGCAGAAAGGAGCTCAGACAGGGTTTCTGTCTGCCAGAGAGAGATGGCTGGAGACACAGAGCCTCCTAGATGGCCAACACACAAAATTTAATTTGCAGCTACTTACCCTAGGCTCCAGCAAAGGGTGGAAAGAGTGGACTAAAGGTGCTTGAGGAGAATCTGGGCATGGTGACTTTGGGATGAAAACTGAGGGAGCAGCCAGTAGGATCCCAGTTCTGAGTCAACCCCCATACAGCAGGAGCCATCTTGCTCAGGCAGAACAGTTCCCTCCAAGTGAAATCAGCCTGAGGGGAAGCAATTCCACCCACTAGAATTACATGCCCCACAGATTTACTAGATTAACAACTGAAGAAGTCAGCCATAAGCTATCAATCATTGGTAGTCTCACACAGGGACTGGGGTACTATATGACATTGCCAGGGGCAGATCCAGAAAGAGAAGAGAGTGGTAAATACTAGGTTCTACTGAGACAAATTCCATCACAATCTTCTTCATGATTTGATTTGCATTACTTTCTTTCCTGCATCGCTTTTTTAAAAAATTTTTATTTTAATTGTTGATCTTGTACAGTTTTCTGTCTTTTACTCCAACCCCAGCCCACCACCCCAGCCCTCCCCACCTCCCTCTCATTTCCAACACCCATAGTTTTTGTCCATGTGTCCTTTATACTTGTTCCTGTAAACCCTTCCCCTTTTCCCCTGAAATTCCCTCCCCTCTCCCCTCTGGTGACTGTCAGCCTGTTCTCAATTTCAGTGTCTTTGGTTATATTATGCTTGTTTGTTTGTTTGTTTTGTTGATTAGGTTCCTGTTAAAGGTGAGATAATATGGTATTTGTCTTTCACTGCCTGGCTTATTTCACTTAGCATGATGCTTTCGAGTTCCATCCATGCTGTCGCAAAGGGTAGGAGCTCCTTCTTTCTTTCTGCTGCATAGAATTCCATTGTGTAAATGTACTACAGTTTTTTTATTCTAAGAACCCTGAAACACCAATCCGAAAGAACCTATGCACCCCTGTGTTTATAGCAGCACAATTTACAATAGCCAAGTGTTGGAAGCAACCTAGATGCCCATCAGTAAATGAATGGATCAAAAAACTGGATCCTGCATTGCTTTTACCATTCATTTCTTGTCCTACAAGTTTGTGCCTATTAGGTCACTAGTTTTTATATTATAGTTATTTCAAATCTCATATTTTGTTCCTCCTTTCTTTTACTCAATTTTACCTTATTTTGTCCTCTCCTTATTTTCATTTTAAATTTTATTTTCTCTCTTGAATGACGTTTTTAAAAATATATTTCATTGATTATGCTATTATGGTTGTCCCATTCCCCCCCTTTATTCTCTTCCGCCCTGCACACCCCCTCCCACCCGCATCCGCCACTTAGTTCATGTCCATGGGTCATACATATAAGTTCTTTGGCTTCTCCATTTCCTATAGTATTCTTAACCTCCCCCTGTCTATTGTGTACCTACAATTTATGCTAATTATTCCCTGTACCTTTTTCCCCATTCACCCTTCCCCATCCCTGCTGATAACCTTCCATGTGATCTCCATTTCTGTGATTCTGTTCTTGTTCTAGTTGTTTCCTTAGTTCGTTTTTGTTTTTAAGTTCTGCTGTTGATAGTTGTGAGTTTGTTGTCATTTTACTATCATTTTAAATGATAGTTGTTTGTTGGCATTTTACCGTTCATAGTTTTGATCTTCTTTTTCTTAGATAAGTCCCTTTAAAATTTCATATAATAAGGGATTGGTATATTAAATGATGAACTCCTTTAATTTGTCCTTATGTGAGAAGCACTTTATCTGCCCTTCTATTCTAAATGATAGCTTTGCTGGATGGAGTAATCTTGGATGTAGGTCCGCCTTTCATAACCTGGAATACTTCTTTCCAGCCCCTTCTTGCCTGCAAGGTTTTTTTTGAGAAATCAGCTCATAGTCTTATGGGAACTCCTTTGTAGGTAACTGTCTCCTTTTTCTTGCAGATTTTAAGATTCTCTCTTTGTCTTTAATCTTGGCTAGTGTAATTATGATGTGCCTTGGTGGGTTCCTCCTTGGGCTTAACTTCTTTGCGACTCTCTGAGCTTCCTGGACTTCCCAGAAGTCTATTTCCTTTGCCAGATTGGGGAAGTTCTCATTCATTATTTTTTCAAATAAGTTTTCAATTTCTTGCACTTCCTCTTCTCCTTCTGGCACCCCTATGATTCCAATGTTGGAATGTTTAAGGTTATCTCAGAGGTTCCTAAGCCTCTCCTCATGTTTTTGAATTCTTTTTTCTTCATTCTGTTCTGTTGAATGTTTATTTCTTCCTTCTCATCCAAACTGTTGATTTCAGTCCTGGTTTCCTTCCCATCACTGTTGGTGCCCTATACCTTTTTTCTTTATTTCATTTTTCATTGCCTTCATTTTTCCCTCTAATTTGGGACCATATTCAACCAATTCTGTGAGCTTCCTGATTCTCCATGTTTTGAACTGTGCATCCAATAGGTTGGCTATCTCTTCATTGTTTAGTTGTATTTTTCTCTGGAGCCTTGATATGTTCTTTCATTTGGCCCATTATTGTTTGTCTCAGCATGGCTATTAAATAGTAAGGGGTGGAGCCTGAGGTGTTCACCAGGGTGGGACAACCCATGTCATAGCCTTGTGGCACTGTATGTGGAGGAGGAGTCTAAGGGAGAACAATGCTGCTTGCTCAGCTCTCTGTTGGCTTTCAGACACTTCCTCCAGTACCCACAGGCAAATTGAGCCCCTCAGGTACTGATTCCCAGGTGGGTAGTTTTGTGTACGTTCTAGGATCTTGTAGGTCTCTCCAATGAACTCTCCTCTGAGAATGGGAGTTTCTTCCTCTGCCTCAACCCCCACAGGTTTTTTTCAGACAGAAGTGTTGAGTCTTTATTTCCCCACACTGGAACCTGGGGTTGTGCTGTCTGTCTTGCTCCCCATTTGTGCCTTCTGAATTATCTGCATGAGAATTTGGGACTTCCTGCTCCACCAGCCAACACCTTGCTGGGTCCACCATCCCCTACCTTGCCACAAGTCCTCTCCATCCAGCTGTCCATCTCTGCCCCTCCTACCAGTTTGGATTAATGTTTCTTGTTTATCTCCTTGGTTGTTAGACTTCCATACAGTTCAATTTTCTGTCAGTTCTGGTGGGGGTTTTTTTGTTTTGTTTTCAAATTTGTCGTTGTCTGCGGGGGGGGGCGCTGTCCTGGGTACCAGATGTGGGGGGGCCTCTGCCCACAGAGCACCATCCCTCCATCACGGATGAAAATATAACTACCAAGACATGATCTGCTTGGGGAGCAGAGGTGGACAAACTCTCAGAGGAGGATGACCCAGAGCCCCTTCCTCACTAGGCTTTTATTGGGTTCAAATACACAGGAATACAGGTTTAACATGTCAAAGAAATATGAGGGCTTAATCCAAGTCAGTGCCTGTCAGGAAAGGGGGTTGCAAAACTTTGGGAGACATACTCATTTCCTTCTCAGACCCTTATCATTTAAATGAGTGCACTCTTAGCAAAGCAGGTTTCATAGGACTTTAGGAATTCTTTCTTATGCTCAATCACCCGGGGAACCATTCTGGCCGGCACAGGGCCGCACCGCTTGCCCTCATAGTTTCAGGCTTTAAGCTGATTAGACTTAGGAAGCAGAAGACATCTCCCAGATAGAAATGGGGACTCGGGCTATGTTAGAATAGCTGGGGGGCGAGGGTCCATCAATCCCTCTTTGTTGCAGCCCCCCAAGTCCTTCCAAGAGGGCCTCCCAAGTGGTCATGTCTGGCTTAGGTTGCCCCTCCTGTGAGGAGTCTTACCCATCATTGACTGCCAACCAAGCATTGGGGCCAGAGATGGTTGAGGCAGAAGCAGCACTCCTGCCAGGGAGATAAGCTTTGTCTCCTTAGTAGGTCACGTCCTCTTGACAGAACAGACCCAGATGAAGCGGGTCCCTAGGCTCTTACACAGCCCACCATGGGGTAAGGGTTACTTCTCCTGAGACCAGGCTGAACAGTCCACAACTGTTGTCCTTGTTTTGGTTGTGCGAGGAAGCACAGTGTATCTACCTATGCCTCCATTTTGTCCAGAAGTGTCTATCTTATATGACTTGTTCCATTCTGCATTCTTACTATTTCTCCCCCCACCAGCCTTTCAACCATTTCCTTATCATTAGTCATCTCACATTCTTTAACTTGTTCTTAAAATACCCTTATTCTCTCTCCACATTTATTAATCTTTCCTTGTTGGTTTTGGATATAGTGGTTGTTGTTCCATTACTCAATTTTATTTCTAGGTCTGTACTATTTTTGTATTTCAAATCTCAAATTTTACCATTTCCTCCTTCTAACCCATTTTGTCTTCCTCCTGCCCTTTCTTTTTTCGTTTTAAATATTTATTATTTTCCTGTCTTAGCCTTGTATTTATTCCTCACCCTTAGTATTCTTTCTCCCTCTATCCTCTCAAAATCACCACCCTGCTTTCCACCAGATATCTCTTAAGCTTTTCTTTCTTTCTTTTCCCCCTCTTATCCCCATCCCACCTATATTAATCTTTGCTTATTTGTTGTTGATAGTGCTGTGGTGGATATTATTCTCCAATTTGGTTACTATTTTTTTATTTTTTACTATATACATATTTTAAATTTCTCTTTATTTTTTAAAGATTTTATTTATTTATTTTTAGATAGGATAAGGAAGGGAGAAAGAGAAGGAGAAAAACATCAATGTGTAGTTGCCTGTCATGTGCTCCTACTTGGAACCTGGCCTACAACCCAAGCATGTGACTGAGATTGGGAATCGAACCAGCGACCCTTTCATTCACAGGCTGACACTCAATCTACTGAGCCACACCAACCAGAGCTAAGTTCTGTTTAAACCTAAGATTATATCCTTCCCTTTTCTTACTCGATTCCACCTTCTTCCCTCCTTTCTTTATTTATGATGTAAACTTACTATCTCTCTTCTCTTTGCCTCTATTCACTACTCTTATTATTGCTCCTCCCTCTACACTCTCAAAATAATTTTTCTGTCAATTAGACACCTCATATTCTTTTTACCTTTCTTATAATGGTGTTAATCTTTTACACCTTTGTTACTACTGGCTCATTTGCTGCTGATAGTATGATTTTGGGTGGGGGTTATTTTTCCTGGTGTGGATTTATTTCCTGAGTTTTTTGGTTTTGTTCTGGCAGCACTTGTACAAGAGTATATAAGATGTGACTCTTGGCCAGCCAGCCAGAGGAAATAATCCACCAAAGAATGACTCAACAACAACCAAAACCCAATTACAACCACAGAGCCCACATAAATTGCATAAAAGCCATTCCAAGAATATCAAGTTCAGGAGATCAAGGAGACTGAACTGCTGTGTCTGACAGTTTTCCTACCACAGAAGTCATAACGGGAAGACAGGGAGTCAAGGCAGATCAATCTAATATGCTGAAACAAACAAGAGTCACCTAAAATGGAGAGACAAAGAAACAACCTGTAATCAAAAGGAAAGGAGGATTCCCCAGAAAGCATGCTAAATAAAATCAAGACAAGCGATCTATCAGACATTGAGTTCAAATAATGGTTACAAGGATGCTCAATTAGCTCAGTAAGAACTACAAAGAACTCCAGGGAAACTACAAAGAACTTACTGTGAACTACAAAAACATGAAAAAGGACATAGAAACTATCATTAAGAGCCAGGAAGAAGTAAAGAATAAAATATCTGAAATGAAGTACAAAGTAGAAGGAATTAAAAGTAAACTAGATGAAGCAGAGGATCAAACCAATGTGCAGGAAGATGAGATAGCAAAAAATTCTCAGACAGGGCAACAAAATTAAAAAAGACTGAAAAAGAATGATGAGGGTTTCAGGGAGCTGCAGAACAGCATGAAATGTAATAATAACCATATCATAGGGATACCAGAAGGAAAAGATGAGGAGCAAGGCATAGAAAACATGTTTGAAAAGTAATGATGGAAAACTTCCCTAATTTGATGAAAGAAAAAGTCACACAAGTCCAGGAAGCATAGAGGGTCCCAATCGAGATGACCCCAAAGAGGCCCACTCTAGGACATCATAATTAGAATGACAAAATTTAAAGAACAAGAGAGAATATTAAAGGTAGCAGTGAAGAAACAGCTAGTAACATACAAGGGGGCTTCAATAAGGCTAGCAGCTGACTTCTCAACAGAAATCCTGCAAGCCAGAAGGGAAGGGTGAGAAATATTCCAAGAAATGAAAAACAAAGGCCCATAAACAAAATTATGCACACAGCAAGGCTCTCATTTAAAATGAAAGGTGAAACAAGGAGATTCACAGGCAAAACAAAATGATAAAATAATGCATCTCCACCAAACCAGCATTGCAAGAGGTGCTAAAGGGACTGCTTTAAGAAGATGAAGAAAAGAGAAAAAGAGAGAGAGGAACATACATACAAAGGAAAAAATGACAATGGATAACTATCAATAATAACATTAAAATTAAATGGAATAAATGCTCCAATGAAAAGACACAAAGTAGATGAATGGATAAGAAAACATGACCCGTATATATGCTGTCTACAAGATGCGCACCTCAGAAAAGATATTCACAGACTGAAAATGAAGGAATGGTAAAAATATTCCAAGCAAATGGACATGAAAAGAAAGCTGAGTTAGCAATACTTATATCAGACAAAATAGACTCCAAAACAAAGGCCATAAAAACAGACAAAGAAGGACTTCATAATACTCAAGGGAAGAATTAATCAAGAAGACATAAATACTGTAAACACATATGTACTCAACACATAAGCACCAAAATTTATAAGGAAAATCTTGGAGGACTTCAAGAAAGATATAGACGGCAACACACTCATAGTAGGGGATTGTCAACAATGAATAGATATTCCAAGCCAAGAATCAACAAGGATGTTGTGGCATTCAACAACACTCTAGGTCGAATGGATTTAATTGATATATACAGAACATTTCATCCCAAAGAAGCAAAGTATACATTCTTTTTGAATGCACATGGAACATTTTCAAAGATAGGCCACATGGTAGGAAACAAAGTAAGCCTGGAAAAATTCAAGAAAGTTGGAATCATATCAAGCATCTTCTTGGATCACAATGGCTTGACATTAGAAACCAACATCACAAACAAACTCAAAAACATTCAAATACACAGAGAGCATATAACATGTTATTAAATAATGAGTGGGTTAAAAATGACATCAAGGAATAAATCAAAAAGTTTCTGGAAAGTGATAAAAATGAGGACACAACAGCCCCCAAACTGTGGGACACAGGGAAGTCGGATCTGAGAGGGAAGTTCATAGCACTACAGGCCTACCTAAAAAAGATAGAAAAATGTCAAATAAACAATGTTACAATATGTCTACAAGAACTACAGGAATAACAACAAACAAAGCTCAGAGTGAGTGGAAGAAAGGAAATAACCAAGATAAAAGCAGAATTAAATGACATAGAGACTAAAGAACAATTCAAAGGATCAATAATGCAGGAGCTGGTTCTTTGAAAAGATAAACAAAATTGACTCCCCTTAACCAAGCTCATTAAGAACAAAAGAGGATCCAAATAAATACACTCAGAAATGAAAGAGGAGAAGTTACAACCAATACTACAGAAATACAAAGTATTGTGAGTTAATACTATGAAACTATATACTAAGAAATTGGACAACCTGGGTGAAATAGTTGAATAAACAACCTGGGTGAATAAATTTCTAGAAATATACACTTTTCCAAAACTGAATCAAGAAGCAGAAAGCCTGAACACACCAATGATAACAACTAGTGAAATTGAAGCAGTAAAAAATAAATGAATGAATGAATGAATATAAAAATTTCCAGTATGCAAAAGTCCTGGAATGGACCGCTTCCCAGATGATTTTACCAAACATTTAGGAAGAGCTAACTCCTATTTTCTCAAACTATTCCAAAAAATTCAAGAAGAGAGTACTCCTGAACTCTTTCTACAAGTCCAGATTATTCTTATTCCAAAACCAAGTAAAGACAAAATGAAGAAAGAAAACTATAGGCCAGTACTGATGATGGACATAGCTTCCAAAATCCTCAACAAAATATTGGCATGGGATCCAACAATATATTAAAAAGATCATACACCATGACCAAGTGGGATTCATCCCAGGGATGCAAGGATGGTACAATATTTGCAAATAAATAAACATAATACGTCACATAAACAAAAGGAAAGACAAAAATCACAAGATCATATCAATAGATGTGGAAAAAGCATTTGATAAAAGTACACTACTCATTTATGATAAAAATGCTCAGAAAAGTGGGAATAGAAGAAACATATCTCAATATAATAAAGGCCATATAAGAGAAACCTACAGCTAACATCATACTCAACAGGCAAATACTAAAACTATTCCCCGCATAAGATCGGGAACAAAACAAAGTTGTCTGCTTTCACCACTTCTATTCAACATAGTATTGGAAGTTCTAGCCATAGCAATCAGACTAGAACAAGGAAAAAAAAGGCATTTATATTGAAAAGGAAGAAGTAAAACTGTCATTATTTCCAGATGACATGATAGCGTATATAGAAAACCCTATAGTCTCCACCAAAAAACTACTCGGTCTAATAAGTAAATTTGGTGAAATAGTGGGACACAAAGTCAATATTCAGAAATAGAAGGCACTTTGTACACCAACAATGAAATAGCAGGAAGAGAGACTAGGAAATAATCCCATTTACTATTAGAAACAAGAAAAAGAAAGTACCTAGGAATAAACTTAACCAAGGAGGTAAAAGAATGGTACTCAGAAAACTACAGAACACTGAGGAAATAAATTAAGGAAGATATAAATAAATGGAAGCATATACCATGTTCATGCATTGAAAGAATTAATATCACTAAAATGTCTATACTACAGAAAGCAACCTATACATTCAATGCAATCCGTGTCAAACTACCAATGACATATTTCAAAGACATAAAACAAACATTTCAAAAATTTACATGGAACCATAAAAAATCCTGAATAGCCTCAGCAATTTTGAGAAGAAGAACAAAGTAGGAAGGATCACAATACCTAATATCAAACTATATTACAAGGCCACGGTAATCCAAACAGTCTGGTACTGGCATAAGAATAGACACATGGACCAGTGGAACAGAATAGAGAGCCCAGAAAGAAACCCATGTCTCTATGGTCAATTAATATTTGACAAAGGGGGAAGAAGCACACAATGGAGTAGAAATAGCCTCTTCAATAAATGGTGTTGGGAGATCTAGACAGGTACATGCAAACATTGAAACTAGACCACCAACTTACATTACACACCAAAGTAAACTCAAGATGGGTAAAAGACTCAAATATAAGTCATGACAGCATAAAAGTCCTAGAGGAGAACATAGGCAGTAAAATTTCAGACATCCCATGCAGCAGTATTTCTGCCCATATATCCCCTCAGGCAAGGGACATAAAGGATAAAATAAACAAATGGGACTGTATTGAATTAAACAGCTTCTCCATGGCTAAAGAAAATATCAGCAAAATGAAAAGGGATTCAACCATATGGGAAAATAGATTTTGCTAATGATACCTCAGATAAGGATTTGATTTCCAAAATATACAAAGAACTTATACAACTCCACACCAGGAAGACAAACAATCCAATTAAAAACATCATATGATCTCATCTATAAGTGGAACCTAACAACAAAACACAAGCGATCAAAATAGAACCAGAGACATGGAAGTAAAGAACAAACTGACAGTGACCAGAGTGGGGGAGGGGATAATTGGGGAAGGAAGGTGAAGGGTCACTGAGGAACAAGTGTAAAGGGCCCATGATGAGAGACAACGGGTAGGGGAGGATTGCATGTGGGAGGTGGGGATGGGTAGGATGGAGGAGAGTAATGGGGGGATAATGGGGACAACTGTAATTGAACAAATATAAAAAAGAAAAATAAATAAAATAAAATAATTTCGTTATTAATACAAAAAAATGGGCAAAGGACCTGAACAGACACTTCTCCAAGGAGGACGTACAGAGGGCCCAGAGACATATGATAAGATGCTCAATATCACTAGCCATCAGAGAGATGAAAGTTAAAACTGCAGTTAAATACCATATCACACTGGTTAGAATGGCCATCATTAACAGATCAACAAACAACAAGTGCTGTTGAAGATGTGGAGAAAAGAGAACCCTAATGCACTGTTGATGGGAATGCAGATTGGTGCAGCTACTCTGGAAATCAATATGGAATTTCCTCAAAAAGTTAAAAATGGACCCTGGCTGGTGTTGCTCACTGGATTGGGTTGCAGCCTGTGAATCAAGGGGTTGTTGGTTCAGTTACAAATCAGGACATGTACCTGGGTAGCAGGCTGGGCCCCCAGTTGGGGTCAGGCAAGAGGCAATAAACTGGTGTTTTTCTCTGTGTCTTCCTCTCTCCCTTCCCCTTTCTCTGAATAAACTAATTAATTAAAAAAACAATAACAACTAAAAATGAAACTGCCTTTGACCAGTGATTCTATTGCTGTAATTTCTGGGATTCCTGGGATTGTACTTCAGGATTCTTAAGAATCCTGGAACACCAATTCAAAAGAACCTATGCACCCATATGTTCATAGCAGCATTATTTACATTAGCCAAGTTCTGGAAACAGCCTAAGTGGCCATCTGTAAATGAGTGGATCAAGAAAGTGTGGTACATTTGCACAATAGAGTACTCTGCTGCAGAAAGAAAGAAAAAACTCCTTCCTTTTGAGACAGCATGGATGGACCTGAAGAATATTATACCAGGAGAAATCAGCCAGGCCAAGAAAGACAAATACCATATGATATCACCTGTAAGAGGAAACTAGTGAACAAAACAACAAATGAGCAAAATAGAAACAGGGGCATAGAAACAAGGGACAGACTAACAAGGACCAGAGGGGAGGGGAAGGAGGATAATGGTGTAAAGAAGGGGAAGGGACTAGTCAAGGAACATGTATAAGTGACCCATGGAAATGGGCAACAGGGTGGGGATTGACTGTGGGAACAGGGGTAGGGCTCAGCAGAGGAGAGCAAGGGGGGGAAATTGGGACAAATGGAAAAGAACAACAATAAAATATTTATTTAAAAAAGAAGTACAAAAGTATATATATTTTTATGTTTCTCAATAAAATAATCTGTTTATTAAAAATTCATTTGGGAAATGTTTAGAAAGTCTTTACTAGATATAATTTGTTCTTGCTTACTCTCTTTTCCCAATTTTGATCAAAGGCATATATGAAGATTTTCTGAAAATGTGGTAATATGTGAGATCAGCTGATGAGTTACAATATGACCTAGCTACTTTGTTCCATTGACATCTGGACTGTGGACCAACACTATATCCAAAGGCAATGTTTATGGACTAACCAGTGGCCTACGAGGTGGGCTGGTATAAGGATTCTAACCAGACCCTTAGTCATGGGGAGTTTCAAGTTGAGACTCAAAAAGTTAATCCATTGGTCAGTAGTGGGAGAAAGAGAAGTAGAGGCAGAATAGCTGTACTAATCTCATAGCAGAGTAGTAAAAGATGGAGTAATAGAACACTCCTTGTGAAAGAAGAGCTTACTGCTATATGATAAATGATGGTCAAGTTCTTTGGACAGAGCGTGTGGCTTGATTACAATAAACTTTAATTAACAGAGATATCCTTAGACAGTCACTCTTCTTTGTAACCTGACTGTGTCTAACACATGGGTCAACTTTTAAAATTTTCTGAAGTTGTCAGTGTAGACCAAATAGAGGCTGAACTAAGATAAGAACTCATGTCTCCTCATTTCCAATTAAATAATATTTACAAGATCAACTTTACTTCATATATGAAAGTTTTACCCATCAATTTATTGAGAACTTAATTCATAGTTGAGAAACTGTACTTTTCTAAACTTGCTACTACCAACTTCATCAACAGTTTGATGCTGTCTTATGTATAGGAATGCCTGGTAACAATTCTGCAAGATGACAAATAAATTTCCAGATTAATATGTATAAAATATTTTATTGGTAAAATGGCAGTCCTAAGAACTAGTTGGAGAAGAGTACTGTATGGTCATGCAAGTTCTGGTGAGGAAACCCACACTCAAGACCACACTTAAATCTTATGCTTCAAATGGGAAACATTTTTTCTCAATGTTTTGAAAGAAGCCTTTAAACATTCTCTGTATGTTCAGATCTTATTAAATGTACCTTTTCTGGGTGAATCTACCTCTCTGCTAGATCTGTCCTAAGATCTGGAATGGTGCCACCATTTCCCTTACTTCTTGGGATAGTACCCAAGGCTCAAACTTTTAGTAGTTATTATTCCAAGACACAGAAGCTTTACCTATATTAATCAAAGAAATGTAATGTCTGATGCTGATTTTTCAAATGGTACACCCTCCATCCCAGCAAAATATTTGTATATTATGAAGTCTTTAGACTGGTGAAACCTGTTCTATGATTTTACAAATACTGATAGGTTTGGGTAATCTAAAGAATCAAAGCAGCTTAAAAGAAACTTGGATTCAGTATCTTTGAACCTCCATGGCCACATTTGTAAAATGAGAATGATAAAACCTGCCACACCAACACAACCCCCTGGAATCCTAGAATATTAAAGTTGTATCTACCAGATTTTCTCATTAAGCCTCCTCCTTTACCTCATGAGTGAGGTACGTGCTTCAGATGGACAATGTAGATGCATTTAGGAAGGTGCTATAAAATATTAACGTCATTACTCTTTTGTATTTAAAGGGTTCTATTCTGTTGCAAAGGAGTCTCTTGGCTGTTAACTTACTGGTTACCTTAACTGGAAAAACGTGCTTTTCAAACCCACTCCTCAGAAAAAGAAACCATTTTCTGTATAAGGCTTTAGCTCTCTGCAGGATATTAGCCAGTGTATAATTCTTTTGTCATGAGTCATCCTCTACATTTCATGGTTATATTTAAATTTATCCCCAGAAAAACGAACATATATCCCTAACCAAGAAGCACTTCATGATTTGTCCTATTTCAGGTGTCATTCTCCTTGTACAAAATGAGTATGTCTTACCTGAAGAGCTTTGAGAGATAATCTTGTCTGGAGACTCCCAAATACCAGTTGGCAAAACCAACTGCAGCTGAATTCCTAGGAGGCCTTTGACAAATATAGGCTTTTTTGCTTTTAATTTTATTAATCTTTTTACTATGAACACAAACATATAAACAATGAGAGAATATCAAAAATAACTCCCACATGATCATCACCAAGATTCCATGACTGACCACCCATAGTTAATCATGTTTCACTTATATCTCTTTCAACCACCCCCTGGATTATTTTGAAGTATCTATCACCCATAAATATTTCAAAATGAAAACAGATATATATTTTTTTCAAATTCAAATTCCTGAGATTCTGATTCATTAGATTTGCACCGAGGCCCAGGAATCTGTATTTGTAATAGCTGACCCTGGTTCTCAAATTTGGCAAGAGTTGCATTTTATTCCCTTTTTACTATAGAAAGAAATAGAATCTAGACATGAGAAGTTGCTAGCTGAAGTTTATTACATTGCTCTGCCACAGAGACAGGCTACTATTTTGAATAAAGAAATATTCTGAGGTCCATTTGAAAAAGATACTATTTGAGTGGTAAGTGCCTTGAAAATAATGGTCCAGATATCAGGAGGTAAGGAAGCAACTTTCTGAGATGTCAACTAAGCAATGCCACCTTCCCAGTCCACAATGAAATCTCATGCTTTTGAGCTCAGCCTGCACTGACTGAAATACTCATTCTGAAGTTAATCATAGACAGCCTTGTGACAGCTCATGTATTATGGAATTGATTTCACTCTTAAATTGCCTTAACTCTTCACCTAAAATTGTAAACTCATGAAGATTAGGGACCTTACCTGATCCGGCTTTGTACCACTATCCTCCCTTCCCCGTAACAGAACTCTGTGTGGTGTCCCATCATGTGTGATAATTTACTACAGTGCATTATTTCTTATTTTACACTACTAAGGGGTTCACTCACCACATTTCCATACTAATGTGCTAAATGTAGTGAAAACATTCATGATTGTGCCTTACAATGTCCCTAAGTGCAAGGACACTCATGTGTTGTAACTCAAAAGGTCCTGTTGTAAAGTCCTGGACCAGAAATATTTCTTCAGTGCCTTGTCATATTGCCTGGAATTGTCACTCCTATTTACTTAAGTAAGTAGATTGAAACCTTTAAATTCAAAAGAGAATGTTAATCTGGGAACTCCTTTCATAAATGAGCTAAGAGGGATGATAGCATTTCTGATATAGAAATTTTGATGTTATAAAGAAAGCATACATAGCCAAATTTGGCTTCTCTAGAGGAGATCATGAGGCTGTTGAGTACCCAGTAGGTGAGAACTGGTTTGCTGAAATGGAACACAGAATGGCATAGTGGCCAAGAGTGCAGGTTTTGAAGTGAGATGGATCTACCATTTACTAATTATGTGACATTGAGATAGTCAATTAACTTCTCTGAGCCTCACTTTATTTATTCATTCAGGAAATTTGACAGCCTCCTATGTGTTATGCTGTGTGCTGGCACTGAGTATCCCACAGAAAACAAGCCAGGCAGGGTATCTATACTCCTGGACTTAAATTCTACATGTTAGGATTGTGCTGAGGCTTCAAGTGAGATAATGCACCTGGAGAGCTTAGCATGGTGGCTGGATCTGGGAAACAATATAGACTTAGTTATATATTAATGTTTATTATTATCCAGGAAAAAGGCTGGATGGCACCGGAAAAAAAATATTTCACAATTTTCCCAAGATTCATGCTGTATTATATAATGGTAAAGAAAAACTATGGCTAAGGTCCCCCAAGCCTGCGGGAAGGCTAGAAGCAATGCACAAACGGACATTTGAGGAATGGACAAAGTCTCCCTTAGCTGAGAACTCTTTTCTAGCCAAGAAGATATTCTTATATCTGCTTAAAACCTCAGCTGACCAAAAGAAGCCCTCTTACTACAGCAACAGATACAATGTCAGGGTGTATATGCAAGTTAGAATGTTCATATTGCAGGGATTCATATAATAACTAGATCAACAGAGGTATGATGAGTGAGCTTTCTGTAGTTGAGACAAAAATTCCATGTACTTTAAGGACTAACATTTGCACTATTATAGGGAAGGAGGGTGAGAACTTTCTGCAATGAGCATCAACAGGCCTAGGATTGGCAAATGGTCATCCGGTAAGACTAGAAAAGAATTCAATACACAGAAAATGAAGTGTAGCTACAAGATGATGAAGAAACACATGATAATGGAAGATGAGGGTACAGGGATTACCTCTGAAGACAATAATTGAGAATGCAATGCAAAATATCAGGGGGAATGGTGACCTTGGGTGTAGTACCGCAGGAATTGATAGTGAAGAGGTCCTATTCAAGAGGTGGGGCTAGGGAAGCAGCACCTAAATGCCCAAGGGCCATGTTTGCCACAAAAGTTAATGGGTCTAGAACAACAGCACTAAATTTAGCCTTCATCGATTATTATGGCTGGAACTTTCTTTTATTTTCTGATGTTCTATATTTTCTGCCTTGGTGTTCAGGCCGATCTTAAAAATTTGGCTGGGCTGAGCCTGAGGAAAATGCATTAGTGACTCAAGCTGGGCATGCCTGACATCAGGTATGTTTGTTTTATTTGAACTGTAACAGATGAGGAGAGAGAGGGCTCACAAGCTACAGGGTCAAATATGGCAAGTATGTATATAAACATCTGAACACACACAAAAATAATATTGTCATTCAAAAAATACGTATATTCATAATTGGGAACAGGCTGAAAGTCACCAGAGGGGAGAGGGGAGGGAATTTCAGGGGAAAAGGGGAAGGATTTACAGGAACAAGTATAAAGGACACATGGACAAAAACTATGGGGGGTGGAAATGGGAGGGAGGTTGGGAGGGCTGGGGTGGTGGGTTCGGGTGAGAATAAAAGACAGAAAACTGTACAAGATCAACAATTAAAATAAAAATTAAAAAAATTTATTTTCAAAAGTTTTAATAAATCTCTAATGTTAAGACTACAAACTCAAAAAAAAATACGTATATTCAGACTCATATTTATATCCACATTCAAGAGTCAATGTGCAATTATTTTAAGTGACTGCTTATTCTTACTTTCCCTTAATTTATTTAAAAAGGTAATGCTTATGTATAGCCTATATTTGTGGCTTAAAATAAAGGGCCATTAAATAAATGCAAAGATAAGTTTTGAACAGGTCTTTTGCCTATGGTCTCTTTCTCTTCCCAAAACTTATTAATGCTAGATTCCAAAGGTCAAATCTTTAGCAATTACTCTAAAGCACTAGATCCTACCTGCAGCCTTTTAAGCTTTTTAGCCTAAAGAGGATTCTTTCTCTTTTCTTGGAAATAAATGTGAACTGTCAATCAAATACCACTAATAAACATTTCTAATTGATGTTTGAGGTGAGCGGATATTTTCCCCTTAGGCATGCTGCCTTTTATTTTGGTCAGCGGCTTTGTTTTTTATAAGAAAATATTATTTGTGCATTCATAAAGCATAGGTTAAGAGTTAAAGGATAATGCTTCATTTTTCCTTTTGTCAAACTGGAGGAAGGTGCCAAAAATACTGAAGAGTTTTTCTTTTTCTCATGATTTTAGGTAAGTGCATTACAAGTAGACAAATCAGACACAGATTTAGATCTCAATTTAACTATAATGGTAGGAAAATACCTGTCCCAATCAAATGCCTGAGGCCAAACCATGAGTTGCAAAGTCTGAATTTCATTCCTTGCATTTCCTACTTTAGTGCCCCATCATTTTTTAAACCACAAAATGATATTACAGCACCCACCTTTCAGAGATACTGTTAAGATTAAAGCAAATAAAATAACCATTGTGGTGATTGGGGGAAGAAATAATATCTGATTCCAAAGCCAAATGAGAAATAAGACACAGGCTTAAGGCGAATGAAGATAAAAAATACCAGCTTTATTACAGATAATGCTAAACTCAAGGATATAACTTTGATATGCAGACAAATGGTTTTAATAGCCCCTCCTTCAGTCTCTACTCTTTGAGATGGCTTACCTTAAGGAGTGTTTTGGTCTGCAGAGCAGAAAATCTTAGCCAGAATGTCCTCTTAGTTCTATGGAATTGAAAAACATGGACCAATGTTTCAATTCAGATAACTCACTCCTCCTCCCATTGGTAAGATTGTTAGATTTAGCATATAAAAATACAGAACAGACTCAAATTTGAATTTTAGATGAACAGTGAATAACTTTTTAAAAAAATCCAAGTTCCAGCCAAGATGGAGGTATAGGTAGAAACCCTTCACTTCCTTGCACAACCAAAAGGAGGATAATAACCATTCTAAAATCAATAAACAACCAGAAGTCCCAGAAAATCAAACTGCATGGAACTCCGACAACCAAGGAATTAAAGAAAAAATCAACCAGAACAACCAAACTGGTAAGGTGGTGGATTACCTGGTATCAACTCAGAAAAACTGTGGTGAAGGAGCGGACCAAGTGGGAGGGACTGGCTGAAGGTGAAACTGAGACTCGGAGTTGACTGTGGACTACAGTGGTTGCTATGGTGGGAGAAACTCCCATTCTCACAGGAGAGTCTCCATTGGAATGTGCACTAGCTGCAGGCAACTTGCATTGTTCCCTCTCTGGCCCCTTCACCATAGGTGCAACGAAAAGGATTTCCCTGCCCAAGTGAGTAAATAAAGCCCCACCCCCTTACAAATTATCCAGGGCATCAAGACAAAGAAATATGGCCCAAATGGAAGAACAGACCAAAACCTCAGAAAGAGAGCTAAGCAATGAGGAGATAGCCAAACTATCTGATGGAGAATTTAAAGCCCTGGTAATCAAAATGCTCAGAGAACTGACTGAGCTTTGTCAAAAAATGAAAAAAAAAATATATGAAGGATACCCAAAGTGAAATAAAGCAAAATATTCAGGGAATCAACAGTGACAGGAAGGAAACCAGGAGTCTAAGCAATGATTTAGAACAAAAGAAAAAATTAACATCCAACCAAAACAAAATGAAGAAACAAGAATTTGAAAAAGTGAAGAGTCCTATAAACTTCTGGGACAATCTGAGACGTTGCAATATATGAATTTTAGGGGTGCCAGAAGGAGAACAACAGCAAGAAATTGAAAGCTTATTTGAACAAATAATGAAGGAGAACTCCCCCAATCTAGTGAAGGAAATAGACTTCCAGGAAATCCAGGAAGCTCAAAGAGTCCCAAGAAGTTGGACCCAAAAAGGAACATACCAAAGCACATCATCATTAAGTTACCCAAGATTAAGTATAAAGAAAGAATCCTGAAAGAAACAAGAGGAAAGAAGAGCGTTACCTACAAAGGAATACTCATAAGGCTATAAGCTGATTTCTCAAAAGAAACCTTGCAAGCAAGAAGGGGCTGGAAAGAAGTATTTGAAGTCATGAAAGGCAAGGACCTACATCCAAGATTACTCTATACAGCAAAGCTTTCATTTAGAACAGAAGAGCAGATAAAGTGCTTCTCAGATAAGGTCAAGTTAAAGGAGTTCATCACCAAGCCCCTATTATGTGAAATATGAAAGGGACTCATCTAAGAAAAAGAAGATCACAAAAAAGAAACTCCTGGCCAAGATGGAGGCATAGGTTGACACACTGTGCCTCCTCGCACAACCAAAATTAAGGACAACAGTGATTTAGAAACAAGAAAACAATCAGAACTGATAGAAAATTGAACTGTAGGGCAGTCTGACAACCATTCACCCACACTGGTAAGAGGGGCAGTGTTGCAGTAGGAAAAAGTGGAGGCTGGCAGACCTGGGCACATAGGCAGTGGCTAGCAGATCCCAGGCTTATAGGCAGCAGCTAGCAGACCCCGGGCATGGGGAAGCAACAGGCAGACCCAGTGAGACTGCGTAAGATGGCTGGCTGACCAGGTGGTCCCACATTCCTGCACAGAAAATCCAGGCGAAGGGGAAGCGGCAGAAAGGACTAGAATCCCAGAAAGTGCAAAGCAAGCACCATTGTTCCCTCTAGGACCCTGGCCCACATATAGCATCACTACCCAGCAACTGGGCTGCCCTACCCTGGGGAACATTTAAGGCTCCACCCCTCACTACTTAACAGCCACGACCAGACACCCCCCCCACAAAAAAAAAAAAACCAAAATGGCTCAAACAGAAGAACAGATCAAAGCCTCAGAGCCAATTCATCTAAGCGACCAAGAGATAGCCAACCTATCAGATGCAAAGTTAAAAGCCCTGCTGATCAGGATGCTCACAGAATTGGTTGATTTTGGTCGCAAATTAGATGAACAAATGAAGGCTACAATAAATGAAATGAAGGAAAACGTGCAGGGAACCAATGGTGATGGGAGGAAAACTGGGACTCAAATCAATGGAGTGGACCAGAAGGAAGAAAGAAAATACCAAACAGAAAACAAGGAAGAAATAAGAATTCAAAAAAATGAGGAGAGGCTTAGGAACCTCCAGGACATCGTTAAACGTCCCAACATCTGAATTATAGAGGTACCAGAAAGGGAAGAGGAAGAGCATCAAGTGGAAAACTTATTTGAACAAATAATAAAGGAGAACATCCCCAATCTGGTCAAGGAAATAGACTTCCAGGAAGTCCAGGAAGCTCAGAGAGTCCTCAAGAAGTTGGATCCAAGGAGGAACACGCCAAGGCACATCATAATTACATTAGTCAAGATTAAAATGAAGGAGAGAATTCTAGAAGCAGAAAAGGATAAAGGGACAGTCACCTACAAAGGGGTTCCCATCAGACTGTCAGCTGATGTCTCAAAGGAGACCTTCCAGGCAAGAAGGGGCTGCAAAGAAGTATTCCAAGTCATGAAAGTCAAGGACCTACATCCAAGATTGCTCTATCCAGTGAAGCTGTCATTTAGAATGGAAGGGCACATAAAGTGCTTCTCAGATAAGGTCAAGTTCAAGGAGTGCATCATCACCAAGCATTTATTATATGAAATGTTAAAGGGACTTATGTAAGAAAAAGAAGATAAAAAATATGACAGTAAAAAGACAGCAAACTCACAGATATGAACAACCACACCTAAAACAAAAGCGAACTAAGCAAAGAACTAGAACAGGAACAGAAACACAGAAATGGGGATCACGTCGAGGGTTAGCAACAGGGGACTGGGAGGAGGAGAGAGGGGGAAAAGGTACAGAGAACGAGTAGCATAGACGGTGGGTAGAAAATAGAGAAGGGGAGGGTGAGAATAGTGTGGGAAATGTAGAAGCTAAAGAACTTATGACACATGGACATGAACTAAACGGGGGGAATGTGGGTGGGAGGGAGTGTGCAGGGTGGAGGAGAATGATGGGGGAGAAATGGGACAAGTGTAATAGCATAATCAATAAAATATATTTAATCCCCCCCAAAAAAGAAGATCAAAAATATGAACACTAAAATGACAACAAACTCAGAACTACCAACAAGTGAACCTAAATAAAAGAAAATCAATGAAAACAAAAGCTAAGCAAACAACCAGAATAGGAACAGAATCAGAGAAAAGGGCATCACATGGAGGGATTTCGGTAGGAAGGGGGATGGGAGGAATTCAGGAGAAAGGTACAGGGAAGAAGCATAATTCGTGGGCATAAAATAGATGGGGAGAGGTCAAAATGTTATAGGAAACAGAGGACTCAAAGAACTTAAATGTATAACTCATGAACATGAACTAAGAGGGGAGAAACACTAGAGGGTTTGGGGAGCTGGGTGGAAGGGGGATGAAGGGGGAAAATTGGGAAAAGTGCAATAGCATAACCAATAAAATATTTTTTAAATATAAATAAATAATAAATAAATAGAAAGACAATCCTCAGGATGTTTTTATATTGATTTTAGAGAGAGAAGGTAAGGGTGGGGGTCAGTGGCAGGGGGAGGGGGGGAGAGAGAGAGAGAGAGAGAGAAACATTGATGTGAGAAGGAAAAATCAATTGATTGCCTCCTGTAGTGCCCAACTGGGGATTGAACCTGTAACCTTTAGTTATATAGGACCATGCTCCAACCACCTGAGCCACCTGGCCAGGGTAAATAAATAACTTAATGTAAGTGTGTCCCATGCAATGTTTAGGGCATACTTACACTACTAACATTATCCATTATTTATCTGAAACTGAAATTGAACGGTGCATCCTGTATTTTACCTGGCAACCCTACCCATGGGATGAAAGTAATAGTAGGAAGAGAATTCAGGAGTGTTGTTCTAGTAATAAGAAGGATTACCTACCTATAAGGCCATGGGAATGGAAGGCTATCCTAACAGCCTGACAGTATGGAGCACAGGGCAGAGCACACAGAATATACCAAACACATGTGATCACTTTCCTTCATGCCTGTAAGACCCTCATGGTAAACTCATTCATACCAAGGCACTTGTTTCTTACTGTGTTGCTATGGCAGAATTTATCTTTACTTTAAGTGAGGTCTAGTAAAAGATCAATACTAACCTACAGAAATTCTTCTCTACTGATTGATTTTCAACCTTGACTGCACATCAGAATGCTCTGGGGAACTTATTATAAATACAGATACCCAACCTCTCCCTCCCCAACTTTGATTCTGGGGTAGGATCTATCCATTTGTATTTTTAACAAGCTTCCCCAGAGAAATTTAAAGCGATCTTTCTAACATATAAGTGCAATTGCAGGGATAAGGGAATGGGTATACTCAGAGAAAGATATATACTTCTACCCAACAAGATACCAGAGAAACTATTTTGCCATCACATGGACCACTGGGTTAGAGATATTATTCAAGACCATGAACAGAAAGAAACACATCCTCCTTATTTTAGTAGCAATAGGCTTAGGCTCCAACAGTAAAATTATGAGTATTGAAATATTGGAGTAGAGGTCATTTTAATCAGGTGTTCCTTCCAGCACTCATCAACCACATTAAACACTAAATGACTGGTTCTAAGTGCAGACCTGGGCAACCACACTGTCCTCAGTGCAGATTACAGTCCATGTGGAAGGGCTAGAAGAGAAGCAAGTAAAGGGAGTAGGGATTTAGGAAGAAGTAGGGAGGAAGAATCATAGAAAACTTAACAGAGAAGGTGAGTTATCCTTTAGCTCTCAAAGGGTGAGTACAAATTTACCTAGATGAGAGACAGGAAAAAAAAAAAGATAAATACATAGAGGCTAGCAGACAAGAGACTAATATAGCCACAGAAAGACTGAGACAGTTATATACAGTATGGAAACTTTTCAGAATAAGAAATAGATAGCTATAAGGAAGAAAGAAAAAAAGACACACACACAGTTACATTAACAAAGATTTTGAAAAGGCAGAGAAAGCAGAAAAGGCACAGAGAGGAACATGCAAATCCATGTTACAAAACTAGTTACAATAACCCATACTGTAGAACTTCAGTGCTGTTTTAACATGGCATCATGCTGAAAGAAAACACCAAATATACATGTTATACTTTCTCTGAAGACTATCTCATGGCTGTAGGGAAGCTGAATGTGTAGGAAATGAACACCGAATTTGCTTATTCTTTATGACATTTACTACATAGAAATGGCTGATTTTCCGGGGTAATATTTATTATAATTCTAAAACTAGGCAGATCCATCATTAGTATATTTAATAATTAAGGGTAGAATCATAATACAACATTGAGAAGCAAGGCAGCCTTTCTTCCTGAACTGAATCTAAAGGTAGAATCTCAAATTGTTGCCACTACGATTCTCCAGAACTATTGTAACATGTGTCCCTCTCCTCTCCATTTTATGTTATTATTTGAATTTATTTTCTTGTTTTTTATGAAACTTTTGGAAAACCTTTGCAGCTATGAGCCCAACCACTAAGTGTAGGTGATTTGGCTTCTATTCTGGGAGATGTTGTTGAGAACACCAGCTTCCTGGAAGATACACAGTAAAGGAAGATCAATTTTGCTTCATGGTGTTTAATATCACCTCCAGGTCTTTTCCCTTCTGTTTCTTGTTCCTCATCCTTTGAATCATACATTCAAATAGCCACATGTGTGAACATTCAAAGGAACACATCTCAGCGTGTCTTTGTAAAGGTACAGAAGACAATATGGCATTACACATGCTCAATATGCTATTTTGAATTCTGTAGAACTTTGTTGTTACAAACTCAAATAACTTCAGATAAAGGAAATGTATGTTGTTCAGTCAGAAATGTGTAGCTGCCAAGTTTGATTTCTCTTCTGTATCCTAACCATTTTCAGAATCTGTTTTCCAACCCAAGGGTTTATTTATTTATTATTTTTTTGTTTTCTTTTCTTTCCACTTTCAGTGTAGAAAGTAAGCAGCAGGTAAGGAATTACTATATCTGGGGAAAGGTAGTGTAAGAGTACTCTTTGAAAAGGTTGTATTAGCTATAGACATAAACCAAGGATGGAAAGGGACTGGGTAACAGCTGGCATATACACAAGAGCTTAGTGGAAGTAAAAGAATAAGCAGCCAAGGAGGGCTTGCCCCTCTTACCCACTCTCTTGACTCAGAGGAAGTGGTGACTCTATTTGTGTATGTGGAATGATATTAAGAATGCTCTAGCTTCCGGCCAAGATGGAGGCATAGGCGGACAGACTGTGCCTCCTCTAACAACCAAAATTAAGGACAAGAAATATTTAGAAACAAGAAAACAACCAGAACTTATAGAAAATTGAACTGTACAGAAGCCCAACAACCATTCATCCAGACCAGTAAGAGGGGCGGAGTCGCGGCAGGAGAAAGTGGAGGTACAGACCCGGGAATGCAAGCAGCATCTGCAGGCAGTTCCCAGGTGCACAGGTGGCGGCTGGCGGTCCCCGGGCCCACAGGCAGCAGCTGGCCGACCCTGGGCACAGGGGGGCAACTGTGCACACACAGTGAGGCCGCACAAGGCGGCTGGCTGACCAGGTGGTCTCACATTCGCACACACAGACGGTCCAGGCAGAGGGGAAGTGGCGGAAGGGACTGAACCCAGGAGAGAGCAGAGCAGGCGCCATTGTTCCCTCTCAGACCCCGCCCCCACCTATAGCGCCACAACCCGGCGACTGGGCTGCCCCGCCCTGAGGAACACCTAAGGCTCCACCTGTCACTACGTAATAGCCGCGACCAGACTAAAACCAAAACAACAACAACAACAACAAAATCCCACCAAAAATGGCTCAAACCGGAAAACAAATAAAAGCCCCAGAGCCAATTCCTCTAAGCAGTGAAGAGATAGCCAACCTATCAGATGCACAGTTCAAAGCCCTGGTCATCAAAATGCTCACAGAATTGGTTGATTTTGCTCACAAACTAGATGAAAAAATGCAGGCTACAATACGTGAAATGAAAGAAGATGCATGGGGAACTGATAGAGATGGAAGGAAAATTGGGACTCAAATCAATGGAGTGGACCAGAAGGAAGAAACTACCAACCAAACAGAAAATGAGGGAGAAACAAGAATTCAAAAGCGGTAGCAATTTTGAGAAAGAAGAGCAAAGTAGGAGGGATCACAATACCTGATACCAAACTGTATTACAAAGCCACTGTAATCAAAACAGCCTGGTACTGGCACAAGAACAGACACATGGACCAGTGGAATAGAACAGAGAGCCCAGAAATAAACCCACGTCTCTACAGTCAATTAATATTCGACAAAGGGGGCAGCAACATAAAATGGAGTAAAAATAGCCTCTTCAACAAATGGTGTTGGGAGAACTGGACAGCTATGTGCAAGAAAATGAAACTTGAGCACCAACTTACACCATACACAAAAATAAATTCAAGGTGGATAAAAGATTTAAATATAAGCTGTGACACCATTAAAGTCCTAGAGGAGAACATAGGCAGGAAAATCTCAGATATTCCACGCAGCAACATTTTTGCTGATGTGTCCCCTAAATGTACCATAGCTTTTTGATGCACTCAGTTACTGATGGGCACTTAGTTTGCTTCTAGCAATTTGCTATTGTAAATTATGCTGCTATGAACATAGGGGTGCATAGGTTCTTTAGGATTGGTGTTTCAGGGTTCTTAGGGTATAATCCCAGAAGTGGAATTGCTGGGTCAAAAGGCAGTTCCATTTTTACTTTACTGAGAAAATTTCATGTTATTTTCCATAATAGCGGCACCAGTCTGCAATCCCACCAACAGTGCACTAGTGATCCCTTTTCTCCACAACCTCTCCAACACTTTCTGTTTGTAGCTTTGAGTGTGATAGCTATTCTAACTGGTATGAAGTAGTATCTCCTTGTGGTTTTAATTTGCATCAATCTGATAGCTAGTGATGTGGAACACTTTTTCATATGTGTCTGGACCCTCTGTATGTCCTCCTTGGAGAAGTATCTGTTCAAGTCCTTTGCCCATTTTTTAAGTGGATTGTTTGCCTTCCTGATGGGGATTTGCGTGAGTTCTTTATATATTTTGGAGATCAAACCTTTGTCCATGGTATCATTGGAAAATAAGTTTTCCCATATATTTAGTTCTCTTTTCATTTTAACGCTATTTTCTCTTTTTAATATATTTTACTGATTATGCTATTACAGTTATCCCATTTCTCCTCCATCATTCTCCTCCACCCTGCACACACCCTCCCACCCACATTCCCCTCCTTTAGTTCATGTCCATGTGTCATAAGTTCTTTAGCTTCTACATTTCCCACACTATTCTCACCCTCCCCTTCTCTATTTTCTACCCACCATTTATGCTACTCATTCTCTGTACCTTTTCCCCCTCTCTCCTTCTCCCAGTCTCCTGTTGCTAACCCTCGACGTGATCCTCATTTCTGTGTTTCTGTTCCTGTTCTAGTTGTTTGCTTAGTTCGCTTTTGTTTTAGGTGTGGTTGTTCATATCTGTGAGTTTGCTGTCTTTTTACTGTCATATTTCTTATCTTCTTTTTCTTACATAAGTCCCTTTAACATTTCATATAATAAATGCTTGGTGATGATGCACTCCTTGAACTTGACCTTATCTGAGAAGCACTTTATGTGCCCTTCCATTCTAAATGACAGCTTCACTGGATAGAGCAATCTTGGATGTAGGTCCTTGACTTTCATGACTTGGAATACTTCTTTCCAGCCCTTTCTTGCCTGGAAGGTCTCTTTTGAGAAATCAGCTGACAGTCCGATGGGAACTCCTTTATAGGTGACTGTCCCCTTATCCTTTTCTGCTTCTAGAATTCTCTCCTTCATTTTAATCTTGACTAATGTAATTATAATGAGCCTTGGCGTGTTCCTCCTTGGGTCCAACTTCTTGGGGACTCTCTGAGCTTCCTGGACTTCCTGGAAGTCTATTTCCTTAGCCAGATTGGGGACATTCTCCTTTATTATTTGTTCAAATAAGTTTTCCACTTGATGCTCTTCCTCTTCCCCTTCTGGTACCCCTATAATTTGGATGTTGGGACATTTAAAGATGTTCTGCATGTTCCTAAGCCTCTCCTCATTTCTTTTTAAATTCTTGTTTCTTCCTTGCTTTCTGTTTGGTATTTTCTTTCTTCCTTCTGGTCCACTCCATTGATTTGAGTCCCAGTTTTCCTCCTATCACTATTGGTTCTCTGTGCATTTTTCTTTATTTCATTTATTGTAGCCTTCATTTGTTCATCTAATTTGCGACTAAAATCAACCAATTTTGTGAGCATCCTGATCAGCAGGGCTTTTAACTGTGCATCTGATAGGTTGTTTATCTCTTGATTGCTTAGAAGAATTGGCTCTGGGGCTTTGATCTGTTCTTCCATTTGAGCCATTTTTTTTGGGGGGGGTCTAGTCCAGGTGTTACATAGTAAGAGGAGGAGCCGTAGGTGTTCCCCAGTACGAGGCAGCCCAGTTGCTGGGTTGTGATGCTATATGTGGGGGTGGGGTCTGAGGGAATAATGGCACTTGCTCCGCTCTTTCTGGGATTCTAATCCCTTCCACCACTTCCTCTTCGCCTGGATTATCTGCACAGGATTGTGGGACTGCCTTGTCAGCCATCCGCCTTGGGCGCTCTCACTGGGTCTGCCTTTTGCCTCCCTGTGCCCGAGTTCTACTAGCTGCTGCCTGTAAGCCTGGGGTCTGCAAGCCAATGCCTATACGCCCAGGTCCGCTAACCTCCACTTTTTTCTGCTGCAACTCTGCCCCTCTTACCAGTGTGGATGAATGGTTGTCAGACTTCCCTACAGTTCAATTTTCTGTCAGTTCTGATTGTTTTCTTATCTCTAAATCATTGTTGTCCTTAATTTTGGTTGTGCGAGGAGGCACAGTGTGTCCACGTATGCCTCCGTCTTGGCCGGAAGACTTCTAATGCTATTTTCTTTAGCCATGCAGAAGCTTTTTATTTTGGTCAGATACCATTTGTTCATTCTTTCCTTTGTGTACCTTCCTCTAGGGGACATATCAGTGAAAATATTGCTGCATGAAATATCTGAGATTTTCCTGCATATGTTCTACTGAAGGACTTTTATGGTATCACGACTTGTATTTAAGTCATTTATCCACCTTGAGTTTATGTTTATGTATGGTGTAAGTGGCTGATCAAGTTTCATTTTTTTTTGCATGTAGCTGTCCAACTCTCCCAGCACCATTTCTTGAAGAGGCTAGTTTTACTCCATTTTCTGCTGATGCCTTCTGTGTCAAATATTAATTGACCCTCGAGACATGGGATTATTTCTGGGCTCTCTATTCATTTCATTGGTCCATGTGTCTGTTCTTATGCCAGTACGAGGCTGTTTTTACTACATGGCCTTACACTACAGTTTGATATCAGGTATTGTGGTCCCTCCTACTTCGTTCTTCTTTCTCAAAATGGCTGCAGCTATTTAAGGTCATTTATGGCTCCATATACGTTTTTGAAGTGTTTGTTCTATGTCTGTGAAATATGCCATCGGTACTTTAATAGGTATTGCTTTGAGTCTGTAAATTGCTTTGGGTGGTATGGACATTTTCATGATGTTAATTATTCCAATCCATGAACACAATATTTGCTTCCATTTGTTTGTGTTTTTCTTAATTTCTTTCTTCAGTGTTGTGTAGTTTTCTGAGTACAGGTCTTTTACCTCCTTGGTTAGGTTTATTTCTTTGTATGTTATTTTTATTGTTGCTATATCAAATGAGATTTTTTTCCTGATTTCTGTTTCTGATATTTCATTTTTGGTATATAAAATTGCCTTTGATTTCTGAATATTGACTTTGTATCCCGCTATTTTGCCAAATTCATTTAATAGGGTGAGCATTTTTCCTTTTTTGTGGAGTCTGTAGGATTTTCTATGTACACTATCATGTCATCTGCAAACAATGATAGTTTTGTTTCCTCTTTTACAATTTGGATACCTTTTACTTCTTTTATGTGTCTGATCATTGTGGAGAGGACTTCCAAAACTATGTCAAATAGAAGTTGTGAAAGTGGACAACCTTGTCTTATTCCTGATCTTAGTGGGAAACTTTTCAGTTTTTGCCCATTGAGTGTGATGTTGGCTGTAGGTCTCTCATATATGGCTTTTATTAGGTTGACAGTTGCTCCCTTACTTCCCACTTAGATAAGTGTTTTCATCATAAATGGGTACCTTATTAAATGCTTCTATAGATATGCATCTATAGATATGACCAGGAGATTTTTGTCTTTGGTCTTATTTATGTGGTGTATTATGTTTATTGATCTGTGAATATTGTACCATCCTTGCATCCCTGGGATGAACCCCATTTGGTCATTGTGTATGATCTTTTTAATGTATTGCTGGATGCAGCTTGCCGATATTTTGTTGAGGAATTTAGCATCTATGTTCATCAGCAATATTGGCCTGATGTTTTCTTTCTTTGTTATGTATTCATCTGGTTTGGGAATTAGGATGATGTCGACTTCATAAAAAGGGTTTGCGAGTCTTTCTTCTTCTTGCAGTTTTTTGGATAGTCTGTGAAGGATAGGAGTTAACTCTTCCTTAAATACTTTTTAGAATTCTACTGAGAAAATGTCTGATCCAGGGCTTTTGTGTGTTGGCAGTTTTTTGATTATTGCTTCAATTTCATCAGCTGTTACTGGTCTGTTCAGGCTTTCTGCTTCCTCTTCATTCAGTCCTGGAAGATTACATTTTTCTAGAAATTTGTCCATTTCACCTAGGTTTTCAAATCCCTTCACATATAGTTGTTCAGAGTAATTTCTTACAATCTTTGGTATTTCTGTGGTATCAGTTGTAATCTCTCATTTTCCATTTCTGATTATGTTTATTTGGGTTCTCTCTCTTTTTTTCTTGATGAGTCTTCTTAAGGATTGTCACTTTTGTTTATCTTTTCAAAGAATTAGCTCCTGGATTTACTGATCCTTAGGATTATCCTTTTTATCTTCATGCCATCTAATTGTGCTCTGGTCTTGGTTATTTCCTTCCTTCTACTTGTTCTGGGCTGTCTTTGTTGTTGTTCCTGCACTTCTTGTAGGTGTAGGGTTAGGTTGTTTATTTTAAATGTTTCTATCTTTTTTAGGTAGGCCTGTATCAGTATGAACTTCCCTCTGAGGACTGCCTTTGCTGTGTCCCATAAGTATTGGATTGTTGTGAGTTCATTTTCATTTCTTTCCAGAATTTTTGAATTCTTCCTTAATCTTATTCTTGAACCATTCATTGTTTAATAGCATGCTATTCGATCCCCATGAGTTGAGTGTTTTTCAGTTGCTTCCTTGAGGTTGGCTTCTAGTTCCAGTCCCTTGTGGTCAGAGAAAATGCTTGAAATGATTTCCATTTTCTTATATTTGTTGAAGCTTTTTTTTGTGTGTGTCCTATCATGTAGTCTATCTTTGAAAATATTCCGTATGCATTTGATAGGAATGTATATTTTGCTTCTTTGGGATGAAAGGCTCCCTCTATTTATATATCAGTTAAGTCCATTTGATCTAGGACATTATTCAATGCCACAATATCTTTGTTTATATTTTGTTTTGGAAGACCTATCCATTTTTGACAGTAGGGAGTTAAAATACCCTACTCTAATTGTGTTGCTGTGAATATCTTTCTGAGGCCCTCCAAGATTTTCTTTATATATTTGGGTGTTCCTAGTTGTGTGCCTATATATTTCCAATGTTTATGTCTTCTTGATGGATTCTTCCCCTGAGTATTATTAAGTGACCTTCTGGTTCTCTTTTTATGGCCCTTGTTTTGAAGTTTACTTTGTCTGATATGAGTATTGCTACCCCAGCTTTTTTTTCTGACCATTTGCTTGCAGTATTTCTTTCCAGCCCTTCACTTTTAGTCTGTGTAAGTCTTTTGTTCTGAGGTGCGTCCCTTGTACCACCTATGAATGGATGTTGATTTCTTATCCATTCAGCTACAGTATGTCTTTTGATTGGAGCATTTAATCCATTTATGTTTAAGGTTATTATTTATAGATACTTATTCATTGCCATTTTTTGTACCTGTGTTCCTCTCTCTCACTCTTTTTCTTCCTTTTCTTAAAGCAGAGCCTTTAGCATTTCTTGCAGTGCTGGCTTGGTGGAGCTGTATTCTTTGAGACTTCTTTTGTCTAGGACACTCCTTATTTGGCCTTCCATTTTAATTGAGAGCATTGCTGGATAAATTAGTATCAGTTGCACGCCTTTGGTTTTCATTAGTTAGAATAGTCCTTGCTAATCCTTTCTGGCTTGGAGTGTTTCTGTTGAGAAATCAGCTGCTCATCCTATCAGGGCTCCCTTGTATGTTACTTCCTGTTTCTCCCTTGCTGCCTTTAACATTCTCTCTTTGTCTTGGAATTTGTCATTTTAATTATGATGTGTCTTCAAGTGGGCCTCTTTGGGTTCCTCTTGGTTGGGACTCTCTATGTTTCCTGGATTTTTGTGATAATTTTCTCTCATCAAATTAAGGAAGTTTCCCATTATTACTTTTTCAAACAGGTTTTCTATTCCTCGCTCTTCTCCTTTGGTATCCCTATTTTAAGTGTATTATTATGTTTCCTGTTTTACTGAAGTTCCCTTAACACCTCTTTGTTTTTTCTGAGTCTCTTTTCCTTTTCCTGCTCCTTTTGGGTGTTTCCTTTCTACCTTGTCCCCCAGCTTGCTGATTTGATCCTCTGCTTCACGCAGCCTGATTGTAATTCCTTCTGGTATTTTTTTTATTTCAGAAATTTTATTGTTCATTTCTTTTTAGTTTTTTTTATAGTTTCTATTTTCTTTTTCATACTGTTGTAGCTCTCACTCAGTTCCTTATAGTCTTCTGTGAGTTCCTGGAACATATTTATAATTATTCTGTGAATGCTATATCTGATAGTTGGGTTACCTCCATTTCTTTAGCTCTTTTAGTGCAGAGTCTTTCATTCCTTTTGGTTGCATGTTCTTTTCTGTCTCCTCATTTTAAGTGACTCTTTTGTTTGTTTCTATGCTTTCTGATGTTTCACTTTGCTAGTTGTCTTTGTAGGGTGAACTTCTATGGTAGGAATTCTATGGGATTCACTGGTGTGGTCTCTTTGATCTCCTTGTCTGGATTCTCTAGGTTTGCTCTTTTCTTCTTTTTGTGCAGGCTTTCTTATTGTACTTGGGTTTTTACCTTTTGGTGGTTCCGTTGTTGGTGGTTTCTCTCTTTGCATGTGTATACTGATGTTCAGAGCTCTCACTTATTCTCGTATGTCATCAGTGACAGGGGGTAGGCAAAATGGCTTAGGACAGCAGGAGCGTATCCTATGGGATTTAAAGTACCAACCAGTAGTGAATATATAGGAGATTCTTTGGATACGTACAGTGTTTACTGTGATATTTCACACAACTATCTCTTTTTTCATAAAAGGTGAAAGAGAGATAAGACTCTTGTTAGCGGGAATGAGGATTGTTATTGAATTCAGAAAACAGAGCACTTGTGCAAGGTTAGATGATGAGATATAGTGAGAGTGTAGGATAGAAAGTAGGCATAGTGTGCTTTAAGAGAATGGAGAATAGCATTAACCACAACAATAATAAAGCTCAGGAATAAAGTGAAGTGGGTTAAGATCAGAGGTGGTTGCTGTGTAGTATTTACAATTGTATGGAACAACAATTATTTACAATAGTACTGGAACAACAGTAATATGACAAGATTATGATTTGGATAACCAGAATAGAAAGTACACAAAATATATGATTTGGATAACCAGAATAGAAAGTACACAATCAAGAGTAGTGTGTTATTGGAACAAGAGTGAGATGAAAGAAGGAAAATGCAAATACAATAAAGAGAGAACAAAGAAAACCAGTAAAACAATGCAATTAAACAGAGAAATAAAATGAAGAAAACTAAACATAAAGAAGAGAAATAAAAAATACTAATAAAATAAAATAAGTAAAAATAATGAAGAGATAATAATAATACAAATAAACAATAAAATGCCAGTTCTATGAGTTGGCAAAGTTAAATTTGTCCCAGTTTCTCAGTTTTGGGGGTTAGCCTTGTGCACCCCACTTTGGATTTGTCTCCTGACTTTTCATAACTCCAGGTCTTATTGTCTGACTTGTGGGAAGATAACAAAGAAAGGGAAAAAATAAGCCTCCTGATGTCTTTAAACTCATTGAGTGAGTTCTGCTGGTCTTCCTGAATGCTAGAGGAAGTGGGGGGCTAGGCTTCACTTTTCTCCCTTCCTATGATTTTGCGAGGATGGGGGCCAGGTCTGGTCCCCAGTATTCATAGTTGCCCAGCCTCCAGCCCAGGTCCTCCGTGAGCTGTCAGCCCCTCATTGTCCATCTGTGCCAGGCCTGCACCCTTAATTCACCAGTTGCACCAAGGTCTGTGCAGTGCACCTCCTCCTTGCTTTTTTTGATCCTGTGGCTGGAATGCACCACCAGGTAAGCAGTACCAGTCAGCTTTTGTGTGCACGGTGCCACTCAGCCTCTCAGCAAACATTGCAAGTCAAGCTTGGGTGCGCAGCTCAAATCAGCCTTGCGGGGCGAGTGGTGCCAAAGTAGCCAAAATCATCCTCAGGGCAAGTGTCACCAGTCAGCTTCCAGGCAGGTGGAGCTACTCAACTGAAGGACTAGCAGCCTGAGTTTGGTGCAAGCAAGCAGCTTGAGTCAGCCTCAGGTCCAATGGGGCTAATCTGCTGCCTGGCAAGCTGCCCGAGTCAAGCACAGGCACTGTGGTTGAATCAATAGTTGGGTAAGCATCCAAAGCCAAGCAGGGCACACAGCTCAAATCACCGTTGGGCGAAACAGCTGCTACACCAGAATTCCTTATAAAGCAGCTGCCTGCTGTTCTTAACAAGTGCATAGCTTTTCACACAGCCTAACTTTCCAACCAATCTGGAGACTATCCACATCAGGGTCTGACACAACCCAACTCTTCTCCCTTCTCTAGGTGTTGCCTGGCTTCCCAATTTCTCTGGTTAGTACCTAGCGGGTGTCCATAGTCCCAGAGGGTGTACACCGCCTCTGTGCATCTCCCACTTCATCTCTATTCCCCCCAGTGACTTCAAGCATCCAGGTCCCTCCTGGCGCCAGGCTGCCCTTCCTGCTCTGGTTGGGGAGGGATCTGGTGATCTAACTTTCCTCCCTATATCCTGCGGCAGGTGTCAGGCTGTGGGCCACAGCCGCCTAAGTCCTTGAACAGATCCCAGGGACCTTACTATTCAACACAATCTCCTCACTGTCTGTTTTTCAATATCCTCTATAATTTTTGGCACTCATACTTCATATAAGCTGGGATTCCATTGGCTGTTCACTCTGTTCCTCATAAGATCGGCTAGGTGTTCCAGCTGGGCACAGGGAGAACTAGACTCTACTCCCACCTACCTTGTCGCCATGTTTTCCAATCTTAATTATGATAATTTCTTGAAAAAAAATTACTTGTTTAGTGTTAACCATTTCTTTTGACTCAAATTGCTGACCAATTTTGTCTTAGGAACTTTAATATTAAAAAGTAAACAAAAATGATCTCCCATTTCACTCTAGGTATAGACAGTTTACCCCCTAAAGAATTCCTCATTTGACCTTATTTGTAAGGAAATGGGATGTTTCTTCCCTGGCTTTTTCTCTTTATCTCTCTTTTTAAAAAATTATTCTTTATTATTTTTATTTCTATTTTTATCATTGTTCAATTACAGTTGTCCCCATTTTCCCTACATTACTCTCCCCAGCCCTCCCCACCCCCACCTTCCACTTTCAATCTTCCACTACACATTGTGTTTGTCCATGAGTCCTTTATACATGTCCCATGACAACCCTTTCCCTTCTTTGCCCCGTTATCATTCTCCCCCTCCTCTCTGGTTACTGTCAGTTCTTCATTTCCACGTCCCTGGTCCTATTTTGCTCACTTGTTTGTTTTGTTGATTAGGTTCCACTTATAGGTGAGATTATATGGCATTTGTCTTTGACCACCTGACTTATTTCTCTTAGCATAATAATCTCCAGTTCCATTCATGCTATCATGAAGGGTAGGAGCCCCTTCTTCCTTCCTTCTGTGTAGTATTCCATTGTGTAAATGTACCACAGTTTTGGGATCTACTAATTTACTGATGGGCACTTAGGCTGTTTCCAGCATGTAGCTATTGTAAATAATGCTGCTATGGTCACTGGAGTGTATAGGTTCTTTTGAACTGGTGTTTCAGGATTCGTAGAGTACAATTCCAGCAGTGGAGTTGCTGGGTCAAAAGACAGTTTCATCTTTTGTTTTCTTTGGAAATTCCATACAGTTTTCCACAGTAGTTGCACCAGTCTGTGTTCCTACCAACAGTGTCCTAGATTTCCATATTTCTACAACCTTGCCAACACTAATTGTTGATTTGTTTCTGCTGGCCATTCTGACTGGTGTGCAGTGGTGTCTCATTGTAATTTTAATTTGTATGTCTCTGATGGCCACTGATGCTGAGCATCCTTTCATGTGTCTCTGGGCCATCTGTATCTCCTCCTTGGAGAAGTATCTATTCAGATCCTTTTCCCATTTTTAGTGGGATTATTTGCATTCCCGGAGTGGAGTCTTGTAAGTTCTTTATATATTTTGGAGATCAAACCCTTGTCCAAGATATCGTTGGCAAATATATTTTCCCATATGGTTGATTCCCTTTTCATTTTGCTCATGTTTTCTTTAGTCATGCAGAAACCTTTATTTTGATAAATTCCCATTTGTTTATCCTTTCCTTTATGCCCCTTGCTCTAGGGGACATTTCAGTGACAATACCGTTGTGTGGAATATCTGAAATTTTCCTGCCTATGTTCTCCTCTAGGACTTTTATGGTGTCGTGACTTGCATTTAAGTCTTTTATCCACCTTGAATTTATTTTTGTGCATTTTGTAAGTTGGTGATCGAGTTTCATTTTTTTTTTTTTTTTGCATGTAGCCGTCCAGATCTCCCAATACCATTTGTTTAAGAGGCTATTTTTCTCCATTTTATGCTTCTGCCCCTTTTGTCAAATATTAATTGACCATAGAGATAAGGGTTTATTTCTGGGCTCTGTATTCTGTTCCATTGATCTATGCATCTCTTCTTATGCCAGTACCATACTATTTTGATTACAGTGGCCTTGTAATATAGTTTGATGTCAGGTAAAAATTCTTACTTAATCTATTACAGTTGTCCTGATTTTCCCTCCTTTGCCTTCTTCCATCCCAATTACCCCCCCTACTCCTACAGTCCATCTCCACTCTGTTATCCATGTCCATGAATCATTCATACATGTTCTTTACTCCCTCCCCCTTCTTTCCACAATTCTCCCCTCCCCCTTTCCTCTGGCAGTTATTAATTTATTACTTTTTTCTATGTCTCTGGGTCTGTTTTGCTCATTAGTTCATTTTGTTTATTATATTCATCTTATAAGTGAGATCATGTGGTATCTGTCTTTCACTGACTGGCTTATTTCACTTATTAGCATAGTGGCCTTCATTTCCATCCATGCTGTCACAAAGGGTAGGAATTCTATCTTCTTTCTTTGTTCTGCATAGTATTCTATTATGTGAATGTACCACAGTTTTTAAAATCCATTCATCTACTGATGGGTAGTTAGGCTGTTTCAAGCACTTGGCTAGTATAAATAGCACTGCAATCAACATTCGGGTGCATAATCTTCTCTGGCTTTTAAAACGTCTCTAAGCCCCTCTATGTAAACAGGAAAGGGAGGTGGAGGGAGGGAGAGACTGATGGCATTCACAGATAGCAATTGCTTTGTTTGATAGTCTAAACTTTTCCATCATCTTCAATTTTCCATTATCTTCCAAGTATTTCCTACCCACCAAATTGACCATGGATGCTCCAACTCCATTCTCCACCAACTCCCAGGCCAGTACTGGAGCATGGGACAAAGATAAGCAACAGCTACACAAACTATTGAATAGGCAGGCTATTGAATAGAGTCATGATAAGGTGGTAAGGATTCCTGCATGCCTCCCTTTCAGACCTGGACATTGCATCACTGAACTGCACACAACTGACAGGCCTTCAGGCTTGTGCCTGGGCACTGGGCCTCTTCCTTGGAATAGCCTTGCCACTCAGAAAAATCCCCTTTAAAACTACCTTTCCCTTCGTGTGATCAACATGATGCCCACATATAATCCATCACAGATGCCAGCCTTCTTGTATTGAAGTAGGAATTGGGTGTCATACAACTGAGAATGTGGGACTGGGTGAAGTGACTCTATATACAGCTCACAAGGTATGGCGGATGTTGGCTCAGGTAGTAAAACCCATATTCCTGAATGAATAAGAGATTGTCACCACAGAAGATGATAATATTTGTGAGCCTTACTAAGAAGCATGAATTCTAATATAAGGCACTTCATACTTGTGCTACATAATGTAAAATATTAACGCTATTGCTATTCAAACTCATCTTATTTCACAACATGATTTACTGTAGCTCTAAGGAGCCAACAGAAGTGGGGAAATTGGAGATGGGAGGAAAAATTTGTTAGGAGTGGAAATAGCGATGAACCCAGCTTTGTGAGCAAATTTCATTGCCACTAATAATGTAATATTTTGCTTTTATTAAAGCTCTATCTTACTGAATGTGCGTAGTGTTCTAAATACTGCTTCTTCAGCCCAGTCACTGATATTTTTGTGGATTCCACTTTCAAAACCTGCATTGTGCTATGTGCAAATGTGGGAGAATGGAAGGAGGAAATATGCTTTTGTCAAAAGACAGGCTGAAAATGTTTACTTTGCCAGATTCATTTCCTTGTGTCAGAAATTTACCAACAGATGGTGGAGAAATTGATGTTTGACCAGACGGTTGAGCACTCAGCAATAGAAACCAATCATCACAGGATTCTACTAATGGTACCTATGCTGATACTGGACACAACACAAGTTTTGGAGGACTAGTATTCACTATTCTCTTCAGTAAGAATAAGTTAAACCCTGGCTGGTGTGGCTCATTTGGTTGGGATGTCATCCCTGTTACAAGCATGTATTTCCTGATACAGTCTTTCCTATAACTCAGCCCTCAGTTCTTGCTCAGGTCGTCTGACCTTGGCCTTGATAACCAAAACCGCTAGGCTGCCTATACAACTACCAGCCCTACAGGTGACACCAGCACTAAGGAACAACACTGAGTCAACACAGGTGACTATGCTATTCACTCAGCTTTTATTAACGCAGATTCAACCCAAATCCATACTAACCTAATAACAACAATATTAACATGATAACAATAATCGCTCAGAAATAATAAGCAATAACACCGCTCAAGAAAATTGGGGAATAACAAACCTGAGTCCCAAGAATCCAAATCAGGTCCAGGGTGGGAGGCAACAGAGAGCAGTCAATGTCTTACAAGGCAGAGTCAGAGGGACAGAAGTGCAGTGGAACTCTCTCTCTCAATGTGGAATGTGCAGGATGTCTCAAAGTAACTTGCTCTCTGGATGCATTGTCCATGGTCTGAAGTCCTCTGCTTTTATGCTTCTTTTGCTTGCAAAGTCATATTCATTTTGAACAATTTCTTGTAAATGTTTTTCTTAATTTGGATAAGCACATTTTTATTTTCCTTGGTTTGAGTAGGCACATGTTGTATACATCAGCTTTGATAGGCACATGTTTACCTCAGTTCTGATAGGCACATGCTATTTTGTGCAACCTTGATAGGCACACGTGGTTTATGTCACTGTACTGCACATGCTCTGGGAGGGTGGTGTTACCCTTCAAATAAGGACATATCGTCTGCCACACTATACTGTGAGTGCTGAGGGGTTGTATTATTTCTCTGAGTCATTACTGCATGGCACATGCTCTAAACATGGCTTCAGGTTCTTCTCTCCACAGTCCCATACACCAAAAGTTTGAAGGTTCAACCTCTGGACAGGGCATATACCCAGGTTGCAGGTTTGACCCCCGGTAAGGGCGCTTACAAGACGGCAAGCAATAAATGTTCTCTCTCACATGGATGTTTCTTTCTCTAAAAAGCAAAGATGAAAGTCCTTGGATGAGGATTAAAAAAAGAAGTTAAAAGACATAATTAGTCAAATGCTTCTAGGAAACAGACTTACTTCAGGAACTCTATTTTATTTTATTTTTCATTTATTTTTTAAAATATATTTTATTGATTATGCTACTACAGTTGTCCCGTTCCCCACCTCTATTCCCTTCTGCCCTGCACACCCCCTCCCACCCACATTCCCCTCGTTTAGTTCATGTCTATGTGCCATATATATAAGTTCCTTGGCTTCTACTATTTCTATACTATTCTTAACCTCCCCCTGACTATTTTCTACCTATCATTTTATGATACTTATTCTCTGTACCTTTTCCACCTCTCTCCCCCTCCCACTTCCCCATTGATAAACCCCCATGTGATCTCCATTTCTATTCTTCTGTTCCTGTTCTCCTTATTTGCTTAGTTTGTTTTGTTTTAGGTTCAGTTGTTAATAATGGTGAGTTTGTTGTCATTTTACTGTTCTTATTTTTTATCTTCTTTTTCTTAGGTAAGTCCCTTTAACATTTCATATAATAAGGGCTTGGTGATGATGAACTTCTTTTACTTGACCTTATCTGGGAAGCATTTTAACTACCCTTCCATTCTAAATGATAGCTTTGCTGGATAGAATCATCTTGGATATAGATTCTTGCCTTTCATGATTTGGAATACTTCTTTCCAGTCCCTTCTTGCCTGCAAAGTTTCTTTTGAAAAATCAGCTGATACACTAATGGTCAATCCTTTGTAGTTAACTGTCTCCTTTTCTCTTGCTACTTTTAAGATTCTCTCCTTATCTTTAATCTTGGGTAACGTAGTTATGATGTATCTTGGTGTGTTACTCCTTGGGCCCAACTTTCTTGGGACTCTCTGAGCTTCCTGAACTTCCTGGAAGTCAATTCCCTTTGCCAAATTGGGGAAGTTCTCCTTCATTATTTGTTCAAATAAGATTTCAATTTCTTGCACTTCCTCTTCTCCCTCTGGCACCCCTATGATATGGATGTTGGAATTTTTAAAGATGCCCTGGTTGTCTCTAAGCCTCTCCTCATTTTTTTTTTTTTTGAATTCTTGTTTTTTCATTCTGTTCTGGTTCAATGTTTCTTTCTTTCTTCTGGTCCACACCGTTGATCTGAGTCCCTGTTTCCTTCCCATCTCTGTTGGTTCCCTGTACATTTTCCTTTATTTCACTTATCATAGCCTTCATTTTTTCCCTAATTTGCAATCATATTCAACCAATTCTGTGAGCATCTTGATTACCAGTGTTTTGGACTGTGCATCTGATAGGTTGCCTATCTCTTCGTCACTCAGTTCTATTTTTTCTGGAGCCTCGATCAGTTCTTTCATTTGGGCCTTTTTTTTTTTTTTTTTTTTTTTTTTTTTTTTGTCTCAGCATGCCTGTTACATAGTATGGGGCAACCCACATTGCTGTGTTGTGACGCTGTATGTGGGGAGGCGTCTGAGAAGGAGCAATGCTGCTTTTCTGCTCTCTGCTGGTTTCCAGTCACTCTCCCCACTACCAAAATCAAGTTGGATCCTTCTGGTGCTGATTCCCAGGTGGGTGGGTTTGTGTACATTTTAGGACCCTTGGGCCTCTCCAATGAACTCTCCTGTGAAGCTGGGAGTTTTTCCCACTGCCGCCTCAATCTGCACAGGTGTTTTCAGTCAGAGGCTTTGAGGTTTTATCTCCCCGAGCTGGAACCATGGGTTGCATGGTTTGTCTTGCTCCCTTGTTTTTCCTCCCAGTTTATCTGCAAGCAAATACAGCACTGCCCTGTCTGCCAGCTGCCACCTTGCTGCAAATCTTCACCTGGCTGCCAGTCTCTGCTCCTCTTACTGGTCTGAATGAATGTTTCTTCTTTAACTCCTTGGTTGTGAGACTTCCATACAGTTTGATTTTTCTGTCAGTTCAGGTTGTTTTTAAATTTGTTGTTGTGCTTCTTTTGGTTGTTGCTAGGAGGCAGAGTGTGTCTACCCATGCCTCCATCTTGGCCAGAAGTCGGGAAGACTGTATTTTAAATATAGTCCAAAATGTGTGTATATAGTCCACTGTGCCCCTGGGTATTGGTAGAATCTACTTAGGATAAAAAGTGGCCTTAAAAAGTTATTCTGTGATTTTTATACTAATGTCATCTCTGCCCTTAGTTCCTGGGTTGACTCTGAATCATACAGAAAAAGCTCAAGGAGTCAAATCCAAATGTTTCAAGTAATGCACTGAGAACTCATGCATTCCTTCACAGAAGCTATCAAAATTTTGGATTTAGACTACAGTCAAGTTTAGTGGTTCGGTTCCTCCACTTATATTCCAGGTGCCTATTTGCTTGTGGCTATCAAATTGAGCTCAGAGAAGAAACTTCTGGCAGGTGGTTAGTTAATATTTCCAGAAGATTTCCTACTACGCTCATGAGAAAAATTATGCTTAACTGAAGACAAAGAGAAAAACTTTCAGACAATCGTTTTTCAGATTTGTGACAAAACCAAAGGCAAGGTTGTAGGGTTGTGCCCTTATAGACCTTTTATAAAAACCTGACTTGGTGTGGAAAGTAATGTCCATCTGTACACTCAGATAGCAGGAAGAAGGCAATTAGACAGAGACCTGTGTTTCTTGAGAGGGGCAACTACATATAAAATCAGATCCTTCGCAGATACCACACTCTGAACAGAAGCAGCTTGGAATGTATCAGCCTCTGTGTCTGGACTCTCCTGAAACATTAACTAGAAATTGACCTTCCCAGTTTTGTGATTCTAGATGCAACAAAGAGAAAACTCACTATATGCCATTTGTCACTTCAGACAGCTGGCAGACATTTTGCCAGTGTCAAATTATTTCACTGTCTCTCTACTTGTGCAAGCTGGATCAAGGAGGCATTTTAGAAGGTGGTAAATGAGGGTCCTCTAATCTTTGCCTGGAGGCATTCTATGGACGAATAATTCATCTGAGTGAACAGTCTCCATTGTCTGTATATGTTGTTGCTCTACTCCTTACATTAAGATGCGATTGTTCAGGAAGCCCTGGGCTATAATCTAATTTCCATAGATAATCAGAAATGTCTAAATCCTTTCTATTGACTGGTAGGTGTTCATTACATGCTTATCGGTGTTGTGATACTGTGGAGCATGATTTAAAATGAAATGTAGTATATTATATGATGAGAAATGAACTATCCAAAACAAATTTTACTATAATTATTTGGTGCAAACATGGCATCAGGTTATATTAAAAACACAGTTTTGCATTTAAAAAATAATAACATTAGCAAGTATATAATTTCATTTATGAGGAATCTTAGAAAAATTAATAGTGTACTACATTCCAACAGGGTTTTTGGAATGGGCATGCTTTGTATTAGTCATCTTATAGGTTTCTTTTGAATAACAGGATCAAAACTAATGTGTTATTTGTCCCTGGTGAATGTAGCAGAAATAGAACCTGTAACACAAACATTAATAACTCAACAGATATTCTATTTGTTACAAAATATTTTTGTGTCTTATCTATAGGAGACTGTTCTGTGTGGCATGGGAAATGTAGCCCAGCTCCCACTTGGAAAGGCCAGTGGAAAGTGAGGTCCGGCACACAGGACCCACGCTCATGGAGAGGTTCTCCTGTGGGGAATCAGGCCTGCATTGTACCTAGGCCACTTTGAGACTTCCTTTTGCTAAAACTCCCTCACCCTGAATTGAGGCAGCAAACATTTACTGCATATCTTTAAAGTAACTTCCTAAAATCTATGCTAAACCTTCCAAGGATGAGTGTAACCAGTTCAACCACTTTTCCCTTTACATTTGCACATATCTTTCTTCTGTGATATAATTAGCAACATCCTCTCCTTTGTTTTCTGTAAAAGGTAACCACCTAAAATGAACCTATGCATACTAAATAAGGATCATCCTCAATGTAATGTGCCCAGAAAAGCAATAAAATCTTGTGCAGGCAAGGGACAGAACCAGCCCTCTCTCTTACTCAGAGAGTGGCCATGCCATCCCTTTTTCTCCACAAGACTTCTGTAGTCTGTGGAATTTGTCTCATTTCATCCACAATGCTGCAGACACTGTGGGCCAGTGTCTGCATCACTTGTCCACTTCTTAGAACTTCACCATAGATCCATAACCATCTTACCACCAGCAGAACATTTTGCCTTGATTACAGTGGTTTAACATCCATGAAGAAAAGGGTACCTTTTTGTTTTTATTTTACTCATTCTGGGTCTGAACAAAAGAGGGTGACTGTGCTAGTGAACATAGAGTAATGCTTACCAAGAGGGGAGAGACCATGTGAGTAATTATGGTCAGGAAGACAATGACTTCAAAGAGCTCTGCTGCTGCTAGCAGATTCACCTGCAGTACTGGCAATCTCAGGTCAACTGGGGATTTCACAGTGAGAAACAGCATTACACCAAAATAGGAGAAGTAGCTGAGACTTTAACTGGAATAGTACAGCTGAAATAACCTAAAGGCAGCCAGAATGCATAAAACACAATTTTGCCTCAGGTTTGTTATCATAACCATTTCATGAGACTCACCAGTGAGATCAAATTCTTCTTTATGGTCAGCTACTGTTGGTCTTATCTGCCCTAACTGCCCCAGAAACCACAGATGGATATGTGGTCCATGCTGTGGAGCACCTTATATTCAATAGTAAGCTTGGAGAACCCAGCAGGAGAGCAATCTTCTTTAGGATCTCAGTTCTACTACCTGTTTATTATGAGACAAAGGCCACGTGGCTAAGAGTATTAATGTTACCATCAGACAGCCCTGGGTTCACATCCTAATTTGTCTGCTTCTTCTTGTGCAAGGTGCTTAGCTCCTCTATGTGTAATTTTTCTCATCTGAATAATGTTAAAAACACTCATGGGATTTGAGAAAAGACTAAATTCTAAAAAGTATAAAAATACTTAGCATACTTATGAACACATCCTAGGAACTCAATAAATAGTGGTTGTTTTCAAGAATGGAAAATGATGTCTCTTCTATATCAACTGGGGTTAGTACTTGTAATGCAGGAGCTCCAAACTGGGGAGCTGCTTAAGTGTTCATGATATTCTGAAAAATCCACCAAGAGAACTAACAGATGTGGATATGTCATTTATTACTCACATTACAGGGGTGTATACCAATGGCAGAAGATCACTGTGAGAAAGACCACACCTCCCTGAGTCTGAGACTCATTTTAAGGAGTCTCAAACAAAGAAAGCATATGTCCCATGGATGACTCTAAACTAAATTACCTCAGTGTGTATATGCAGAAAAAAAAAACGTCAAGAAGCAATCAGAGGACAAGAAGCTGCTCCCAAAGAAGATAAGGAGGGTGTTATGATCCATCCCAAAAACAATCCACATTCCTTCTGGCCAGCAGCCATATGACCACCCCTCAGTCATGGGAAAGTGAAGGGCCATGTTAGCATTTACCCCACACTCCACCCCAACATTGCTCCTCCACCTCCCATTCTTCATGTTAATTCTTCTCGTAGGGGACCTATGTGGGGAGCATGTTGGCACACTGCATCTATATGCCACAGATATAGTAAAGGCTACACCTAAAACTAAAAGTGCATGACAGAAGCCAAAGACACCCAGGAGGATGGAATGCCATTAAGAACCTAAAGAATTTCAAGTCATAAAGTGGCCAGAGGCTATGGCTGATTTGTGATGGATTTTGGCTCCTAAGGTGGTTAATGCTTGGGGTACATTGTTGGCATTAACAAGAATATATACACAACATTGTGTGCAGAATGGCACAGGTACTTCCTTGGGTGGCAATGAGAAAGTCTAATGCCATTCTATTCTGTAGTACAACTTTCCTCGTTTGAGTTACTCATCAGGAATCAGAGCAACAGCGTGCTTGGTGTAATTAAGGGCTATTGCAGTGTGATTTGCTAGAGTCTTAATGGCCTCATGGGTTAGAATAGTGCCTGCAGGGGTTACAAAAAGGGCTAAGGTGTAGAACAACCAGTCAGAGCTCTTGACTCAATAACATGCCCAGAATCAGTCCCAGTTCTGAGGGACATCTGGAACAGTGTTCAATACTCATCCTGGAATATAAGATTCTCCCCAGGTGCAATGCCTAGTCTAATTATATGGAAGATAAGGCCAAACATATTTTCCACAGGCTCACAGGGATCTCCATAAGAGATAATGGGCCTGTGTCCTATTAGTAGACCATTACTAGTAGTTGGTAGTAGTCACTACTGTAATGTTTTTGCATAGGGCTACCAGCACCCATTGCATGAGCTGAACAGTTTCATTTGCAGTTCCATTCAATTGTGCATTCAATACAGATGGGTATGGGCTGTCATACTTTTACCTGTAATGCTTACAGGCACCCCACACCATCCCAAACTGTGTACATGAGCTATGGCTTGATGCATTTAGCCTGCTCTCTCATGAGGGAAATATATTTTAATGCATTTGTTTGAAGAGGGTGTCAGAAGCCTTCCAGCCTTGCAGCTAGTCCTAGTGTGTCTGGTTTGTAGGGTGAATCCATTGTGGCTGGCTGGCAGAGGCCATGGTCAAGAACTCTGGGAAGACCCAACAGTTTGAGCAGTTGTTGACAGTGGCCAGCATTCCTACCCATTGGGGAATGGTATTGCTTTGGCAGATTCCAACCAGACAACTCCCAAAATTTGACAGAGAAGCCAGGTATACAGTGTCAGAGTATATATTCTGTGAAAACAGAAAGAATACAAAGGTTAATGAACAAAGCAAATCATAAACCAGTTTCTGAGTCTGCAAGAGTGTCAGGTGAGATCAAAACATCCAAGATGGTGGAGGAGGAAGTAGAAATTACACTAACATCCTCCCAGGACCAATCTGGAATTACAACTCAATTGTGGAGAAATCACCCAGGTATAGAAAACTGACCAATAGTGGGAAAGAAGCTCTATAACCATGGACAGACAGAATAAACAGCTTCAATACAACATGACAGGTAGGGAGTGTGGAGGAAACATGAGAGGGCTGTCTGAGCTCCCACAGGTGGCAGCTGAAGTGCCAGGGGGGATATTTCTGTGGCTGGGGGATCCCCTGGAGAACTGTGGGGTCTAAACCCTAGGCTGAGCTCCTTAGCTACAGCACCAGAGCTAGAAAGGAACCCAGATAATGTCCAGCTGTGAAAAGCAGTGGCATTTCTCTCTGCCAGAGATGGATTACTGGAGATGCAGAGAATAGTTTAAAGGGACAAAGCATAAAGTTTTCATATCCAGCCACTTACCATGGGTTCCAGCAAAGGTGGGTAAGAGTGCACAAGAGATGCTTGAGGAGAGACCAGGGATGGTGGCTTTGGAGAGAGAACTGAGAGAGCAGCCATCAGAATCCCACTACTGAGTTATCCCCAATACTGCAGGAGCCATGTTGCTCAGGCAGAGCACTCCCCACAGAGTGGAATCAGTCTTAAGGGAAACAATAGCCCTGACCCCAGGAATTACTTTGCCCCAACCTGTGGTACTTAAGCCTGAGTGCTGAATGCAGAGTGGCTACATTAATAACTGAAGGAGTCAGTCACAGTTGGTAGGTCTCTGGTAGCCTTGACAAGCTGACTAAGGCCAGTCTGGGACAGCATCTGGCATCACCAGATGTGTATCCAGAAAGAAAAAACAGTGGTAAATACTTGATGATACCAAGATGAAATCCACCATGGTATTCTCCATGATTTGCAATATTTTCTTTCCTGCAGAGTTTTACAATATTCATTTCTTGTCCTTCAATTTGTGCATATAAAGTCACTAGATTTTATAATTTATTTCAATTTTCATATTTTTCTCCCCCCTTCTCTTACCCCATTTTACTTTATTTTTTCCTCTTATTATTTTTGTTTTAAATTTTGTTTTCTTCCCACTCTTACTATTTCTCTCCCACTCAGCCCCTCAAACCTGTGTTCTTTTTTTTTCCATTTATTTATTTTAATTGTAGTTCTTGTACAGTTTTCTATCTTCTACTCCCATCCCGACCCACCGGCCCAGCCCTCCCCAACACCCTCCCATTTCCACCCCTCCAGTTTCTGTCCACATGTCTTTTATACTTGTTGCTCTAATCCCTTCCCCTTTTTCCCTGAAATTCCATCCCCTCTCCCCTCTGATGACTGTGAGCCTGTTCTCAATTTCAATGCCTTTGGTTATATTTTGCTTGTCTGTTTGTTTTATTGATTAGGTTCCTGTTAAAGGAGAGATAATATGATACTTGTCCTTCATTGCCTGGCTTACTTTGCTTAGCATAATGCTCTCCAGCTCCATCCATGCCATTGTGAAGGGTAGGAGCTCCTTCTTTCTTTCTGCTGCATAGAATTCCATTGTGTAAATGTACCACAGTTTTTAGATCCATTCATTTACTGATGGGCACCTAGGTTGTTTCCAACACTTGGCTATTGTAAATTGTGCTGCTATGAACATTGGGGTGCATAGGTTCTTTTGGATTGGTGTTTCAGGGTTCTTAGGATAATATCCTAGCAGTGGAATTGCTGGGTCAAAAGGTAGATCCATTTTTAGTTTTCTTAGAAAATTCCATACTGTTTTCCATAGTGGTTGTACCAGTCTGCACTCCCACCAACAGTGCCCTAGAGTCCCCCTTTCTCCACAACCTCTCCAACACTTGCTGTTTGTTGCTTTGTTTATGAAGGCCATTCTGACTGGTGTCAAGTGGTATCTCATTGTAGTTTTAATTTGCATCTTTCTGATAGCTGGCGATACGGAGCATCTTTTCATGTGTCTCTGGATCCTCTGTATGTCCTCCTTGGAGAAGTGTCTGTTCAAGTCATTTGCCCATTTTTTAATTGGGTTGCTTCTCTTCTTAGAGTGGAGTCATGTAAGTTCTTTGTATATTTTGGAGATTAAACCCTTATCTGAAGTATCATTGGTAAATATGTTTTCCCATACCGTCAGTTCTCTTTTTATTTTAATATTGTTTTCTTTGGCCATGCAGAAGCTTTTTATTTTGATGAGATCCCATTTGTTTATTCTTTCCTTTATTTTCCTTGCTTTAGGGGACATATCTGTAAAAATGTTCCTGCGAGGAATATCTGAGATTTCCCTGCCTACGTTCTCCTCTAGGACTTTAATGGTGTCATGGCTTATATGTAAATCTTTTATCCACCTTGAATTTAGTTTGGTGTATGGGGTAAGTTGGTGCTCAAGTTTCATTTTCTTGCACATAGGTGTCCAGTTTTCCCAACACCACTTGTTGAAGAGGCTATTTTTATTCCATTTTATGTTGCTGCCCCCTTTGTTGAATATTAATTGACTGTAGAGACTAGGGTTTATTTCTGGGCTCTTTGTTGTATTCCACTGGTCCATGTGTCTGTTCTTGTGCCAGTACCAGGCTGTTTTGATTACAGTGGCCTTGTAATACAGTTTGGTATCAGGTATTGTGATCCCTCCTACTTTGCTCTTCATTCTCAAGATTGCTGCAGCTATTCTAGGGCATGTATGGTTCCATATAAATTTTAGAAGTGTTTGTTCTATGTCTCTGAAATATGCCATTGGTACTTTAATAGGTATTGCATTAAATCTGTAAATTGTTTTGTGTAGTATGGACATTTTGATGATGTTCATTCTTCCTATCCATGAACACTTTATGTGTTTCCATTTGTTTGTGTCTTCCTTGATTTCTTTCTTCAGTGTCGTGTAGTTTTCTGCATACAGGTCTTCTCCCTCCTTGGTTAGGTTTATTCCTAGGTATTTTATTTTTCTCTTTGCTATATTGAATGGGATTTTTTTCTTGATTTCTGCTTCTGCTGTTTCATTGTTGGTATAAAAAAATGCCTTTAATTTCTGGGTATTGACTTTGTATCCGGCTGTTTGGCCAAATTCATTTATTAGGTAAAGCAGTTTTTTGGCCAAGTTTATAGGATTTTCTATGTATACTATCATGCCATCTGCAAACAATGATAGTTTTGTTTCCTCCTTTCCAAGTTGGATACCTTTTGTTTCCTTTTCTTGTCTAATCACTGTGGCTAAGACTTCCAATACTATCTTGAATAGAAGTGGGGAAAGTGGACAACCTTGTCTTGTTCCTGATCTTAGTGGAACAGATTTTACTTTTTGCCTGTTGAGTATGATGTTGCCTGTAGGTTTCTCATATATGGCTTTTATTATGTTGAAGAACGCTTCCTCTATTCCCACTTTGCTGAGTGTTTTTATCATAAATGGGTGTTGTACCTTATCAAATGCTTTTTCTGCATCTATTGATATGATCATGTGATTTTTTCTTTGCTTTTGTTTATGTGATGTATTACATTTACTGATTTGCGAATGTTGAACCAAAATTGCAATCCTGGGATAAATCCCACTTGGTCATGGTGTATGATCTTTTTAATGTATAGTTGGATGCAGTTTGCCGATGTTTTGTTGGGGATTTTAGCATCTATGTTCATCAGTGATATTGGCCTGAAGTTCTTCTTTGTTGTGTCTTTATCTGGTTTTGGGATTAGGATGATGCTGGCTTCATAAAAAAGAGTTTGGGAGTCTTCCATCATTTTGGATTTTTTGGAATAGTCTGTGAAGGATAGGGGTTCGCTCTTCCTTCCATGCTTTGTAGAATTCTCCTGTGAAACCATCTGGTCCACGGCTTTTGTGTGTCAGGAGTTTTTTGATTACTGCTTCAATTTCATCAGCTGTTATTGGTCTGTTCAGGCTTTCTACTTCTTCTTCATTGAGTTTTGGAAGATTATATTTTTGTAGAAACTTGTCCATTTCACCTAGGTTTTCAAATTTCTTGGCATACAGTTCTTTATAGGAATTTCTTACAATCCTTTGTATTTCTGTGGTGTCAGTTGTAATCTCTTCTATTTTACTTCTGATTGTGTTTATTTGAGTCCTCTATCTTTTTTTCTTGATGAGCCTGCTTAAAGGCTTGTCGATTTTGTTGATAATTTGAAAGAACCAGCTCCTGGACGCATTGATTTTTAGAATTGTGCATTTAGTGTCTACATCATTTAATTCTGCTCTGATCTTGGTTATTTCCTTCCTTCTACTTGCTCTGGGCTGTCTTTATTGTTAATCTTCGAGTTCTTGTTGGTGTAGGGTTAGGTTGTTTGTTTGAGATGTTTCTATCTTTTTTAGGTAGGCCTGTATCGCTATAAACTTCCCTCTCAGGATTGCCTTCACTGTGTCCCATAAGTTTTGGGTCAATGTGAGTTCGTTATCATTTGTTTGCAGAAACTTTTTGATTTCCTCCTTAATTTCATTCTTGACCCATTCATTGTTTAATAGCATGCTATTCAGTCTCCATGAGTTTGAGGGTTTTGGGTTTTTCCCCTTGGAGTTAGTTTCTAGTTTCAGTCCCTTGTGGTCTGAGAAAATTCTTGATATGATTTCAATTTTCTTGAATTTGTTCAGGCTTGTTTTGTGTCCTATCAAGTGGTTTATCTTTGAAAATGTTCCATGTGCATTTGAAAAGAATGTGTATTTTGTTTCTTTTGAATGAAGGGCTCTATATATATATCAGTTAAGTCCATTTTCTCTAGAGTGTTGTTCAATGCCACAATATCTTTATTGATATTTTGTTTGGAAGATCTGTCCATTTTTGACAGTGGGGTGTTAAAATCCCCTACTGTCATTGTATTGCTGTCAATGTCTTTCTTGAAGTCCTCCAAGATTTCTTTGATGTATTTAGGTTCTCCTCTGTTGGGTGCATATATATTTACAATGTTTATTTTTTTCTTGGTGGATTCTTCCATTGAGTATTATGAAGCAACCTTCTGGGTCTCTCTTTATGGCTCTTCCTTTGAAGTCTATTTTGTCTTATATGAGTATTGCTACCCTGGCTTTTTTCTCTGTCCATTTGCTTGGAAAGTTTGTTTCCAGCCCTTCACTTTGAGTCTGTATAGGTCTTTTGTCCTGAGGTGGGTCTCTTGTAGGCAGCATATGTGTGAGTCATGCTTTCTTATCCATTCAGCTATTCTATGTCTTTTGATTGGAGCATTTAATCCATTTACATTTAAGGTTATTATTGATAGGTATTTATTCATTGCCATTTTCTTACCTGTGTTCCTCCCTCTCTCCCTCTCTCTCTCCCTCTTTCCCTCTCTCCCTCCCTCCCTCCCTCCTTCCCTCTCTGTCTCTCTGTCTCTCTGTCTCTGTCTCTCTCTTCCTCTCTTTTCCTTTCTTTCCTTAAAGCAGTCCCTTTAGTATCTCTGGCAGAATTGCTTTCGTAGAGGTGTATTCTTTTAGACTTCTTTTGTCTGGGAAGCTCCTAATTTGGCCTTCTATCTTGATTGAAAGCCTTGCTGGATAAAGTAGTCTTCATTGCAGGTCTTTGGTTCTTATTGCTTGGAATATTTCTTGCCATTGTCTTCTGGCTTGGAGCGTTTCCATTGAGAAGTCAACTGCTAACCTTATTGGGGTTTCCTTGTATGTTATTTCCTTTTTCTCCCTTGCTGCCTTTAAGAGTCTCTCTTTGTCTTGCAATTTTGCCATTTTAATTATGACGTGTCTTGAAGTGGGCCTCTTTGGCTTCCTCTTGATTGGGACTCTCTGTATTTCCTGGATTTGTGTGACTTTGTCTCTCATCAAATTAGGGAAGTTTTCCATCATTACTCTTTCAAATAGGTTTTCTATCCCTTGTTCTTCTTCTCCTCCTTCTGGTATCCCTATTATACGGATATTATTGTGTTTCATATTGTCTTGCATTTCTCTTAATCCCTCTTCATTTTTTTTTTTTTTTTGAGACTCTTTTCCTATTCTTGCTCTTTCTGGGTATTTTTTCTATTTTGTCCTCCGACTTGCTGATCTGATCTTCTGCTTCATCGATTCTGCTTTTGTTTCCTACTACTGTGTTCTTCAGTTCAGAAATGGTATCCTTCATTTCTTCTTGGTCATTGTTGATAGTTTCTATTTCCTTTTTCATGTTGATATAGTTTTCAGTGAGTTCATCATAACTTCCTTGTAGTTTCTTGTACCTTGTTGAGAACTCATGGAACTTCCTGACAACCATTGCTTTGAACTCAATACTGATAGTTGAGTTGCCTCTGTTTCATTTAGCATTTGTTCTGAGGCTTCCTCCTTTCCTTTTATTTGGGGATTGTTTCTTTGTCGTCCCATTGTTTGTAAGACTCTTCTTGTTAGCCTCAACTTCTTAAATTGATCTGTTCCGGTTCCCTGGGTTTATGGTGTGACCTTCTGTGGTAGAATACATGTTAGATTCAGTGGTGGAGTCTCCTTCAGATATCCTGTGTTCAGAGCTTCACTGTCTCAGCTATTGGGATACCCTCTTTTTGGGACCAACTCTATTTGTTCATTTTTTTCCACAGTTCCAGATTTGTTTGGGGTTTTTTGGTCTCACTCATGGGTATTTAAAAAGAGAAAAGAGGGAAAAAATGAAAGAAGAAGAAAGAAGAAAACAGAGGAAGGTAGAAGAGATAAAATTGGAAAGAAAGGAAGAGAGAATAAAACAAAGAAGTAAACAGAGGCAAAAGGAGTTGGGAAGTAAAAAAGAAGATAAAAATATTAAAGAAATAATAATTAAAAACAATTATATAAACAGACAAACACACAAACAAAAAAACAAAAACATCAAAACAAAAAACAAACAAAAAATAAACAACCACAAAAACCAAACCAAACCAAACCAAAACAAAACAAAAAAACACCAAACAAAAAACTTGTTGTTTTCAAACTTGCCGAGCCTCTTTTTCTGATCTTGCTGGCTTCGGTGGCCGAGGGGTGATGGCATTACTTTTCTCTGTGTTTAGCACTCAGTCATCATTGTAGTACGGTCTCCAGAGTTTGTCCAGCGCCTCTCCCCACAGGGCTTCTGGCGTGTGTTCTGAGCCTCCTGGCCTGCGCGCACTTCCCCGAGTTTATGGGTGTGAGCTCGGGTCTCCGGTTGCATGCAGCCATCTGAGTTGGCCCCTGCGCAGCTTTCTGTGGTGTCTCCAGGCCTATGATCCTGCAGCCATCTCATGCCTGTGCCTATAGCCCTGAGCTGTCTGCGTTCATGCGCCCACGCATGTACTAGCGACTATGGTCCCACAGCTGTCTCCAGTGGCCAGTGCCTATGCTTTCATGTGTGCCTATGATCCCTCGACCGTGTGTGTTCATGTGTGGGTGCCTATTTTCATGCAGCCGTCTCAGTTCACACACGCCTCCGTCTGCAGTCGTGGTGACTATGATCACTCAGCTTGCAGTCGTGCCGGCGACCTCGCTCAGCCCGCAATCGCTGTGACCATGATAGCTCAGTTCACAGTCACACAGTGACCTGGCTTAGCCTTCAGTCTCGGGGCAACCACGATCACCCGGCCCACAATCGCCCGGTGGTGACCAGGATTGCTCAGCCCGTTTCAGCGGTTGACCCACCTCCCTCCCTAGAGCCCTGGGGTAGGCCTGGCAAACGCCGGCCAGGGCCTCAGCTGTCCTGGTCTCCACACTGATCCCTGGGCTCCTATTGTTCTGAAGTACTCTCCTTACTGACTGGTTTTTCAATGTCCGGTACAATTTTTGATCTCCCATTTTCAAATATACTGTGTTACTGTTCCTTGTCTGCTCTGTTCTTCTGTAGATTGGCCAGTTTTTCTCCCATGTGTAGGAGGAACTGGAATCTGCTCCCTCCTACCACACAGCCATCTTCCTTCTCAAACCTGTGTTCTTGTCAATGATCATCTCATATTCCTTTTCTTGTTCTTAAAATACATATGTTCTTTCTCCACTTTTATCAATCTTTTCTTCTGGTTGGTTATGGACAGGGTAGTTGCATTTCTTTCAATTTTATCTCCAGATCTTCACTATTATTGTATTTCAATCTAAAATTTTAATGTTCCTCTCTACTACTCTATTCTGCCTTCATGCTACACATTCCTTTTTGTCTCAAATTTTATATTTTCCTTATCTTAGCCTGTTTCTATCTTTTTAATTTTTCTTCTTTCACCCTGCCCTTTCTTTTTTTCTCTTTCAAATTTTAATTTTTCCCTCTCCTAGCCTGATTTTGTTCCTCATTCTTAGTATTCCTTCTTCCCCTGTCATCTCAAAATGATTTCCTTTTTCTCTAAATGTCTCTCAAGCTTTTTTCTCTTTTTCCCATCTTCTTCCCATCCCACCTATATTAATTTTAGCTCATTTGTTGTTCATAGTGCTGCTGTGGATCTTTCTCTCCAATTTGGTTCCTACTTTTTTCCTTTTTCATTCTTTCTCCCATTCTATTTTTCTTTAAAAATACTGTTTAAATGTAATACTACATGCTTCCCTTCTCTTATTCTATTCTACCTTCTTCATTCCCTTTTTTATTTATGATGTAAAATTTAGTTTTCACAATGCTCTGATTCCTTACACTTATTAGTGCTCTTTCCTCTCCCTCTCAAAATAATTTTTCTCCTTTCTTATAATAGTCTTTACACCCTTATTAATACTGGGAATTCATTTGTTGATAGTGTGATTATGGGTGGGTTATTTTTACCTGTGTGGGCTTGATTCTTGAGCTCTGTGGCTTTTTTTGTGTGTGTGTGACAACACCTGCACAACAACATACAAGACATAGTGGTTGGAGTTACGTTCAGTCAGCCAGTTGGAGGGAAGGACCCACCAAAGAATGACCCAACAATGATCAAAACCCAATTACATCCAGAGAGCCAACATAAACAGCATAAAGGGCACCCCAAAATCATCAAGTTCTGGATATCAAGGAGACTGCACCACTGTATCCCACAGGTCTTCTACCATAGAACTGCACAACACAAAGACAGGGAGACAAGGAAGATTAGTTTAAGAAGCATAAGTAGATTCGGGAAGATGGCGGTGAGGTAGATGGGAACTGAACCCACTTGCTTATGTACCCAACCAGGACACCTAGCTGATCTTCTAAAGAACAGAGTGAACAGCCAATGGAATCCCAGCTTATATGAAGTTTGGAAGTCAAAGATTGCAGAAGACATTGAAAAACAGACAGTAAGGAGATTTTGTATACCAATAGGAAGGTCTCTGGGCTATGCACCAGGGACTGCAGCTGCCACAGGAGTTTTGGAGGACAGCCAATCCAGTGACTTGAACTTTGTGGCTCCCTCCCCTCCCAGAGCAAGGAAGCCAGTGCTGTGCCTGGAGGGACCTGGATGCTTGAAGTTGCTAGGGGGATAAAGATGCAGTGGAAGACACAGCAAACAGTGTTCCCCAGCTAGGACTCTGGTTGCCCACTGGGACAGTACCAGAAAGATTGGAGATCTGGGTGATACCTGGAGCTTGGAAAGGAGTTGTGCTGTGACTGACTATGACCCAGATAGTCTTGAGAATAGTCAGAGAGTTGGGCTCTCTGAAAAGCTGGGTACTTGTTAGAAAAGGCCACCCACAACCAAGGGGAATTCACTCAAAAGAAAAAGGCTCACAGCCACTATGCCAGGACTTTTCATATGCAGTGGCCTGGTCAGCAAAAAAAGGGGGGGTGCAATTTGCTTCAAATTAGGGTGCCCCATGGGCTGATAAAAGGGGAGCAGCAGGGGCTTAAAGAGGTAACATTCCCCAGAGAGACTTAATTTAATAGGGGAACTAAAATGCCTTCAAGGGACTTTGTGTGAGCACAGTGTCCAGGCCAGCAAAGAGGGAGGAGGAGAGGTGCAAGTTGCTCCCACTCAGTGCCCCTCATGGACTAATCAAAGGGTGGCACAATGAGGTGGATTAAAAATGCCATCCCAGTGCATATGAACAGTGGGGATCACACAGTGCTCTGAGGGTTTAGGCTCCAGGCAGGGAACCTGTGAATATTGTAGCCCAAACTGAGCCTGAATTCTCAAAAAACCATAAGAAAGGAAAAAAACAGAGCCCAGCTCCCCTAGGCCTGCAGCATCCAAGAAGAGCAGCAGAACCTGTTTGGCAGGTATAAAGTCAGGAGGAGGCTTGTATTTTTAAGAGGTGTGAGACTATAGACCTGGAGCTGTGAAAGGACCAAAGACATATCCAGAGATGGATCAGGAGGCTAATGCCAACAACTAAGACAAATTTCACTTTGCTATCCTATAGAGCTTGCATTTTATTTTTTTTTTAATTTTTATTGTTATTTTGACTTTGTATTCTTTTTATTCAGATCATATATTTCTTGTCATATTATTGTGACAAATCTCAACAGCACCCTTCCCTGGTCCTGGCCTATTTCACTATCTTCTGAGCTTTATTACTATTGTGGTTCCCTTTTTTCTGTCACACACTATGCCAAGTTTCTATCCCTTACTCTCACAATATTTCACCATATAACCTGTCATAAGTGTTCGGATATCTAAAGTCAGCTCACATTTTTTCCTGTCTAATAAGAGTCTTATCTTTTTTTTTTTACCTTTTATAAAAAATGGCTAGTTCAGTGAAATATCATGGTTATTGCTGTACTTTTCCAAAGTATCTCCTAAATTATTTCTGCTTGTTGTTACTTTAAATACCGTAGAATAATTTCCTGCTGCCTTAACTATTTTGCCTTTTTTTCCCTTGCCCCTGACCACATACAAGATAAGGTGGGAGTTGTGAGTACCAGTAGACCTGCTAGAGGATAGAACCCACCAACAAGGGATCCACCAACAGGTAAAACCCAAGTACAACAAGAGAGCCCACAGAAATGGAAGAACAGAAACCCCCAAAACATCCAGACAAGGAGATCAAAGAAACCATACCATTCAGTACCACAGAACTCCTATTATAGAAGTTCACCATACAAAGACAGATAGCAAAGCAGAGCATTGGGAATCACAAACAAACAAAAAAGAGTCACCTAAAATGGCAGGACAAAGAAAGGACCTGTAATCAGAAAGAATGGCAGACTCCCCACTAAAAGAGCTAAATGAAATGGAGGCAAGCAAACCATCAGGAATAAAATTCAATAGAAAAGTTATAAGAATGCTCAAGGAACTCATAGACAACTGCAAGGAACTGAATAGGAACTACAACAGTATGAGAAAGAAATAGAAACTATAAATAAGAACAAAGAATAAATGAAGAATACAATCTCTGAAATGAAAATAAACTAGAAGGATTTACAAGCAGGCTAGAAGAAGCAGGGGACTGAACTAGTGAGCTGGATGGAAGAAAAGGTAGAAAGAAATACCTAGGTAGAGCAGCTGAATGAAAAAAGACTAAAAAAAATATGAAGATAGCTTAATGAAACTGTAAGACAACATGAAACACAACAACATTCAAGTCCTAAGAATACCAGAAGGAGAATTAAAAGAGCAAGGGATAGAAACCCTGTTTCAGAAAATAGTGATGGAAAAGTTTCCAAACTTGGAGAGGGGAAAAGCCATACAAGTTAAGGAATCACAGAGGGTCCCAATCAAGGTGAAACCAAAAATGCCTACTGTAAGACACATCATAATTAAAATGCCAATTTTTAAATACAAACAGAGTATCTTAAAAGCAGCAAGGAAGAAATAAGACGTAACATACAAGGGAGCTCTGATAAGGTTAGAAGCTGATTTCACAACAGAAACACCACAATCCAAAAAGGAATGGCAAGAAATATTCCAGGTAATGAAAAGGAAAGGCCTGCAACCGAGAATACTCTATCCCGCAAAGCTCTCAATTAAAATGGAAGGCCAAATAAGGAGCTTCCCAAACAAAAGAAGGATGAAAGAGTACTTCTTCACCAAACCAGCACTGTGAGATACGCTAAAGGCACTGCTAGAAGAAGAAAAAGAATGAGAGAGAGGGACACAGGTACGAAGGGGGAAATAAATAGCACCTGTTAATAATAACCTTAAATATTTATGGATTAAATCCTCTAATGAAAAGACATAGGGTAGCTGAATGGATAAGAAAACATGACCCACACATATGCTGCCTAAAAGAGATGCAGCTCAGAAAAAAAGACCTACACAGACTGAAAGCGAAGGGTTGGAAAAAATATTCCAAGCAAATGCACAGGAAAAAAAAAAAGAACTGGAGTAGCAATACCTATATCAGACAATACAGACTTCAAAACAAAAGCCATACAAAGAGATACACTTCATGATACTCAAGGGAAGAATCCATCAAGAAGACAAAAACATTATAAACATATATGCACCCAACATAGGCGCACCCAAATATATAAGGAAAATCTTGGAAGATTTCAAGAAAGATATAGGCAGCAACACACTTGTACTAGGGGGATTTAACACACCATTTAAATGAAAGGATAGGTCTTCCAAACAAAATATCAAAAAGGATATTGTGGCATTGAACAATGCCCTAGATCAAATGGACTTAACTGATTTTTATATATATATATATATATATATATATATATATATATATATATATATATAGAGAGAGAGAGAGAGAGAGAGAGAGAGAGAGAGAGAGAGCCCTTCATCGCGAACAAGCAAAATACACATATTTTTCAAATGCATGTGGAACGTTTTCAAAGATAGACCACATGATAGGAGAGAAAACAAGCCTCAACAAATTCAAGAAAATTGAAATCATAACAAGCATTTTCTCAGACCACAAGGGACTGAAACTAGAAACTAACTCCAAGGGGAAAAACCCAAAACCCTCAAAATCATGGAGATTGAATAGCATGCTATTAAACAATGAATGCATTTATAATGATATCAGGGAAGAAATCATAAAGTTTCTGGAAACAAATGAAAATGAACACACAACAGTCTACAACTTGTGGGATACAGCAAAGGCAGTCCTGAGAGGGAAGTTCATAGCAACACAGGCCTATCTAAAAATTATAGAATATTTTCAAATAAACCACCAAACCCTACATCTACAAGAACTGGAGGAATGACAACAAACAAAGCCCAGAGCAAGTACAAGGAAGGAGATAATCAAGATTAGAGCAGAATTAAACAACATAGAGACTAAAAGAACCATCCAGAAGATCAATAAATCCAGGCTTGGTTTCTTTGAAAAGATAAACAAAATCACCAAGCCCTTAAGCAGACTTATAAAGAAAAAAAAGAGAGAGGACCCAAATAAATAAAATTTGAAATGAAGGAGAGATTACAACTGATACCACAGAAATACAAAAGATTGTAAGAAATTACTACAAAGAATTATATGCCAAGAAATTTGAAAACCTGGGTGAAATGTACACATTTCCAGAAAAATATAATTTTCCTAAAACCACAAACCACATCCAGCAATACATTAAAAAATCATACACCATGATCAAGTGGGACTCATCTCAGGGATGCAAGGATGGTACAATGTTTGCAAATCAATAAAAGTTATACATCATGTAAACAAATTGAAAGACAAAAGTTGCATGATCGTATCAATAGATGCGAAAAAAGCATTTGATAAGGAAAAGCATCCATTTATGATAAAAAAGAATCTTGGCAAAATAGGAGTAGAGGGAACATACTAAAGGCCAGATATGAGAAACCTACAGGCAACATCACACTCAACAGGCAAAAACTAAAAGTTTTTCCCTTACATTCAGAAACAAGACAATGGTGTCTGCCCTAAGCACAGATAGCTAACATAGCTTTGCAAGTTCTAGCCACAGCAATCACACAAGAAAAAGAAATAAAAGGCATCAAAATTGGAAAGGAAGAAGTAAACTGTCGTTGTTTGGAGATAATATAATAGTGTACATAGAAAATCCTGTAGTCTCCACCAAATCACTACTTGACCTAATAAGTGAATCTGGCAAAACAGCAGAATGCAAAATTAATATTCAGACATTAAATGAGTTTTTATCCACCAACAATGGAACATCAGAAACAGAAATTATGGAAAAAATCCCATTTAATATAGCAACAAGAAAAATAAAGTACCTAGGAATAAACCTAACTAAAGAGTTAAAAGACCTAAACTCAGAAAACTACAGAAGAAAGAAATGAAGTAATACTCAAACAACTGAAAATATCATTAAAATGTCCATACTACCCAAAGCAATTTATAGATTCAGTGCAATCCCTATTAAAATACCAATGACATATTTCCAGATACAAAATAAAAAAAATATTTCAAAAATTTGTATGGAACCATAAATTACCTTGAATAGCCTCAGCAATTTTTAGAAAGAAGAACAAAGCAGGGAAGACTATAATACCTGATATCCAACTCTATTACAAGGCCACTGTAAAAGGAACAGTCTGGTACTGGCATAAGAACTGACACATAGGTCATTGGAACACAATAGAGATCACAGAAATAAACTCATGTCTCTATGTTCAATTAATATTTGACAATGTGAGCAGGAGCATAAAATGGAGTAACAATAGCATCCTCAATACAGTTGTGGGGAGATTTGGACAGGTAAATGCAGAAAAATTAAACTAGACCACCAAATTACACCATACATAAAAATAAATTCAAGATGAATAAAAACTTAAATACAAGCTGTGACACAATAAAAGTCCTAGAGATGAACATAGGCAGGAAAATTTTAGATATCCCACACAGTGGGGGGGGGCCCCCTCTGGCTGAAGCCCCCTCCCCCCCGCCCAGCTGCCATGGATGAGAATAAGTCTACCAAGACATGATCTGCATGGGGAGAAAAGGTGGCTGATCTCTCAAAGGAGAAGGGCCAAGGGCCTCTTCCTCAATGGGATTTTTTTTGGATCATTTTGCATAGGAAGACAGGCTCATTAACCATTTATCAGGCAGTAAGGATCAAACAATAGATGATGTACAAAGAACTCTGGGGGCCTATTTTGAGTCAGGGTCAGATAACTAAGGAACCATAAAACTCTGAGGAACAAACTCACTTCTTGCTTGGACCCTTATTTAATTGAGAGCATTCTAAACAAAGCAGGTTTCACAGGATTTTACATATTCTTTCTTAGGCCTGATTGCCCTAGGGAATCTGCCCTTTCCAGCATAGGGCTACACCCACCACTAGCATTGTTTCAGGCTTAAGGCATTGTTTCAGGCTTAAGTCAGGCAAGGTAAGCAAGGCAGCCAAGAGATTAAGAGACAGAATGAGGACTCAGGCTATGTCAGGATAGCCGAGGGGCCAGGGTCCATCATCCCATTTTGCTGTAGCCCCCCAAGTCCTTCCTTGGGGCCTCCACATAACCATGTGACTGTCTTAGATTGTTCCCCCCTTGGGGAATCTTACCCATCATTGGCTAACTGATCAAGCATTGGGGGCCAGTTATGGATGAATTAAAAGGAGCAGAAGTGGGGCTCTGGCCAGGGAGATAAGCTTTGTCTCCATAGTGGCTTATGGTTCAAATTTCGCTCACTCAGCCTTACCCATGGGGGTGCGGGTTACAGCTCCTGAAATCAGGCAGGGCAATTCTCAATAACACAGCAACATTTTCACCAATGTGTCCCATAAAGCAAGGGATATAAAGGAAACAATAAACAAATGGGACTTCATTAAAGTAAAATGCTTTGGCATGGCCAAAGAAAATATTAGCAAACTGAAAATGGAACCAACCAATGGGAAAATATCTTTGCCAATGATACTTTGAACAAGGGGTTGATTTCCAAAATATATAAAGAACTAACAGGACTCCACATTAGGAAGACAAGCAATCCAATGAAAAAATGGGCAAAGGACTTGAACAGACACTTCTCCAAGGAGGACATACAGAGGGCCCAGAGACATATGAAAGGGTGTGCAGCATCAATAGCCATCAGAGAGATGCAAATTAAAACCACAATGAGGTACCATTTCACACCAGTGAAAATGGCTATCATTAACAAATCAACAGACAACAAGTGTTGGCGAAGGTGTGGAGAATAGGGAACCCTAGTGCACTGTTGGTGGGAATGCAGACTGGTGCAGCCACTGTGGAAAATAGTATGGAATTTCCTCAAAAATCTAAAAATGGAACTGCCTTTTGACCTGCTGATTTCTGTGTTGGGATTATAGACTAAGAACCCTGAAATGCCAGTTCAAAAGAACCTGTGCATCTCAATGTTCATAGCAGCATTATTTACAATAGTCAAGTGCTGGAAGCAACCTAAGTGCTGATCAGTAAATGAGTGGATCCAAGAACTATGGTATATTTACACAACAGAATACTACACAGCTGAAATAAAGAGCTCCTACCCTTTGCAACCACATGGATGGAACTGCAGAATATTATGCTAAGTGAAATAAGCCAGTTGGTGAAAGACAAATACCATATGATCTCACCTATAAATGGAACCCCATCAACAAAACAAAGAAGCAACAAAATATGACCAGAGACATTGAAATTAAAAACAAACTGTTGGTGTCCATTTTGGAGGCGGGAGGTGGGCAACTGGGGAAAGAAGGGGAAGTTCCAAGTCAAGGAACATGTATAAAGGACCCATGGACTAGTACAATGGGCAGGGAGGATTGAATGGGGGGGAGGGGCAGGAGAGCAATGGGGGAAAAATGGGGACAATTGTAATTGAACAACAATACAAAAACTAAAGAAGAGTGTCAGGTGAGAAGACTTCCAAATGCAATGTGGGGATGATATCAAACCTTGACAATCTGATCCTTTTTTTTCTGTAGTTTAAATATCTGTGGTGATATCATCAGGTGCTCAGGTAAATTCTGTGTGGTTAACACTGCATCAGTAGTCTCAATAATTCCAAATCAAATGATTCAGGTAAAATGAAACATTAGTTTGAAAAACACTGAAAAATTTCAGGATCCAATCTATTTCATAGGTGAAAAACAAAATTTTAGAAATAATTCATCAATTTAGATTACACTTTCTGTGATTATGTATAATAGATTTTATCAAAACATAATTCCCCCCCTAAAATTACCCTCATTTTTATCACAGATCCAAATCATGACCAATCAATTACTATATTAAGTCCAGTTTCAATTTGGCCTGATTATTTGCATAAACATAATAGGAATAGAGATTGATCATATAGGCTTTCTTAAATCCACTTTGCTGGAATGCTACAAGGAGTTCCCAGGTTGAGCTTTAATTAGCCCCTCAGGGGTTGGGAAGCCAAGCCACACAGTTGCCATAATGCTTTCTCTATAGTACCTGCAGATTTGGGTGAGTTTCTCAAGTTCATGAGGTCTCCAAAATGTCTTTTTTTTTATCAGTATTTTTTAATTGTTGATATTGTACAGTTTTCTGTCTTTTACCCCGCCCCAGCCCACCACCCCAGCCCTCCCCACCTTCCTCCCATTTCCACCCCCCATAGTTTTTGTCCATGAGTCCTTTATACTTGTTGCTCTAAACTGTTCCCCTTTTCCCCTGAAATTCCCTCCCCTCCCACTCTGGACACTGTCAGACTGTTCTCAAATTCAGTGTCTTTGTTTATATTATGCTTGTTTGTTTGTTTTGTTGATTAGCTTCCTGTTAAAGGTGAGATCATATGGTATTTGTCTTTCACTGCCTGGCTTATTTCGCTTAGCATATCTTCCCATGCTATCTTTCAGGAAAGTAATCTTTGCTCCTTACTTGGAAACACTGCCATGTACCATGTGACCAAGGAAGGTACCCAACCATTTCTCTAAGGGGCTTTTATTGGCCTCAAAGTCCATCTTAATTCCTTATGACTTTCTGATGACATCCAGAGTCCAGGAATGACTCCTTTGATCATCCATTCCAGAGAAAGATTCAATGGATGAAATCACAATTGAAAAATGACTTTATGTATCCTGTTATGAAAAAATCAGACTGTTGTAGAATTTATGCAAAAAATGTAGAATTTATGCAATATTTCTATTGAAAGAATAACAATCAATCTTTAAGAGCTTCCAAATTCCAGATGGATCAGGTACAGGGAAAATTATAAATTCCTCAATGTTGCTTATGAAAGTATACTTTATCAATTGCTTTAAGAAACAGTTTTCTTATGTTTGAAAAATAAGTGATTAAAATTAGCAATATTTTTAACAAAAACGTTATCAAAACCACAATTATCTTCAGTTTATTATGTCCCATAATTAATTTTTCTTGAGCTTTATCATCTGAAAGCACCTCTAATATATTTAGTCATTTCACAGAGCTCCAGAAATCTTCACTGAGTTCCATTCTCAGAAACATGCAATCCAAAACAAATCAGAGTCCTCTCCATGAACCCCTCCCAAGATATATATTTTTGCAAATGCATTAGAGCAAAATAATGACTGTTTATAAATGACAAAACTTAAAATGACATGGTTACAGAGTTGAGGACAATGCAACTGACAAAGGAATTTGCTTTTCTGCAGCAACGTTTTAAAATAACAACTAAAATTACAAGTGAAAATGTAATAGAGCTGATATAATCTCTAGAACATCTACTTTAATAATAAAAATGTGTATACAAATAGAATGTAATTGTTATTTCTTTATTTCACAAAGCTTCTTATGTACTTTAAGCATATTACATCGGCTTAGTTAGTTCCAAAACTTCTCTTTTATATAAGAGGGAGAACAAATACTTGAGGAATTCCAGGGGCTTACTGGAATAACCCAAAGTTGTTTCTTAATTAAAAAGTCTCTTAAAATTTTAACTTTGGGAAGGCTTTCAAACAAAGTTAACCAAAAGATTGTAACATAAACTTTTTATAAAACAACACAATTTTATGGCAATATATTTTTAAAGACATTAATTAGACTTAAAGCCAGTTTTCACATCAAATAATTTGTCCAAAGTATCCTGCTTAACTTATATGTATTTACTTTCTTTAGGTCGATAAAATACTACATCCTAATTATGCCATCCAGAGGCAAAAAACACACCACATGAAATACACAAACACATATCACATAAAGACCATACACATGAAGACTTAACACATAAAGACTATACACATAATTTGACTTACTTAATTAGAGTGGAAAAAACAAAAGATGTTGTCATGTGCTTGTCTCTTTGCTTCTTCCTTCTACACAATCCTTCTGTAACTTTCCTAATCCCTTTTAACTTATGCAGAAATGAGAATAATCTACTTTTAATTCTATTTTCTTCAAAATATATTGCCATAATTTACACCTATTATTACTAAAGCCATATTTTCACCAAATTAAACATAAGTAATTAGCATTCTTTTTTAAAATATATTTTATTGATTGTGCTATTACAGTTGTCCCATTTGCCCCCTCTTATTCCCCTCTTCCTGTACACCCTTCCCGCCAACATCCCTGGTCCCCTAGTTCATGTCCATGGGTTGTACATATAAGTTTTTGGCTTCAACATTTCCTATACTATTCTTAACTTCCCCCTGTCTATTTTGTACCTATTATTTATGCTTTTTGTTTCCTGTACCTTTTCCCCTATTTCCCGCCCCCTTTTCACTGATAACCTTCCATGTGATCTGCATTTTTGTGATTCTGTTCTTGTTCTAGTTGTTTGCTTCATTTGTTTATGTTTTTGTTTTTTAGGTTCAGTTGTTGATAGTTGTGAGTTTGTTGTCATTTTACTGTTTATACTTTTTATCTTCTTTTTCTTAGATAAGACCCTTCAACATTTCATATAATAAGGGTTTGGTGATGAACACCTTTAACTTGACCTTATCTGGGAAGCACTTTATCTGCCCTCTTTAGATTGATAAATTAATGCATACATTTCATAAATCTTACCCCATTTGCTAGACCTTTAGCAAAACAATTATTTTTAAAAATTTTTATTGTTGTGCAGTTACACTTGTCCCGTTTTCCCCTCATTACTCTCCCCTGCCCTAGGCACCCTGCTCCCACATTCAGTTCTCCCCCACACCCCACATTGTCTTTGTCCTTGGGTCCTTTATACATTTTCCTTGACTAGACCCTTCTCCCTTTTACCCCCATTATCCCCCTTCCCCTCTAGTCACTGTTAGTTTGTTCTTTATTTCCATGTATCTGGTTCTATTTTAGCAAAAACAATTTTAATTAGTCTAAAATGTGACATAATCCACTCTTTTCCAAAACAGAACAATAAAAAAAGGGAAAATTTCAAGAACGGACTAAGACTAGCCTTAGAATCTTATCTCCTTAAGCTCATGTTCTAACTGCTGTACTTTCACTTTTAGCTGCTTCTTCCTTTTTCCCCACACAGGTCCTCTGCAAGTGCCTCAAGAGCTTTGAGGACATCCCCTCATACTGGTGCAACATCCTAAGATTACCCCTGCCATACTTGGGATTCCCCCAGAGATCCCCCACCAGACATGTTGTCACCTGCAGTTGACTCAATGGGGGTGTTTCCTGGGATATTCTCTTTGTGACACCAATTGTAATACAGGACCTTCAAACCAGGGAGCTGCCTAAGTATTTGTGATATTCCAAAAATAAAACACCAGGAGGACTAGCAGATGTGGACATGCCGTTTATTACTCACATTACAGGGGAATGCACAAATGGCAGGTGATCAGTGTGAGAGAGACCACAACTCGCTGAGACTGAGACTCATTTTTTATTTGATCTTCATTGTATATTTTTCATTACTATTTAGTCCCCTTATTCCACCCTCCCCCCAAGCAATCACCACATTGTTGTCCATGTCCAAGGATCCTTTTTCATTTTTGCTCAATCCCTCCACCCCCAAACTCCCAGTCCCAACTAGCTGTCATCCTATTCTCCATCTATGAGTCTGTCCTCATTTTCTTTGTTAGTTTGATTTTCTCATTAGATTCCACATATGAATGAAATCATATGGTATTTGTCTTTATCTGACTGGCTTATTTCACTTAGCATAATGTTCTCCAGGTCCATCCATACTGTTGCAAAGGGTAAAATTTTCTTCTTTTTATGGTCAAGTAATATTCCATTATGTAAATGCCCCATACTTGTTTTATCCACTCACCTATGGATGGAGACTTGATCTGCTTCATATCTTGGCAATTGTAAATACTGCAGTAAGGAACATAGGGGAACTTAGGTTTTCTTTGTTTGTTTTTGTTTGTTTTTGGGGTTTTTTTGGGGGGTTAATGTTTTGGGTTCCTTCCTATATATTCCCAGAAGTGGAATCACTGGGTCAGAGGAGATCAATTTTTAATTATTTGAGGTATCCCCATACTACTTTCCACAGTGGCTGCAATAGTCTGCATTCCCACCAACAGTGCAAAAGTGTTCTCCTTTCTCCACATCCTCACTAGCACTTCTTGTTTGTTGATATATTGATGACACCCATTTTGACAAGTGTGAGATGATAGCTCATTGTGGTTTTAATTTGTATTTCTCCAATGATTTGTGATGTTGAACATCTTTTTAATATGTCTTTTGGCCATTTGTATGTCCTCCTTGGAGAAGTGTCTATTAAAGCCCTTGGCCCATTTTTTAAATATGTTGTTTGATTTTTTGGTGTTGAGTTTTGTAAGTAGTTTATTAATTTTAGATATTAACTCCTTATCAGATGTATTGGTGAATATGTTCCCCCATTATGTGGGCTGTCTTTTTATTTTGTTGAAAATTTTCTTTGCTATGTAAAAACTTTTTAGTTTGATGTAGTCACATTTGTTTTTTTTTTCCATTTTTCCCTTACCTGGGGAGATATAGTGAATGAAAAATTTCTACAGCGAATGTCCAAGATTTTGCTGCCTATGTTTTCTTCTAGGATGTTTATCATTTCTGGCCTGACATTTAAGTCTTTGATCTATTTTGAATTCATTTCTGTATGTGGTATAAGAAGGTGGTCTAGGTCCATTTTTCTGCATGCATCTGTGTTGGAGACCAAGAGGCCTGTGAGGGGTCGAGGATAGGGTCCTGCACCGCAGGTGTGGTGGCTGGGCCTGGTTTCCGGCCTTGGGGCTATCTTGGTCTCTGACTGTTCTCATAACATTGGCCTTCGCATCATGTACACAGTAGCAATGCTAGTCTGAGAACTCCCCGACCTTGAGGGAGTAGATAGTCTCGTGCCAGAAAGCTTCTCCTCTGTCTGCTATGCACTCATGATTGTACTTAAGCCTGAAGACTGCGCAATAAACTTGCCTTATGCCAGCAGAGCATTTGGTCCTCTCCTATATTCAGTCCCTCGCCCAGCCTCACGACCACCCTTGCTGCAGCGGGCTGCGGCAGAGTGGCGCCCGCACAGGGACCAAGAAGAGTCCAGAACAGGGACCAAGAAGAGTCCGAAATCGTGAGGATTTGGGATCCCGAGAGGACCGCTGCTACGGGGGCCCGGTAAGTTAAAAAAGTAAAAGTAGCAGGGAGCAGGGCAGGAGAGTAAAATAATGGGAAATTCCCACTCTTCCGAAAGGGAGCTGTTTGAACAAGTATTGTGCACCCTATTAAGGGGACGAGGTGTCATGACCTCAAAGAAACAAATTCATCATTTTGTAGATTTTATCCAACAAGTATGCCCGTGGTTCCCTGAGGAAGGAACCATAAATATTGATACTTGGAAGAAGATTGGGGAGCAGATTCGAGAGCATTATCGAGCTCACGGTCCTGAAAAGACTCCCGTTGATGCCTTTTCCCTATGGTCCCTAGTGAAGGATTGTTTGAAAGGGGACTCTGAACTAGATAAATGGGAAAACGGGACTAGAGGCAGTCTTACGCTGCAAGCTACTCGCTCTGCAGAGGATCTGTTTAAAAACCCCCCGCCTCTGCCACCTGCACCTCCGCCGCCGTTAGAGCCTCCGCAGTATGAGCAACCAGATGTTAAGCCCGAGGGTTTTGAATCTAGAGATCCAGACCCTGCGGAGGTCGATTGGGAAGATCTAGAGGAACAGGCGGCGGCAGCTTTTGATCGCTCTCATGGAGCGTTTGTTGCCACTGAGATGAAAGAAACTAAGAAAGATAAGTCAGAGCCAGCTGTGCTCTTTAAGGACCTTCTGCAGTTGTTACACTCCCTTCAGGAGCAGGCTCAGGGTTCTGGGAAAGTTGTCGCAAATAGAGAGCGGACCTCTGTTTCTGAGGATCCTATGTTTCCCAGAGATCCCACCTCTCCGTTAATAGCTCAAGTGGGGTTTCACCCACATCCCCCCCGAGAGGATGCTGTAGCGTCGCCTTTACAGATTGCGCTGCAGCGCGCGCTCTGTGATGGGGAGTCAATAGATGGCTTCTCCCCCGAGAGACAGATTTTCCCTGTCCTTCAGAGGCAGAATGATCAAGGCCAACAGTGGCGAGATTATGAGCCTATTCCTTACAAGACCTTGAAGGAATTAAAATTAGCCTGTGCCCAGTATGGGGCTACAGCCCCCTTTACTATCGCTACCATGGAAACTGTTGCAAGCCTTGCTCTTCCCCCGCAAGACTGGAAAACTATGTGTAAGGCAGTGCTAACTGGGGGTGATTATTTGTTATGGCTTGCTGAATATCACAAGAGCTGTGAGCAACAGGCAAGGTCTGAAGCTGCTCGCAGACTTGGAATAACATGTGAGCAATTGGCAGGAACAGGGAGCCTGGATAGCTCAGTCGGCAGAGCATCAGACTTTTAATCTGAGGGTCCAGGGTTCAAGTCCCTGTTCGACCTTCAAGGACAAGGAGTCATCGAACGAGTGTACCTTTCCCTCAAACAACTATTTGCTAAACTGAAAGGGGGGAGATGGTATAGCAAAACTGCTTGTATTTCATTTTTTATTTGTTTTGCAAAATTGCTTGTATCTCATTCTTTATTTGTTTTAAATTTTTTAACCATGGATTCGGAAGGGCGCTCCGCGGCATGGCCTGACCCGGTACTAGTTTGGGGCCGAGGGCATGTTTGTGTTTTTCCCACAGACGCTGAGTACCCACGGTGGTTGCCCGAGAGGTGTGTCCGTCATGCCCATGTCACTGAGGAACCGGAACACCCATCCCCGGAGAGCCCAGAGGAGACTCCAGCAGTTGGCGCTGATCTTGAGCCTCCTGTGGATACTGAAAACTCAAGTGAAGGACACAGGACGCTATCTCTGTGGACGGAAGCCAGAAAAATGTGTCTATCATAGCTTGTGTACCTGACCCCTTCGCGTTTGTTGCAGGGGATCTGCGGCTTGTCCAGAATGCCATGTATAATCTTACCTGTCACGATTGTATTTTAACTAACTGTCTTAATTCCTCCTTGAATGTAAGCTCTTTTGCTATTGTTAAACAACCTGCTTTTTCTTTTGTTCCTGTTAATCTCACTGTTCCCTGGTTCAATGATCCTGGTTATGCTGTCATTCGAGCGGCTAATGAAATCATACTAGCTCGCTCCAAACGCTTAGTTGGGATGCTGATTGCAGGAATAACTGCCCTTGTAGCTCTTATAGCTACTGCCGCCACAGCCACCATTGCCCTAACAGAGGGAATTCAAACGGCAGAATTTGTTAATGAATTGTCTCATAATGTTTCTGTAGCTTTTCAGACTCAGGAGGACTGGGATCGAAAAATAGAGCAGAAATTGAATGCCCTCTACGATACGGTCAGAGTCGTAGGGGAGGAGTTGAATTCTTTGGAAGTTCGGTCCTCATTGAAGTGTCATGCTATGTTTTCTCACATTTGTGTAACCCCCTTTCCTTATAACTCTACCACCTTCCCTTGGGATAAGATACGTAATCATTTATTAGGTATTTGGCATAACTGCAATACTTCTTTAGACCTTGCTGCCCTGCACAAGGAAATCCGAGATTTGGCCGAAGCACCCCCTATAGATATAGATATTGCTCCGGACGCTCAAAACTTTCTGTCAGCCTTAGCTAAGTGGTTCCCTACCTTTAATCAGCTCATGTATAATTGGATTGGTGTTGGAATTTTTGTACTTTTGTTCCTCTTGTTAATACCCTGTATTTTCCGAGTGTTTGTAAGCCAAATCAATGGCTTGTACATAGATCTAAAATGGCAAAGATTGGATATGACCAAAAATGAAGTTCCACTGCATTGTATAAAGTAAAAAAGGGGGATATGTTGGAGACCAAGAGGCCTGTGAGGGGTCGAGGATAGGGTCCTGCACCGCAGGTGTGGTGGCTGGGCCTGGTTTCCGGCCTTGGGGCTATCTTGGTCTCTGACTGTTCTCATAACATTGGCCTTCGCATCATGTACACAGTAGCAATGCTAGTCTGAGAACTCCCCGACCTTGAGGGAGTAGATAGTCTCGTGCCAGAAAGCTTCTCCTCTGTCTGCTATGCACTCATGATTGTACTTAAGCCTGAAGACCGCGCAATAAACTTGCCTTATGCCAGCAGAGCATTTGGTCCTCTCCTATATTCAGTCCCTCGCCCAGCCTCACGACCACCCTTGCTGCAGCGGGCTGCGGCACATCTGTCCAATTTTCCCAAAACCATTTGTTGAATAAACTATCTTTAGCCTATTGTATGTACTTGCTTCCTCTGTTGAATAATAATTGACTATAAAATGTGTGGATATATTTCTGTTCCATTGATCTATGTGTCTGTTTTCATGACAGTACCATGCTCTTTTTATTACTTTTGCCTTATAGTATAGTTTCACATTACATAGCATGATTCCTCCAACTATGTTCTTTCTCAGGATTGCTGTTCCTATGCAGAACCATTTGTGGTTCTATATAAATTTTTGAAATATTTGTTCTAGTACTGTGAAATGCCATCAAAATCTTGATAGGAATTACATTGAATCTATAGATTGCTTTAGATAGCATGGACATTTTAATGATATTAATTCTTTCTATCCATGAACATGATATGTGCTTCCACTTATTTGTATCTTCTTCAATTTCTGTCTTTAGTGTCTTATAATCTTCCAAGTACAGTTCTTTTACAAACTTGGTATGGCTTATTCCTAAGTATTTTATTATATTGAAGCAACTGTGAATGAGATTGTTTTGTTAAATTTTGTTTCTGTTGGTTTGTTTTTGGCATAAAAATAGAACTGATTTCTGGGTATTAATTTTGTATTCTGCCACATTGCTTAATTCATTTATTAGAACTAGTAGTTTCTTGGTGGAATCTTTGGGTTTATCTATGTACAGTAGCATGTCATCTACAAATAAAGACAATTTTACTTCCCTTTCCAAGTTGGATGCCTTTTATTTCTTCTTCTTGTCCGATTGCTGTGGCCAGGACTTCTAGTACTCTGTTGAATAAGAGTGTTAAAGTGAGCATCCTTATCTTCTCCCTGATCCTAAGGGAAATGCTTGTTGTTTGTGTCCATTGAACATGATGCTGACAGTGGGTTTATGTTATATGACTGTGGGGGGCTCCGCCTGCAGAACCCTTCGTTTGTCACGGATGAAAATAAAACTACCAAGACATGATCTGCTTGGGGAGGAGAGGTGGACAAAGTCTCAGAGGAGAATGATCCAGAGCCCCCACCTCACTAGGCTTTTGTTGGGTTCAAATACACAGGAATACAGGTTTAACATGTCAAAGAAATCTGAGGGCTTAATCTGAGTCAGTGTCTGTCCAGAAAGGGGGTTGCAAAACTTTGGGAGTCATACTTATTTCCTCCTCAGACCCTTATCATTTAAATGAGTGCACTCTTAGCAAAGCAGGTTTCACAGGACTTTAGGAATTCTTTCTTATGCCCGATCACCCAGGGAACCATCCTGGCTGGCACAGGGCTACACTGCTTGCCCTCATAGTTTCAGGCTTTAAGCCGATTAGGAAGCAGAAGAAATCTCCCAGATGGAAATGAGGACTCAGGCTATGTCAGAATAGCTGGGGGGCGAGGGTCCATCACATCCTCTTTGCTGCATCCCCCTGAGTCCTTCCAAGAGGGCCTCCCAAGAGGTCGTGTCTGGCTTAGGTTGCCCCTCCCATGAGGAGTCTTACCTGTCATTGACTTCCGACCAAGCGCTGGGGCCAGAGATGGATGAGGCAGAAGCAGCACTCCTGCCAGGGAGATAAGCTTTGTCTCCTTAGTAGGTCACGTCCTCTTGACAGAACAGACCCAGATGTAGTGGGTCCCTTGGGCTCCCACACAGCCCACCATGGGGTGAGGGCCACAACTCCTGAAACCAGACTGAACGGTCCACAACATATGACCTTTATTATGTTTAGGTATGTACCCTCCATTCCCACTTTGCTGAGAGTTTTGATCATAAGTGGGTACTGGATTTTATTAAAAGATTTTCTACATCTGTTCATATGATCATGTGTTTTTGTCCTTCATTTTGTTTATGCGGTGATTCGCATTTATTGATTTGCGGATGTACCAAACTTGCATTCCTGGAATAAGTCCCACTTGATCACGATGTATAATCTTTTTGATGCATCACTGTAGTAGGTTTGCTAATATTTTGTTGAGGGTTTTAGCATCTATGTTCATCAGGGGTATGGGCCTATAATTGTCTTCCTTTGCAGTGTCTTTATGTTTTTTTGGAATTAGGTTAATGCTGGCCTTATAAAATGAGTGTCAGAGTCTTCCCTCCTCTTGAATTTTATGAAATAATTTAAAGAGAGGTGTTAGTTCTTCTCAGAATATTTGGACCATTGTGAAGTCACCTGGTCCAGGTTTTGTTGTTGTTGTTGTTGTTGTTGTTGTTGTTGCTGCTGCTGCTGCTTTGTAATTTTTTAATTGCTACTTCAAATTCACTGGGTGTAATCTGTGTATTCAGATTCTCTAAATCTTCTGGATTTATTTTTGCAAGATTGTATGTTTGTACAAATTTACACATTTCATCCAGGTTGTCCATTCTGTTGGCGTATAATTGTTCATATTATTTTCTTACAATCCTTTGTATTTCCTTAGTGCCAATTGATATTTTTTCTCTTTCATTTCTGTTTTTTTATTTGGGTCCTCTCTATTTTTTTTCTTGCTGTGTCTGGTTAAAGGTTTTCAATCTTATTTATCTTTTCAAAGAACTATCTCTTGGATTCATTGATATTTTGTATCAATTTTTAGACTCTATTTCATTTATGTTAGCTCTAATATTTATTATTTCCTTCCTCCTACTAACTTTGGGCTTAATTTCTTGTTCTTTTATAAATTCTTTTAAGTATGAAGATAGAACATTTATTTGAGCTTTTTCTTTCTTTCTTTTTTTTCTTGCGATAGGCCACAATGTTATGAATTTCCCTTTTATGATTGCTTTCCAGTGTCCCACAGATTTCTGATGGTTGTGTCCTCTTTTTCATTTCTTTCAAGGTATCTTTTGATTTCTTCCTTGATCTCAGTGTTGACACATTCATTGTTTAATAACCTGTAATTTAGCTTCCATGTCTTTGCATGTTTTTCAGTTTCTCCTTGAGATTGATTTCTAGTTTCTAGCATTGTGATCAGAGAAGATACTTGATATGATTTCAGTATTCTTAAATTTATTGAGACTTGTGTCCTAAGGTGGGGTGTATCCTAGGAAAAATTTCATATGCATTTGAAAAGTACATGTATTCTGTTGCTTTGGGATAAAACACTCTGAAGATATTAATTAAATCCATTTGATCTAATTTGTTGATTAAGGCTGCTGTCTCCTTATTGATTTTCTGTCTTGAAGATCTATCCATTAAAGTCATTGTGGTGTTAAAATCTCCAATTATGACTGTATATCTTTATCTCCCTTTATATTGATCAAGATCTGCTTTACATATTTAGGTGCTCCTATTTTGGGTGTGTTAATGTTTACTAGTGTTATATCCTCTTGTTAGATTGTTCCCTTTATAATTATATAGTATCCTTCTTTGTCTCTTAAAGACATTTGTTTTATAGTCTATTTTGTCAGATATAAGTATTGCTACCCAAGCTTTTTTTCCCTGCTCCATTTGCATGAAATGTCTTTTTCTACCTCTTTACCTTTAGTCTGTGTGTATCTTTTGATCTGAGATGGGGCTCTTGGAGGCAGCATATAGGGATCATGCTTTATTTTTTATTTATTTTATTTTTATTTATTTTTAAAATATATTTTATTAATTATGCTGTTACAGTTGTCCCATTTCCCCCCTTTATTCCCCTCAATCTTGCAAACCCCTCCCACCCACCTTCCCCCCACCCTTTAGTTCATGTCCATGGGTCTACATATAACTTCTTTGGCTTCCACATTTCCTATACTATCCTTAACCTCCCCCTATCTATTTTCTACCTACCATTTATGTTACTTATTCTCTGTACCTATTCGCCCTGTCTCCCCCTCCACATCCTCCACTGATAACCACCCACATGGTCTTTATTTCTGAGATTCTGTTCCTGTTCTAGTTGTTTCTCAGTTTTCTTTTAAGTTCAGTTGTTGATAGTTGTGACTTTGTTGTCATTTTACTGTTCATATTTTTAATTTTCTTTTTCTTAGGTAAGTCCCTTTAACATTTCATATAATAAGGGCTTGGTGATGATTAACTCCTTTAACTTGACCTTATCTGAGAAGCATTTTATGTGCCCTTCCATTCTAAATGACAGCTTTGCTGGATAGAGTAATCTTGGATGTATGTCCTTGCCTTTCATGACTTGGAATACTTCTTTCCAGCCCCTTCTTTCCTGCAAGGTTTCTTTTGAGAAATCTGCTGATAGTCTAATGGGCAATCCTTTGTAGGTAGCTCTCTCCTTCCCTCTTGCTGCTTTTAAGATTTTCTCCTTGTCATTAATCTTGGGCAACATAATTATGATGTGCCTTGGTGTGTGTTTCCTTGGGTCCAACTTCTTTGGGGTTCTCTGAGCTTCCTGAACTTCCTGGAAGACTCTCCTTTGTCAGACTGGGGAAGTTCTTGTTCATTACATTTTCAAATATGTTTTCAATTTTTTGCATTTCCTCTTCTCCTTCTGGCGCCTGTATGATTTGGATGTTGGAATGTTGAAAGTTTACCTGGAGCTTCTTAAGCCTCTCCTCATTTTTTTGAATTCAGCTTTCTTCATTCTGTTCTGGTTGAATATTTATTTCTTCCTTCTGCTCCAAATCGTTGATTTGAGTTTCAGTTTCCTTTTCCTCACTGTTGATTCCATGTACATTTTCCTTTATTTCACTTTTCGTAGCCTTCACTTTTTCCTCTATTTTGTGACCATATGAAATCATTTCTGTGAGCATCCTGATTACCAGTGTTTTCAACTGTGCATCTGATAGGTGGGCTATCTCTTTATCACTTAGTTGTATTTTTTCTGGAGTTTTGATCTGTGCTTTCGTTTGGGCCTTTTTTTTTTTTTTTTTTTTTTTGTCTTGAAGTGCCTGTTATGTAGTAAGGGACAGAGCCTTAGGTACTCACCAGCGTGGGTCAACCCACATTGCTGTGTTGTGGCACAGTATGTGGGGGAGGAGTCCAAGAGGGAACAATGCCACTTTTTTAGCTCTCTGTTGTCTTTCAGTCACTTCTGCTGCTACCCACAGTCAAATTGGGCCTGCCTAGTGATGATTCCCACATGGGTGGTTTTGTGAATGTTCTCAGACCCTGTGGGTCTCTCTAATAAACTCTTCTGTGGAGCTGGGAATTTCTCCTGCCGTGTCAACCCTCACAGGATTTTCCAGTCACAGATTTTGAGGTTTTATTTCCCAGAGCACTGGAACCTTGGGTTGTGTGGTTTCTCTCACTCCCCAGTTGTTCCTCCCAGTTTATCCACATGCAAATGTGGGACTGCCTGTTCTGCCAACCACTGCCTTGAGTGGTCCACCAGCCACTACCTTGCCTGTCCCTGGTCCTTTACCTGCCATCTTGCCACAAGTCCTCTCCACTTGGCTGCCTGTCTCTGCCCCTCCTACTGGTTTGGATGAACGATTCTTCTTTAACTCCTTGGTTGTCGGACTTCCATCCAGTTCAATTTTCTGGGAGGTCTGGTTGTTTTTTTGTTTAAATTTGTTGTCCTTCTTTTGGTTGTGCGAGGAGGCACAGTGTCTACCTATGCCTCCATCTTGGCCAGAATTCTTTGGGTCATGTTTTCTTATCCATTCACCTATCCTATGTCATTTAATTGGAGCATTTAAGCCATTTATATTTAAAGTGATTATTTATGATATATATTTATTTTTTGCCAATTTTAACTATTTGTTTCTTTTTCTTTATTTTCAATTTTGTCTTTTTTTAAGCAAATCAGTTAAAATTTGTTGCAGTACTCATTTGGTGTTAACAAACTCCTTTAACATTTTCTTGTCTGGAAAGCTCTTTATTTCTCCTTCAGTTTTAAATGATAGCCTTGTAAGGCCAATAACCTTGGTTGTAGGTCCTTGCTTGTCATCACCTTGAATATTTTTGCCAATGTCTTCTGGCCTGAAATGTTTCTGTAGATAAATGAGATGACAGTCTAATTGGAGCTCTCTTGCAGATAGCTAACTGCTTCACACTTGTGGCTTTTAAGATTCCCCCCTTGTCTTTAAGCTTTGATATTTTAATTATGATGTATCTTGATGGAGGCCTATTTGGGTCTATGTTGTTTGGGACTCTACTCCCTAGACTTATGTGTCTTTTTCCTTCACCAGATTAAGGAAGCTTTTGGTCATTATTTCATCAAGTAGATTCTTGATCCCTTGCTCACACTTTTCTCCGTCTGGTGTTCCTGTGATTGGGTGTTCTTATGTTCTTTGTTGTTTCAAAGATTTCTTAAACTCTCCTCTTTTTCAAAATTCTTTTTCCTCTTTTGTTGCTCTGTCTGGGTGTCTTTTTCTACTTTGTTTTCCAAATCACTGATTTGATCCTCCACTTCATCTAACCTATGGTTTATCCCTTCCAGTATATTATTTATCTCAGATATTGCATTGTTTTTCTCTTTAAAAATTTTTGGTACATTTCTTTTTTTAGATTTTATTTATTCATTTTTAGAGAAGGGAAGGGAGGGAGAAAGAGAGGGAGAGAAACCTCAGCATGTGGTTGGTTGCCTCTCACATGCTCCCTACTGGGGACCTGACCCACAACCCAGACATGTGCCCTGACTGGGAATCAAACTGGTGACCCTTTGGTTCACAGGCTAGTGCTCAACCACTGAGCTACACCAGCCAAGGCACATTCTTTTTTTCTGACTGGTCCCTTTTTATGATTTCTATGTCCTTTCTTCATGCTGTTGATTATCCTTATAATCATTACTCTAAACTGTATACATGATAAATTGCTTGCTTCCATTTCATTTAGTTCTTCTGGAGAACCCTCTTGTTCTCTCTCTTGAAATGTGTTTCTTTTTCTTATCATTTTGGCTGCCTCTTTTGTTTGTTTCTAAATATTAGGTAGATCTGCAAAGATTCTAGTTCAGGCCTGTGGCTGATGGTGCCTGTCACTGGCCATGGGCAACCTTGTTTAGAGCTGCTAATGATCCATGGCTTGTGGCTCCTTCTGTTGTGCCTGGATATGTGAAGAAAGAATCCAGCTGTACACCAAGGTCATCATTTACCATCAGTAGGCCTAGGAGAGGGTAGACTTAAGTCTCAGTGCCTCCAGAGATCTGTCTTCACCTGTGGGCTTTCTCTTAAGCTTAAACACTGAAATAGCCACCAGTTGTACTCCTCAGCAGTCTGGCTTAAGCTCCACAGGTTAGGGCAAGAGGGATTCCTTTAGGTGGGGCTATGGCTTCCCCTCAGGCTATTGCCACTTGGAGGGGAGTGCTCTGCTTGTAAAGGATGGCTTCTCCAGTATAAAGAATGACTCGGCACAGTGATCCTGGTGGCTGACATTCCCCAGAGCCACAAACCCCAGACTGTCCTCTTGTGGCCCTAGCCCACTCTGTTCTCCCTCTGGCAGAGCTTAAATTAAATGGCTGCAAATGAAATTTTGTGCATTGGTTCTTTAAGTCTCTACCTGTCTCTTCCTTTTTAATATAAACCTCTAATGCTATAGTGTAAAGTTTCCTCTCTAAATACTGCTTTAGTTTCATCCCACAAATGTTTACACACTGCATGTTCATTGTAACTCAGTTAGAAATATTTTCTAATTTTCTTCATGGTTTCTTTTTTGAAACATGAGTAAATACTGTAAATTCAAGTATGTTTTCAAATATTTGGGTATTTTTGTATATATCTTATTGTTATTGATTTCTAACTTAATTCAATTATGGTTAAATAATATATTATGTAAGTTTGAATTTTTGAAATTTATTGACCTATTTTATAACCCAGTATACACTCTATCTTGGCAAACATATTATATAGACATTTGAATATGTGTGTTCTTTATGTTTCATTCTAAAATATCAATTAAGGTAAATTGGTCAATAATGTTCAAACCTTCTATAGCCTGAATTTTGTTCTCCAGTATTTCTATCAGTTACTTAGAAGAGATATTAAAATACCCAATTATGCCTGGATTTGTCTATTTCTCCCTTTAGTTTTTTCAGCTTTGACTGGCACAATATTATTAGCTACACAAATAGCTTTGATTACATGTCTTCCTCATATATCTACCCTTTTATAGTATAAAATTTCCCTCTTTATCTCAAGTAATACTCCCTGTCTTGAATTCTTCTTATTCTAATAATAACATAAGCTTTCTTATCTTTATTGTTTCTACCATGTAACTTTTTCTGTAATTTTATTTTCAACTTAGCTATGTCAAAACACAATGTCTGTTGCAGCACAAATTAAGGTCACTTAAAAAAACAGTTTAACAAACTGATATTTCCCAGAGGGGAGGAGCATTGTGGGGATGGGTGAAAAAAAGTGAAGGTATTGAGAAGTACAAACTGGTATTTATGAAATAGTCAATGGTATATAAAATGTAGCTTAGGGAATATAGTCAATAACATTGTAAGGAATATATATGGTGCCAGGGGATACAAAACATCAGGGAGACCACTTTTTAAGTTATATACTTGTCTCACCACTATGATGTATACCTGAAACTAATATAATATTCAATGTCAACTGTAATTAAAAATAAATTTCAAAAGAGTATACATCTGTGCCTTTTAGAAAGATTACTTACATGTAACTTATTGATATGGTTGGGTTTATATCTACTATTCTGCTTTTCAATTTGTTTTCTTTTGGTCTTATTTGATATTGATTTCCCTGTCCCTTCATTTCTACTTTCTTTTGGTTTAGTTTATTTTTTCCTTTTAAATTCCTCTTACGGCTTTTTAACTTTGCCTTTTCTATTATTTTTAGTGTTTTCTCTAGGGATTATATGCACCCTTAACATTTCACAGTTTACCAGAGATTTGGCCAAAATGGAGGTGTAGGTAGAAATTCTTCACTTCCTTGCACAACAAAAAGAAGGATAACAACCACTTTAAAAAACAATAAGCAACCAGAAGTGCCAGAAAATCAAACTGCATGGAACTCCAACAACCAAGTAGTTGAAGAAACATTCACCCAGACCAGTAGGATAGGCAGAGATGGGAGACATGCAACCAAGCAGAGAGGATGTGTGGCAAGACTGTGGACTATGTGGGCAAGGAGAGTCTGGCGGATGGGAAACTAAAGACTCAAAAGTAGCTGTAAAATACTATGGGGTTGCAAGAGTGGGAGAAACTCCCAGTCTCACAGGGGAGTTCATTGGAAAGTGGGGCTAGAACAGAGTGAGTAAGCAGCATTGTTTCCTCTCTTACACCTCCCCCACAGACAGTGCCACAACACAGCCAAAAGGGTTCTCCCCCAGCACCCCATGAATACCTAAGGTTCCACCCCTTACAATATAACAGGTTCACTGAGATGAAGAAATATGGCCCAAATGAAAGAACAGATCAAAAAACTAGAAAAATAGCTAAGCAATGAGGAGATAGACAACCTATTTGATGCAGAGTTCAAAACACAGGTACTCACTTGCAAAATGAAGGAACAAATGAAGGCTACTCAAAGTGAAATAAAGCAAAATATTCAGGGAACCAACAGTGAAGGGAAGGAAACTTGGACTCAAATCAATGATTTGGAACCAAAGAAAGAAATAAACATCCAGCCTGAACAGAATGAAGAAACAAGAAGTCAAAAAAAAAAAAAAAAAAAAAAGAGAGAGGAGAGTCTGAGGCACCTCTGGGACAACTTTAAATACTCTAACATATGAATCATAAGGGTGCCAGAAGGAGAAGAACAACAGCAAAAAATTTAAAACTTATTTGAAAAAACAATGAAGGAAAACCCCCCCCAATCTGGTGAAGAAAATAGACTTTCAGGAAGTCCAGAAAGCCCAGAAAGTCCCAAAGAAATTGGACTGAAGGAGGAACACACCAAAGCACATCATTAAGTTACCCAGGATTAAATATAAAGAGAGAATCTTAAAAGCATCAAGAGGGAAGGAGGGAGTTACCTACAAAGGAGTGCCCATAAGGCTATCAGTTGATTTCTCAAAAGAAATGTTACAGACGAGAAGGATCTTGGAAAGAAGTATTCAAAGTCATGAAAGGCAAGGACATACATCCAAGGTTACTCTATCCAGCAAAGCTATCATTTAGAATGGAAGGGCAGCTAAAATGCTTCCCAGATAAGGCCAAGTTAAAAGAGTTCATCATCATCAAGCCCTTATTATATGAAATGTTAAAGGGACTTACCTAAGAAAAAGAAAATAAAAAATATAAATAGTAAAATGACAACAAAGTCACAACTATCAACAACTGAACCTAAAAAGCAAAAACTAAGCAAACAACTAGAATAAGAACAGAACCAGAATAATGGAAATGAAATGGAAGGTTTTCAGTGGGGAGGTGGAGGGGAAGAATAGGAGAGAAGGTACAGGGAATAAGAAGCATAATTGGTAGGCATAAAACAGACAGAGGGAGGTTTAGAATAATATAGGAAACAGAGAAGCCAAAGAACTTACATGTACAACCTATGGACATGAACTGAGTGGGGAGGTGCTATAGGGTGCGGGGGGTGCAGAGCTGAGGAGGGATAGAGGAGGGAAACATTGGGCAAACTGTAATAGTATACTCAATAAAATACACTTAAAATAATAAAATAAAATAGAATCTAAAAAAAACCTTTTACCATCTATTTTCAACTAATTTTGTAAAAAGTATTATTTTCAAGATGCTTTGTGTATCTTTGGGTGTAATTTAATTATGATGTACCTCATTTTTTGTATTGTGTATTTATACTTTTGGAGTTCACTGAGCTTCTTAAATTTGTACATTGATACTTTTCACCAAATTTGGAACATTTTCAGGAATATATCTTCAAATGCCCTTTTCCTCAATTCTCTCCCTCTTCTTCTGGGAATCGGAATACGACATGCATGTTTGATACTGCATTTTATTTACTTGAGGTATTAGATCCAGAACAGGAAAATTACTGCCTCCCAACCAATTCTGGCCTGTTTTTTTCAGGACCCTCAAAATAAAACAAATGGGAATTAAGAATGATTTTTACACTTATACAAGTTTGTAGAAAAGAAACAAGAATATGCAACAGAGATTGTATGTGGCCTACAAAACCTAAAGTATATTCTAACTAGCCATTTACACAAAAATTTTACTCTCTCCTAAGTTAGAGGATGCAGTCTGTTGCTTCTATAGTGATTGGAATTTGAGGAAATCCTGGAAAGGAGGGGATCACAGATGGCTGGAACTTGCAAATGTTGTATTTGTCCCCATGATGTTCAGGCTAGGAACTGACCTCAGGGAAAAGATATATATAGGTGATCAAACAGGGTGACTTCCTTTTTTAAAAAGTCAAAGAACCCTACAATTTCTGAAAGCTTTGCTTTCTCCCCATTACCTCAAAGAGTGGTTATTTTTATATTTCCTTGAGTTTATCATTCTTATCTGTAGGAATTTTAGGCTATACAAGCCACTCTTCTATCCTCAGATGCATTTTAAATAAGTAGAATATGAATTATAATAAAGTAGATGATATGATTAAATGGACATTTAAACTCCATTTGTTTACTCAGGTGTTTTGTTATAGAGCTCTGGTTACATCTTGTCACCTTACCTAAGTGAACATCTTGTATTTAACACAAGTTTCTATGTAAGAGAACTATTAAAATCATCAGGATAATACTATGCCCCAAATATTCATAGTTAATAATTATACCTCAAAATTATATCATCAGAATTGGAATTAACCTCAGAGGATACACTCCATACAGAAATTTTCCTCATAGCATCCCAGATAGGTGAACATTCAGAATCTACCTAAATTCTAATAATTAAAAGTTTTGCACTTTTTATATTTTCTATAATATATCAATGCCCTTTGACTCCAAATTCTTCTTTCACATCATGAATTGGCTGATATAATTAGACTCAATATTTAACCACTGTTGAGGTATGGATCAAAGCTAGTCTTTTTCCACCTTTGCTGAAATTCCAGAAGCTTTTATTTTTCTAATGTGAATGTATCCAGGAATTCATAGACATGATTTGAGAACTATTCTTTGTTTTTAAATTCCTTCAAGTAATTTTTAGATTAAGGAAGCAGTTCATGCTGGATGCCCAGGGAAGGCAATACAAACAATACTCTTTTGATGTACCTAACTGTTGACTGAAACACATTCGACATGAGGAAAGCCAAATATATCCACTTATAAAGACATTCTACAGTATACAGACCATCTTGGGTGTGGCAAATACACTCTTCAAAGATGTTTATGAAATGGGTCTCACATTCATTTCCAGTCAACTGAATTTTTAATACATGAAGAAGTTCAAATTAAAATAAAGAGTATTTCTAGCATGTATTGACTCCTTCAGTGGAAATCTTTTAATCACTTCATTAGATACAGGCTATGAACTTTTGTTATCCTGCATTTCTATCTAATTACTGCTACCCATATGATTTAACAGGGGAAAATGACATCAAGTAATACCTTGTGGCCATAATTTCATGTACAGTTTCATGCTGTTGCTCTCCTATAATTTTATAGATAAATAAAAACTACATCCTAAAATTTGTTTTGTAATTTTAATGCAAGGCACAAGAAAGTCATTAGTCATATGAAGATTTACAACTTGAAAATAGTTTCCAGCTAAGGCAATTTATCATGCATAATAATTCTAGGGAATAATATGAACTAGTTTCATCTGCGTTAATTACTGTGATATCCTACTTTTATTTTCCATTTATGTTCTTGAAAGATTTGTTTGCCCACAGTCTCACTCCATTCTCTGTAACTACCAATAAATTATCTTAGGGATCTCCAGTCCCTATGTTCCTCAACTAAGCAATTCAAAGATAATGATAGAGGGTGCAGCTGAGGGGGGGCCCCAAAATAGGGATTTGGAATGGGGCCCAAAACTCAAGGTGTCCAGGAAATATTAGGATGTCTTCACCACTTCCCCCGCTCAGGTGTGAGTTGGGGGAAGGGACACATGGAGCAGGGCCATTGAGAGCTGTTTTGCATAGTAACAGCTTTGCAGCTAACCTCTGGCATGGTCATTTAACATATCTATAACCTTTAACTGGTTTCATAGATATGTTGAATAGCTGTGGCCATGCTTTGTGTCAGGGAGAAGGGAGTGACTTCCACCCAAGATGTAACTGGGAGGCAATGCCCCCTGTTTACAGAGCCTGCATGAGAGCTAGGAGATGATTGGCTCCACGCCATGGAGCCACGCCTGCCCAGACTCACTATGGCAGCCCAGTAAAGCTGGAAGGGTATAGGAGTGCTGGCAAGTATAACTGCTTGTGGGAGGAGTCGGAAATGGGGCTGTAGAAGAGGATTGGCACAAGGATTTAAAAGCCAGACATGGCAGCCATTGAGGGGAGAGCCACATGACTTTGGCAGAATGGAGGCCCTCTCACAGCTTTGGCAGGGAGAGCCACGCAGCTTTGGAAGAGTGGAGAACCCCTCGCAGCTTTGGTAGAAGAGGACCACACAGCTTTGGGGTACTCCCTTTGGCTGTGTGGCCTGGGAAGCAGGAGAGACTTTGCCTGGAAGAAGAGTGAAAGAACTCTTGCCAGTAGGCCATGAGAAGGTCCCACATGGCTTTGGATTAATCAGAGATCCTGCCTGGATGGCGACACAGCTGATGGTGTCAGGAGTCTGAATCCTGGACGTTTGCTTCTGTTCCTGAGTTACGGTACCCTGAATTAGGGCAGGGGGAGAAGGAAGCACTGTGAGCATCTGTGGGTATCCAGAAGGACTTTGATATTTTAATGAGGACAACAGTTCACTACTTTAAGTCTGTATAGCATTAAATAAACATTTCCTTTCCTTTTCACAAATCTATGGCATTGAGGTACGTCTTTCCTAAGGCGGTGGGCATAACGAACCTGGAGAGGGTCCTTTTGGTAATTGTATATCACCCGCCTTGGCTCTGTGGCCTCTGTTCTGTAACAATAGGAATCTTTGGTTAAAAAGAAAACACCTAGCCCATATTTTGGTGGTGGAAAGATAAAATTTTATCATAGATTTTAAATTTATAATACCATAAATCTACCATATCTAGGTTATATACCAGAGAAACTTTTATGCTCCTTAAGTTTCTCTTCTCTCCCAAAAGGTGGACATGTATGTTACAGAGAGAGATAGAGTGAGCAAGCACACAAGAGATTTTTATGTCTTTCTAAATGACATGTTTAAGGTATAAATGCTGAAACCATGAACATTTCCTAAATATTCTTTTTCTAAAGCAGGGGGACATGTTTATTTGAACCTATTGCCGGGAAGAGTGTGTATGTGTGCATGCCAGGGCCAGAACAAATAGGGATTTGAATCATTTCTTTCATCAGTGTTCTCTGCGAAACTCATGCAATACTCTACAAATAGAAGAGAAAAAAAAATGTTCCTATTCTTCTAAGAGTCAAACTACTCTTCATGTTATAGAAACAACCCCCTCCCCCCAGGGGTCTTTTTGTACTATGATACTTCTTTGCCCACAGCCAGTAGGTATTTTGGCTTCTAATGCCAGAGTTTGGTAAAAAGGAAAGGAACTACTTAATTAAAAGTTATACAGCTTTAGATAAATGGCAGAATTCTACTGTTAAATCTCACTCCCTTTAGAAACAAAGATACACCCACAAACACACAGTCCTGCTCTCCCCACTCTGCCCAGTCAGGAGGTTCTGAGAGCATGACAGTCATAAGTACCATCCTCCAGAACAACAACAACAAAAAAAACAACCCAGAAGTCTGCAACTCGCTTCTCCTGGTTCCTCTCAGTCATCTGTGCTCTGCGTGTGAAGCAGGCCTCCTGTGGTTCCCAGCACCATCAGCTGTGTTGCTGCAATCTCCAGTTCTTAATTCAAAAACACGTGGTACCTCCTCGTGGCCAGCCAAAGAGAGTCCTTTCACCCCTTTTCTTCCTGCATGGTCTCGCATTGTCTTGCATTGTTCCTGTCCCACATGATGACCTGCCTTTTTGTTTAAATCCCAGCCTGTAACCTCTTCTGTAACCCCATTTCCAACTCTGCCCACAATTGGTTACACCTTCTAGCACTCCTGTATTCTCTGCCTTTCTTGGTTGCCATAATTAGTCTGAGCAGGCATGGACCCATGGAGTGGAGCAAACCATCAGCAAGCTCTCCCAGCAGACATAGACGCTGTAAACAGGGGGAGCTGCCTCCTAGCTACATCATGGGTCAAAGTCATACCCATCTTCCTGGCCCTGCTCAGGCTATGAAGCTAGCCTGCTGTTATTGATATGCAAAGTAACTCTCAATTCCTGTGCTGCTGCTTTTCCCAGCCTCTAAGCTAGGCTTTTGAGAGTGGCTTGTGGCCTCTCACCTTGCTCCCTGTTACATTCATAGCACTGTATTAACAAACCTTTTTAAGGTGGAGGATTGGGAAGGAGCAGGTTCCAGATCCCAATAGGCAACTACCAAAAATTATTTTAACAATTACCAAAATACAGTAACAGTATATTTTCAAATTTGTCGTCAATGCTCAATTTCACTCTGACTTGGCTTCATTGTTAGAATTTCACAAGATTCATTTGCTTTATGTATGAAGTTCAGGGAGCAGCAGTGGAGAGAGTTTTCTTGGAGACTGTTTCCTGCAACTGTTATAATATTGGAGATTCTCTCCTAGTCACACATATTGACCCTCCTTTAACACACCGTACACAGTCAAGGAATTGTAAAGGGAAACTTCGTGTGTGTGGATTGTGTCATTCACTGTCAAGCTTCTGTAACTTTATAGAAATATCTACTTTCTGTGCAGCCTGTTGTAAGATCTGAGGCCCAGAGATCAACCTGGAGGTCTAGTTATTGGTTGCTTATACAATGATTTAAATTTCTGCTAATTCTGAAAATAATTTGTGCAGAGAATTGCCAACAACTGTCAAAACTCCACTAAATATGTTACTGATGGCAACTAAACATTATAGTATAAAATTACCCACCCCTCAATTTCAATCAACAAGGAAGTCACCCATTATGGAACTTCATCCAAACATCCTAATCTATCATGTTGGGCACAAGCTGAGCATTCCAGTCTGCCTAAGGAAATATTCCTTTATTTTTTTCTTTTTTTTCCTTTTTTAAAATATATTTTATTGATTAAGCTATTACAGTTGTCCCATTTCTCCCCCATCATTCCCCTTCACCCTACACACTCTCTCCCACCCACATTCCCCCCTTTAGTTCATGTCCATGTGTCATAAGTTTTCTAGCTTCTACATTTCCCATACTATTCTTGCCCTCCCCCTGTCTATTTTTTTCCCATTATCTATGCTACTCATTCTCTGTACCTTTTCCCCCCTCTCTCCTCTTCCCATGCCCCTGTTGCTAACCCTCCATATGATCTCCATTTCTGTGGTTCTGTTCCTGTTCTAGCTGTTCGCTTAGTTTGCTTTTGTTTTAGGTGTGGTTCTTGATAGCTGTGAGTTTGCTGTCTTTTCACCGTCACATTTTTATCTTCTTTTTCTTAGATAAGTCCCTTTAACATTTCATATAATAAGGGCTTGGTGATGATGAACTCCTTCAACTTGACCTTATCTGAGAAGTACTTTATCTTCCCTTCCATTCTAAATGACAGCTTTGCTGCATAGAGAAATTTTGGATGTAGGTCCCTGCTTTTCAAGATTTCAAATATTTCTTTCCAGCCTCTTCTTGCCTGGAAGGTCTCTTTTGAGAAATCAGCTGACAGTCTGATGGAAACTCCCTTGTAGGTGACTGTCCCCTTATCCCTTGCTGCTTCTAGAATTCTCTCCTTCATTTTAATCTTGGCTAATGTAATTACAATGTGCCTTGGTGTGTTCCTCCTTGGGTCCAACTTCTTTGGGACTCTCTGAGCTTCCTGGATGTCCTGGCAGTCTATTTCCTTTGACAGATTGGGGAAGTTCTCCTTTATTATTTGTTCAAATAAGTTTTCCATTTGTTGCTCGTCTTCTTCCCCTTCTGGGACCCCTATAATTCGGATGTTGGGACGTTTAACGATGTCCCGGAGGTTCCTAAGCCTCTCCTCATTTTTTTGAATTCTTGTTTCTTCCTCGTTTTCTGTTTGGTTGTTAGTTTCTTCCTTCTGGTCCACTCCATTGATTTGAGTCCCAGTTTTCCTTCCATCTCTATCAGTTCCCCATGCATCTTCCTTCATTTCACGTATTGTAGCCTGCATTTTTTCATCTAGTTTGTGAGCAAAATCAACCAATTCTGTGAGCATTTTGATGACCAGTGCTTTGGACTGTGCATCTGACAGGTTGGCTATCTCTTCACTGCTTAGAGGAATTGGCTCTGGGGCTTTTATTTGTTTTCCGGTTTGAGCCATTTTTGGTGGTTTTTTTTGTTGTTGTTGTTACTTTGGTTTTAGTCTGGTCTTGGTTATTACGTAGTGAGGGGTGGAGCCTTAGGTGTTCCTCAGGGTGGGGCAGCCCAGTCGCTGGGTTGTGACGCTATAGGCTATAGGTGGGGGCGGGGTTTGAGAAGGAGCAATGGTGCCTGTTCCGCTCTCTCCTGGACTCCAGTCCTTTCTGCCACTTCCCCTTCACCTGGATTATCTGCACACGCGAGGGTGCTGTTACGTAATGGAGCCTCAGGCGCTCCCCAGTGCGGGGCAGCCCAGTTGCTGGGTTGTGACGCTGTATGTGGGGGCGGGGCCTGAGAGGGAACAATGGCGCCTGCTCCGCTCTCTCCTGGATTCAGTCCCTTCCGCCACTTCCCTCTGCCTGGACCGTCTGTGCGCGCAAATGTGGGACCACCTGGTCAGCCAGCCACCTTGTGCGGCCTCGCTGGGTCTGCACAGTTGCCCCCTGTGCCTGGGATCTGCCAGGTGCTGCCTGTGGGCCCGGGGACCACCAGCCGCCGCCTGTGCACCTGGGAACTGCCAGCTGCTGCTGTTTGCGTTCCGTCCGCGCCTCCACTTTCTCCTGCCGAGACTCCGCCCCTCTTACCGGTCTGGATAAATGGTTGTTGGACTTCTGTACAGTTCAATTTTCTATAAGTTCTGGTTGTTTTCTTGTTTCTAAATATTTGTTGTCCTTAATTTTGGTTGTGAGAGGAGGCACAGTGTGTCTGCCTACGCCTCCATCTTGGCCGGAAGTCCCAATATTCCTTTATTTTTTTCCTCATGCACAGGTATATGTAAGAGCTAGGTTATACTTGTATTGCAGGGTGTAACAGGGACTAGATATCTACGAGGGGAGGACCCAAAGAAATCCAGAATTATCTTCTGGAGCGCAGGCCCCTTGTAGTATAGGCTCCCTCTGTAGGAGACTGTTCTGCGTGGCATGGGCCTAGCTCCCACTCGGAGATGCACAGGACCCACGCCCACGGATGGTTTCTCCCTTGGGGAATCAGACATGCTGATTGGTACCTAAGCTCTTTTGGGACTTGCTTTTGCGAAAACTCCCTCACCCTGAATTGGGACAGTAAGTGCTTACTGTAACTTCCTAAAATCCATGCTAAAACTCCCCAGTATGGAGTGTAACTGATTCAACCACTTTTCCCTTTTTCATTTGCTAGTATCCTTCTTCTGTGATGTAATTAGTGACATTGGCTCCTTTGTTGTCTATAAAAGGTAACCACCTAAAGCAAACCTGTGCATAGTAAATGAGAACCATCATGTAATGTGGGGGGAACCCAATAAAGGCCTGTCATGGCAGAGGCCGTGGGGTTTTGCTCCCCTTGAGAGAAAAGCCATGCTGTCCTCTTTCCTCCACCAGACTTGGTAGTCTGTGTGAATGTCTTATTTCATCCATAATGATGTGGATAGTGCAGGTCAGTGTCTGCATCATTCCTCCACTATATGAGTGTTCTAGGAACCCTTCTATATCAGTGTACCAGCCAGCATTGATATGAAAGGCTGCGTTTGGATTCAGTGATTTTTTTAAGACTCTTTCAATGCTTTTGTCCAGTTCATGATGGGTGATTTATGAGCACACCTGCCCATACCACACCACACTGAATGTTCAGCAGTTTTTGAACAAAAATGACATGACCCACCATATCCCACCCTCCCTACTCACCAGATCTTGCCCTGAGCAACTTTTTTTATTTCCCTGGTTTAAAAAATCTTCAAAGGGAAATGTTTTGCTGATGTGGAAGAGGTGAAACAAAAACCAGCAGAAACACTAAAAGGCATCAAAATCAAGTTCAAAAACTGTTTTGAGCCGTGGAAAAATGTCTTGATAGGTGTATTGCATCAAATGGAGAGTACTTTGAAGATGACTAAAGTTTAAACATGTAAGAATAAATACACTATTTTTATAAATAAATTCTTGCTTTTTTGGGATCCTACTCATATATTCTCCTTAGGTGAAAAGGACAAGTATTTTTTATTTGCTTAAATTCCAAAATATTTAGCTAAGATGCTGGTTAATGACATTTTAATGATAGTCTTTAGCTGAATGGCCTTCTGATGAACCATTCACATGTTGACTGGCATTTAAAATAGATGAAGATGGACAATAAATCACCCTTAATAATATTTCTTCGAGAATGTGTATAAAACTAAATGTTTGGGGAGCATTTATGTACAAACGATTTGGTGGATCTCATAGCATTATTAACATAACTCTTAGTGTCTGGTTTCTCAACCAAGTATGTGCTGCTTTTTATCAAGGTATTGAAAAATATGCTACATTTTATACACCAGGCAAACATTGAAACAGTAGCAATAAATTTACTTTCTATTTTGGTTGCATTTGTGTGTTTCTTATCTGTAATAAGAATCTACCCACTAATATCTATTTTCATTGCCTGTAAATTTTTTTTGAGGTGCTCACTTGATGTAGAAATGATTTTTACAGTTAGACAATGCTAGATTTCAAAAATAGTGTTGTAATTTAGTGATAAGATATGAAAAGAAAATTTGCTCCTTTATGTTAAAAAGGATTCAGTTAATGCTTTTAAGACACCTGAGTAATTTAATTTATATAGCTCTCACACAGATATTCAATGTCTAATCATCCTAGGAAAATAATCATGTTTGTATGTAAGATATATCCAAAAAGTGCTCATCTCAGTGCTATTTTCAATGTCACGATATTGAAAACAAGCTAATTGCCCCACAGCAATGCATTGGGATTAAATAAATAAAGGTGAAAACACATAATAGAATACTCTAATGTGCAAAATAAACATACACACAACTTATATAAATTCATGATTGGGCCCCTCTAAGTGCAATAATTTTTAATGAATTCTGTTTCTCTTTGTCCCCCTCACGAACAACAACCATTTATTCAGCTCAAAAATATGTTGACCAAGAATTTGGGCTGTTTTCATCTGGGTGCTATGGCTGATCTGGGTCAGGCCCAACTAACTGATCTTTGCTGTGGCTCATGCATGTGCCTCTGATTGGGTGCTGAGTTGGTTAGTGACTGGTTAAGTACCTTAGGTGGCTACTTAGCTCTCTACTGAGATATGGTCTTTTATCCTCCAGTAGACCACCCCAGACTGATTCACATCTTGGTAATGTCTAGGCTCAGCAAAGTCTGTAAGCACCAATACACAAGCACTTTTTAAGCTTCTTCTTCTTCCTCTTTTTTTTTTTTTTAAGTTTTTCATTTGGTTGAAAAACTTATCATAACTGTTTTTAAGTGGATGGTACAGTAATGTCAACTGTATTCATGTTGTTGTGCAACAGATCTCTAGAACACTTAGGTCTTGTAAAACTAAACCTCTGTATTCAATGAACAACTCCTACTTTTCACTCCTATCAACCCCTGGTAACCACCATTTTATTTTCTGTTTCTGTAAGTTTGACTACTTTATATCTTTTGTATAAGTGAAATCATACAATGTTTGTGTTTTTGTTATTGGGTTATTTCACTTAAAATAACACCCTCAAGTTTCATCCATGTTGTAGCACATGGCAAGAGTCCCCTTTTTAAGGCTGAATAATATTCCATTGTATGTATACATCACATTTTCTTTATTTATTCATACACTGATACATATTTGGGTTGCTTCCACCTCTTGGGTATTATGAATAATGCTGCAATGAACATAGGTGTGAAAATATCTCTTTGAGATCCTACTGTCAATTTTTTCACATATATACACAGGAATGGGATTGCTGGATCGTATGGTAATTCCATTATTAATTTTTTAAGTTTAAGTCCATAATGCTTTCCATAGCACTGTGCCATTTTATATTCTCACTAACAGTACACAAGAGTTCCAATTTCTTCACATCTTCATCAGCACTTGTTATTTCTATTTTTCGTGGTCATCTTAATGAGCATGAGGTTATAATTCATGATATTTTTTATGTGTATTTCCCTGATGATCAGTGATAATTGAGCAACTTTTCATGTACCTGTTGGCCATTTGTATGTCTTCTTTGGAAAAATGTCCATTCAGGTCTTTTGTCTTTGCTTTGCTTTTTGTGGTTTTCTATATATTTAATTTTCCTCAGTGAGTATTTATTAACTTTTATATTGAAGAAATTTTGGAATAGTAATAAACAATGTATCAAGCAAGTTTTTGCAATAAATAGGTAGGTCAATGTTGAGTCCTAGATGGGGTAACTTATGTGTTGGGCCAGAATTAAACACTTGGAAAAACACTTAAATGAGCAACTTTATTCCAAACTAAATCCCTCTATATTTTGTGAATCAAGTAGCTCAGGTAACATAAATCAATGAAGCTGAGCTGGCAATGCAGCTGTGAAGTACTCAGTAACAGCCTATGCCCAAAACCCATGTTTGGGTACTTGGTGATCTTGCACACAAAATCTTGGTCTGGATACTACAAATGATATTTTCTTAGGGATTTTGAAACTTTATTATGTAAATATGGTTTATGACTTTTATCTAGAGAATTCAGAAGTAACTAGATAAATTGCCAATAATTTTATGATCTGGGTTTTAAGAAATGCTCTTTAAGTATTTCCAGGTCCAACTTAATATTAAAATAAGCAAAGGAAAGCTCATAACAAGGCTTTCACTTTGAAATTCCAGCCAAATTTTAAAATGTGAATTACATGACTCATATCAATGAAGTAGATTTTCTCAAAGCTATGAGCTTCCTGGATAGAATTACTGCCATGAAAAGAAATAATGGAGAATTATGGCAATTGTCCTCTTAATTAGGTATGCAAGCTGTGATCATTATTTTCTTTATTTTAATAATTATTTTATTGTTGTTCAATTACAGTTCCTCCAACTACTCCCCCCATCCCAGCCAAACCCAGCTCTCTCCTTGCTTCCATCTCCTCCCAAGGTTTTGTCCATGTGTCCTTTATGGTAGTTCCTGAAAACCCTTCTCCCCACTGTCCCCTCCCCCCTCCCCTCTGGTTACTGTAAAATTGTTCTTAATTTCTATGGTTCTTGTTAAACTTTGCTTGCTTTTTTCTTTTGTTGATTATGTTCCACTTAAAGGTAAGATCATATGGTATTTTTCCCTCACACCTGGCATATTTCACTTACCATAATGCTCTCCAGTTCCATGCATGCTGTCGCAAAGGGTGGGAGCCCCTTCTTTCTCTCTGCTGCATAGTATTCAATTGTGTAAATGTACCATAGTTTTTTGATCTGCTCATTTACTGATGGGCACTTAGGTTGCTTCCAGCGCTTGGGTATTGTGAATTGTGCTGCTATGAACATTGGGGTGCATAGATTCTTTTAGATTGGTGTTTCAGGGTTCTTAGGACATAATCCCAGCAGAGGAAATACTGGGTCAAAAAGCAGTTCCATTTTTTGTTTTTTGAGTAAATTCCATAGTGTTTTTCACAGTGGCTATATCAGTCCACATTCCTACCAACAGTGCAGTAGGGTTCCTTTTTCTCCACATCCTCTCCAACACTTGTTTGTTGATTTCTTTATGATGGCCATTCTGACCAGTTTGAAGTGGTATCTCGTGGTTTTAATTTGAATCTCTCTGGTGGCTAGTGATGTTGAGCATCTTTTCATATGTCTCTGGGCCCTATGTATGTCCTCCTTGGAGAACTGTCTGTTCAAGTCATTTGCCCATTTTTTAAATTGAGTTTTTGTCTACCTGGGATGGAGTTGTGTGAGTTCTTTATATATTTTGGAGATCAAACCCTTGTTGGAGGTGTCATTGGCAAATATGTTTTGACATATAGTTGGTTCTCTTTTCAATTTAATGCTATTTTCTTTGGCCATGCATAAGCTTTTTAATTTGATGAGGTCCCGTCTGTTTATTCTTTCCTTTATGTCCCTTGCTTTAGGGGCCACATCAGTGAAGATATTGCTGCATGGAATGTCTGAGATTTTCCTGCTGATGTTTTCCTCTAGGACTTTTATGATGTCATCACTGATATATAAGTCTTTTATCCACCTTGAATTTACTTTTGTGTATGGTGTAAGTTGGTGATCAAGTTTTGTTTGTTTCTATGTAGTAGTCCAGATCTCACAGCACCATTTGTTAAAGAGGCTATTTTTGCTCCATATCATTGCTTCTTACCCCTTTGTCAAATATTAATTGACCATAAAGACTTGGGTTTATTTCCAGGCTCTCTATTCTGTTCCATTAGTCTGTGTGTCTTTTTGTTATGCTAGTACCAGGCTGTTTTGATTACAGTGGCCTTACAATACAATTTGATGTCAGGTACTGTGATACCTCCTACTTCGTTCTTTTCTCAAAATTGCTGCAGCTATTCAGGGTACTTTATGGTTCCATATAAATTTTTGAAATGTTTGTTCTTTATCAGTGAAACATGCCATTGATATTTTAATAGTTATTGCATTGAATCTACAAATTGCTTTGGGTAGTATGGAGATTTTGATGATGTTAATTCTTCCAATCCATGAGCATGGTACAGGCTTTCATTTGTTGGTGTCTTCCTAAATTTCTCTCTTCAATGTTGTATAGTTTTCTGAATATAAGTCTTTTACATCCTTGATTAGGTTTACTCCTAGGTACTTTATTTTTCTTGCTGATATATCAAATGGGATTTTTTTCCTGATTTCTGTTTCTAATATTTCATTACTGGTATATAAAAATGCCTTTGTTTTCTGAATATTAACTTTCTGTCCCACTGTATTGCCAAACTCACTTATTACATTGAGTAGTTTTTTTTGGTGGAGTCAATAGGGTTTTCTATGTACACTATCATGTCATCGGTAAACAATGACGATTTTGCTTCCTCCTTTCCAATTTGGATGCCTCTTATCTTTTTTTCTTTTATGATTGTGGTGCCTAGGACTTCCAATACTATGTTGAATAGGAGTGGTGAAAGTGGGCATCCTTGTCTTGTTCCTGATCTTAATGGGAAAGCTCTAAGTTTTTCCCCATTGAATATGATGTTGGCTGTAAGTCTCTCATATATGGTCTTTATTACATTGATGAATGCTCCCTCTATTCTTACATTGCTAAGTGTTTTTAACATAAATGGGTTCTGTATTTTATCAAATACTTTTCTGCATGTATGGATATGATCATGTGATTTTTGTCTTTTGTTTTGTTTATGTGATGTATTATGTTTATTGATTAGTGAATATTGTGCCATCCTTGCATCCTTGGGATGAATCCCACTTAATCATGTTGTATGATCATTTTCATGGATTGCTGGATACGGTTTGCCAATATTTTGTTGAGGATTTTAGTGTCTATGTTTATCAGTGATATTGGTTTGAAGTTTTCCTTCCTTGTTATGCTTTTATCTGATTTGGGGAATAGGATGATGCTGGCTTCCTAAAAAGAGTTTGTGAGTCTTCCATCTTCTTGGATTTTTTTGGAATAATGTGTGAAGAACAGGGGTTACCTCCTCCTTGAATGCTTTGTGAAATTCTCCTTGGAAACTGCCTTGTCCAGGGCTTTTGTGTATCAGAAGCCTTTTGATTACTGCTTCAATTTCATCAGCAATTATTGGTCTGTTCAGGCTTTCTGCTTCTTCTTTATTCAGTTTTGGAAGATTTATATTTTTCTAGAAATTTGTCCATTTCACCTAGGTTTTCAAATTTCTTGGCATATAGTTCTTTGTACTAATTTCTTATAATCCTTTGTATTTGTGTGGTGTCAGTTGTAATCTCTCCTCTTTCATTTCTGATTGTGTTTATTTGAGTCCTCTCTCTTTTTTTCTTGATGAGCCTGCTTCAAGACTTGTCGATTTTGTTTATCTTTTCAAGGAACCAGCTCCTGGATTTATTGATCCTTAGAATTGTGCTTTTAGTCTCTATGACATTAAATTCTGCTCTAATCTTGATTATTTCCTTCCTTCTACTTGGTCTGGGCTTTCTTTGTTGTTGTTCCTGAAGTTCTTGTAGGTGCAGAGTTAGGTTGTTTATTTGAAATGTTTCTTTCTTTTTACGTAGGCCTGTATCACTATGAACTTCTGCCTCAGGACTGTCTTTACTGTGTACCATAAGTTTTGGATTGTTGTGAGTTCATTTTCATTTTTTTCCAGAAACTTTTTGATTTCTCCCTTAATCTCATTCTTGGCCCATTCATTGTTTAATACCATGCTATTCAATCTCCATGAGTTTGAATGTTTTGGGTTCTTTTCCTTGAGGTTGGTTTCTAGTTTTAGTCCCTTGTGGTTGCACAAAATGCTTGATATGATTTCAATTTTCTTGAATTTGTTGAATCTTGTTTTGTGTCTTATCATGGGCTCTGCCTTTGAAAATGTTCCATGTGGGGGGGACAAGATGGAGGTGTGGTAGGAGGGAGCAGACCCTATTTCCCCTCTACACACGGGAGAAAAACCGGGCCAATCTATGAAAGATCAGAACAGACAAGGAACAGTAACACAGCATATTGGAGAATAAGAGGTCGGAAATTGTAGCGGACACTGAAAAACAAGCGGTAAGGAGAGCTCTTCGGAACAATAAGAGCCCAGGGTTCCAGCGAGTGGAGAACAGGGCAGCTGAGGCCCCGGCCTGGCGCCCCGCCAAGCCTTCCCCAGGGCCCTGGGGAGGGAGCTGGGTCAGCCACTGAACCGGTTGGGAGATCTCAGGGGCCACCGCGTGACTGCGGCCCGAGCAAAAGTGGGTGCCCCGAGAGGGAACGAAAGTGGGTGCCCTGCACCAGGTCACTGCACGACTTTGAACCGAGTTTTCGTGGTCGCTGGGCGACTACGAAAGCACAGGCGCCCCAACAGAGACAGAGGCGCTGGCGAAGTGAGACAACTGCATGAAAATAGACACCCTCAGGGGACCGCACACGGTCGCGGGCTAGTGGACACTCGTGAAAACATAGGCGCAGGCCACTGGAGACAGCTGTGGAGCAAGAGGTGCCAGTTCACGGGCGGGTGCTCAAACGCGGACAGCTCAGGCCCAAGGTGCAAGTGCCAGATAGCAGCTGGAACGCAGGCCCCTCTCAGAAGCAAATGCAGGCAGCTGTGCCCAAACACTGAAAGCCTCCCAGGGACAAAGGCAGGCGGCTGTGCACCTCTGGAGAACCTAGCACACACCGATAAACTCGGAAAAGTGCGCACACACCAGGAGGCTCAGATCACACGCTGAAAACCCTGTGGGGAGAGGTGCCCACTAACGCTGGGATACATAGCACACTGAGGACTGAGTTCTGAACACAGAGAAAAGCAATAAGATCACCCCTCGGCCATTGCAGCCAGCAAGACCTGAAAAACCGGCTGGCAAGTTTGAAAACAACAAGAGGGGTTTTGTTTGTTTGTTTGTTTGTTTGTTTGTTTGTTTTTTCATTTTTTTATTTTATTTTTTTAATATATTTTTATTTTTTAAAATATTTTGCTGTGCTTTGCTTGATCTTTTTTCTTTTTCCTTTGGCTGCTTATATTTGTGTGGGGGTGTCTGTGTGCGTGTCTCTTTTTTGTTTTGCCAGTTTGTTAGTGTCTTTTTGTTTGTAAGCCTGTCTATCTATATGAGTTTTTAACTACTCCTTCTTCATTGTTTATATCTTCTTCTTTACTCCCCAACTCCTTTTGCCTCCCTTGAATTCCTTCTTCTCTTATCCCCTCTTCCTTTCTTTTCAATTTTATCTCTTCTTCCTTCCTCTTGTTTCCTCTTTATTCTTTTTTTCATTTCCCCCCCTCTTCTTTTTGTAAATATCCACGAGTGAGACAAAACAAACAAGCAAGCCTGGAACTGTGGGGGGAAAAAAACAACAACAAAAACAAAAACCAGAGTTGGCCCCCAAAAGAGGGTATACCAGCTGATGAGACAGTGAAAGCGGTGAACAACAGGATATCCGAAGGAGAATCCACCACTGAATCTCACAGATAATTCTACCACAGAAGGTCATACCACAAACCCAGGGAGCCAGAACAGATCAATTTAAGAAGTTGAGGCTAACAACAAGAGTCTTACAAACAATGGGAAGACAAAAGAACAATCCCCAAATGAGAAGAAAGGAGGAAGCTCAAGAAAGAATGCTAAATGAAACAGAGGCAACTCAACTATCAGATATCGAGTTCAAAGCACTGGTTGTCAGGAAGCTCAATGAGCTCTCAATGAGCTACCATAAACTACAGGGAAGTTATGATGAACTCACGGCAAACTATATCAACATGAAAGAGGAAATAGAAACTATCAACAAGGGCCAAGAGGAAATGAAGAACACAATCTCTGAACTGAAGAACACAGTAGAAGGAATGAAAAGCAGAATCGATGGAGCAGAAGATCGGATCAGCGAGTTGGAGGGCAAAGTAGAAAAAAAAACACTCAGAATGAGCAAGATAAGGAAAAGAGGCTTAGAAAGAATGAAGAGGGTTTAAGAGAAATGAAAGACCACATGAAATGGAATAATATCCGTATAATAGGGATACCAGAAGAAGAAGAACAAGAACAAGGGATAGAAAACCTGTTGGAAAAAGTAATGATGGAAAACTTCCCTCATTTGGTGAGAGAAAAAGCCACACAAATCCAGGAAACACAGAGAGTCCCAATCAAAAGGAACCCAAACAGGCCCACTTCAAGACACATCATCATTAAAATGGCAAAATTCCAAGACAAAGAGAGAATCTTAAAGGCAGCAAGGGAGAAAAAGGAAGTAACATACAAGGGGGCCCCAATTAGGTTAGCATCTGACTTCTCAATGGAAACGCTCCAAGCCAGAAGAGAATGGCAAGAAATATTCCAAGCAATGAGAACCAAAGGCCTGCAACCCAGACTACTTTACCCAGCAAGGCTTTCAATCAAGATAGAAGGCCAAATAAGGAGCTTCCCAAACAAAAGAAGTCTAAAAGAATACACCTCTACCAAACCAATGCTGCAAGAGATACTAAAGGGACTGCTTTAAGGGAAGAAAGGAAAAGGCAGAGAGAGAAAGAGAGAGAGGAACACAGGTATGAAAATGGCAATGAATAAATACCTATCAATAATAACCTTAAATGTAAATGGATTAAATGCTCCAATCAAAAGACATAGAATAGCTGAATGGATAAGAAAGCATGACCCACACATATGCTGCCTACAAGAGACCCACCTCAGGACAAAATACATACACAGGCTCAAAGTGAAGGGCTGGAAACAAATTTTCCAAGCAAATGGTCAGGAAAAAAATGCTGGGGTAGCAATACTCATATCAGACAAAATAGACTTCAAAAGAAGGGCCATAAAGAGAGACCCAGAAGGTCACTTCATAATACTCAAGGGAAGAATCCACCAAGAAGACATAAACATTGTAAATGTATATGCACTCAACGGAGGAGCACCTAAATACATCAAGAAAATTTTAGAGGACTTCAAGAAAGATATAGACAGCAACACAATTATAGTAGGTGATTTTAACACCCCACTGTCAAAAATGGACAGATCGTCCAAACAAAATATCAACAAAGATATTGTGGCATTGAACAACACTCTAGAGGAAATGGACTTAACTGATATATATAGAGCCCTTCATCCCAAAGAAGCTAAATACACTTTCTTTTCAAATGCACATGGAACATTTTCAAAGATAGACTACATGATAGGACACAAATCAAGCCTCAACAAATTCAAGAAAATTGAAATCATACCAAGCATTTTCTCTGACCACAAGGGACTGAAACTAGAAACCAACCCCAAGGAGAAAAACCCAAAACCCTCAAAATCATGGAGATTGAATAGCATGCTATTAAACAATGAATGGGTCAAGAATGAAATTAGGGAGGAAATCAAAAAGTTTCTGGAAACAAACGATAATGAACTCACATCGACCCAAAACTTACGGGACACAGCAAAGGCAGTCCTCAGAGGGAAGCTTATAGCGATACAGGCCTATCTAAAAAAGACAGAAACATCTCAAACAAACAACCTAACCCTTCACCTACAAGAACTCGAGGAACAGCAACAAAGACAGCCCAGAGCAAGTAGAAGGGAAGAAATAACCAAGATAAGAGCAGAATTAAATGACATAGAGACTAAAAGCACAATCCTAAAGATCAATGAATCCAGGAGTTGGTTCTTTGAAAAGATCAACAAAATCGACAAGCCTTTAAGCAGGATCATCAAGAAAAAGAGAGAGAGGACTCAAATAAACACAATCAGAAATGAAAGAGGAGATATTACAACTGACACCGCAGAAATACAAAGGATTGTAAGAAATTACTATGAAGAACTGTATGCCAAGAAATTTGAAAACTGAGGTGAAATGGACAGGTTTCTGGAAAAATATAACCTTCCAAAACTCAATGAAGAAGAAACAGAAAGCCTGAACAGACCAATAACAGCTGGTGAAATTGAATCAGTAATCAAAACACTCCCGACGCACAAAAGCCCTGGACCAGATGGCTTCACAGGAGAATTCTACAAAACATTTAAAGACCTAACCCCTATTCTCCACAGACTATTCAAAAAAATCCAAAAAGACGGAAGACTCCCAAACTATTTTTATGAAGCCAGCATCATCCTAATCCTAAAACCAGATAAAGACACGACAAAGAAGGAGAACTTCAGGCCAATATCGCTGATGAACATAGATGCTAAAATCCTCAACAAAATATTGGCAAACCGCATCCAACAACACATTAAAAAGATCATACACCATGACCAAGTGGGATTCATCCCAGGGATGCAAGGATGGTTCAACATTCGCAAATCAGTAAATGTAATTCGTCACATAAGCAAAAGCAAAGACAAAAATCACATGATCATATCAATAGATGCGGAAAAAGCATTTGAGAAGGTACAGCACCCATTTATGATTAAAACACTCAGCAAAGTGGGAATAGAGGGAGCATTCCTCACCATAATAAATTCTATATATGAGAAACCTACAGCCAGCATCATACTCAACGGGCAAAGACTAAATTCTTTTCCACTAAAATCAGGAACAAGACAAGGCTGTCCACTCTCTCCACTTCTATTCAACATAGTATTGGAAGTATTAGCCACAGTGATTAGACAAGGAAAGGAAATAAAAGGCATCCAACTTGGAAAGGAGGAAACAAAACTATCATTGTTTGCAGATGACATGTTAGTATACATAGAAAATCCTATGGTCTCGGCCAAAAAACTGCTCGACCTAATAAATGAATTTAGCCAAACAGCTGGATACAAAGTCAATATCCAGAAATCAAAGGCATTTTTGTATACCAACAATGAAACAACAGAAGCAGAAATCAAGAAAAAAATACCATTTGATATAGCAAGAAGAAAAATAAAGTACCTAGGAATAAACCTAACCAAGGAGGTAAAAGATCTGTATGCAGAAAACTGCACAACACTGAAGAAGGAAATCAAGGAAGACACAAATAAATGGAAACACATACCGTGCTCATGGATCGGAAGAATTAACATCATCAAAATGTCCATACTTCCCAAAGCAATCTACACATTCAATGCAATACCTATTAAAGTACCAATGGCGTATTTCACAGATATAGAACAAACCCTTCAAAAATTTATATGGAACCATAAACGACCCAGAATAGTGGCAGCAATCTTGAGAAAGAAGAGCAAAACAGGAGGGATCACAATACCTGATACCAAAATGTATTACAAGGCCACTGTAATCAAAACAGCCTGGTACTGGCATAAAAACAGACACGTGGACCAGTGGAATAGAATAGAGAGCCCAGAAATAAACCCTAGTCTCTATAGTCAATTAATATTCGACAAAAGGGGCAGCAACATAAAATGGAGTAAAAATAGCCTCTTCAACAAGTGGTGTTGGGAGAACTGGACAGCTTCGTGCAAGAAAATGAAACTCGAGCACCAACTTACACCATACACAAAAGTAAATTCAAGGTGGATAAAAGACTTAAACATAAGCCGTAACACCATTAAAGTCCTAGAAGAGAACATAGGCAGGAAAATCTCAGATATTACACGCAGCAACATTTTTACTGATATGTCCCCTAAAGCAAGGGACATAAAGGAAACAATGAACAAATGGGATCTCATAAATATAAAAAGCTTCTGCATGGCCAAGGAAAACAGTATTAAAATAAAAAGAGAACCAACTGTGTGGGAAAACATATTTGCCAATGATATCTCAGATAAGGGTTTAATCTCCAAAATATACAAAGAACTTACACGACTCCACTCTAAGAAGACAAGCAACCCAATTAAAAAATGGGCAAAGGACTTGGGCAGACACTTCTCCAAGGAGGACATACAGAGGATCCAGAGACACATGAAAAGATGCTCCATATCGCTAGCTATCAGAGAGATGCAAATTAAAACTACAATGAGATACCACTTGACACCAGTCAGAATGGCCCTCATAAACAAAGCAACAAACAGCAAGTGTTGGAGAGGTTGTGGAGAAAAGGGGACACTAGTGCACTGCTGGTGGGAGTGCAGACTGGTACAACCACTATGGAAAACAGTATGGAATTTTCTCAAAAAACTAAAAATGGATATACCTTTTGACCCAGCAATTCCATTGCTAGGACTATATCCTAAGAACCCTGAAACACCAATCCAAAAGAAACTATGCATCCCTATGTTTATAGCAGCACAATTTACAATAGCCAAGTGTTGGAAGCAACCTAGATGCCCATCAGTAAATGAATGGATCAAAAAACTGTGGTACATTTATACAATGGAATTCTATGCAGCAGAAAGAAAGAAGGAGCTCCTACCCTATGCAACAGCATGGATGGAACTTGAGAGCATCATGCTAAGCGAAGTAAGCCAGGCAGTGAAAGACAAATACCATATGATCTCACCTTTAACAGGAAGCTAATCAACAAAACAAACAAACAAGCATAATATAAACAAAGACACTGAATTTGAGAACAGTCTGACAGTGTCCAGAGTGGGAGGGGAGGGAATTTCAGGGGAAAAGGGGAAGGATTTACAGGAACAAGTATAAAGGACACATGGACAAAAACTATGGGGGTGGGGTGGAAATGGGAGGGAGGTGGGAGGGCTGGGGTGGCGGGTTCGGGTGAGAATAAAAGACAGAAAACTGTACAAGATCAACAATTAAAATAAAAATTAAAAAAAAAGTTCCATGTGCATTTGAAAAGAATGTGTATTTAGCTTCTTTGGTATTAAAGGCTCTATGTATCCATATATCAGTTAATTCCATTTGATCTATGGCCTTGTTCAAT